>OW388290.1:35991054-37191054 GCA_936450465.1 Gibbula magus | reverse complement strand
TTGTAGCCAACAATTATTTCAATGATATTAGCATCATACCATAACACAAATGTGTTAATGTTACCGTTCTAAAAGAGGCAAATATAAATATACGATCTTTAAAATGACAGAACGAAATAAAACACTCTCTATTAAAGCATCATTGGTTGAACCACAATGACAAAATAATTGTCAATATTCTTTTCAATTATTAAAAAAGGTCCCACCGAGATTTGAACTCGGATCGCTGGATTCAAAGTCCAGAGTGCTAACCATTACACCATGGGACCTACCTCTGTCATCGTGTGATTTACATGAATACGTCAATCTATGTGTCATAATTACAGTGCTCACATATATATATATATACATTGATTTGAATGATACACATAACGATGATGCGGTTGTGAAAAAACGTGTCATTTTATAATCTAAGTCTGAAAAAGGGAACATGTAAGATATGTGGTAACACAATGTTACAACTATGGCGGAGTAAGCAAGTCGTGTATGAAGGTATAAATCAAGACAGGTGAGAATGATAGATGGGAATTTAACAAGATACATGACGTTTACCTTCCGGCTACTAGGCTTGGCACGGAAAGACTGTGTACTGTTGTTTCTAAAGGGTTTGTGTTTGTAAATGCATATCATCATATATAGTTTAATTCAGTAAAAGTTAACTGTAAACAATGTTTATATTAAATTCTGCAGAATACTTTTTTTAAAACATTATATTCGAATAATTTTCATTAAGCAATCATGTATTATATGCTTCTGATTTCTGATGATTTTGACAAATAACTAAAAAAAACAGGTTTCAAGGACTAGATATATGCTAAAAGTTCCATATGTCATATGTGTATCATATTCTAAAGGTATACACTCTCTGCATTCAATCATATGATCTAGATCCGACCCAGAACATGCGCCAAAACGTTGATTTATTGTCTGAACACAGCAAGTCCAGAGTTATACAATGTCCAAATCCATTAAGCAAATATTGTCCAACAGTAAACTGATTATGTTAGCTTGGCAAATACATTATCTAATATTTGCGCTGTCTGTGCAAATGTAGTTCGGGGATTGCTAAGTGCTGAATCGAGGCTTGAGCGTTTTACACGGCAATAGTTAGGTAGTAATGAAGAAAGAATTCAGTTTCTTTGATGTTCTTTTGGATCAAGATTGGTGTATTTGTATAAATGTCATCAGTGTCTTCATTTTTCACCCACGTTTTTTTCTCGTTTTGATGATTTATTTGGTTAGTTCCCACTAAATGACGCGCTATTGATTTACAATGAGCTTAAACGCTTCAACTGTATTTGTGCTTGAATGTCAATAGTTGGCAATTGTTTTCAAATTCAAAATTGGTCGACCTTTTCGTTAGATTCATGTCTTCTTTATTAACTTTGAACAAGCTTTTGATAATGTAAACACAATAATTGTTGTGTCTGTATATATAGCAATTCACTCTGGTTTCAATTCATACTGATAATATATTATTGGGCATCACTTATCTGTGAATAGTAGGACACATTTTGTGAATGACAACTTCTTTATTTGTTTCACACGACGTTTCTGGGGTACTTTTTATATAACACATTATATTATTTCATAATTTGCCTTAAGGAAGTTTAATTCACGTATAAAATAGATAAATAAATGAAATTTGCATTTCAAGAGACCATAAAATACCGAAACTCACTGAAAATGTCCACTTCATTCTATAAATTGCCAGCTAGTGACCAAAATAGAAAAATAAAAACAAGCTTCCGTTACTTTTCATGCAAATGAACAACACATTATTGTTCTGTGACATAAATGAGAATGTACTCCATTTCAACTCGATAAATTTATCAATTGTCATTATTAAGGAACACATTTCTAGAATTAGAAAGCAAAAAGCAGAAAAAAATATCGATATACTAAACTGCCGGTGTGTGAATGATACAAATGATGTACTAACGTGATACCTAAATGATTGTCCTATCTTTTTAGGCGGTCTTTTTAACCTATGATTATCTCCATAAATACCAGGGTTGTCTTCATTAAAAGGTACATTGTCTCATTTAATTATAAGACTAGGTCTCCATTAAGACTAATAGTGTCTTCTTCAGCTGTTGTCAGGGACGAGGGTTATCTATGTTAAGACCAATATCGTCTTTGTTTGCTATTGCATGCAGTCGTCCAAACACATCGATATGAAATAAACGCCGTTCATGGTTAGCTTTATTGGGTTATCATAGAGACCATATCAACGAAAATAATATCAACATCAAAAAAATGTTTTTCGACTATTAGCTTATCGGGTCGATAAGGCTTGATAAGTCGTCCGGTGTCAGTTAAAGCATATTAATCAGCCGAGTTCGTTGGGTTAACGTGTACAAGTTTTGACAAAATAATAGAAGCTGCACCTGTAAATTCTACCTTTTATTTCTTTAAAATGTCAAGGTCTATTGTAGCTTATAATTCTTGTAGTCATACCTAACTAAAATTGTAAATTTGTGACTTCTGAAACTATCAAAGAGATGGGCAGTTGCTTATTATTTTATATGGTAGTATTTTATGCATACTACAATACCCGATTAGCCACAATGGCTCTATTTTTGTGTATCAGCAGGTAAATATCATATTGACAAAATTTGCTAAGAAAGCATGATCTGGCGGTTTTTAAACTGAACGCTTCCACGATGGCCAATATGCACGTATATCTTCCCAGCAATTTCCAAACTAATACGGCAGCTTTCGTCTCCTTCTCATGATGGCTTTTTCATTGCATTGTGATCCTATGTTGATGGGCAGGTAATGTAACGATCGCAGCTCTAATGCCTTGTCACTTAGTCACTATTTAACATCCACTTATAGTCTTCACCCCAACAAGATCGATGTACATCAGACAAGTGCTGCATTGCTGGCACGACTAGTTTAGTCACGACTTAGAAGTTAAATTGCAAAGAAACTATCATCTTGCATATAACGCTTAAAGTTTCGACGTTACTTGGAAATAGTGAAATAGTAAAACATATATGCATCTTGATGAAGAAAACTTGATAAAACCTCGCTGCGTTCCTGTAGGTCTGTGACATAGTTGCATGATCAGTTGTAGAAAACAAAATTCCTAATATTGAAAAACTGTTACTTTATTGTTCTGGTATGGTTTCTCTATAGACGATTAAGCTGTTTTTACATTGTTTTGTTGTTGTTTAACTATTTCTTTTACGATGTCTAAACATAACTTGGAGTCATTTGGACCATGTCGAAAATACTCTTAATTTACAATTTCTTGTATGATCATAAACATATTTTATTTAAAAAATAGATCAAATTTTACATGTTTAAAAATATTGGTGTAACATTTTCTGAAATGGTTTCTAAATAAACGTTATATAAATATTTTGTTATCGGTATGATCCTGGTCCTAAATTGACATAAATTGACAAATTGACAACGTAAAGGTCAACCAATTAACTTAATATAGAGATTGTCAGCTCAAACAATGAGATACATTTACAAATGAACACAAAAGCGATTTACCACGCATCTTTTAAAATGTTAATATTCGAACAAAATGCTGACGAGGAATTTTACCGTGCCATTTCTCTATTTATAACTCTTTGACAAGCTGCTTCCAGACGATGTAAAGAGAGAATCATTGATAGACATTACAGGATCACAAGGATTGGTGATGACAAGCTGAGTTCTTAGAGGATATCAACGTTCCCAATCATCACTAGTCTGTCATTCACAAACCGTCAACCATTTAGTGAATGCTGCTGAGGTGTGAGGAACAAACTAGTCCGTGACACCTTCACTCATATATAGAACTGTATTACAAACTACCCTGCCAATTTGTACATTACGTTTATAGATTTGATGAAAATGAAATAAGGAATAGTATCTTTACATATGTTTGTCTCTGTGAACAATATATTCGTGGACTTGATGTCATGAAGCATTGTACCAGTAACCATGATGGACATGTCTATTCTGTCAGTCGGTCAACATATGGCCCATATTTGTGCAGACTTTGTATATTAATACATTCATATCTTTATTTGATCAAATAACATTCCCGATTTGCCGTGAAAATGTTACATTCCCTTCTACTTATCACCAAATATTTACATTAAAAAAATCCTATTAGAGCAAATATGGACTATTCTTACGATATTTGTCAAAGTCATTAAACGTTCCTTGTGCATCCATATACTTACTTCATCATTGGCTCCTTTATGTACATGTTATTGTTCACATTATCACTACATTATGTACAATACATGTTTTTTTTGGGTTTTTTATTATTGACCTACAGATTAGGTTTTAATTTCCTCAAGTCGCATGATGTACTATTTTCTTTCTGATTAGTAAAACTGATTTTGAATATGGTCTAGAATATACAACTACGTACAGTATCAAAGTGTCTATACATACCGATAATCATGACCTGTTTGAGAACTTGGTACTGTAGTGAAGACAAAGGCCTTATCGATGTCCAACTTCTTTATTTTCCCACTGAAGTTCATAATTTCCCATATGCTTGAAACCGTTATCAGGATCTGTACAGAAACGTGGCTATTATGAACAATAACAAAGTTGGTAAAACAATCCCTAGCCTTCTCTTAATGCAAAACGAGGTGATGTAAAACATCTTCTGGAATCATGAACGAAATCAATTATTTTAAAAAGAGATGAAACCCTTTAAATAATCTATTTAACTCTAAACCTCTTTCATTTCACTCCCAAAGAAGATCAAAGTGTCCATATATAACCAGTTTAAATACCTTGAATTATTCCCATAATGAGTGACAATCATGAGCGTGCTGACACTTGAGGCGGAGCGTTATACAGTAAAGCAGCGATACCTGAGGAGAGAACTGACACAGTAATCGTTCTTTATTGCTTTGTGGAATCCAAGTCCCTTCTCTAACCTCATGATGTCTCTTTTTCAGATGATGGGTATTTTCCAAGACAGTGATTTGAGAGATTTGTATAATGGTACAGATATTTTAAGCATAAGGTAAGATTTATTGTCACTCAAGTTGATCGCTAGGAAATAGGATTCCGTCTTGAGTTAGCGGAAACACTTGAGAGGGACAGTGTCACCACTGTGTATTAGATTTACGTTGTGGTATTAGATCGACATATTGACGCAAGGTTTGAATATTGCTATATTAGAGATTCGAAATAGCCTATCTGCAGAATAATTGATATTTAAACTGCCAGATCACAATGTGAAAATAGGATCGCGTAGGAGTTACTTTTCAATGACAATATATTGTATGTTTTGTATAATATTATAATTGTAGAAATCAGAGATATACATGTTGCTAAGAATACCATGTATGACTTTAATGCTAAAATAACAATTATTAGTTTTTAAAAAAAATAAGGATACCAATAATTACTTTTGAGTGGAATTTAAGAAGTTTAAAGTCAGCTAAGGACATGTATGTATGATAAACAACTTCTGTATTGATAAAGCACGGCGTTTCTATACAGATGTTTGTATATTTTTAAGTATGACTGAACAATACACAAATCCGTATCGAAACGTTGTACTCTCACAATGAAGAAGTTGTTTATCCATAAATATTTGTCCTTAAACCCAAATAGTGTAGTGCAAATGAACACAAACTGTTCAATGTTTCAACGATAAGCAATTATTAACTAAATTGAATAAGTGATAGGAAGAGATAAACTAAAAACCATTACTCTTTTGGTTCTGTGTTTGGAATATCGGAATATTAGTTGGCCCTTTTATACATCGCTCACAGTAACACCATTAACCATTTACAAGGGGGAGGGTGGGGGAGAGGGCGGGGGCATGAATTTGCAACAAATTAACTTAGCTACCTTAGTGCATTGTCAAGACTGAACAGCAATATTGTAAGAAAAACCTTTGAGACGACCCCAGCTGACTTCCTCACTTGTTCTTTGTAGGAGGCGTTGAGATACACGACGATTGCCTGTCACTGATCTATCGATCTGCCTGCCCTTTAGAGTGAGACTAAATTAGAAAATAAAGATTTAGTTCAGTGTAAATATTTCTGCAGGAAATAGCATTAGCTCCGTTTTGGTGGGTCATCATTATGAGCAGAGATTGCAATTGAGAAGCATGATTTATTCAAATAGTTGAAACCTTTTACAGAAACGTCATTGTCGACTTCTGAATTGCGTCATCGACTTATAAACGGAGTTATGTGCTACTTTAAGCATTTAGAACTGTGCTTTTTGTGATGTGAACTATTTTGGCCTGTTATTTACATTAAGATTTGACATTAAGATAAACTGATAATATCTTATTGACATAACTATTGATAACTGAGAACAGTAGTTGATGGTCAATAAAATCTATATCGAAATGACTTTTAAAGACATATTGTTTCTTATCAAAGATATATTGTTTCTTATTAAAGACCTATTGGTTCTTATTCAGGCAAGTTCCATTAAAGGTATTTTAGGTTGAAGAATGCTGAACTAGTGTTTGAAATGATGAGATACGATTAGTTTTGAATACATCATGACATCAAATATGACATGAATAAGAAATATTGTCGAACACTGTCAATGTTGTGGAATTTCTCGTTAAATCTCGTCTTAACCAGCCTACAATTCGTATCATATTGTACATAGAGGATGTTATACGAGTGTCCATGTCATGCCATTTAGCATTAACATTTGGTGTAAACTTTTCACATGTTCGACTTCCCCTCCAGAACCACTGCATCCTCAAAGCTGACCTTGCACCTAGGGATCTAAGTTTTCCATTTTGTTTCAGAACAACATCTTTATAGCATGTACACTAAGTTTGTTCATGAACAAATGTTTATACATATTGCAGAAATGTTCCGCGGGAGTGAAAGACAATTACTTATTTATTACTTAACCACGTGATTTCATGTTAAAACATTGACAACTACATATCCTTTATAGAATATGATTGCTATGTTTGATTTCTCTGTTCTCTTTCAGTCCGGGTAATATAGAAATTAGGTTCGTGCTATACTTCCAGTCGTCAATAGACATAACACGTGGCACGATAACCCACGTGACCAAGCTCATCCGGGAAGGGTTAGAGGGATCCATATTCAAAATACAGTCAACATCACTCAAGTTTCATCTCGAAGGTAAATCTTTTCTTTAAAGTTGTTAAAAGTTAATAGTTAATAGTTTTATAGTTAATTTTGAATGTTATCATACTCATATTTACGTACATTTGTAACTTTAACTTTAAGTGTACCTATAGTTGCTGAATCGACTAATGAGATTAAAGTGTGATATTCTGTTCTTACCGAGGATCGTATGAATTTATCGTCACTTGGATTACCTATTTCAGTGCCATTAACAACATCAGAGCCGGTCACTCCATTAAGTAAGTACGTTAAAATAACTCACTTATTTCAAGTACTCGTATTGATCTGTGAAATTAAATTCATAATAGAAGAAATATACGTCAATATGTAAGTACTTAACAATATTTAACAATTTCTCAAGTCAAGTGAGGGGGGGGGGGGGGGGGGGGGGGGGGGGGGAGGAGATGGGGGATGGTTCATTACAAAATGTGTGTTTAACAATCTTAGTTTCCTAGCTCACTTACATGAATCGTTTTACGTAATAAGAACGAATCATTTCTGATACAATTATTTTAATATGCCAAAGAAAAGAATATATTTTATTTCTCATTTGCGGACGAAAACAAAATATTTTAACATTGAAGAATGCGTATCTTGTTTTAAACATATTCTAAAGGATTAAAATTGTCTTTCAGATTCATATTAAATTGTAGAACCCTTTTTAGCTCATCTGGTCTGAAAGGCCCAATGGGCTTATGGCATGGCATGGCATGGTGTCCGGCATCCGTCCTTCCGTCCTTCCGTCCGTCTGTAAACTTTTCGTCTTCTTCTCCAGAACCACTTGTTCTAGAGAGCTGAAATTTTGTATACATACTCCTTGGCCAATGGGGATTCTAAATTGTAAAATTGGCGACCCTATGGCTCCAAATGGGGTCACAGGGGTCACAATCCTAAAACCTATTTGCATCTTCTTCTCCAGTTCCAACAGGTCTAGAGAGCTGAAAAGTTGTGTGCAGACGCCTTGGCCAATGGGGATTCTGTTTTGTAGATTTCGTGACCCCCTGACACCAAATAGAGTCACAGGGGTCACAACCTTTAAAACCTATTTTCTAATTCTAAATTGTAGATTTGGAGACCCGATAATCCAGGGTACGTGTCTTCGAAACTAAATTTCATCGTATTGTCCTTGTATGAAAATTATTTCTCATACGCCATAACACAAATTAAAGTTTCTTTAGCGATTGGTATTATTTGTATGTTTTTAAAAATAATTTGGTATTATATAAACATAACATACGTAATGGCTTTTGAACTTTTGGGTGAAATACTCACCTAAGCAAACATAAATTCTGTTCACATGACCACAAATACTCCAGGAGTATTTATCCTTATGAGTAAATATACTTTTACTAGACCTCTAGGGGTCTAGTCAATATATTTTACTTAGATATATTTACTCCAGGAGTATATTTACTCATGTAAGCAAATGCGTTCACGTGCCACCCTAAGTAAAGTTACTTTTATGAGTATGTTTACTCACATAAGCAAATGTGTCCATTTGAAAAGGGCTTAAGTTCTTCAACCTTAGATAATTAATCAATGAAGTCCTGATGAGCTACATAGCCCATGGGTCTATTTTTTCATTCATTTATTCAGAATTGAAGGCCACGTGGCCACGTTGCCACGAGTAGCCAACAGATATGTCATATATACATGGTATGGTGTTTAGAGCAAATATACATATATGATATTACAATATTATTTAACGTAGGTGTTTCTTCGAGAATATACATATCCCTTTGAGAACAGTGATATCCTGTACCTTCATAAACAGTTGAAATTTGACAACTGAAGTGGGCTATAGTAATAAGGTGGAATATATGACTTGTGTAGTATATGAATACAGTACTCACCCAGTGTTCTGTTCATGAAGCACCGTACAACACCCACACATTACATCATGAAGTGATATCTTATTACAGAAGTGTGCCAGCCGATTCGACTCATTCAGTGCGCCAACAAGACAACATACCATACCACCATCTTCCCCAATGTGTTCGGTGACATCACCCAGAATCAAGCCATTACGCGCTACGAACACTACGACTTGTTCTTTGAAATCCCCTGCCACGCCTACCATAAAGACTTCTTCTGTTCTGCCTATACTCCCGAGTGTTACCTCAACCGGACCATTCCCCCGTGTAGGAGCTATTGTGAAGGTTTGTATACCTCGAAAATTGATATGAATCATGTTAACTGACTAGTATTGTGATGCTAGGTACTGCGTCTTCAATTCGGTTTATGGATATAACATTTGAAGACTTATATGCATCAGAAATCACTAGCGTAGATAACGTATTTCTCCATTGGATGTAAGTAATTACTTTTAATTGAAGTAATTTGTAATTGTTGCTGCATTCCTTGAAATTTTGCTTTTATATAAGTTTCTTACTGTCGATTCAATGATTGTATTTTTGTCGAAACATGTACATATATACCTTTTTATAGATATCATGTTCACAGTAGCCACGCCGTTATTATCATCCGGTGTCAAGATACCCTTGTGCATCGACAACTTTTTATCGAATTAATCATTATGAATGGTTCTTTAGGAGGGTGTTTAATGATTTAAAACCCCTAAGAGAAATCTCCTCCGTCAAGTCACCAGTAATTGGCTGTTCACTTGTCATCTCGTCTTTCAATGAGCAAAAACTTAACGATGGGGACATGAGGTTTCAGATTATGTCACATGTGTCCACATTTAGACAATAATCATCGAAATAACTAACTAGTGAGTTTGAATAGATTAATTTTCATGCATTTTGTTACAGAGGTGAAATCAAGGTGTGTCGGTGAATACCCTAACAATGTCAAGTTTCCCGTGGACTGTTCAAAACTGCCAGAGTCAAACATCCCAACCATCTGTAGGCCTAGTCCATACAAACGTATGTGTGCAAATAAGAAAACTGGATTTTATTAGTTTATGTTCAAAATCTTAGTTGATATGTATGTGTAAGTATAGTACAGAACATCATTTTTCAGCATCACTTTCAAATAAGCCTTAACGTTCTGTTCGGAATTTAAAAACACTAACTCTCTTCCTCAAACACAACCCTTTGAAATGATAATAAAGTATGCGAATGTGTTTCAAGTTTAGATATATGTACTTACTATAATTATTTTAAATAGATAAAACTGGTACAATAGACACTTCTTGACAATTAGCTTTATAAAGCTTTTATGAAAGGCCATCATAATATCAAAACGTAAAATCATTCTGTTGACAGTTTGTTAAATGATCCAAGAAATATTTAAGGACAAAATTAATCCACTCTCATTACTGGAAATGTGTCACTCCGCACACACGCACGCATACACGCATACACGCACGCATACACGCACGCATACACTCAAACAAGTTTTAAACCACACCACTATTCAAATTAATTGTCATAGTTCACAATATTGAAAACTGGGGTTGTCTTTAATCTTGTTTTGGTTACTGTACAGTACATTTTCCTGGTCTTTTACCCATCCATGCCTCCTATATGTACTTCAGCTGGACGGTGTCTTCCGGTGGAGCTGAAGGCGTGCAGGGATCTGGGGATCAACCAAACTGCCTTCCCTAACGTGGTGGGGAACTACGGCGAGGCTGAGATCGTGACCAACGTCACCCTCATCCAGGGGATCATGAGCGCCACCCACTGCTATAAACACGCACTGCTCTTCGGGTGTGCTGCCTTCATACCCAAGTGCAGTGGGAATCCAGTACCTAACCATTATATACCACCCTGTCGCAGCCTTTGTCAAGGTTTGTTTATTGGCGGCTATTATCATTTGAATATATAATTTGTTTTGTAGATAATTATGCGAAATATGAATAAGAAAAAAACCGTAATCAGTATTTTACTGTTTCATTTTCACAAACGATTTGAAATTCATAAACATAAATTATGCAGATGCTTGAAAGTTCATCATTGGTCAGTTACAACTAAATATCTGATGTACTTTTTCTAATCACCAATTAATAGTGTCTTCACGTATGTTTTGTAACCTTATCATGCGTTTTCACCCGAGATTGTGTTCATTCTATTCAAGAGTTTCGGAGTCGTTGTGAGATTTACCTGCACATATTTTACGCTGGCTGGCCGCCTGAACTCGACTGTTCTACCCTCCCTGATACTCCGGATACCAGTACATGTGTAGGCTACAAGGAGGCACACGAACCTCCCGAATTTGGAGGCAAGTGTATTGAAATACTCTGTCAAGCAACTGATCTGTGCCATCACATTGTAAGATAATTACTATCAGATGTCAAACACATACCTGTATATGATACAAGAGAGCAAGGTAGTGTTCATTTGGCGTATCCTGTTCATTCAACGGTTGTATTACAACATTGATCTAATCTGTACCCATATATAGCAAGTTGTAACTCCACATAATAATTTGAAGCCAATCTATAACCCTACACAGCAAATCATACCTGTTTGTAATGGCACAGAGAGTGAAGCAGTTACTGTGTAATATTGCTATTTCTGTGCGTAAACGCTGCTATATTAAGGATCACAGAAGAGCAGTGCTGACATTGAACGTTGATTTAAATACATAGAAAGAGACGGGGGTAACCAGCTGCCTTGTAGTACTCCAATCAATGTTTCTTCTACTCACATCACAATGATCAGTAGAATTGTGTGGACAAGCCTAGATTAGATCCCAACACCACTTGTTACTGGCTTTTATGTTAGTCCTTGACGAGGTTCAAGAGTGTAGTCCGGACCAAGGACTGGTCATATATAGAGTATCAATAGACAAGTTTAGACTGTCCACTTCAAATCAGACTGCACACTGTCTGTAGGGCTATAAAGCTCCAATCGGATCCTGGTATACTTCCCTTGCAAACACACTTAACAAGATTAGGGATATTGAACCGCTGTATGGGCACCATGGCTGGGGTCTCCTCAGCTTGTTAGAGTATCCATGCTTCTGAAATAACAGAGGGGATTGTACTAATATGTTTTCTTAATTGATCTTCGTGGTTTATGCTTGTGTGGAGCAGCATTCGTAAATACTTTTTCAGTGCAGCCATAACTCATTCAAGTCTGTTACTTTAAGAATGTCAGAAAAACGACTCTTAAATTGCAAGAGACAATGTACACGTATAATTGTAGAAACGAGACAACGTAATCATTGCAAGACGTGCGTGTTTATTTAAGCTTAATCATTGTATTTGGATTGGTCTATGTTTGTTAGACCAAGATGAGTGTTGTAGGGAGTAGGATATGAACGGAAAGAAATCAATACGTACAATCGGTAATATAAGTACTTTTATAATGGTAAGAATGAGTTTTTAATTCATTGTGCATCGTTCGATCAATTATCCAGCAAGTAGATTTTATTTGATTAAAGGATCGTTAACGTTCAGTTATGATTTGGTCGTCAAAGTCAATAACATATACAACACATGTATAAGGAAAATTAACGTCTTGCCCCATAATAATTGGGTTGAAAATGCTTCCTCCCCACTGGCATGCAATACCAGTTCTCAACTTCATCTGGGTTTCATACATTTCTCACTTATTCATAAGCCGCATACGTTATAATTAGTAAATCAAAGTCTTAGATCAAAATACGTCTCTTTCTGACTTGACTGTACGATGTTGTAGCGTGTAGACGAGACGAGTTCCGGTGTGACAACAACACGTGTATCTCTAACGCCTGGGTGTGTGACGGCTACCAGGACTGCGCGGACAACACCGACGAGGGACACTGTGGTGGGTACACCTTTGGTATCTTCTAAATCAATGTTTATTCCAGACAGCTCTGTGTTTTGAGAGTTGAACAAAAAGTAAATCATTTATCAGTTCCGTGTACGCTTTTTGCTCATGACTTAAATTCCACTCAATAATACATGGAAGGGTTTACGTGATCAGTATGCATCGATGAATTAATTCACAAGCTCTATTTCTTCCAGTCAGTTTTGCCTGATATGAAATTAGAAAGTTGAATGGTAATATAAATGTTATATTTTGTTTCAATGTTAAATTATTAATCAATATAAAATATTAAAACAAATATGTAATGGAGAATGCATGAGGAGCCCTGGATTCGTTAAAAATAATCGGGGCGAGTTGATTATTTTTAACGAATCCACGGCTCCGAATGCATTCTCCATCTTAATCCATGTATGACGTCACGAAACATACATATGTGATTATCTAGCATTATAGACAATACATTTCAATTATGTAACCTAAAAAAATATTATTTTGCAAATTTCGGTGCTCATTCATCGGATATGGTACACGTAGCTTCGACCCTTATGAAATGGATTCTTCCACGCACGTGCATGGCGCAAATCTTCCACGCAAAGCGATTTGACTGACAGCCGAACTCCTGCATTTCATGTGTTTTGGCACGATTCCCACGCGTTTCACACTTTACCAGTCTTGTTTAGAATGCAGGGATCTTAGTGACAAACAATCAAATGATTACCAGCAGGCCTGGTAGTCGAATAGGTTAGGGCGCTGCGTAACAGACGAAGGGTTACATGTTCGATTCCCGGGTCAGACACTACAAAAATAATCAGATATTTTAAGATTTTAATCAGATATACTAAGACAAAATACATCATTCTTGAACAAATTGTCAAAACCTGACACCCCTCCTGACTGGATTAGTCAATGACCAGTAGATTCTTAAAAATAATCCACTGTTAGTACAATAGAGTGACGTCATCACCATGGATTAATGATTTATAATTCCCAAACACAATTCGATCAAATAGATTCCAATCCATTTTCAGACAACGAAGATTTTAAATATTCCAGAACTTGTATTCATAACAATTAAAATAAATTAGTCAATAATAATATGTTCCTGCATATGTTGCTGTGGACTGTTGACAGCTGCCTGTGCCCCGGACGAGTACCTGTGTGCTGTGAACCGCCTGTGTGTGAAGAAGACCTCGGTGTGTGATGGAGTAACCAACTGTGTCGGTGCAGTCGAGGAGGCCGAGTGTGGTCAGTTCTCTACTTTAACTCTACCACACTAAATACTAACACTCCAAGTTTCAACATATTAGGTATATTTAGTATTTAATAGTTCATGTTATGATCAGTATAAAACATCATAAAATGCCTGCCTTTGTTATTATTAAGATTTTCGACAAACAACGTATATTTATTTAGAAGGAAGGGAAAAGCATTTAATTTGCCAGGTACATTCTATTATTTTCTCGCAGAATTTCTGTTCATATAATATAAATAATCGGGCCAATATACAACAGTATAGCAATATTATTGATATCAACGTGGATGTTTAAGAGTAATGTTGAAGGTATCTTTTTACTAATGCATGATTTATATGCAAAAGACAATATCATGTTCATTATTAGTTTGCAACAAAGATATATTTATTTGTTTTTATTTCTGAAAAAATGTATGGTATATGTATGTTTCTGTCGAGACAACAAGGATGTGGAAAGTGGGAAGTTAATTTCATTGTCTATACCAAGGTTACATAAATAAAAAATACCGTCTCTCTTTCTTGGTAGACATTTTCCTCCCCTATTAATCTTGAGGTTTTAGAAATGTTAACGATACTTTACGAACATTGTTCTTAAACTATGTTTTGTAATTATTGATAATTATATTTTGTGGCTGGAGAGCGTGGAATATTTATTTCGTGAACTTGAATACAGAGTCGATATCCATTCATGGCAGAACGAATCTATTGCTCTAAGACAAACTCATTAATAAATATTTTTACCACCAAGATAAACAGTAAGCTCATTTCGGTAGACGTTGTTTATGCATATTTAGAATATCAAACCAAATTCTTAAAAATATAAAATGAGAATTGTACAACGGATATCTGCCGCATTCACCATAAACCATTAGGTATATAGGTATACAATTAGGTGTCTTTAGACTTAAGGTAATTTTAACTTAAAGTAAAACGCAATCTGTTCATTTACTAAGACCTTCTCATCCAACCCCCAGATTATTTAAAACTAACTAATTAATCACTGAGCCCACAGAATGAGAGAGACGTTACCATTCAGTCCAGAGGTTTAGTTGAACGTTATCATTCAGACAACACAAATAGTAAATGTTTTCATTTGATCAAATAATTAGACAAACCCTATCATTCAACACTCAGAATTGGTAAAACGTTATCATTCAACACTCAGAATTGGTAAAACGTTATCATTCAACACTCAGAATTAATAAAACGTTATCATTCACCATTCAGAATTAGTTAAAAATCATCATTCCGCATTCAAAATTGGTAAAACGTCACCACTCAACATTCAGCTCGCCTCGGTACCCTGAAGAAGCAGTACATTCTGGAGGTGCGAGACCCGCTGTCTGACTCGTGGAAGGCGGTGTGCTCTGATGGCTGGAACATGACCTTCAGCAACATCATCTGTAACCAACTCGGCTACAGGTAAGTGCCAGTTCAGTTTAGATAGGAAACTTTAGTTGGACGTGTAACTTAAACATATGGTTCTCGATCTGTGAATGACATGTTAATTGATGATCATCTTCAATCAACTCGGAAACCAACTAGTCTTCATTCTAATCACTTGTAACATATCATCCCTTTTCTGGATGACATGTGTGACAACATCCTATTATTCTCTCCCTTCCTTAACAGATCGATGTACACTTCCTAACGTTGCTCACGTAAAACCAGAACTTCACAATTTTACAATGTCCTTGCAACTCTTCGATTCCTTAAATATCCCGTGAAAAGAACTGCAGGCTTCGGCTCAATTGCTGTAAGGCTTGGCGGAATACGTAACGTAGAAGGCATAGCCCATGTAATGCGTGAACACTCGATCTCTAGGTATCTGATCACAACCCAGAATTGCTGACGGAGTTAAATAATAAATCAGTTGAAATCTGATCACGTCAGTGAGATGATACATTCAATGGTAATGAAAGGCACGAAACTGTGGAGAGATTGACAGAAATGCGATAGAAAGAAGTACAGAAGTATGAATAAAGTTTAGTCATTATCAGAATGCGTTCTGAATTTTATCACATTTGGATTATAATGGTTTATGTACATCTTATATTATATGGCATATTTGTATAAATTTTAACTCCCAGTAGTTGAATGAAAGACGTTTCTTAATAACCTAAGTACCATCAAATACCAGATTTCTTCAGGCACTTTTGATTCAGATAGAGTTGTTTAAACTCCATCAATGACAGTTAAGAATCTTATTTTATATACCAATTAAAACTGATATTATATGTGATAGGTTTACATATAATATCATATGCTCTCCCAATCAATTCTCAAAACAACTGCATTTCGTCTGCTCGATAGTTCGATCCTCTGGTAAATTGAGTATGTGATTCACTGAATAAACAGCTGGCTTAGGAGAATTTCGACAAACATTTTATCAAGTGTGTATAACCTTTTCTCCTAAATCCTAGATTTTCAAAATGAAAAATTATGTGAATGAAGAGAATTGTCAAAGTGTTAAATATGAACTCTCAGAGGCCAACAATTTATGACTTGCAATATCGATTACCGATATCCAATTTCAACGATCAAACTTTTATAGCTATTTCTGTTCACAGATCGCGAAGGTTAATATAGTCAACTCAATCAATGTCCTAATAACTCAAATATGAACACGGTGCTTCATACTTCTATGAAAAGAATGTATGGCAAGTTCATATTGCAACTGTTTTAATAACTGCCTACACATGCAGTATGCTTATGTAAAAACAGCGGATTTCTAAAGAAATGAGGTAGGCATTCATTCCGACGGTCATTTCAGACGGAGGGTGACATATATTAAAGGATGGAAAACACGACTTTGGTTTGAGGATATCACATTCAGCTGTGTGTATTGGATGTAATAAACCCAGTGTGTTTCATACAAATATTTCAGGATTACGATGACTGTAAAGGATGTGATGGTAGCATCAACATTTGGATAACGACTAAGTCGGGGCTGCTATCAGATTTTGCGCAGCTTCCGTCGCCGCCGCCGGCGCCTGCGCGTTTTGTATTGGCTATAACTTTTTTCCTAGAAGTTTTTGAGAACTCATATATATAACTTCTTACTTATACCCCTGGGGATTTTTTGGACATGTTCACATTCAAGGTCAAAGGTCAAGGTAATAAGTTCTGAAATCACTACAAAAATCATTGTAAACACGATAACTTCAAAAACAGTTGTGCTCTTATTTGGTATATATCAACAATGGAGAAAGTCCAAGATTTGAAAAGGTTCTCGCTAAAATCTGTCAAAGGTCAAGGTCACAGCAAGGTCACAACTTAAGCATGCTTTTGTGAATATGCCTTATTTTAACTATGAACACTTTGAGTCATTGCATGGTTGTTATACAAAATGAAAAGTGATCATTGGTGTGACCTTGAAGGTCAATGGTCAAGGTCATGAGATATTGGTTAAGGGCATGTTAACCCTTTGATCCAATTTTAAATCAGAAATAGGTTTTAAGAACAAAATTGTGAAAAGTGGCTCCAGTGATGATTCAACTTGTTAGTAAAAGTTGTATAATGAAAACAAATCCCATTTTATTGATGCTGGCGAGAAGGCGGAACAGGGAAAGGCGAGACCGTATGTTTCGGGGCTGCTCTGCTTTTGCTGTGTACCGCTAACGCTCATCTAGTTTGCAATATTTTTCTGGCGTGTAGTTATTTTTTTAACAGTTCATAGTCCTACGAAATTCTAAAACCCATTCTTAACAACGGGCAAAATGAAGATTGTGCACGTGTTAGCAATACGAACGTTCTGGTTATAATACTTTTCAAAATAAAAGTGAGATTTGTCAAACCAACATTTTCGACCAACCAACATATCAATAATCACGGTTATATTTGACTAAAATAGCGAAATTCCTCCTCTATAACTACCGTCATGTAGATTTTCAAATTCACAAATAATAAATATGTAAACAAATTACATGATGAAGAGATGAAGAAACGTATAAACATTAAATCGGTATGTAACATAACAAAGTTGCTTTACTCAACATACCCATTTCCAGAGTGGTGCACAGTACCGTGTTTGAGGATGGGTTATCTCCCCCTGAAATTACTCTACAAGCTCGCAATCTTAACCAGGACCCCAGCAAAATACAAAGCTATCTCAACAGGGGGTGAGTGTCACGACTTTGTGTAGCTAATATCGAGAGGCTTTACGGTAACGGCATTCAGCAATACGTCTTTCAGAGTGTTTGCTATTGATGGTATTTAATGACGTTTCCTGGCATATATAAACTTTTCTTTTTTAATATAAAGTTATATTAAGCTTCCATTACTTTGATATTGATATTTTTCGAATTGAATAACTTTTATTGATTTTCATCATTTTTCTTTCAAGTTAGACGCCACTGAAATTAGCTGTCTATTTTAAAGTATTTTTCAACTTCTAATCTTCGAAATATGCTGACGAATATCATTCACGAAATTAGAAATGACACTTTAAGTGTATCTAGAAATTTAATAAATTTACGTCATAAGGTATGATATATACAAATACTGACATTTTCAGAGGCTCCTGTTCCAACAATAAACATGTGAAGATAATGTGTGAAGATCCGAGTAAGTATACAACACACATTTATATACTGGACCAATAGTTAGAGATATAATGAACATTTTGAAATTATAAATAATGATCTCATTAATTGATACACAAATTAAATAACAACCATAAAAAGTCCAATATCCCTAACTTATTTGTCCATTATATCTGTGTAATAACATTTTTCTGCATAATTTGATATAATATCGCTTTGCCAGCAATATTTACATAGCTTACCATCGTCAAATGTATGGTATGACATTGGTTTAGTATAATCAGCTATACGACTGAGGATATGAGACATTAAGATATCCCGATTGATTGATTTAATCAAGATGCTGATATCGAAATGGTTCCTTCTTACTGAAATCGTTCAATGCATAAAGCTACGGTTTACTCCGGGACAGACAGGCCAGAAGCTGCCTCACAGCTCATTGTCTGCTCCAACCAAGATATTACCTTCTCAAATGTTAGAGTACCAACATGGCATAACTTTAGATAGAATATATTTTAATCTTGTTACAGTAGCGAAACCGGACATTGTACAAACCAGAAGTCATATCCCTCGAATTTCAGTTCCACAATATACCGCTGTACCAGTATTAATATTATATATCATTATAGAGTGAGTGAGTTATTGTTAAACACCGCTTGGGCAATATTACAGCCATTATCGGTGACCCGTATACTGATGGTTGGCCCATAATAAAAACTAAATGTTCATTCTGATTTATAGCCAAATGATCGAGTTTTTAGGGCACATCATGGCAACATAACCTACGGTACATTCTGGATAGTGTTCGCTTGCAAATTGATTTATTCCCAGCCAAATCGCACTGTCCCGCAATAAATGCCCATGATCCGCTGACACCATCGTTATAATACCTTTCGAGATGTTTGCTTAAATGATTTCATGATGGGAGAAATGTCAGAAACACAGCCCTACGTTTTTATAATATTCTCTATACCCTGCTGAGAACATTATTATAACAATCAATGGAATTGTTATCTATAAAACAGCTAGGCTTCCCATTATAGCCTATTCCTAATCACGGTAACAGCAGATCAGTACTGAAAATATGAAGTCTAAACCTACAATAAAATACGTGTATTTAGATTATCAGTATATGTCAGATCAACTTATATTTGTCATTTTATATGCTTCCCAATTTGAATCAACTGCCTTCCTGGCAATTAATGTTATTACGTATGATGCTTGAAATTCGATACATACCCATACATTTTGTATTTAGTATAAGGCCACTGACGTTCATAAATCTATGTTTTCCATGCGTTGTACATTAAATCATCATATCTTGTTCCTTATATGATATATAGATAGACGTTTTCTTTAAAACATTTAAATTTTTTTAGACATTAAATATACAAAACTGCGTTTTGATAGATAATATTTTAAATATTAATCGGAAAGTGTATTCCATGAGACCATTGGAATTTATAATCAACGGCATTAACTTTTAGAAGTAGTTGAAGACGTTATCTTTACCAAAGGCCCATGAAAAATACATAAAGTGATTCATTTGATTTTATTTTCATATCAATTCTAAATATTGATAAAATTTGATCAATTTCGTCTCCATACGTTTGTACTAACCTACATCAACCGTATACATGTACCTCATCAACTCGCAGCAAAATACCGCATTGACGATTTAATTTAACAGGTTTACGTGGATAATAAAAAAACCATAGAAAGCTGAAATCTTGTTTACAAGTACATGTACATCTATATGGATTCTAAATTAATAAACCTTCTAACCAATACATCCGGATAATTTAAAAATCCAAATATTCAACCGGAAGTGATATGAAAAAATACCTTATGAGATACAAGCCAATGGCTCTATATTCATATTTCATATGCATAACCATATTTAAAACATAAGGGACATCGAATTATTATTATTTCGTTTACGAATGTTACAGTATGTGGCAACAGACCGGCGGTGGTTCACAACCCTCTGAGAATCGTGGGTGGTGATGAAGTGAAGCCCGGGACCTGGCCGTGGTTGGTGTCGCTACACGGAGGGGCAGCACAAAAGTTCTTCTGCGGGGGGAGTGTTCTCAATGAGATGTGGGTCCTCACTGCCGCTCACTGCATAGGAGGAGGGTAAGTGGGTTCGCTATTTTGTAAAATACATTACAGATCATATAAATACCTTCAAGCTTCAAGCAAGGATCCTACAAAGATGTATCTTATTGTCTTTTAACATTGCTCTTAGGCTATCTGGGTTTAAAAAAGGCTAAATCTTTGTGCAACGGGACCTTTGTATCTTAATATTTTAATTCTCAAATTAAAACTTGAAAATAAACTTGGCACAAAGTGCTCCATGTTGAAGACCAATGTTATCGACCTAACAAAACGTCTGAGGAGATTTGAAGATTCTGTAGTGTAAGACTGTAGCTGTGCAAAATAATGTCAGATAGTTATGGTATACCATTGCAATACATGAGTAACCTTTTCAAAGTGTTTTCAACAATTAAATGACATAGAACTCGTTGTTATTATTTGTGAAACAAACACCGTTGAAATGTTTATTCCAGTGGAGTATCGTTCTTGAACTGGACACTGAAGGCGGGTCACACGCGGAAGGATACATTCTCCAGGTACCGGCAAGTCCGCAAGGGTAAAAAGTTCTTCACGTACCCTGGCTACAACTACAGCACTGTAGACAATGATATCGCCCTCATCAAGCTGGACAGACCCCTCACCTTCAGCGACTACCTCCGTCCTGCCTGTCTGCCAAAACAGGGGCAGATCATCCCAGTCGGAACACGCTGTATTGCTGCCGGTTGGGGAAAGTCTTGGGAACTTGGTGAGACTGATGTTTATTTTCTTGAAAAGTAATTCTGCCCATACGATACATAGATGAACACATGTGTAGCTGTTGGAGCATTTGACCGATTTTCCGATGGTACTGAAGAAAACAAGCAGTCGGAACATATCAACCATCCGTTACGTCGCCCAACTCAATTAAGTAACAGCTAAAGAAAAAGAAAAATGTTATTACTGAACTTTGGGGGTAGAATTTGATAATTTATGGGGTTTTCAAATGTTACAACCAGAGAGAGTGCATTCGATTAAAGCTTTCTCATTTTCCATTTAGTATAAATGTAAATCCTTTCAGCGACAGTAATTCATACAGGTTATGTTTTGCTCAATAGGAAATAAATATCTGATGGATGTATATACCATGTATACCAGAACAGGAAGATTTCTATCTTCATCTTGCTGTTCTTATATATGCCACTTCTAAATGCCCTTCCAAGACTTGATGTGTATACTTGTCCAGCCCCCGACTACGAGCCAGCAGCCCGACAGGTACAGCTGGATATATCCGACTGGAGAGCGTGCGAGGCTGCAGTAGAACGGGCCGAGAGGCGAGTCCCCTACAAGCTCACCAACAACATGATCTGTGCTGGAGGATCGGATGGATATGACGCATGCGCAGTAAGTAACTACGTCATCATAATTATCATAACGATAATATCGTTTGTAAACAAGTAACTCAGTGTTCGTTTGGTAAGGATATTTAAATGAGAAATGAACGATTCTTTGGATAACAACTTATTTATAATAGAATGGATGCCCTTCAAAGATTTATCAAAATAATGTTACTGTACCAAAAGTCAACCAATTTCCGTACGGTCAAGTTCTTTCAAAGAGTACATATAAATGCAGAATACCATACATGTATGAGAAACTGCAGTAAACTTTGGTTATAATGACACTGTTTGTCCAGGAGAAAATATGGCATTATATCCAGGGTGGCATTACAACCAGGTAGGACATTCTGGGACACATTGTTTTTGTTTTTGTCAATTCTTTGAACGTTCTACATTTCTTTACATGTACAATGTATTATACACTTCTAAAGAAGTAAAAAATTAAGACTGCGATTATGGATAAACAACTTCTTTAGGATAGGTGGTGTAAGGTCGTTGCTGCTCAAATAAGTAATGTCAATGACATCTATGTTGAAACATTGCCGATACGGAATAAAGTTGCATGACCTTAAATAAAGTCTTCCATCTTCATCATCCTAAGTAATAGAATCATTTTTATGTCATTCAAAGGTGACAGATAAGTCAATCAATCAATCTTTATTTTTCTATAAAAACACCAACGGTGGTACAAGAGCAGAAAAACAAACATAACATAATATACATTTTTGCATGCGCCTTAACTATTTCTTAACAAACTTTGTAAGACATTTATAAATTTGGACATTCTTTTCAATTCTTTAGCACATTTAGGTGTGAGAATTTTACATAGGTTATATACATTAGGATACAGGTGAAATGAGCTTGGGATATATAACATTCTGGCTGGGAGAAGAGATTCACATCTAAAGATATAATGGAACTCATCTCCCATTACTTTTTGGTTGCATAATTTACATAAACGTTCCTCCCTGATAATTCCCTGCCACCGGCCAGTCTCTATGGGTAGGTTATGGTTTAACGTGCGGAATCTTAAACATTGGATATATATCCCTTTTGGTAGTAATAGATATCGTTCAAATTGAAGTGATATTTTAAAATGTTTATAAAGGACGCCCTTAGAGCTGCATTCAATGTTTTCTCTCCATCTTTGATAAGTAATAGCTTCACAACTCAACCAGTCTGTGTCCAACAAGTAGCTTGGTGTAGCTTGGCTCCCATGCTTTCATCATATAACTTACGCAGTCACTGAACAGGGTGTTTAATTGGTGGTATTGCATTGGCTATCGATCAGCAGTATGATTAAGATGGTGTCTTCAGTAATTAGCCTTGATAATCCCATCATAGTTAGTTTGAGCAATCTAAATAGCATAATTCCAAACCAGACACAATAGACGATCATCTGACGACTGGCAAAAACTCTCCAAAAACCATTGGCAAAATTAATGGCATTGTAACCAGTTTGGCATTATAAACACTTCAGGTATTATAGAAATCCATTCTGGCAAAAACATGGCGTTATATCAAGGGTGGAATTATAACCAGGGGCATTATAACCAGGGTATAGTGTATAATCATATCCAGATCTAAAACTGTTCTAGTATTAAAGATCATTCCTTCTTACAGGGTGACAGCGGAGGCCCGTTCGTGTGCAAGACCCCCAATACGACTGACAGCTGGTTTCAGGCCGGAATCGTGTCCTGGGGGGTGGGATGTGCTATCCCCAATACCCCTGGGATCTACACCAAGCTACCCCTCTATGTTAACTGGATACACGAGGTGATCGCCAACAACACCGACCACTCGTGATAACCGCCGTGAGCACCAACAACAACCATGGCTTCCTTTTGGTCATATTGCTCAACCAACGTTTTTCAAAAATCACACACACTATGTCATTATTCTATGACTGGGTGGTTAGTCCAAGATTCAATGACCGGACGAGAGAGTTGTTGATGATAATGTTATATTGATGTTGCTGTTGAAGATGCTGATGATGATGATCATAATGTTGATGATGATGATGATGATGATGATGATGATTGTGGCGAGGAGCAGGAAGACGACGAGAATTCCTTAAGGTTGTGACATGGAAAGAAGGTCATTGTTACTATTACTGTTTTTATTTACAATTTGCAGATGTTTATTCTGTTAATTTAACAAGGATTCCTGAAGTTATGATGTAGAGAACCTGAAGGAGACCAGAGTACGACACTGGCCATGACAACAGACAACAGACAACAGACAACAGACAGTGTCAGTTGGATGAGTGGTTGCTCTGAACGTGATAGGACAACATATTTGTTGGAGATTGAAATAGGGCAAATAGTTGTTGTTGATATGTGTTTGTTGACTTTGTTCTTGGGTAGAATTGTCCGGTAAAAATATCAGACGAAGGAAAGCGGAAGTAGACGGATATATGCAGGAAGTCTAGTTGTGAGAAGCCGAGGAGTGATATTTTAAACCATTTTGTTTATTCACATATATAATTGCGCCAAGTTAAACCTTAGCTGGCTTCCCATTCATCATACATTGTCATATACTAGAAGTACAGAGGATGACAACATGATGACAATATGTACATAGCGTCGTATACGTTGTGGTGACAGTGCTGATGTATGGTTCAGGGTCAACGTCGTGGTCTCACATACCTGTACATTTAGTTCACGTTGTCGAGTGCTTTACTATGGACTATATCTCGGTGATGTGAACAGTGCGTACCTCAGTTCCAACACTGCTAAGCAATATAATGTTGCTATACACCTGATCAAGGATTCCTTCGACGGGTATACATTACAAATACTTATTGATTTAAGTGTTTTATTTCATAATCTATATAGAAATCTTCATAATCATTTTGTTATCGGTGATATAAACACCATTTGCTTCTGCCTATTTAACCGTTTTTTAAAAATGACCATTCTGGTCATACATATGATTGTATCCGTACAAAACTAAAATCGTATGAAGTCAAAGCAAATGAGAACAGTGTATATGGGTTCTGATTTGTTTGATCACTATAGCTCTATGGTGTAAGTAGTGAATTGTTATGTTTCCTTTTACCCTTACGCAATATTATGGAGAAGCAATTTTCTTTTAGATTGAGCAATAACATAGCCATAAAAAAACACCATTACTTTGAGACGTATGAAATGAAATTGTGATGTTTTAAAAACTATATATATAAGTTTCACTTATTTGAAGTTTCTTACTGAAATCCAAAATTACTTAGGTTTGTAATTAAGAAAGTTAATTTAAATAGACACTGTGAGAAATATGTTCTCAATCTCGTCTATCCCCCCGGCAACGACAAAACATTAATGTCATCATGACATCACAGTTGAAGCCTTTATCATAGCAAGGTTTCAATTGATGTTAGAAAAACGGTCGTGCGTCGTAACATTGAGGAATAAGATAATTATCATTCTACGTGTTATATGAGTCTTCATCACAAATAGGGCCAGTACCCGTGACAAAGCTACAGGCTATTTTAAGACAAAAGAGATAAAGTAAATTATAAAATTTAAGAAAATAATCATTGCCCAAGTTAAACTCTTCGAGTTAACGTATTTAAGATAATATATTTTAACTGACAATGTTTAATTACCCTTGAAATTAATATTTAATCCATTAGTTTGCTATCTTAATGGACAAAAGTTGCATACAATTCCTTAAATAATACTTTTTACGCAACGTATAGACAATAAAGTTTGAGTTAAAGTTTGCTGATACTAGTTTGTTGGAAACAGTTGCATACACTTATTTTAGTCGTTTATATACTAGCATGCTGATGAGGTATAAAATCAAAGAAATCCAACCTGTGAACGTGTATATGTCTAGTATCTTCTTGTACATTGAATACGTGTTTTCTTCAAGAAATCTTTGCTTGTTGAAATATATCAATTGTTAAAGACTTACGTGTATGCTTGCTGTTCATCATCAAGGAATGTCAACCAGCCGCTGAAAAACGTTCCGCTATATGGTATACTACCATGATGACATTTACGTTGTGTAAAGACATCATTAAATAGCCCTTAATCATATTATGATACAAACCTGGTAGATTCACTGCGCAGATAATATTATCGATAATACAGTCAATTATAAATTGTGCATGAATATATGATATTTACGTTCTAACAATCCTATGTAAGACTAGACATTAATAAGTGAATGGGAAGTTTTTTTTAGATGTTTGCTTTTACATGATAAAATCAATTTCAAATGATAAAACAAAGAAAATTGTAAACGTCCTAAAGACATAGACTAAGCTTTATTCAGTGGCTGTACTTCATGTGTTTATCATTCTCAATTGTACATTGTTGATCGTGTATGATGCATTACCTGTATTCCGTGTATATCTTTTATTACATAAGTAAAGTCATATACATTAGAAATGATTTACATACTGTTTATTATAGAGATTCGTCTGTAAAAAAACGTTGTAATTTTCAGTAAATTGAATCAAAATGCGATAAATGTTCTGTTGTTGTTTTTTACAATTAAAGTATATATATTGATACTTTCTATGTATACACGTATAAATAAACAAACAGCTTCTTACAAAGCCTAATTGCATGGTGTTCACCGTGTACCCATGTACCAGATGTTCACAAAACTGTCCAAATATAATGCTAGCTCAGGAAAAGATGAAGTAAATAGTTTTAATAATGTACCTTTCCCATTTTGTGTATAGCTTCTATATGTATCTAATGAATACAAGTTTCGTATTTACTGAAACAATGTAAGCATCGTATATTCTGAAAGAATGCAACTTTGATTCTGGTTGAAAGTTCAGTCCAGTCTAGAAATAAAGCACCATTAGTACATGATGTAATCTGAATCAATACAAGTACTCCTTTGAAAGAACGAAGTCTGATTTAATTTGCAAAGAAATGCAACTTAAGACTAGTTTCAAGAATGGAAAATTCGCATACCCTGAAAATACCAGATACGTTTGAAATAACCAGTTTAGTCTGAGAAGGGAAACAAAGAAGATTAATGAGAAACTAAGTAATATCTCCTCGAAAATAAAGCAACATCTCACATAAAGGTCACTCCCCCACTAATGATTGTGCCTATTCTCAACACTCTTCTCTCCTGGTTGATGAGGCACGGAGTCTGTTGAGTTCATTCATCAACCGGAAACCAGTAGATTTGACTCCAGCCCGTCAATTCCTTGCATCTGGAACACTTGAGATGTGATAAACGACCCTACTAGTTGACAAATATATTGCCTTTGTCTGGTCATTATCGTTCCACAGCGGTTTGGGATGCTGTTGTATACAGACATAAGGAGCATTAAAGAATTGCTTCAGTATTATGTTATACATTTGGCAATTCTTTTAGTAATTAATCAAATTAAAATTAATTGAATTTCCTATCGTTGAAAACAGCTCTATTATCACAGAATATCACAACAAGCGAATGACTTGATGAAACTTTGAAATACAATATTTTTCTACACAAATATTCTAATTGTCTTTCAAACCTACATCCTCATTCAACACTGTAACAAATAAAATATACTAAAACTGCATGAATAAATCCAGGGCATTTGTTTCAATCGTCAGAGCAGAGACCAGTTATAGGCCCTGTGGAAATAAGGAAAATGGTTATGATGGTGCCATTATTTGAAGTACTCGTACCTCGTTCTTCTTTGTCGTCTGCTCCCCTCAAATTCACACATGCCAGACAGTCATTGCGAACATAGAGCGGGAACGCCATCCAGTCACTTTGAGCATGAATGATTCTGGAACTGATGTAAATGGACGTTCGCAGATTAGATGCAAATGTACAGACGATCTCACAGTCTGAAATATTCTATCTCAAACCAATAATGACAGATGACTGTGCTATGCATAATCATATGCAATAATTAGAATAATTTAGCAAAGTTCTTAAACAGAAAGTTTTATTTTGTTACATTAAAACATAATTTACAACATACAAACTTCGAACCTTGTGTTGACCGTGATTTTGCTTCTGTACAACAGCTGACAGGCCTACAATGAAGATTAAAATATTACCAGATTATTGTAGAGGCAGAGTCACAAATACCTCAAAGTGTTACACTCCAGACAAGGACAGTCGGCGATGATTGAAACTCGGGCTGATGTCAACAGACATGTTAGCTATAGTAAAGATGAGGAAAACTAAATTGCCACAATTGTATACACTTCCATTAATCATGAAATAAATCAGTTCATTGAAAATATGTTATTAGGAGATGTTCAGTCAATTCTGACCTAAGCCACTAAAGCCAGAAATTGTGTCATATCGAAATTTGCAACTTTGACAGGCATCTGTAGGTCAGATATGTTTGAGTAAATGTATAGGTATTTGGTTCCAGAGAAAATGTCCCCGTCCTATGATCAAGACACAGTCAAAAAGGGGATAAATGAAATTGTTACATTAATATTCAACGAAAGCGAATAATACCGTTCACCTTTTTTAGTTCCTCGGCTTTGTTAGACATATTGGCTACATTTATGTTCGGTGATAGGTGCGACTCACTAGAACCAACATTTCCCCTGAAAATAGAGGATACAGACAAGAAAGGAAACTGGAATGGATATTTAAAAATTCATTTGAAGGTTATTATAGAAATTCTAATTTGACACATTTGAGAAGATAAAACGACTTATCAATCTTCAATCAAATGAAACGAAGTGCCCTCGATTACTGAAGATAGTTTCAATAGGAATGACATCCTTTTATATCAAGGTACAATCTCAATAAAGTGAGATCAAACGTAAAACTCGTACGTCCTTTCGTTCTTGATCTGCGTACTGCTCGACAAAGGTCATGTCTTGGGATCTTGTGATCTTTCATTTCAGCCAATCAGAGACGATGCTCGATTCTATATCTGGATGGGGTATGTTTTGTGGAACTTCGGAAGGTGTCACAGACAAGGTCACATGGCATGACCCTTGTCGAACAGTACTCAGTTGAAGATAGCATGGATGTTGTACCAACATAAATTCCATATTTCACAAAATGTTAACTTAAATACCAAACATTGTGTAACAAAAACAACTTTTGAAATAACGATTTCAGCACCCCGTGTGTGTTACAGATATAGACTATACGTATCATAAATTATATTCTTATAAATGCAATTTTGTATATCTCTTTATGAGACATATTAGACATTCAAAACTTTATCCGGCAGAACTAGTTATAGTTTGTGTTTGACTTTAGCTGTTGAAAATTTGGCATCGTTTCCGTTGCCCCTCGGTGTATTAAAGGAAAGTTATGTAGGGATCAACATCTTTCTCCAGAACATATTACTCATATACAACTTTTCTTCAGATCCATACATTCCTCTGATGAATTGAATTTTGAAACCAATAGGTATCATTAGAACAGAAATGGAAATCGATGATCAAAGATAACAATATATTTTAGCTTAAAAATGTTATAATGAAGAGTCTTCATCAGCTTTTACATGTGCAGAAACCGAAATTATGCGTCATATATATATATATATATATATATATATATAGGTGTTTGGATGCTACAAATAATATATAACAATATGTAGAAATAACCAGGTGTCTCAGTTTTTTTTGTTTTTTTTTTGTCGTTGCGTTCAAGAATTCGTACAGTATAATGTAATTTTAATGGACCTCTCTAAAAGGAACATGAAACAAATAGTAATTGTGAACCAAAGGATAATGTGTGGTTTATTGAGAGGTAAAGTGAGATGAGGTGGGGTAATTTGGGGTTGCACGCAGATTTCAAGAGTATTTCACTTATATCACGACTGCTTGTAATAGTATAAGGGGAAAGCCAGCAACATCATATAGTGGCTAAACATCGCGGGGAACCTGGAACAAGCTGAGATTCAGTGAAGCATTGTACTTAAACATCACTGCATTTGGAACAGTTAAGTAACTGTTGCGGAGCCCCTAAGAACTTCTGATAATCGTTAAGAAACATGCATTGACCCACGCGTTTTCTATAGAGAACCTTGAACCTCTGACTTCTTGTTGAAATGATAACATTCTATTGACATAAGAGGAGCATGGCAGTGTGTTCAGGAATTGAACTAACCTTTCACGTGGTTTTCTGTCTCACCATGGTAAGTCTATAATTAATCTGTCAGAAACCCACAATTATGAAACAGGGAAAGAGGGGACGCCAAACAAAGTACGTCAGGCATAATGACAGGTGATCTGATAGATTTGTCTTGTTTTGCAGATCGATATTAGATTTTCCTGCAATTAGACTAGAGGAGAAGAGATATCGTTCAGCGGACATGACAAAAATATAAGTTTTATTTATAAAAACCGCATTGACAAAACACAATTAAACTGGCATCTTATGTTCTATACCGTTTTAGTAGAAAGATGAATGACAAACATTATCAATCATCAAAAGGAAATAATAGCCTTGTTTTCAGCCACTGTCTCTTAAGCTATTGATAGTATTAGAATGTAAGAACAGATAACGTTGGATATGAAATATTGACTCACTGGTCTACCCTCTTCATAGGAGGTACAAATTCAAAGGGGAAGAAGCAATAACCACGTTTCATATGCGATAATTCATAAAATTAATGCAAATGTGTCACCTGCATTTAAAATCATTCCGTAAGAGCATTTATAATGAACAAATATTGGAAAGACATTATCCGACATGTCCATAACGTCTATTCATCAAATTCAATAATTAAAAAAAAGTTGTGTTTAACATGTACACGTATAGTTATATTTCTTCATCTTATACATTACATTAGTATATTTGTTCATAAATGATGTCAACTTTATGAGCATAAGAATAGAACAAAACAGATTAAATGACACGAACGAGCAAAAATATTTCATCAAGATGTGATTGAGTCACTGACCAAAGAAATGGCAACAGATATGTGAACTATAAGGGTAAGTGTCAGTAGTTAAATATCGTAACAAGGGAAGGTATTACGCTTTTCTAAACACATTATTTGGCATAAGTAATAAATACATGTACAATATTATTCAAATCTTCATTTTTTCTCTCACAAGATACCATGTTGTTATTGAGTAATCAGACAACCACGGGGCTTCTTAGCTTTTTGCTTAAATGACGTTTCCATTGAGTCATTAAATAGTCAATATATTTGGACAGTTTTTTCAAAGACGAGAAATTCAATTCCTTAGAACTGTGTCTTTTAATGAAAGCATTGATTAAATGCCAAAGAAATTGGCTAATTAAAAAAATATCGGAAACAGCTAATTTGATTCTACTTGTTTTATCTGCTGAAGGTCACCAAGTCGATGAGCACAAAGAAAACCATTCTGAAGCGAAAAGGAAAAGTCGAATCAGAATACATTGTCTGCTTCATCACACAAACACACATGTAACAGCGGACGTTGGGTTGAACAACGAGATAGCTTTGTTGTTTGTTGATATTTGTAAATACAGTTCAAAAGAGAAGAGAGAATAAAGAGAATATCTTCATAGTATATGTTTCTACATGACCAGTTACCATCTTATTTCTTCAGACCATATTATTCTTCTAAGTTCATACATGCAAACAAATGTTAAATAAAATGTTAAAAGAGGTTAAATGCCAACAAAACTTTCAACAAATATCTACATATGGTTTAGTTTGAAGAACCAAGATTTAGATAGAAGAAGAACATTCTGTCTTGAATCTAATTAAGTCAGAAAAATAGTCATAACAAGTTGCACCCTCTTGTGGACGAGGGTGAAAGCATTACGCCAATTAAGGGTTCTGTTTTGGTTTATAAAGATATTTCAATATTGATATGAAATAGCAAAAACAAAATAAAAGATGAAGATACTGCCGTTGGTAAAAATACAATGTTATTACACCTTGTGTAATAACATTGGTTGCGGCTAATTGACGTCACAATGTAACCGACGTGGCAGCAATGGCCATAAACTGCTCTGAGGCAATATTTGAGTTACCTTAACTTACTTCATTTGATAATCGTTCTTCAAAATCTCAACCACAAACTACAATTTTACATTGCTAATGCAATGATATCATATTAATGTATTATGCATTCTAAAGGTATATAATTGCAAATTTAGCATTGACATGATAATATGCAATACATTTTAACAATATTATATTGTACCATATCCTCTGGAAAATATCATACTAAAGACACTGAAATTTTGTGTGAAGAATGTGTCATTACAAACACCTATCAAGTCATTGTCCACACTTGAATGGGAATTTCTTACATTATATAATTTGCCATTAATTAAAATAGTTTACCACTGTCAATGGTTCATATCACCGTAATAGTTTTGCAGTGTTGGTTATTCATAATTCAGTGCAGTCAATAGTCGTCTCAATCCAGTTCAAAGAAAGCGCCGACATTGAGAGCAGGGATCTAGTTATTAACTGGAACTGCTAATTGTCATTCAGAAAGTCACTGTCTGGAATGGCTGCTGACGTTAATTGTAGCTAACATGACATACACGAAAATGCTTCATTACACACCATTACAGAGATACAAATCTGAATCCTCGTCCAGTTGGGACGATAGTTGTGTCTAACAAGTGCAATCTGCAAATAAAAAGTTAAAATTCGAGTTCTTTTAGTTGATATTGTCTTGTTTTATGTGTTATGGTGCGTTACATTAATTAATTGAATTTACATTTTATTATAAAGAGAGTCGAGAATTTCACGGATAAAGGTAGAACAAAGATGCCACGTGAGGAGAGAAAATGTCACACACTCAATAGAGGGATGCAGGTTCTCTCCTGTGAACGTGCATTCGACGTCAGGACCAGATTCAGATGTATATAAGTGGCTACAGAGAGTCCCTGTCCAATTGCCTTCTTAATGCCCTGTCTTGAACCATAGAACATAATTTTGAATAAGTCTTTCATTTTATCATTATAATGTTAGGTCCTACTGATATAAAATCCTTAGAAAAACTAAGATTACCTCTTACGAGAAACTTTTACAGAGTTTGTTTCAGAATACATGTATACTTATGTTTACTTTTGTTATTTTTACAGGAAATGCAACTATCAATATACAGTTGATGTCAATATAACCTGTTAGCAAACTAAAAGCATTCTCCAGAAAGTAGACAATTAAAAAATATCAGTAGATGAAATAAAGTATATCAGTAAATCACAGCATTAACTTGTTCCAGTGTGTATTTATGTAGCCAATCTTACCAACAATTCCCTATAAGCCGAAAGTGATGACCCTTGTTGGACCAGGAGGGACGTATTGTATGCATATGGGAGTGGGAGAGACTGGTATCGACTTGCAGGACAAGACGAATCGATCAGATCACCTCTCACCGTGGCTGATGCGCTATTTCTGGTATCTTCTCTTCCCCTGTCTTGTAATTGTATGTTTCCTTTGATATATCAATTATAGAGATCTTAGTGACAGCGAAGTAATGGATTTGTTGTATTTGTTCAGTTTATTTCCTGGAACACAGGCGCCACCCTGCCACACCCCAATAGAATATCATTTTCTCATTAAAAGTTTTTTTTAAAAATTGGTCCTTACATCATGTGGAGGATTTTGAAGCATTGTATACAATCTAGTATTTAGATAATGTCTATAATGATGATAACGTTGTTTGCCAATTCCTGTAACTTCTTGACATTGTGACTTTTTAATTGATAATTTTCTTCTACATATTTTGCGTGATGACAAACTGGATTATCATGGATTATACTACATGGAGCCAAGTTGATTCAGTCAGACAGAAATGTCAATACTCTCTTTTTCTGTAACAGAATTATCAAATACATTTTGGCAAATTGTCAACAAAAAAGTTGATTCAATATGATCTCTATGTATTTATTTTAATTTCCATTCTGTTACAATGTTTAAGATTTTAAGCATATCTGTGTAATCATCAGTTTGCACATGGGTGCATTCGGCCATAGGTCATACTGGCAATTTGGAAAAAACATGGCGCAAAAAATAAGTGTTATATACATTCAATAGCTTGGGATTTCAGTAAAGAAATAAATTATTAAGAAACTTGACGTAAATTATAAAATTATAATGATTTTTTAATCATTCAAAGGAGAAATTTTTCAAAACGAAAATCTTCAAAAACAAATTAATATCCATAATAATGCACTAATTTCTACAAAACATATGGATAAATACTACCTTCGCATATCATAGACGTCAAATAATATACATATCATTGACTTATCACGATTCGTTCTCTCGTTTTCACCGTTTTCCTGATATGAAGGCGTACTTGTTGAATCATGCGTTGAGTGATGATGACCAAAATCAACAAGAAAACTTATTTTATGGTGCAATGAAAGACTGGCATTTATATAGGAAATAAACCATCTATTATGACACAATGATGATAGCTAAAGTCTTTCCTGATCGTTGTGAAATATCAAAGATAGTTTTTTGAATTAGGTTTAAAAGTGGCAGTCTCCAACTGAGCAATAAACAGCGTAATTAGTGTCATAAAGTGTCCACGTATAAATTGTGTATTTAATCATTTGAAAAATATTTCATCTGCAATGTGGCATATCAACACTTATTTCTATGTGGGCTGATGAAAATCATATTTTATAATAGTTCTATAAGTAGTGTTAAATGGTATCATAACGCATAAATCATATAAGAAATAGTAGGCTAGAATAAAGTTGTCAAATATGAGGTATAATTCATCCCGTGACAGCTTCCTATAAAAGTTGGCCAAGTCTATCATTTATCTTCTGCTGTCATATCACGGGTATTACAAATAATTTCACATTATTTTCCCTTCTGTTGCTATTCGTGCAAAACACCATAAAAGTGAATGAAGAACGTTTCTTATGACACCAGTGGCAGATAACAATCTGAGTTACATCGGTTTGGTTGTCATAAATTCTGATAAACACCTTCATTTAATGTCATATTTATAGAAATAATTGTGCATATTGAGTATTTTATGTAAAATAAGGAACTAATCTGAATATTGCTATGCAAATGTTGAAAAAATCATTCTTCTTTTACGTTGCATTGCTCTTTCGAAGATCAAGGAATTATATTTTAACAAAAGATAAAAATTAAGTTGATAAAAATTACACTTAAAACACATCCAATTATAAACAACTTGATAACGATTTATTAGATTAAAGATAAAATTACCTTTTTTCTATTAGAAACCAAGATCGCCTGAGTACATTTGATTGCTTAACACTAAACGCATGATTTCTCAATAAATGTACACTGCTAGGCTTGAGGAAGGTGGGTATTATTCAAGGAACAAATGAACCTTGGTTATATAAGTACACATTGATTCGTATACAGTTGGAGTTTTATCTTAAATAGTTATGTTACAAAAAATAATGTTAAAGATTTACGACAATGGTGTTCTGAAAATGGATCAGAGCTCGATGTGAATGTAAGAGACGTCCTCTTTATATTGCTGGGGTGTTTTACTGTTTTCCACTAATGCTTCCTTAAAAGACAGTCATACAATTCGGATAGCATGGCTTAATTAGCGTATGTACTACTTACATCATACTATATGCTTCAAGTTAACTTTCACCGCTAATGACTGCAATATTGCCCAAGTAGCGTTAAACAATAAATTCACTCACTCAACTGTCTAAGGACATTTAAACATATTGTTATATAGCACCAAAAATGATTGACGACATGTATTTGTCGGTTTCGTCATTATGTTTACTTATAAAGGTTTACAGTATTTGTATAAAGGTACACTATAAGTAATGAAATAAGCGTCTTCTTGTGGCATTGCATATTAACTTATTCCTAGTCTATATATACATATTTACTCAATATTACGACTCGCGGACCGCTTACTCTGATTTTTACTTTTAATTGCAGCGCCATGAACATGCTTTTGGGAGTGAATTTGTGCGTTCAAGAAATATGCACTATTATTATATGCGACTATGATCTTTCAAAATATAATATGGCCAATTGATACATACACTTAAATTAAGCCCTTTATTTCACCAATAGCTTCTTTTATACGATGGTACGCTATAGATATAAGTAACTAAGCTCATACAATGTTCCAATAGTGTGTTCTATAAACAAAATAGACATGTGCATTGATATAAGAAGAAGAACGACCAACCTATATAAGTTTAGATTTGTTGTGTACAACTTAAATTGTGTAAATTAAACTTCCTGGTTAAGTACTTTTCTGAATTATTCTAAACTTGCATATCATCACCTTACCGTACCGTACCATAGCACAGCCATGTATCTTCATTCTTATGAAATGGAATATTTCTGACTGTCAGGTCGTCTGTACATTTGCATCTTATCCGAGAACGTCCATTGACGTCAGTCCCAGATTCATTCACGTGGAAAGTGACTGGAAAGCGTTCCCGCTCAATGTCCTTCTGATTGAGCAGACGTGACTGTCTGGCATGTGTGAATTTGAGGGAAGCAGACGACCAAGAAGAGCTAGGTCCTACAAGCAATGGCTCCATCACATCTACAGTCTCGTCTGATCTGGTGTATCTAGAAAAGCCAGGGAATTTGGCCACAAAAGCCCCTTTTCGATAACTAGAAAATAAAATAAGCGGGATATCCAATAAAGCTTTCATTTGATATTGATCACATCATCCTCTGCAATACTTTCCAGTTTTCAACATTCAAATGAACTTTCTTCATTGGAAAAAACTACAGCATCACTTTTTTACGCCACGATGATCCCCTAGCAGTTGTCCTCTTTAGCGTCCATCTTTTCTTAAAATGGGATCTCAGATTATCAACTCTCAACTGTTTGAGTAAATTGTAAGACTTTTCTCTAAGGAGACAAATTTGACAGATGTCACATGGTGGATGTCTTCGAGAAACAGTTCAGAATCTGGCTCGACGAACCAATCAACTGTTATTAGTGTTTGTTTACAATTTTAATAAGGCCAATTGCCTCCCTCGTTTTATCAATTTGTATTTACTTATATCTTCAATAAAGCCGACAGGCCACTGTTTATTCCCCACTAAAGTGCTCATTCCCCTCATGTTTGTATTGCAAAGCCATATTTTATACCATTCTCATGCATGTTAAAGGGACACCGCGTCGAGGATAAATATAAGATCAGATTTGTCTACCTAATATGTTGATTAACGTGTCTGGTAACGAGTCAGAGACCCCTAATTTCAGACAATTGAAGTAATAAGTAATAAAACTACTGCATGTGGACAGTGAAGCGAAGCGTAACTCGTTAGCAGACAAGTTAACCAGCATAAGCAGATAAAAGTGATCTCATTTTTATCCTCGACGCAGTGTCCCTTTAATCTGCCTGATTGAGTTTCTTGACCATTGTTTTGTGTGCTATATAAATGTATCTCATTTCGTTAAATCGTAAAATCTCCAACATAAGTAAGTAAATATGTCCTTACATTACACCTGATGAAGGAGTGAGCATAAACTCCGAAACGTCGTGTATTTTCACATTAAAGACGTTGTCATTCAGAAATTCGTTCTGTTCTTATACAGAAATGAGTTGCCAATTGGTACCTAAACAGGTCTAAATAGTAAAAACATTACTCTAAAAATTCAGAACATGACTTAATTATCTCCCAGACAGACAAATGATATAGTACCTTTGTAACAGAGAGAAAAAACAGATTTGATAAGATTACATTAACCTGCGACTTCTCTAGTGAAAAGTGGGTCACCTTTAACTTGAAATGCAAAAAACATCTCCATTAGATTATATTTCAGGACTAGACTAATTTATCAGAGTGTCCACCTATAACAACGGCTGCAGCTCTGTGTCTCATTTTCTGCTGTCTGATAGTTCTGCTTCCCCTGACAGATGCGTAATTGACTTGATTGCTTAACGTTGTCCATTAGATGTAACACAGATCATGTCTCTAATCAGTAACGCTATTATAGTTCTAAAAAGAGCCTTTGGCTATGAAGCTCAACAGCTTTTATCATTTTAAAACTGACGACGTACATACCATCTAAAGATTCCAAATCAAGTTAGATGATAACCAGATTTAGAATTATTTTACCAACGTTCCTATAAAATGTTTTGAACTTTCAAGAGCAACCAGCTCTTAAGAGGAAGTCGTATTGCAAAAGAATGTTAGCAATATGACTCGATGGCACAACCAAATCAAGTCTCTGATGTAGACTGATAAGAACATAGAAAAAGTTCACACTAAATTTTGCAAGTTTATTTTAAAATGTGGATATAAATCCTCAAATAAGATTATTCTGGCTGAATGTTGCCGTTTCCCTATATTTATCAATGCCCGTTGTAGAGCAATATCGTTCTGGATAAGATCAATAAGGCAACCCATGAACAGAATATCCCGAAATAGTTACGAACTTTTAAGGGTTTTAGATGACAAAGGGGATAAAAATTGGGTTTCAAATGTGCGTGAATTTCTGTTTCAAAGCGGCTTTGGCCACGTTTGGATCGCACAGGATGTTGGCGACAGGAATTCATTTTTAAAATTGCTTAAGCAACGATGTAAAGACATATATCAACAGGAATGGTACTATGATGTTAGCTCGTCGACAAGTATCAGTTATTATGCTGAATTTAAAACATTTATTAAGCCTGAACTGTATTTATCCTCTTTATCTTCATTGCACCTACGTAGAATTGTTACTTTGTTCAAATATAATGGTCATGGTTTTAAGGTAAAAGCAGCACGATTCTCAAAGGACCCAGATAATGAAAACTACAGACAAGTTTATATCACTTTTAACTACAAACAATGTCCAGCGTTTGTACAGAGTATCACTAGTCCTATACCATATCAATCGTTATCGATCAAATCGACATCATTTGTAAACCTCTTATTTTGTATAAATATTATTTTGATGTTATGATTGTCCTATTACATGGTAGCGCTGTTTCTATTGTGAAATTCATTTACATTGTACTATTGGTCTCCGGGCCATATATACCAATAAAATCTGTCTGTCTGTCTGTCTGTCTGTATAACTCGGATTGACCTTCACATTTGCTGCAAATGCTTTGCGTGGACCTGATTCGGTGAACACTGTCACCGAGATTCAGTTCATACCTGCATAAATCTAATTTCGTGACGTCAAATCACATTTAGCCACGCCCCATGACGTGAGGTTCATGGCTAGTTGCGTTGTGGATTTTCATTGGCTGATGAACGCGTTGTAGGCAGGGCTAATAATCCAATGACGTTTTGAGTAGGCATCTTATGTCTTCATACGCGTAAATAGTACAACTCTAAGTGTTGCAAATCTGTATATTTTGAGCAATGAAACCTTTTCAAAACAGCAGGTATGGGTATATTTATTTATGAGAATTGACTTAAACGCTGTGCAAACTCGGCGTAAATCCGCTACGCTGATTTACACAGTTTGCACAGCGGTTTTTTTAAAGTTCATACCTCCATGAACTTACTAAATTTTGATGTCAATTCTTAATTGTTCAGGAGTTTGAAGTATGTATTATTTTAACCAAAAGAAGGCCTACTAACCATTGGTAATAAAAAGACAGGAATTAACGATGTCGTTAAATATAACATCTTAAGGTTATTATTTCATAGTTAACTCGTATATCCCTTATCAATTTAGTTTATGTTCGTGTTTTCCTCTAAATCATTATGTAACTCACTCTGAGTATTAAAGAGGAGTTCACTATTCAAAACTCTTTCATGCTTTACACCCTTGGTACATGCACTTTGAGGGGAAATATTGCATGTGATAAAACAGGTTTGATATTGTTGCTGTAAAACTTCAAACAAAGTTCAAACAAAGCAGATATCGTTTCCATCAGATTATTGCATTCTGTGAACCTTTCGTGAGAGCTTACTGTGTCATTCCAGTGGGACGAAGTGCTATAACATTATCCACACTCGCTTCGTGAGACAAAGCACAATTTGAAAGCCCATGATGCCATATTTCCTCTGCAGGATTTTAATAAACGCCTATACTTTTCTCCCGGGAATGGTGACTTGATACAATCTCGTTGACCCATCCAGGAATTCAATGAATACACGCACATACGTTTACCCGAACGTATAGATATGTGTAATTATAAACTGTCGTATTAGTTGGAAATATGAGGAGGTTGCATCAAGAAGAGAGCTTACTCAGCATAGCATTACCCCCGGGATAGCATGTGCGTCAAAGCCGAGCAAAAGTGAAAGGTTTCATAAAAATGGAATTGAAAGCGAATTTTAAAATGATATAAATCAAACGATTGATCCAATTGTCTAATGCGTTTAACCATTTGTATAAAGATAGTATTGTTCATAGACATTTGAATGTAGAGGAATTAAATTTAATATTTGGCCAAATAAAAATCATTACAAACTTTTGAGAACTTGGGTCAATGTACATACCTTTAATTAAACAAGTGTTCAGTAGTATATGGACAATCCGCGTGTGATATACATATCGGTCACAAACTGAAGGACTGACCCTTGTCAAAATAAGAACGGGATACAAAACCAAGGGATCAGCGATTGTGTACGATATAAGACTATGCCCCTATCATCCGTATTGGTTCAATAGTAACTGAGCATTAGAATTTACACCGCATTTAAAGCCGCATGCTCTGAGCGAAGGACAGGCCTATGTTTATAGGCATACAAATAAAAGCACCATACTCTGATGTATGAAATTGTGAATACTTTTTTACAAAACGTGCGTCTATTTCATACATTCAAAGTCGACTTTCAATCAATATTTAATTTTATACTATTTTAACTATTTGGGAACGTTTCTTGTGCACATGAGTATACATGTAGTTGCATATTTATTCGTAAGTCTATATCTTAACACAGGAGGTTGCATCATACATCATTGCATTCTTATATTCTAACACAAGATGCATGCTATTCAAAAGAACTTTTAACTGGTATGTGTGGCTATAAAAGAAAATATTTCAAATCGTATTCATGTAGGCCTATTCAATTATTTTCCTTAATTCCTAATTTTCTAAATTAATCAAACGGGATTTTATTGTATGTTTAAATGACTCACGAAGTACCTACTATGCAAAAAATGAAGGGGATATTGGATTTATAAGTGTTATTAAAAGAAAATTATGAATCCAAAGAAAAAACAAATAACGACACAAATTAAGGGAACACATAACGATTTATTCCACATCATTGGTGCTGTAAATGACACACACAATGACCATACTGAAGACAAAACCATACTCGGGACGCAACATCAGAATTACCATAACATGAAAGCAAAGTCAGTAACGGGTAAACCCCCCTCCTTATGGGACGTCTCAAGTCATTTTGGCCAAGATTTATTCCACTCCTCTTGCAACGCAGCAGCAAGTTCTTGGACATTGGCAGGACGTTGTTGACGTTGACGTAACCGCTGTCCCAGGATGTCCCAGACATGCTCGATGGGCGAGAGGTCTGGACGCAGTGCTGGCCATGGTAGTGTGGTGACATTCTGTTGTTGGAGGTACTCATTAACAATCCTTGCTCTGTGACATCTTGCATTGTCATCCTGAAAGACGAAACGGCGGCCATGACGACGTGCGAAGGGCACAGCATGGGCTCCTGAGATGTTGTCCCAATAGTACTGGCCTGTCACACGTCCGGCAACAACATGTAAGGCCGTTCTTCCAGCAGCAGTGATGCCTCCCCACACCATTACAGACCCACCCCAAAATCGATCATGTTGAATGACGAGGACGTCATGGAAGCGCTCTATTCGTCGACGCCACACCCTCCTACGCCTGTCCAGAAAGTCCACAGTAAACCTCGATTCATCTGATAACAACACATTGTTCCAACGTCGATTATCCCAATGCTGACGTTCCCTACACCAACGACGTCTTGCCCTGATGTGATGATCTCTCAAACAAGGAATCACGCGAGGACGTCGGGCGTGTACAGATGACCCCTGTGCAGGCGATTTCGGATCGTCTGGGCACTCACTCTCACACCAGTGTCTGTATGAAGTCGAGCTCTGATCTGATTTGCGGTTATAACACGATTTCTTAAGGCTATGGTACGGATAAATCTATCCTGGGCATGAGTTGTCGCCCTTGGTCGACCAGAGCGTGGTCTATCGTTTACAGAACGTGCATCACGATATCTGGACCATAATCTGCTTATGACAGATTGAGAAACGTTCATTGTCCGTGCCACAACCGTCTGTGTTGTGCCAGTCTGTGGCATGCCAAGGGCACGTAATCTTTCATTTTGGGTTAGTCGACGCATATCACCCTTTTCTTCCTGGTATCCAAAGCAATTTAACTGATGTTTCCACCTTCAAATTTCATTCCACAGGAGTTGGAACCGTCAAATTCAAAGTCGTGCAAATCTTGGGTTCGACCCCCATGATCATCAAGAGCATCACGTGCAGATCCTGCAGTTGCCATTGTTGCGTTTTGGTGACAGATGTAACTGAAAATATTTCTTCTGTAAGGATCTATAGTGACTTGCTTCGTATTCAGTTCCATAGGCTAGTGATATGTTCCAATAATTAAATATCCCCTACTTTACATAGTATATATACTCTAGCATACCTACCGTCGAGTTCAAGCAACCTACATGTATGTAGGTTTGAACAGACATGTAGATTAAAAGTAGGATACATTGATGCATACACTTGTGTGCATATAACAAAAAAACCTGTGCGTATCAAAGACATTCAAAGTCGATTTTCTCCGGAAGTATAGGCCCTATTTCGTATTTAACTCTTTTGCATGGATACTTTGACGACATTTATTTTATTCGGAAGTGTATTTTAGAAATGTTAAGTTTTTACGTTTGTGCCATAATGCAATATTGAAACCATATACAGGATATTATATATATCAGTAGCTATCATAAATGTAATTGTATCTTCTATAAACATTTGTATTACCCATATGGTTGAAAATAACCGAGTTAATATTATTGATATGAGCACATGTGCAAATATCACGTTTGCCTAGCAACGAATGTTTTACCGCGACCCGTATTTCGTTGTCTGTACGTAACATCATAAAACGATCGTTCATTCGTGAAGTCACTGTAGCTTGCCGTCGCATAAGAAGTTGGCCATTTCCTGGCTAATATTACGCGAATCAAATGAAATAGATAGAGGATATTTGACATTTCTTGTCGAATACCATGTATATCTCATCGAGTGAAGTAGAAAAATATATGTTCACGAGTGGCGTAGACACGAGTGTAAATATGCTATTTCTACTTCATGAGATGAGATATACATTCGACAAGTATGTCAAATGTTCTATTTATTAGATTTAAACATTTATGTATAAGAAGCATCCATGTTCCCGTTGCTTTATCAAGGTCGCCTTGTGACGTCATCCTATTGTTACAATGACGTCATACGATCGAAAGTGTTCTTTCACGCAGTAGAATAACATGTTATTTCACTCAGTGAAAATACGGATTTTATTTTAACCCATAAATGTCGTATTTCACCACTGAAAATATAATAAAATGGGTAATTACACTCTAAAGTGTGCTATATGAATTTTACGAAACTCAAGCAATTTATGTATATAACCCTCGCTCTCGCTCGGTCAATACAAATATTCACACTCGTTTCGTAAAAGTCATACAGTTCCTCGGGTAATAATCTCTATGTATTAGAGAATTAGCCACAAATCCGATTCAGAATATTTATCAATTGATCACATTTCTGCATTATTTCGTATTTCCTAATTAATCACTACACTAACGGTAAACCACGGGCGATTATAGTAGTCGGGCCCGCCCGCGCACTTGTCATTCAAAGGGAAGTAACTCTGGATAAGGGTGTCGCTGTTATCCAACATGGCGACGTCATTGGCTTTCTTCCATCGCAACAACTTGTGAAGAAAACATGACAGCTGACGTTAGGGGATCTTATTTCTTGTTAATTTGATCGTTTGTTTATTCCTCCACTCAACATGTTTACGAAACCCAAAAGTTGGCTGACACAGGCAATATGGAAGCCTAAAAATCTTCACTCTTTGGATCATCTAAAGTAAGTTCATCGACTCGCTGACCATAAACACCCATTTATAATCACACGACGTGTAGATATCACATGTTCGCTTCGCAATGTACATCTTGTACATTTCGTTCTGATATGAGCTCATGTTTTCAACATTATTTCTGATTACCAAACGACATGATTGGTCAATAAACGATCATTTGAAACAAACAGTTTGTTATGAAGACAATCTGTTGAACGTAAATATTGTAAGCCATATAATTTTGTGAGCTTACTCACTGACACATGTGTAAACTATTTAAAGCTATTTGAAGCTTTCTGATAAGTTATCGATTATCATGTGTAGCCAAAGAAATATAGATTCTGTCATATCCAATGCTATATCTAAACGTCAGTTTATGTGCGATGACTGCGCACGCGACGACGTAGGAAGATGTCTAGCATGCTGGACTAAGATAATCTAAATGTCGGTTTATGAAGACTGCGCACTCAACAACATAGTAAGACGTCTAGCATGCTAAGATAATCTAAACATCGGTTTATGTGCGATGACTGCCACCCAACGACGGCGTAAGAAGACGTTTAGCATGCTGGACTACCAATGCTACTGATTTGCTTATTCACAGTTTTTGATTTGTCATGATCTAAAGCTGCTTAACATATGTAACATAAGGAGATAATTGATAAGATTAATTGAGTGTCATATATGTATAACTATAGTTTTATTTCACATTAAAAAAAAACATTTGGTTGTCGGGATGATGTTTGACACTGGGTGTTTGAGACATGTACAGCATTTGGTGAAAATATTGGGAACATATTCAATTTTATTTCTCAATATAAGCTCCAACGTTGGTACATGATAGTTCAGAAAAAGAAACTGTACTGTACATCTTCATGATCTTAACGGGACATCCAATGTGATGTTGGGAGTCAGATATGCCAACCATTATAAACGGTGTTATTTTATCAAAATGTACTGACTTCCACTTGCTTGACCATCTATAAATACTTACTTGACATGAGATCTTAATGATCTATGTCGAAATATTGCCTACATAGAATAAAATTCCACAAAAAATACCCTGATAGAACCCTCCTTTAAATGAACAAGAGATAAAACACCAAGTATCAGTAAAAAATAAAGTATACCAACACAAGAATGATGAAAAGTTCATAGGCTATTTGTGCATTTTAATGATTGTATATAAACAAACGCAAGAAAATAAAAACATTTAAAATCCAAAATACTATTTGGTTTCCATGAAATTGTACACAAATAAAAAACCAAAAGCAACCATATTTATACATTTACAATAAATTGAACCAAAGCAAGAAGAAATTCAGTGCAGTATCAGTGTAAGTACAGATCTCTTTAGCTTACTGTTTACTGTTTACATTGTTAGAATACTATGCATAGTTAATGAACCTTAGGAAGTGAGCTATCCTGTTGTGAGTATATTGAAATAATTCTAACTTGCTTTGAATTCAGATCCAAGGAGATAACATGTTGAATCTGGAGTATCATCAACTCGATGAATGTATTACATTTAATACAAATTTTGGCCATTAGTAATTATGCTGTCACATCCTATTTTGAGCAAGATGATTAACAGTTTGCATTGTAAGTGCTAACTCAAAACAAGAACAGATTTTAATAATTCAAGATTTTCTGGATGATCATCACAAGGAGTGAGCATATACGTCATCTATCTATCTAGTATCTACACAATATTGTTCAGCTGTTTGAGAGGCATTCTAGGTGTGATGGAGAAGACTTCTTTATTAACAATAGCGATGTTTCGGTATAGATCCTTATACCGTCATGCTTGATAACTGTATAAGGATCTATACCAAAACGTCGCTATTGTTAATAAAGAAGTTGATCATCCATAAAATTCTTGTCTTCAAGATTTTAAAAATATGTAAGTTGTTAACTAGAAAATCTTGTTTTTTAAATGCCCCTCAAAGCCTTGAAATGTTTCAATAAATGAAAATATATATGGTGTCAATTGAGCAAATATTATGTTTTTGATCACTTTGAAGAGGCCATCGCCTTTGAAAACAACACATGTATAATGTACAGTCATTATGTTTACTTCATTGTTAGTCCCCGCCGCGCGTTTAGCGCAAAGCGGGGGATATTGTATTCGGCTACGTACGTCCGTACGAAATAGAATAACTCAAATACTGTTCACTGGATTCTTTTCATATTTTGCATATGGGTTCATCATAGAGAGAGTAATGTTCCTACAGAGGTTTGTGACCTTGACCTTCATTTCAGGGTTACAACGAGACTTTGTCATTTTATTCTTGTCAGCGGGATATCTCAAAAACCATTCGCTGGATTCTCTTCATATCTTACACATAGCTTCTCCAAGGAAAGATGACAAGCTGATTAGATTTTTGTGACCTTGACATTATTCTCAAGGTCACAGTGGAACTTTGAATTTTTTGACATGTTCGACAGTCGATTTTGCAGATTTTTTTTCCAATTTTGAAGTATTAATTTGCGGCGGGGGATCATGTCACCTTGTTGACAACTACTTGTTGTAGTGATATGAGTGTAGTGTTGTGAAATACTCTTGAAAGCAGCATTATTTAAACCCGAAATCTCCTCACCTCACCTCACCTCATTGTTGTAGTGAATGTTGTGACCAACAAAATACATCCATGTTACGAGGAAGTACTGTGTTGTGTTTTACTGCATTGTATTAATCTGATCATACTGGTCTCACACACACAGAGTCTTTATGTCACCTTCTTCTGCAGAAATACTGAATGAGGCCACTTAGGCGAATATTGAAACTAGGCCACTATTATGAAATAAACAGCTACTGTGATCATATAGAGATATATATTGTTATGGTATGTAATATATTCAGAGCTTATTTTTCTCACGTTTTGAATGTAAGTACTTTCATATCTAACGCAATGCACAATAGACAGCATCAAAAGGTAATCACCTAATGGAATCTGGAGGTTTGCTACAACAATCAGAAAGTCAAGAGATCAATTTTATCAACAAAGCATTGCGACTAATTTTTAGCTCACAGGCTTGAAAGGCCTGATGGGCTTATGGCATGGCGTCCGTCCATCCATCCATCCGTCAATGGGGATTCTAAATTGTAGATTTGGTGACTCAGTGGTCCCAAATAAGTCACAGGGGTCACAACCTGAAAAACCTATTTTCATCTTCATCTCCAGTACCAAAAGGTCAAGAAAGCTGAAATACTCCTTTGCCAATTGGATTCTAAATTGTAGAATTGAAGACCCTGTGTCCCCAAATATGAGTCACAGGGTTCATGACGTAAAAAACCCTATTTTTATCATATTCTCCAATATGAAAAGCTCCAGATCAAGCCAAGAACAATTTATTTCTGTTTTCGCTTCATCAAACAATACAAATCCTTCTGAGCTACAGAGCCCATGGCTCTATTTTTGCAAGTTCTATTCATAAGAGTAAATGGTCATTATAAAAGATTGATTAAAGAAATTTTTGAAAAATAATTATTTGAGCAAAAATATTATGCTAAAAAATCCCCAAAAGTAGAATATATACTAGTAAACAGTTTAACTGATCATTACTTGGTCTTCATGCAGTGTAACTAGTTGTATTTTGAGCTGCTTGAAAAAACGTCATATTCATATGCATTAATCATCATTGAGCTGATATGTCAAATCAGAGACAAAAACTGTCATCGATTCATCAAATGATATTTTAGATTCTTTGGAATTTTCCATACCCCGGTAGTTTAATAATAAACCAAGCATATACGTTTGAAACTATTTTTGAAATCGGTCAGTGCTAGCAGGATATATACTCTTGAATAGCTTGACAATGTAGCAAGTTCCTGTAATCTGAGATGGCAAGGATACACTGACTGGCTGCAGTGCTTATCTTGTGCTCATGACTGTAGCTAGCTATGAACAATTACTGGTTCTCCTTAACCTAGTTCTTCATCATAAACATAATGTATTGTTCCGTTATTGACCTAAGAAGCCGCAAGGGCATTTAGCAAGAAAATTCAATACCTTTTTGTTGGAAGGATAATAAAAACTATGTTATTTGTTTTTATATACATGTTGTTAGAGGATGTGGATATCAGCTGTTTACTTTGATGTGACATCCAGTTTGCTTTGAAATATTTATTTGGCTTTAATACGGCACCAAAAACTGTATGTGCTGATTTCAGGTCAAATAACTTCATTCAGCTTGCATATTCATCCCCAATCACCAAATGTATCATATTTTTCCAATGAAAATCAGGGAACATCATTATGTATATGCAGAAACCAAAACTACATATCCCATTTACATGTACAGTAGTTTTATAACCAATTAAACATTAACCAAAAATTGTCTTTTTTGTACTTTCACTTTTATATCGTCACTATCCTAAGTAGAGTTTTCGGCAACCATCAGTAATTCTCGATAAAAAACACCATTTATGACATGTGGTACATATATGGCCCCAAATAACACACTGGATGTGCCTTAATGTACACCTCATTATAAGGTGATATAGGAATATACACCATCGGGGTATGTGTATCTGCAAAGCTCTGTCAATCACCTAAATGTCTTCTCAGCTTTGGCAAGTTATCTATGAATTCTCGTTCTTTATTTCTTGTATTTTATCATCCAATCGAATGTCATGATTTTAAATTTGATGTCTCTAAATGGTTGTGACATCTGGGGACTGCCATTACTGCATGATTTAAAAATAAATAAATTCTGAGAAAAAGCTGAGTAGGTAATCAGTGTTTGAAGGAGTCTCGTAGATTTAATACCTTGATAGAGCTGGGGTAAGACTAGCCATACTAAGATGTGTGAACTTCTTTATACAGATTGCTGTACACAGTTCTGTGTAAGAACCAGGTGGTCACAGAGCACAACCGATGTCTGCTGGTTGAAACTCTCCGATCTATCTCCGAGATCCTCATCTGGGGCGATCAGAATGATAGCTGTGTCTTTGAGTGAGTATCCAACTCCTAGTTGAACCATTTTGAAGGCACATAATTACACCATAAGATCAAGTTATTAGGAAATAATGTTACTTTTAGTGATTCAAAATTGTTCAAAAGTAAACCAGCAAATGGCGAGTGAAAACGATTGACGCTTGCCGTTATTTTGCGTAAACTTGCCCATGAAGCTTGCAGTATCTTCCAGCTTATTATATACCATTTTCTTACCAAATGTGTGTCACCTCAGTGGCTTGTGATGTTTAATTGTTGATATATGTGGTGAATCAGAACTACCCAAGTACAAACCTATTCTAAAGATGTCAATTTTAGAGTCACAAAGTGAGATCAGGAAATTTCTACTCTTACTGTTTATACCATGGTTTGTGTCTTCTATTCCAGTTTCTTCCTTGAGAAGAACATGTTGTCGTTCTTCCTGCGCTACCTGCAGCAAAAGTGTGGCCGCTACATCTGTGTTCAGCTCCTGCAGACGCTCAACATACTCTTCGAGAACATCAGCAACGAGACCTCGCTCTGTGAGTAGCCTCCCCTTTTAGACCTCACTTAAGACCTTGCCCCAATTGAAACTTCACTTTATTAGTAGCCTTTTTATAGCATCTGTATTCCTTATTCTCATGTTTACACTCTCCCATTTGAAGTTTCGCTTCCCTGATCATCAGCCATGAGACTTGTTGAGCAAGTGTGAGATCTACATAACTTGTGGGTATATCCCTGATGTCAGTTCGATAAAAGTGGTTTGACCCCAACAGGCATTTCATTATTAACAAGACAATTTTTGCTGGTTTGTATCATCGGAAAAGTTTTGTAAAGTTAGTTTCCTAGGATGTTATGTGTGTGCCATGTCACTCTTTGTTTACAACACAAGTGCTGCCATATTGGTATTTCACAAGTTAAAGCAAGGGAAATACTGATATTCAAGCACGAGGGTTGTTATAGTATTGAATAGACTCAAATATTATGTTCTATCTATTCCAAAAGTTTTGAAACTTAGGAAAACACGCTAAAATGTACTAAAAACCCCATCACCACATGTAAAACTCAATGTCAAAAACTAGAAGAGAAGTGATGTCTTGTCATATCATTGTTACAAAGTGATATTTTGACCTAGGGCCTGAAATGAAAAACATAAATCCCTGTACATAATTAATTGCCCTCGTAGATAATAAGAAATATTTTTTCTGTTTCCAGACTACCTGTTGTCCAACAACCACATCAACTCAATCATCATTCACAAGTTTGACTTCTCAGATGAAGAGGTATGTAAACTAATATACTTACTTTAGATGTTAAATTAATTCTAGCACAGATTAAAACGACATAAGACATGAGAACCAATGTAAGACGTATGAATAGATAAATGTTTATACTGATAACTGTAATAACTGTGACTCTATTTATACAAGATATTCCATAGGTATAAGACATGTTACATGTTATTTGATTGAGAATATGTCATAAAATAATGAAAACTTCATAAAAAATATATTTTTGGAAAACAACTTATTTATTGTGAACAGACAGCATTTTTGAGTACATGCTTACTCCTTCATCAGGTGAAATGTGACATTAGATAATTAAGCTCTTCTCCGTGTACAGGTGATGGCGTACTACATCTCCTTCCTGAAGACGCTGTCCCTCAAACTGAACCGACACACAATACACTTCTTCTACAACGAGGTCAGTACGTTAGTCCTGCTCTAGACATGTCATGTCCATATGATGATGTAAACTTAGATAGGAGGTCATGTTTGCATTACATTCAAAACTTTATTTGATCAGAATCAAACTTCTCAGTATTTTTTGTGGTCAAGTTTCTATTATATTTATAACTTACTGAGATAAAACAAACTTGTGGCACAAAGATCGCCATTCTACAGAACACACACCATCATGGTCGCTCTGCTTAAATTGTGACGTCATTTCTGAACGACTATGACGTCACCTCAATCTGAAGCCTGCAGATGGGTAATACCATTGTAGATCTATTAAACAGTTATCTTCAATCTGTGAGAAAAAATGACTTTTAAGGAATTTATAGCACACCATTGAGTAATAAATATTTACTCCTGTTTTCCAGCATACCAATGACTTTGCATTGTACACAGAAGCAATAAAGTTCTTCAACCAGTCGGAGACAATGGTCCGGATTGCAGTGAGGACCATAACACTCAATGTCTTCAGAGGTACCCAAACTTGTTTATAGTTTTAGTTCCTTATGTATTATCTTTTAAAACCCAAATGTTGATTCTGTTGCAGTGTTCACAAGTAAATTATCTCTGTGATCGATTTGGACTTCTAATAGTGTATTAGAATGCTGGCTCTGAGATTATACAGCAAGCTCCATAGTCGCTCATCCAGACCCTAGAGCAAAATATTCAATTGACAACTAGCCCAGTCTACAAAAAATACAGCAAGTCTAGATTACTCAGCTCTAGGAATTTAAGCATCTTTAGGGCTCCATTTTGTATACTATTTCGTAAAATGTTGTTCGTAAAAAAAACATTTTTGAGACAAAATATTAGTCTACAAGCTCAAATGCATAAGTCAAAGTTTTATTTTAAAGTAAAATCATACTCAGGACAGTTTTAATCAAACATATCACATAAATGTTCTCACATATCCTCATGGTAAGCCAGAGGTAACATTCCAGTACAAAGACTTGCACTCTCCCCTGCACATGGTTGTTGTTATCAAGTACAGTGTAAACCTCAATACGAAGCACTGTATGAAATAAGCTTGAAGAAACCAGTCTGGCTTTTGCCAATTAATAACAGAAAATTGAGACTAAAATTAAAAATGGTTATGTTGCAACCTTTCACACAGGTCTTATTTCATACACAGTTTAGTTATTTTAATGTTGTTGCTATAAATCATGTGTATTTTTACTTCAGTTGAGGACAAGGCGATGCTGCGGTATATCCGAGACAGAACCGCCGCACCATACTTCTCCAACTTGGTCTGGTTCATAGGTCAACATATACTTGACCTTGACCTTTGTGTCCGTCATGATTCTGAGTAAGTTAAATAATGTTTTCAGTATTTAGTCATTTACTCAAAATTCGGAGTTTAGTGTTTCCATGGATGCCTTTATCAAGAAACATGACTACCTATGTTTTAGTCATTTATATTGTTTTAACATTTTGCTGTGAGTCCTGGTTTGTTCAAATATCTTAGGCAGTGGCAAGTACCAGAGTATTTTACTGGAGTTCAAATACAATGAGTTGTGATTCTTGAACGTTGGCCATTCAGAATGGGTTACGGACTAATAAATGCAAGAGCTGAGCTGTAGATGGAACGTTCAGTAAAATCTATGTCTTTATCCCTCTGCTTATATCAACCACAGCTGCCTAGCAATAAGACCTCGATAAGGCAGCTGAACACCTTTGATAATGTAAATGGAACAAAATAAAAATTATTTGCTTTATCTAGCTTTAAGTTATTGACAATACTCTAAACAAGTACCTGTTCTCGACTGTGTCCAGTCACAGGAGTCGAGACCGACTGTCGGACCTGGTAGCTGAACACCTGGACCACCTGCACTACCTGAACGACATCCTGTGTATCAACATCGACGCTCTCAACGAGGTCCTGTCCGACCAGCTCCTCAATAGACTCCTCATCCCTCTCTACGTCTACTCTCTCACCAAGAGAAAAAAATATGCAGATGCTCAGGTATGTGGTTGTAATTTATTTTAAATGTTCTATACCTTGTTTAGAATATTTGATATTTACAGTATAGAATGTATCATGTGAGAGTCATTACTGCAAAAATCCTGAAATATCTGTGACTGAAAATATATCATCTAATTGGTATTGAAATGTTACCACTTTTGATTTCGTTTGCTAGAATTTGAGTGTCATCAATATAGCAACTGAATTGCCATTGTTTTAGATTATTGAATAAATAGACATTTCTAACAACACATTGAATATTATCTGTCAGGACAGACCCTTGGTGCTGGCACCTCAGTCAATGTATTTACCTTGTATCATCTAATAGTAATGTATTATACTCTGTTCACAGTCTTACAGACTGACCCTACATGCTTCTTCTTATGATTACAATGAGAGAATATTAAAACTTAAGCAGACACTAATTTATAAATGCATTAACTGGCAATCACTTTATGTTTCAGGCGGACAAGAAGCATGTGAGCTCAGTTGTCTCCCTTTTCCTGCTCTCCCAGGTGAGTATTTTAGAGGTTTACTCTTTATCACAAAAGATGTTATTGTAAATAATAATTTTCAAATAAGTCAATATTGATAGAGTATTTTACATTTTGATAATTATTTAAAACTATTAATGTCATTTAAGGAATAGAAAGGATAAAGTTCATATTTTATGTCCAATCACTAAAATAAATAAATATTCCAAAAATCATTTTCTATTGACTATTTTCTTGACTGATAAATGTAATTTCAAATTCAAAGGTATGACAAAATAAATCATCATCCATATTCTTGAGTATGTATTTATGCTAACGAGTGTTACCTACACAGGTGATACTCATCATCCAGTACGCCCCCCTGGTGCAGCAGCTAGCGGAGGTGATCTTCCAGGGCGACATCAGTCTCACTCGCACTGACAGTAAACACAACTCCCCTAAACTGGTAGGTACACTACATAGCGCTCCAAATAATAGGTATAATAATTGGATATGTTTTCTGTGTTTCTCATTTTTCATCCACCAAAAGGTACCCTTAAAGACGAACTTTTGAAATGATTTTGTTATTCCTTATCATTACTGCTGATCTGAATATTCTAAACCCGGTAAACATGAAAAAACAATTCAAAAGCAATTTTGTAAAATGGAAATAATTCTCTCTCCTGAATATTACATCATTTTATATAGATTAAGTTCATGAAAAAGACCATTACAATTAAACCAGTTGCTACCTTTGCTATTGTGGAATTTTTTGTTGGGAATATTGGTATTATTGGTAAGAGTATTAACTCAAGGAACTTACCATCGTCAAACTGTTTTATTGGATAACATACAAAGATGATTATGAATTATACAATTATCTGTGTACAGAGGATTCGAGAGTTCCGAGCACCGGCGGAGTCTCTAGAGAAGACCCTGGAGAGTAACAGACCCAAGATTCGCTACCCCCACCCCGGCACCGATGAGGGGGCAGGTCCCAGCACCACAGAGGGGAACTCCACCTTCTACCTGAACCGTGGGGAGGAGGCGGGGGGAGCTGATGCTGTCTCCTCACCTTCTACAGGTGAGATAATTAATTACTCACGGTGATCTTCTGGTAGCACTTGACTCAAACAGATGAGCTCTGGTTTGCCCATTTCAGTTTACACCTGAAAGCGAGAAAGGTGCATGCAGCTGTGACACAACTGCAATACTGCTGAATTCAGTGAACTCCACGGCTTGCTTCACTTGTCATGTCTATCCTGGCCTTGCAACTACAATTAGAAAAATGACCGATTTATGGCAAATTTCTGTAAATGTCATTCAAATTCCAATGATATGCAAATGATTTACACTTCTCAGATGCAAAAGAATCATCATTACATGCAATTATGTAAATGATTATCTAATTGTGTATTATTCTATTAATGAACAGAAGGAGCGCTGAGCCCGAGCAGTGAGATATTCTCCGGCGACACGGACATCTCGAGTCCGAATCAAAACTCGACAGACGAGGAGAAGCTGGTGCAGAGACTCGGCATCGCGTCAGGAACAATGTCAGAGAGACAACAGACTGCCTTCACTCTCGATAACAGGTCAGATATCTTTGCTTTCATTATTTCATATATTCACAGTGATTCATTTTGCCGTGCGTCGTGCGTAAATTACGCATTGTTTTAATAAATGACGCAAATATTTTAATTGTCATGCGTACCTCTGACGCACGCCGTGAAATTATCGTCTATGTTCAACTTTCATTTCATTTGTCGTAATATTATTGACTGTCACAGCCTTGTACTCCCGAGAAAACAAATTGGAAAAACCTTGTCTTTATTTAGAACCAGTTGAGAAGTAACTGCCTTTGTTATTGGTCAAAAAAAGACGCGTCATTGGATTTTCGTACTAAAGTCATACTGATTGGTTGACATGTGTCACGTGACACATACGGCATGCTATTTCTTCATCGATCGTTTGACATGTCGACTGTTTTCTTACAAAGTTTTGACGAGTTAGATTTGAGTGTTTTCAACGCGTATTTTATTCAGATTCATAAACAAAAGCGTAAATAATAAAGTAACTGACTATTTCACACAGGTTTCTGTGAGTAAAAGTACAACTTAATTAAAAAATCTAGATCATGTGGCGACATCATGCCAGTCGATAAATTAGTGTCGATTGCATAGGCCGTAACTCTGTCTCGTAACTGAAAGAAAAACTCGACTTATCAACATTTTCTAGTAAATCATACATATAATATTAGAATTATAAGTTTTGAATTTCGACAAACTCTTTGTTTATTACATGCAAGTACATATTTTTCCAAATCTTGAAAACCTTACGAGATATCCATCTTTGCTGAACTTTTATTTTATTCATAAACTAGTCAGTAATAATCAGTTTAAATAGCTAACGAAATTGACGAAATGGTTTAATATTTATTGAATATCAACTAAGAAATAAAATGAACTTCGTCTGTAGTAATACATTTCTTGATAAATGAAGTTTGATTATCTTCCGGTAAATATGCGATGTACACTGTGCATTGACTTTCTATTCAATTTTTTGATTGGCTTAGAAAAGGGAAGTCCCGAAGTTAACCAATGACAATGCTTGTAACAACAATACAGTTTTTGAGGTTGACTCCTACTTGTTCGTTCGATTTACGAAAAATAATATGCAAACAGTAATTAAACAGAAACAGTAAGTCAACATGCAGTTGTAGTTTTTATTATGGTATATTAACAAGATATTACTCATCACATTTTGATCATGACAAGTAACAGTAAGCTTGACCTGGTAACTTTACTTGCCCCTGGAGTCTGGCACTCAGGCAATGAATAAAAAAAAATTCATCCTTCTTTAATAAATTTCGAAATAACTGCAAATTAATTAAATTAAAAACAATATAATTAATTCCTTCATTAATTTGTCTCCAAGTTTAATATTGATTGAATTGTTTTATTGATTTTGTTGAATGTGATTTGTATTTGCTATTTTACTGTCTAGTCAGTACACATAAGAATTCATGGCACATGTAAAGCTCGATTGAACCTTTTTATTCTAAAAAATAAATTGACTCATCATTTTAATTTTTGACTCAGTGTTTCCATATGTGACGAGTCAATTTGACTCAAGGTCATGGAAAGCAAAATGAATCACTGTATTCATTAGAACTGTTGGGTGATATCTTTCTTTCATTGCATTCCAATTGATAAATGTATTCTTTCTTTAAAATAAAAAAAGATTCAAATTTACAGTGATCTTATGAATTAGTATTGCATAGGGTTAAAGATGATTCATGACAAAAGTTGTAGTTACTTAAAATTAAATTATGAACAAGATTGTTTTATATTTTCATTATGAGTTAAATGTGTTACTCTTGACCTGCAGATTGAGAAGCAATCAATGAACCCATAAATATCTTTGGTTTCTCTTTAACACCAACTTCTAGAATGTGTTTCAAACACCTGATGACTTTTTTAACCCGTTATCTACAGGTTATTGGATATTCTAGAGAAGCCTAACTTTAGCCTGTGGCCAATAAAGGATCATTCCTCTCGTTATAACGCGTTCGACTTTAAATTAAATTTAGAGCTATAATAATTCCGTTATATGCCGCTGATTTCCAAACACATAATGTTTATCTCCTAATTATGTCCTGTTGCAGACCCTACCTGGAGTCTGTGTTCAACGCCCTGGAGTGTACGGAGAATGACTACGCAGCTCTCTTTGCTCTCTGCCTCCTCTACGCTATGGGTAGGAATGATGGTAAGATTTGCTGGATAACAACTTCTTTATTGTGTAGATACATGACGTTTCGGAGTATTATGCTCACGCTTTCATCAGGTGGAATGATGGTAAGCTAGAAATAATGATTGTGTCAAATCAGTTAAAATGTTGTTGAATAATCTTTTGTAGTATATTTCTAAATGTCTTGGGTATTTTTCCATTCTCAGTTCAGCTTTATGAAACAATTATCAAATTCACTTGACTAGAAGATTATTGCCCTGTGTGAATATTCAACCCGCTATTCAAAACATTTTGTAAGTGCAAGATATTGACATGATTTTACTCTTTAACATCTTTTGTACTTGTTACAGGTATATCACAGAACCTATTAGATAGTGTTTTGATGCCAACAGAGAGGTCAGATGTGAGTAAATCTTTTTCATTGTGGAACATATATCAATGTTAGGACTTAAAAGGTTGGTAGAGTTAGCTACCTTGAGTACTGGAGGGGTATTACTTCGAATTCAGCCAAGCTAAGCTTTATTAGCAAGCAATATTTCTGAAATGCTTATTCTGCAAACCTATTGAAATAACACAGCAAGGGTGATGTTTGGGTTCATGAATATTAAAGTTTTTATGAAATGTAGCTACCAAAACAACATAAAGCTAAATATTCTAGCTATTCAGTGGAAAATTTTCATATCACTTTTCTGATGATTGATAGAGTGAGATAGTATACATATCACATAAGATAATGTTCTGGTTTGTTTGCCTTCGTTCTTCATTGTGCATGCTGTAGATATAGAAGGAAACATTTTACATAAAATCTTGATGAACATTAAAGTATTTGCATTTACATTACGCAGTGTAACAAAATAGACAGTTCTTGATAAGTATTTTACAACTCAATTAATGTTATCCAATTTGGTCATGAGTTCCCAGCTACTTGTTTAAACTCTACCTTTTTATCATGAATTTGAGTAACCTTAATTTGAAGAAAGGACAATTAAATTGAATTCATTGTGTTTGTTATTTTCAGACAAAAGACCATTACAACATCGCTCTTGTTGAGAGACTTATACGGATCATCACCCTTGCCTGTCAAGCAAGTAAGTAGTCAACTAAATTTCCTGTTTTAAGCTTCATATTAAACGATTGTTTTAAGTTTACAAGTTAAGCTGTTTGTAAACAGTAAATAGTGCAGGATAATACATTTCAAGGGAGACAACTCTGAGAGACCCAATACAAAACTTTCCTTTGTAAATGATTTTTGGCAGTACATTTATCAAGTAGTTTTGATATTATGTTCTAGCTCTTCAGTTTAGGAATGAAACGCCAAAGCTTTACTCCAACAATGATCACTTATGTTTGAGAAAATAAGATAATCAAATAGATCTACCGGGGTAATTTGAAATTATAATATAAGAGCATCTATCAAATCATTTGTTAGAAGTTGAGAAAGTACTAGTGAAGTTTAAACTTGCTATTTCAGGTAGCAAGGTCCGACTGGCCACACTCCAGCTGAGCATCAAGCTCCTGAAGCAGCTGGTTATCCAGGAGGGGAAGTCCTTCCTACAGGACCGACACCTGGCTTGTATAGAGAACGCTCGCGAGTGTAGCACACAGATGCTCAGGAACTTCTACAAGGTCAGTTTACTTTACAAATATGGCCGATTTATGTTGCAACAACTCATTTTGATTATACTTTAGGTCCTTTTTTGTGTCAGACCACATTCATTATGGTCATGTCTGAGTGAGTTTGATTGGTCCAGCAATTCTCTCTCTTTTGTGTTGAGTTGGACAGATTTGAAAATTTGAGTCAGTTTGTTCATGTCATGTGCTTAATGTATTGGGGATAAATTGAATGCCATACCGGGTATGTTGTTTTCATAATGCCTCATTCTACAACACTGCTGGTCTATTTTTTTCCAGAGTGAAGAGATATTCTTGGACATGTTTGAAGATGAGTACAGGGATATGAAGGTATGCCTTCTAAGAAACACAACGCCTCATATGTAACATAACACAGTTGACTACTTATTTAACAATTAACCTGCTGATGTTCGTTAATAATGAGAATAATAGTGATAAATGGGGAATATTGAAATCAATAAGCAATTTGAGAGTCTGACTAAAATTAGTTGTAAAGTCAATTAGTACATGATGCTACAGGAACGATTAAAGGCTTAGTTACTGCTACAGAGTTTTAAAAAATATGAACGCCTTAGGCCTAGGTATGATGAACTTGCTGTGTCTGGCAAGTGGATGGATTACTGTTGATAACTTGTCCGTTGATGACTTACTTATGCAACCTCGTCCCTGACTGCGTTTCAGCCAAAATTGGTACAAATTAAGAAACTCATCAAATTTATGAAATCTTCATGTTAAAACATCTGCTTATTCAAAATCTTTTTTACCGAGTACAGTAGACCTTTGGAATGCATTACCAAACGACACCAAAATGATACAATCTCAAAGATAATTTATTGAAAAAGTAACTCTCCAGTTAGAATACTTATTCGCAGTTGATCTAAATTTTGGAAGTCGTTTTTGTCAAATTACTTATTATTACTGTCCGTGCGGGTCAAGTCGTAAAGACACATCACATTATCTACTTGAGTGTACAAACTACTCCTCTATAAGAAATGATGCATTCATTATATTACAAAAATGGTTATACCCTGAAAACAATTTTGTATGGAAATCGTGAATAACCTGAAGCTGAAAACTTAGAAATTTTACAATCCGTTTTCCTCTTCATCATCGCTTCTTGTAGATTTGATAACTATTAAAATTTAACAAATGTTAGCTTTATATACATTGGAATGATATATACATTTATTGTTTATTGATTATGTTTTGATTGTACATTAGCCTTGTGGTTGTCACGAGTATGCTTTGATTGGATGTTATTTGTTGAATTTGTGTAATTTTGGAGCGGCATTTACATAAGCTCTCAGCTTGTTTGCCAATCCATTTCATTGATGAATAAAATATCCTGAAGTCAATCCTTGAGTGTTATTGTTGTATTAAAAGTAAGAACTCCAGTGTGCAACTGTTAGAAAAGGCTTTACCTATAATACATAATAAGTAAAGTTAAATGTTTCCAATGTGTCCCTGTGTGTTGTAGAATCGTCCAATGAATGTGGAGTACCTGATGATGGATGCATCGATCCTGCTCCCCCCTACTGTAACTCCACTCACCGGCATCGACTTCGACAAACGCCTACCGTGTGGGGAAGTGGAACGAGCCCGCAGGGTGAGTGTATAGCAGATTACTCTCTTGTTTACATCTTTTGTTTTCAGATGAATTCTATGGTTTAAGACAATCCTGGAGTAGAATAAATGCAGGAGTATTCAACCTTTAGTAGTATCGAGCCAGTTGATGTATTCAATAAAGTATTTGTACATGGAGTGTTTGTTGTGAATCTTAATCTTCTGTGGATATTTGAACATCTCAACTTCATCCTTTCGAAAGAATTTATTGAGAGGTAAGTTGATAGTTTTTCTAAAGCATGATCGTACACTTCAAAATAGAGGCAAATTCATGCAGCCTTTTGAGAACATAAAATTTCTATTCATTATGTTCTTTTCTTACTTGAAGTGTCAACAGACACTCATACTATTGTGACTGAACCACATGGATGTTTCTACTTTGAGTATTTTGTCACATGGGCGTGGCAAGATTTGACCAGGGCAATCATTTCATACAATATTCAGTTAAGTCTTTTAAGGGCGTTTAGAAGTGGAATATAGAATATATATAATACATGTGACAATTCCACCTGATGAAGGAGCAAGCATATACTGCAAAATGTTGCCTATGTTCACAACAAAGAAGTTGTTATCCAGAGAATCTTGTTGTTTTAATATTTGGTTACTTTACTATACTGATCTTTTACTTTATTTGCTTATTATGACGGGGCGGGATAGCGCAGTGGTTAGCGCGTTTGGCTTCGGATCAAGAGGTCCGGGGTTCGAATCCCGCCAGGGGCACGGCAACTTTGTCTGCAGTAGAGAACTGTTCTACACGCAGTCAGGTTTGGGGGCAATGCTACATTGAATTTCAGTGCAGTACCACCCATGGTTCGCTAGTTCCAGCCATTGCTCGCAATGCATAGCCACATGGCGTTGCGGGCTTTCTCCCTGCCATATTACTAGCAGCCGCGATGTAAGTGAAATACTCTTGAAAGCAGCGTTAAACACCAACTCACTCACTCACTCACTTATTATGACATTGCAACTTTGACAGTCATGTTATTTTGAAACAGCTGAAACTATCCCCTACTTCTCTTTTTTGAAGAATGAGGGTTATTGTGTTTAGCAACATATGTCTATCCATCTCGCCATAGTGAGAGTAATGTTCCCACAGACTTTTGAGACCGTTACCTTCATTTTAAGGTCACAACATGAACCATTCTCTTTCCACAGAGGTTACTCCCTTAGTCACATTTTCTATCATAATCTCTGTTACATATCGAGCTATTTCTCGGCTAGAAATAATCCTGATTGGCTGCATCAGAAGTTTGTATTGCAATGAGCAACATTGTTTCAAATTTAGCAATCCATAACTGTCAAAATGACACATATTATTTACATGACAGAATTTGGTCGCAGATGTAAGACAGTGTTTGATTGGATAATCATGAGGACCTTACCAGTGTTGTATACTTTCACCATCAGGGTTTATTGCCGCTATGTAACAGGTTACAATGAAAATCTAAAGGTTATCTACTGTTGCTGAAAGTTGCAGATTGGAAATATTTTTCAGAATAATATTTTATTTGTGAATAACTACTCATTTACTTAACCGTGTATACAAAGCTGCCAACATAATGTCAGCAAGGTATTATTTTCAAAGAAATATTGTTTTGCTTCCTTTTTATTCCTCACGTCAGTTATCTGGATTATTATTCACCTAAGCCTGTAGGTGTCTGGGTTATACCTCACCTCAGGTAACTTGTTTTATTCCTAACCTCAGGTATCTGAATTATTCCTATCCTCAGCCATCCAGTATGTGGGTTATTTCTAATCTCTTGTATCTGGTTATTCCTAACCTCAGGTAGCTGAATTATTCCTATCTTCAGCCATCCAGTATGTGGGTTATTCTTAATCTCAGGTATGTGGGTTATTCCTAACCTCAGGTATCTGGGTTATTCCTAAGCTCATGTATGTGGGTTATTCCCAACCTCAGGTATTTGAGTTATTCCCAACCTCGGGTATGTGGGTTATCCCTAATCTTAGGTATGTGGGTTATTGTTATTCCTAATCTCAGGTGTTTGGGTTATTCCTAATCTCAGGTATGTGGGTTATTCCTTATCTCAGGTATGTGCGTTATTCCTAACCTTAGGTATGTGGGTTATTCCTAACCTCAGGTATCTGGGTTATTCCTAACCTCAGGGATTGGGTTATTCCTTACCTCAAGTATTTGGGTTATCCTCACCTCGGGTATGTGGATTATTCCTCACTCCAGCCCTCAGTTATCAATATTATTCCTCACCTCCGGTATCTCAATTATTCCTCACCTCAATATAGAAGAAGCTACCATTCTCCAGCTTGTTTTGATCAAGCAATACAGAATGGGGTTCAGATTTATTAACAATAGCATTTAGAAATAAGTTGAAACTACAATTTGCAAAGGAAAGTGAAGAATCATGTGTTTTATCAACAATTGTTTTTAAAATATGCATGAATAGTTACTTGGAATATCTCCAAATATAGCCATCATTTACTGATCATCTCATGACAGTTGAACTTGTCAAGTACTGCAGTAAGTTGTTGATTCAGCTGCTTGTATTTGTCCGCAGAATTACCTCTTGAACAGTGTCATTGTCTGTAGTCAATGTACAAGTTGATGTTTTCAAAAATTACATGATTTGTGAAAAAACATTAAGTGACTACTGTAGTGATAGAATACTCCAACCTTACCCTGACTTGTTTTGAGAGAGGAAAGTCAGTTGCGTTTAGGTAGAAATGAATTGGCTAACATGGCAAACAATGAGATTGTAGTGGAATGGTGTTTTGTTGTGAAATATTTGTGGCCAATTTGATATCCAGAATTTGCTGATGGAGATAACATGTGAATTATCTCAGATACCACATGAGGAAGTTAAAATCACAATGTTCTTCATATCAAGATGTCTACTATTAGCTGAAATATTTCAAAGCGGAACTTAACAAGTCACTCTACGTTTATCAGTTACTGAAAATATTGTGTTATTGACCTTCACTTCCTTTTGACTTGGGTGTTCACTTCATATACTATACTAACAATGATTAATATCTATCAAGTTTACATTTGTGTCATGCTTTTTAGCTCATCGGGCCAATTAGATTAGATAGGCTTATAGCATGATGCGATGTTCATGTACTTTCAATATTGACATTTCCAACTTCTCCAGAAAAAATTCTGTAGCCCCAAAGCTGAAATTTTGTAGGGAGGTATCATGCACCTAGTGGATCAAAGTTTGTTCATTTGGTCTTGAGCCCAACCTGACCCCTGGCAGACATTTTCCCTTAAACCTTTAGACTTCTTTTCAAAAACCAGTTGGCATAGGAATTAAGCTAGCATTTTCAGAATAAAAATGTTGTACATGAAGACTAAAGTTTGTTCATTTGGTCTTGATCATTCCTCAATTACTGGTGTCTAGGGTTTCCACACTATTCCCAAAAATAAGGGCATGACAGGGATTATAAAATAGTTCATTATTGGGATATGATAAAATTTTGAATGTTATATATATACGTATATCATAAATCACATATATATATATATATATATATATATATATTGAAATAGGTATGTGGTATCAAACGTGGAGAAGTGTATAAGTAAATTTAAATAATACACTGAAGACGTATATCAACTTTCATAATCAATACTTTATATTCCGATATGCATATTTCGGCTTCTTGTTTCGAAGCTTCATCAGGGAATAATTGTTTGAAGCATAGCAGTAGTCTTATAGTCTCTGTAAAAATGTCTGTCTTGGCAACACAGGTTGCTAATAACGTCAAAGCAATCAACAAGCGTCTTTGAGAGTTATCCCCACTATAATCTGATTGGTCTTAATTGGCCGTGATAGGATTAGGGATTGTGGTGTTAACTGCTGTTTAATGAAGGGGAAAATTTTGAAATGAAATACTGTTCTTTTGTTACTAATTGTGTGGTAATGTTACCTCCATTATTGTATATTTCGTAAAAAGGAAATATTTTGAATGTACCTTTACTACACTGAGATATATGTTTGCTAACTTTTAAGTGTCTTAAATTTTCATCTCTTATTTGCTGTTTGTGCACTGTAACTCTTTTTTGAAGGTTATTAGTTTGCTTTGACGTTATTAGCAACCTGTGTTGCCAAGACAGACATTTTTACAGAGACTATAAGACTACTGCTATGCTTCAAACAATTATTCCCTGATGAAGCTTCGAAACAAGAAGCCGAAATATGCATATCGGAATATAAAGTATTGATTATGAAAGTTGATATACGTCTTCAGTGTATTATTTAAATTTACTTATATATATATATATATATATATATATATATATATATATATATATATATATATATATATATATATATATAAAAACAGTTTAAAACATCTTCCAACTCCCAGGTCTCATATAGAAAAAATAAAATGTTCGAAGAAATTACGATGATTTAATCAGATTCACAAGCATGCTTTCGACCATTACGGGTCTCATCAGGTGAGATTATATATATAATCATGGTCATGGTCCAATCTATGTCGGTAGCAAATATTGCTTATATATATATATATATTCTTGATTCCCCCCCTTTCCCTCATAGCTCTCAATAAACCTGTCTGCTTAGCTGCTTCAGCATTGTGTGAGTATTATATGCAGTGTTCAAGTGCCATAACATGACATGAAGTGCTGTATATAGGATGTTTATAATAGTTGTTAAACACTCAACTGCCCACATTTACAAATGTGTTTTTCAAGTCAGGAAGTAATTTTAAAAACTTTTCATTGAACTAAAAATCCTGAAAACTACTCGCATAACGTAGTTACAGTCAATCAACACTCATTTTCGCGGCAGGTCTTTGGAATTTAGGAGGTTTAAATGCAACAAAGATTAATAGTTTATTTTTGTGATATAACCTATGACAAAATTTTAATTTTGTATCAACATATTGGCGCGATCCCGAGGTGACAAAGTGTTAACATCACCAGCTATCTACCATACAAATCTCAGCTCCACCCATCTCTCCCTGGCGATGAAAAGTTTTCCGTTTCTATGCAGCTTAGCTTTATGGAGGTCAAGGCTTTTTGTCAGGATAGTGTATTTTTCTGCTGAATCCAACCAATAAATTTTCAAACTGTGATTTATAGTACGTGCAACATCCAAAGATCGGGGTTTATTGACGACATTAAACAAGTGCTGGCTTGAATTCTGGTATTTAATCCATAACTGTTAGCTTCAACATCTGAACAATACTGTTTTATTCCTGAACTATAGGATTTAGACCTCTCTTTTCCCATCTGTGCTTACATTCAGGATTTTGTTTCAAGACCATAATTTAAGAATCATTCATTAAATTGTCATGTAAGTTTGTGCATCTATCAAGGAGGTGGTTTCGTTTTGGAGTTTTCAGCTTTTTGAGTTTTTTATTTTGTTGCTGTCCTAATAGAAACGCATCTTAAGATTTTGTTGCTGGAAACAATCATCTTGTGTAAATGTATATTTAATTTCTTGGAATTGAAGTTTTTACTGTCTCCAGGGGGCGAGATAGCGCAGTGGTAAGCGCGTTCGGCCTTGGATCAAGAGGTCCGGGGTTCAAATCCCGCCAGGGGCACGGCAACTTTGTCTCCAGTAGAGAACTGTTCTACACGCAGTAAGGTTTGGGTGCAATGCTACAGTGAATTTCAGCGTACGGTAGTACCACCCATGGTTTGCTAGTTCCAGCCGATGCTTGCAGGTTTCACCGCAATGCATAGCCGCATGGCGTTGCAGGCTTTCTCCCTACTGTAATACTAGCAGCCGCGATATAAGTGAAATACTCTTGAAAGCGGCGTTAAACCCCAACTCACCTCACCTCACCTCGCTAGTTCCAGCCAATGCTTGCAGGTTTCACCGCAATGCATAGCCGCATGGCGTTGCACCCCAACTCACCTCACCTCACCTTTACTGTCTCCATGGAAATGCAACTTAAAAGTTGGTATGCAGAACAGGACTCCAAAACTGTAATGCTGATCTCAATAAAAAAAATTATGTTGAACTATCATTTTGTGTAGATTGTATCTGTTACCAATGACTTGATTAGCTTGTAACAATTTTCAATCCTCAAAAATCAAGTGATTGAGGATTGGTTAAAGAATTAAGCATCATAATCATTGTTCAGAATATTCCCTGTGTTTGCAACTGTGTGAGTGATACGACTGACTGTCTGCTTGTTGAAAATGCCATATGCATTTATAACAAAGGCATTATTCTTGTGCAAATCAAAAGCATTTGTTATTATAGTTTACTATTTCATTACATAAACATAAAATAATTTTTAATTTCATGTCAATAGGGTAAATTCCATTTTCAAAAAATAAATTCCAACCCTTCAAATGTCATTTTCAAATTCATTTTAGTATGCACATTCACATTTCCAAGTTTCCCTTGCCCAATCAGAGATATTTTCTATTCAACAACAATGAAGCACAGAGTTAGCCTATTATTATCCAAGCCATGACCTGGTGTAGTGTGTATTTTCCAGGAATGCTCCTTGCTGGGTAGCTGAAGTGGCTGTTCATTTCTGGGAAATCGTTGTAGGTTTCGCTTACACTAGGTATCACATGGCTTATTTATGGGTCACTGGGCCATTAGGCCATGGGTCCCCAGTCTGGTTGTCCACAAATACTCCACTGTCAATATGTTCTTTAGAAAGAGAAGAAAAATTAGGTGCAAATATATTTTTATTGGTCTTCACACTTGAAAAGACCTGAAATTGGTGAATGCATGTTTTAAACTGAGTTTGAAAAATGAACAGCTGTAGATTTATATTCTTTATTTTATTCAATATTTTTTAGATTTGTCAGTTTAATTTTTAGTTGGTTTGTTGAAGTTTCCTTGATATATTAAGGTCCTATTTTTTATCTTCGTTGTGGAAACATTTTGAGGGGAAAAAATGTAACTTCCCCTGTGACAAAATTCATCTTCAATTTAAAATGTCTTGCTACTCTACATACTATTCTCTTACACCCTTCTAAACTATGTTTTATTATGCTTTTTATTAATGGAGTATCCAATTAGTTTAATCTATTTTGCCTCAGAAAGAAGTAATAACTGTGAACTACATCTGATAGCTGGAAATAGTGAAATAATTTCAATTATGGATATATATTTTTCAGCTTCCTGGTGTAGTGAAAGTAAGACAATTTAATAAAATTAATCTCTCTTCCTCAAAATTATTTTAACAGTCTCTACCTTAACATCCTCGATCCACTGTTAGATTTATTATTCATATCCAACTTGGCTAAATCAAAACTTAAAGTATATCAATCATTTTGCCGTGGAGTAATTGTAATTCTAATTTGTACCTTTCAATCTGTAGACTCCATTAGCAATAGGATAGTTATAAGACAATGGTACTTACAGCTGCTAAGATAGCTTTCATAATCTATTTCCAGAACTCGACAAGTTGAGAAAAATGACGAAAAATGACGTATCATCTGTCTAAAGTTAATTAATGTGATAAACTCTGAGCTTTAGCAAGGATTTTGACAAACAATTTTTAAGGACAGATAATTTTTAGCTCATCAGGCCTGAAAGGCCCGATGGGCTTATGGCATGGCATGGTGTCCGGCGTCCGTCCATCCGTCCATCCGTCCATCCGTCCATCCGTCAATCCGTCCGTAAACTTTTCGCTTTTTCGACTTCTTCTCCAGAGCCAGTAACTCCACAGAGCTGAAATTTTATGTGCAGACTCCTTGGCTAATGGGGATTCTAAATTGTAGATTTCGTGACCCCATGACCACAAATGGGGTCACAGGGGTCACAACCTTTAAAACCTATTTTCATCTTCTTCTCCAGTTCCAAAAGGTCTAGAGAGCTGAAAAGTTGTGTGCAGACTCCTTGGCAAATGGGGATTCTAAATTGTAGAGTTCGTGACCCCATGACCCCAAATGGGGTCACAGGGGTCACATCCTTAAAAACCTATTTTCATCTTCTTCTCAAGTTCCAAAAGGTCTAGAGAGCTGAAAAGTTGTGTGCAGACTCCTTGGCTAATGGGGATTCTAAATTGAAGATTTTGTGACCCCATGACCCCAAATGGGGTCACAGGGGTCACATCCTTAAAAACCTATTTTCATCTTTTTCTCCAGTTCCAAAAGGTCTAGAGGGCTGAAAAGTTGTGTGCAGACTCCTTGGCTAATGGGGATTCTAAATTGTAGATTTTGTGACCCCATGACCCCAAATGGGGTCATAGGGGTCACATCCTTAAAAACCTATTTTCGTCTTCTTCTCCAGTTCCAAAAGGTCTAGAGAGCTGAAAAGTTTTGTGCAGACTCCTTGGCTAATGGGGATTCTAAATTGTAGATTTCGTGACCCCATGACCCCAAATGGGGTCACAGGGGTCACATCCTTAAAAACCTATTTTCATCTTCTTCTCCAGTTCCAAACGGTCTAGATAGCTGAAAAGTTGTGTGCAGACTCCTTGGCTAATGGGGATTCTAAATTGAAGATTTTGTGACCCCATGACCCCAAATGGGGTCACAAGGGGTCACATCCTTAAAAACCTATTTTCATCTTCTTCTCCAGTTGCAAAAGGTCTAGAGAGCTGAAAAGTTGTGTGCAGACTCTTTGGCCAATGGGGATTCTAAATTGTAGATTTTGTGACCCTGTGACCCCAATCTAGGTCACGGGTCATGACCCAAAAACCTATTTTCATCTTCTTCTCCAGTTTATATGTAAAGCTCTAGAAAGGTGAAATGTTGTGTAGAGATTCTTTGGTCAAAGGTGATTCTTAATTGTTGGATTAGTGACCGTGTGACTCCAAATGTGGGTCTCAGGGGTCATGATCTAAAACCAATATTATTTTGCTTGTTAACAATGTATTACTTGAGATAACTTAGATATTCAACCTTTGATAATAAATCAATAAAACCGTGATGAGCTTCAGAGCCCATGGCTCTATTTTTAATTCCAAGCACCAAGTTGGTTATTATTCTAACTCAGATAAAAAACAACCTCAATTTGATTATGCTATGTAGAATATCAAATGTATGTAATGTATGTAACGTATGTAATGTATACGCTTTTTGAAAATTATCTAATTGCTTCAAGATGTGCGGCTCTGTAGTTTGCCACTAATGCTGTACTTTCACAGAAATTTCTAATTATCTTTTGAGCTTTATTCCCCCTACATAAGAAAACAACTCGCAGAATGATAGAAAAATGAGTAAAACTCTGACTTTTATTCCGTTACAATAGTAAACAGTAAAAATACAACGATGTCACTAATTGACGAAGACATGTTGTCACAAAGCAACTCTTGCATGCTGCTTTGCCTTGCAAATTTTATATGTTTTACTGACTGGTGATTTACAATAGGTAAGCTTGAAATTGTTCATATTAGTGATTTTACTAAAATATGAGATATCAGTCATTTATGAGAAGTTTACAGAAGTGGCAACTGCTCTGTGTTTACAAGGAAAATGTCCAATCTTTTATCATTCATCTTCACAACCTTTACACGACCTGTAATACCCTCCCTCCTGGTAGGACCTGCAAAATTATTTATCTATCTATACCAGTGTATGAAATAAACTTGCAACCGGCCTGGCAGAAAGTGATTTTTTTCCAAATTACATAACAAAATAAATGAAAAAGCTTGAAAGGTTTTCATGCCATGTTATTGGCTGTTGAACAGGCTTTATTTCATACAGTGTCCATTCACAGTACACAGTAACAGTGGATGTCAAGAATTAAAGTCTGCTCATCTCTGTAAGATTCTTCATTTATACATCACAACTTTTTATCTTTTAAGAACCATCATTGGTAAATTTGGATATTCTAAATTCCCATTATAGTGAGTAAATCATTTACTGATCTATCTGAATGTAAGTCCAGACCATTGTCTTTATTTTGAAGAAGAAGGTGTCTTTTATCTCACATGAGGGTAACCCAATAAGCTTATTTCAGTTATGGAGGCCTACTACAAGTACGTGATGTTGGACAGTCGATATTCCACATGTGTTAATACATGATTTATCAAAGAAACACACGGTCAACTTTCTTTATCATTTGTTTGCATGAGTTTTGTATAATACATTTCCATGCTGTTGTTGAGAATGGCACAAGAACACATAGCAACAAGTTGCAGTCACCTACCATCTGACTCGCATTCTCCATACGTTTGGAGTCAAAAGATTACTTAAACTTTTGTAGCCCATGTGATAAAGATGGGCTAAGAAGTTTTAGGGCTACATATGTTTTGAGAATACTTGCTTCAATGACATCTTAGTAAACTCACCAAGTGCAACATTTTGGGCAATTTGCATCATTATGAACCCTTCCCAATGGTAAGGTTACAGACAATGAGAAACACCAGAAGGGCACTCGTCTCAAAGGATGAGCTCATGACCTCTCGGAGCGTACTGCATCTAGTTGAGAGTACTAACACTACAAGTACTGAGTTGATTATTTGTTAATTCACAGGAATCACATCTTGTTAGCAAAGGTAATATAACAATCCTGGATTGACCGCTGGCTTAAGAGAGGCTATTATGGAATATTCTGGGAACCTAAGGTAAAGGGTTAGTCTTATGAAAAATTTCAGTCAATCAACCTTTATGGCGCTTGTTATAAGACTGTAGTATGAGTATGTTCTGATGCCATTTCTGCATTCTGTTAAACCTCACACTTTGTTGACAGGCTATCCGAGTGTTCTTCGTGGTGCGAGAGTTGTCTCTGATGCTGATGGACCAAGAGGAGACACAGCTACCTCTCACTAACGAGGACAGGTGCATCAAAGTGGGGGACAAACTCGACCTCAGTGAGTATCATGTCGCTTACAGGGCTGAATTTGCTTGACCCATGACTAAACATTAATAGCAATTCAGAAATTGTTATGACAATGAAGACAGTGACACATGGACAGCTTTAAGCGCAATCTAACAAGAGAACCGGTGTAGTGTGACAGTGCTTTTGCGGTAGGTTGTTCTGATGGTCAGACTAATTGATGTTCAACTCACTCACCTGTACACAATTGTTATTAATTCCTAGCAAACTTCACTCAGGTTTCCACTCTTGTGTGAATTTAAGCATATCAAGATGAGGATTAACAGATGAACATTCCAATCACTTTGTCTCTAGTTTTATTTCTTTATTCTTAGTATACTTCTCTAGTTACATACAAACTGACAACATTTTCTTATTTCTTATTTCTAAATCATTTATGTCATTAATGCATTGCCTCTAGCTGTCTGTATCTATCATCCAATCCATTTTGAGTTTTCTCTTGTTCTATCTCCCTATCTCGGATAAATTGATCCTATGCAATTTCAATCCTTCAGTTTGTCGTAACTAAACTTTCTCAAGCTGATAAGTGTCTCTTGAAGCTCTGCTGCATTTGTTGAAACCAAACTTCTGTTAATCAGCATCCATCACAAAGCCTTCACATAGCTCATTTGCATCTAATCGTGTGCAAATCAGCTAACAACTTAATTCCACATCGTCTGGCATTAGGTCAACTGCTCATGTTATCATGGCATGTTTGAGTCCAAACCAACTGCCTTATTTGGAGCAAATTCTCAGAATCCTGAAGTGAAAGTAGCCTGCCATGTAGGTCAATTCATTTGGATATATTTGCTTTGTGCAAAGTGTCTGACATTTGAATAGTTCTGTTTCTATTCAGGGCTTGCTTTATTGGTGAATTTTAAGTGCAACCTTCAAATCAGTGAAAGTCTTACTTTTATGTTGTAGATTTCTGTGCAGGTGACAACAGACTATTCTATTCCAGGGCTTCATGCATATTTTATATATAAAACTTGCTTCTAGAAATTTGCAACAGTAACTGTTTTGTCTCAATCTTGTTGTATTATGTTTAAAGTCTTACAATTATTATTTTGATAAATATCAGGAGCATAATGAATTATAAGCTGTGTTAATTGTAAAATTTTACACACAAGCACAAGATGATAAAAACTGTTATTTGTAGTTGCATATATTACCATAAACAAAACAGTTACATAGAAAAGGAAATTTTCTAATTGTTCAAACAGAAAATCTCTCCTGCTCTGTATGTATTGATAATAAGTAGAAACTTCCCTTTTGTATGACCTCTATGTTACCATGACTTTTCCACGAGAACTTCCCAATTACCTTATATGGTGTTTTGGCACAGTTTCAAGAGAATTTCTTGGAAATGAAACCTCATACAGAATAATCTGTCAACTGCGAGTGATTTTCAAGTTGGCACTATCGTATGTTTCATTACTTGAAAAAGTGTGCTTTGGAGGCAAAAGATATGAAAGAACTCACTTCAAGTTATATTAATAGTATATCCCTATCTTGATTCAAAATTAATTTTGTAGCAAATAACACTTGATATTTTTTCTTTATCAACGTCTGTTGGACAAAGTCATATTTCAAGTCTTTTATTGTTTAACCTAAATTTCTAACTTAAATTGTTATTAAAGGGCAATTGTTATTTACTTAAACTTGTGGTTGAAATTTAATTTGTCAGCAAACTCTCTCAATGGTTAGCCTTCCTCAGCAGTATAGATGTCTGTATGGACAATTGCTCACTCTTGTTCCAGGGTTTCGAAGATATCAAATCAATTCTCTCTGTGTAGATGAGATGTAGGTGTGGAATCATCATATCTTCCCTTCTCTCTTCCATTCTCTTCACAAATTCAGTACTAAATTTGCATGCATAACCCACTAATCTGAGTTAATTAGTACAAATCCATCAGCTGATAATGTTCAGATATCATTACTTGTTAACAAAGGAGATGGTCCCAGATTGTTCAGCGATATATAAACCTGGAATGTACTGTAAGTGCATTAGCTGGTAGAAGATAAGCACTGTAACTATTGACTATGTTAGTGCTGAAGCTATTCTGATTGGCCAACTTATTGGAACCACAACTTGGTCCAGGAACTAATGATAAGCAATTCTACAGACTGCATTAGAAACTAAAAGGTTGTAACCAGCACTGACACATACTATTCATTATAAAAAAGCAAATTACAGCTTGAACAATGAATACCAGTGACTTGGTAACATCTAAGACAAAACTGAAAGATTTGTTGATGAATTATTCAACCTTGTATATTTCTCTCCTCAGATAACAGTGACCTGATAGCGTGTACTGTGGTAACAAGAGAGAGGTCGGTGTAAGACATACTATTCCTTATATAAAATTATACTTGATTTTCATATTAAAATTGTCACAGTTTATACATTAAACTTAATTGTAATTTCAATATATAACAAACTTACTTACTTGTTTAAAGAATTTGTTCAGAAGAACATAGTTTAGTGAAGTTACAGTATAAATGAAAATGTTTTTCTTTAAGATTTACAGTAGCTTCATTCATTATTGCTGAAGTATGATATGTTCATTAAAGTTATGGAAAGTAAGTGTTCATTAGCAGTATCACAGATTAATCTGACCAATTTCTCCCGACAGCCGGAAGCAAGAGCGCCGGTTCCTGGTCATCGATCTGCTTCAGCTGATTCTTGTGGAACCAGACAACAAGAAACTGGGCTGGGGCATCGTCAGATTTGTAGCTTTCTTACAGGTAGGAACTACTTCTCTTATATTAGTTTTAGTTTGACGTGAAAAATCTTCATGCCTGATTACATTGATGTGACAGGGCTCAAGGATCTCTCATTATCATAAAACTCAGATATCATGTATCACAATCATGAATGAATGGTGTCTTCTCTCCCAGGATATAGAGGTGACAGGAGACAAGGATGACAGCCGATCTCTCCACGTGGTGGTCCACAAACCTTCCTCCTCCATCCACGCCCGCTCACACCCCCTCCTCTCCGCTCGTTTCATCTTTGATGACCACATCCGCTGTATGGCTGCCAAGCAGAGACTGATCAAGGGCCGTCTGAAGGCCAGACAACAGAAGATGCAAACCATTGAGCAGCTCCTGGACATCGCGAGTCAGACTGAGAGGGTCCGGTCTGCTTCTCCTGGAAGCTTCTCTAGAGCTGGTCCTATACCAGGTATGTGGCAGGGTGGCATCAAGTCATATAATCGGGTTTGATGCATTATCATAAAGGGTGACAGTCAGTGAGGTTAATGTTATACTTCAATTGTCTTCTCTAGAAGGGTGCCAGTATGGTCTTACGTTATTGATTAATTATTTGTGAACACTTGGCAGACTGACAGCAACTGCTGCCCCTAGAACCAATAGTTATTTAAAGAAAATGTTTATGTCTACAATATTTGTTGATTTTAGAAATCCATGTTTGGCCATTGATACACTTGAAGTTTATTCAATAGATGTCTGTCTAAGTTTCTATGTGTAATGTCTTTCAAAAAGATCTGAAAGGTTGAAACTGATTTCAGAAATGTAACTTATATTTCACAGGTCGCAGTCATCCCGTGAAAGCAGGCAAAGATGCAGATCAAACCAAACCGAAAGCAGCAGCAAGTCAGGGGGCCAGACCCAAGCAGAGACTGTCTGCTGAACAAAAGAAGCTGCGAGCTAGTCGACAGGCTGCAGGAACTTCAGGTACCCAGAAGAACAAGGAATCATCCCAGGATGGAGTTGAAGAGGCAGAGGAAGCCACATCAGCCACAGCATTCCAGAGTTTGAACCAGGAGAGCAGCAGGAAGAAGACAACTCACAGGTCGTTGTCAGGACCTAAAACTAGTCCACATCCACAGGAAATCCCTATGGAGGACCTCTCTGTGAAGAGTAAGCAAAGAAGTGGATCTCTTGATAGTCGGGCAAAGTCTTTGAGGTTGGATCACCACAGACACGACCGACACAGAAGTCACAGTCACAGTCCCAGAAGAGCCAAAGGGGAGGGAACAGAGTCGCCCAAAAAGAAGGAACCACGAAGACTTTCCGGACCTCAGACCCTAAAAGCTAAAATCAGACAGACAAGTTTGACCATAGTCACCACAAAGGCTCCCAAGAGTAACCCAATACCTGTCAGCTCCTCCAGATCAAGAAGTGGGTCGTCTTCAGATGACAGTCCTGAAGCCTATGAACGGACCAGAAGTCATTCTGGACAGTCCCCAAAGTCTTTAAGACCAGCAGATGCCCCAGCTCTTTCCCTGGTGCCACAGCAGGAGATGACTGATATAGTCAGTGCAGTGGTTGTGGACTCACCAATGCTAGTCCCTCCTGTTGACCAGGAGTCTATACACCAAGTACATGATGCTCCTCAGGTAACAGACAAAGACTCTGCTCCAAAACATGATTCCGTTGACGAGGCCGTGTCCGTGGAGACAAGATCCTGTGACTCAAACATATCTTCAGACTCAAATGAGGGTAGCAGCACCAGTGTGACAGATTCTGGAGTTCAGAGTGAAACCTCCATTGCTGCTCCCAAGGCAAGAACAGCTTCGACCTCTGAGCAACTGGCCATGCTTGCACAGATGGTCTCGGAACACTACAGCTTTGAGGACCAGAAAGATCCTCCCGATGGTGATTCAGCCTGAGATGGAATGGTTAGGCTGGTAACTCCTGAAGCAGCATGGGGAACATTTGTAACAATATATTCGAAATTATGCTTTCTGTTAGAAAGGCAAAGGTTTCATTGTAGGTATAGTAATATTTTGGTAAAGATTTTAATACCATTTCAAGCCTTTTAAAACATGCAATCGCTGGATTCTTTTTGAATTAGATATGGGTGATTAATTAACAGGAATCACAACTCCTAACTACTGAAAAGGTTTATTTGATTTTTATCACTTAAGCAGGGAAGGTGTTAAGTTTATCTCTTCATCATGGAGAATGGTATAGTATGTTTAGCAGGTAAATTTTGTTTTACACATTTTAGCTTTGTTGCATGCAATTTCACCTTTTATCCATATGGCCAATTATCATTTAATCAAACATTTGATTTTTAAAATGACAAGTGTATATGTGTCCCTTTGCTGCTTCAGAGAGTTCCTCCTTGGCACAGGATGCATGACAGCAATTCCTTCAAGTTAAATGGAAAATATTAGGGCAATTTATGCAGAATATTTATTTTCATTTAAAATTTAATTTCTTTGTTGATTTTGTTTCAGTTAAATTCAGGTAGAATTTAGTCATTGTCATTGAGACATAATTTAGAAATATATATGATAATATATATATGTATAGTTTATATGTAATCATCACCTGTTACAGTAACTAACCTCACTGTATGTTTTTATCGATCAACAGTCACATGGTGTAAATATTCCTTTTGCTCTGTATCGTCCCTACTTCTTTGGATTTGAAAATGAACAAGGAACTTAAGATTCAAATTATTCTAGATTCTAATTTAAGTTATTTGTGATAAGCTCATCAAAAGTATCATCATAAAATGAAATTATGAAATGATATGAACCTGGTAAAGGTTACCTTTGGTTATGTTTGTCTGCCTTGAATATCTAACAATTGGTAATTAATAGCAAGTCGGTCGAATGGTTGTTAGTTCAACTAGGGTTTCATCAAATTTACATGCAAAATTGTTCAGAAGGTGGGGGTTAGGGGTCGAACCCCTCCGAACCTCACCCCCGGATCTGCCACTGCCTTTCATTGGCCAAGAAACTTGTTGATAGATATGTAATGTTACATTAAGCAACTGAGTTCACCTGCATATGAGTCTGATTTGATGCAGTCGGTATGAACAGATGTACATGTGCAAAGAGCTCTTTAATGTCAAACAACTATCACAATAATAGAACACCTCTCATCACAATATGGACTTGAGGGTAACTATTTCTTGGTATCGTACCAATTGACACTTGAGAAGAATGTTTGGGTTTGATCTGTGATGTGGGGTTAGGAAGGAAGGGTGGTGAGTGTTTAAACGTGGCTATTGTGAGAGATCAGGAACCAAGATATATGCAAAATGAAAAATCAAGTGTTGTGATATAGAGAAAGCTAAATAGCATATGTTGTTTAGTTCCTAGAAGCTCACCATTTAAACGAGTTATATTGTTACTGTGTAAATAGTTAGCGTTTTTATTTAGAGAGCAGTACATTATGATATTTTGGCATGTAATACTTCATTGATTTTGGATACTAATGGTTTCAACTGATTGCTACTTTGAAGCTTTGTTTATATTTTAACAAATTTGGTATAAGTATAAGCATTTTATTGATATGAACTTGAATTCATAATCATGAATCAGCAAGATTTTCCAAGATATCATTTTCATCATTTTAGTGCAATATTTTCAGAAGTCCTAGTTCTGTCTATATTTATCATTTGTAACTGCCTTTTATTATGTTATCTCATCAAATACGATAAGATAAGGTGAATACAGAAATTTTGATCCTTTCAGTTTTTATTTTTGTGTGGTTTTTCAAGAGATCAAAGTGGTTAATTTGTTATATGGTATTTCTGTGATATTTTAGCAAACATTTTGTGCATTATAAAATATAGATGTACATATATTTATGTATTTGTATATATTGTATATATGTAGTTAAAATTACTTATTTATCATGCATTGTTATTGTTTGTGTAAAATCTATACAAAACAGTTATAAGTTATGTAAAATATGTTCAATTTTAAATCCCCTTATTTCTTATTCAATTGGAAATTTAAACTCGCACAAGACAGCTCCAACATGAAACTGAAAGATTTCATTTTGAAAAACAGTTTATTATTATGAAAAAGAGTGCCCACAGATAACTAAATGAGGCTTTTAAAGACATTAATCATCAGGATGAATTATTCTTATTTCATAATTAATCATGGGATGCCTGGTGACATGGTAGACAATTTTGTTTTGAAAAATTAGTAATTTGTATATATGTGTATGAATGTGATTGTATTCAAATAGTATACACTCTCTAAGTAGAGCAGAACCAAAAGTCACCAACTATCATTTTCTTTTAGAGGTGTTTTTTGTGTTTATATAACAACCAAGTAAATTAGATTCAGTTCACCATTATTTTTTAAATTACAAAAAGAATGTTGTATATTTTTCACACAAATCTACAAATACATTTGATGATATATATCTGTCCTATTCACCCTGTAATAATCATATGGCATTCCAAACATTACACGGTTATACTGTAAGGGTTACCCAAAATTGGAGGGTTTTCTACCCTAACTATAAATATATTAGAGCATAGGTATGTGGATGGTATAATTAAGACAAGTTTTCAGTAAACTACATACATGTAGAGGTGAAGAAATATGTTATATGTCATTACTGATGAATGTGTACAAATGTAATAAATTTAAATGTAAATAAAGACAGGTATATAAAATGAGTCTTTCTTTTCTATTTTCATCAATGTAATGATTCTTGCCATTTGATTGTTTTAATTATTATTAACTGTTGACCTTTGCTTTACAAACAAATTCTTTAAAAAATCTTTTGGTTTATGCCAAAGTTTCTCTCTCTTAATAATTGAAGAATTAGGAAGCATTAGGAAAATTTAATTTCAATCAATATTATACTAATCAATATTTGAAATTTTGAAGATGATATTCATCTTACAATGAAATAGAGGATCACAAGATTATTACTGAAGAAATGGATGTATTAGCAATAACATCAAAACATGGTATTATTAGATACATGCAATATTGTTTGGTGTTGTTTATAAAGTTCACTCAACTCCAAAAAGCTACTGGGTTTCCAAGGTTATGTCTTGGACCCTTCTGACTTATTATTCAAGATGTATGGACAAAAACATGGAAACAGGATATTTTGATTTTGTAAAACAGAGTAATTCTCCAGTTCAGTTTAGTCGTGTTGCCTTAAGGCTGGGAGATATAGAGGATGATTGTGTGACACCCACTTGCTTCTTTCAAATCATGTTAGTCTTACAACATATGTGTAGAAAGGTTTGTTGTGTGCAAGTGCAGGAAATAAATAGACTTTGATCGCTAGAATTCTGAGAAATTAATATGTACATGGGTATATCAGTTATAGGGTAATTGTATAAAGTATTACTACAAGATATACTGGTTGATGGTCGGTCCTATGTAAAGAAAAGTGTTTTCTAACTGTCAGTAGGCTATTATGGGTTTCAACAAAACATACCTTTAGGAAAATGATTAAAAACCTTTCTCAATTAGTATGAGTAATGTATTTCCGATAATTTCAGCAAGAACATTTAATTGGTTTGTCAATACTTTGAGGATGGCTAACAGATAAGAAGAAAGACTGGATACCAATCAAATTGTCTTGTAGCCAAGGGAGACAGGACAGCTATCAGAATAAAATTATGGGTAAACTATTGGTCTCAAGCTACTATAGCATATAGGCTGGCCTACATGTCAAACTATTCATGAAAGCTAGTAAAACTTCATAACATTGAGGTTCTCGACCATATGTACTTTGGGTACCTTCCATGTAGAAATCCCCGATGGATATTCAGTATCACGTTCTTCAAGAAATCGTATTCAATCCATATAATCTTAATATCGCTACCTACGTTATCAAAGGTATTAAATTCTAATCTTATTTACACATGTTATGGGCATCTTTATCCTTAAAGAGCCATCACGGATGTTGATGAAAATATCATAAATTTTTCAAAAATCTATCTCCGTGAAATAAATACACTTAATTTTTCCCTAATTTGTCCAACTTAACATAAGCCGAGAAATTGCATTAATTAGTAAAGGTGTTTTCCAGTCTAAATATAGATTCAGTCTGTTATTTTCAAGCGCGAAGCATTATGGTCTAGCTCACACACAGTAAACAAAGACACGAAAGAATAACAAAAAATATGAGGAATAAAAGAAATCGAAATATAAAAAAAAAAATTATGGTTATTTATTTACCATTTCATTTAATTATGTATTTGCTACAGATATTGGAATAATTGTTTTACCCAACTAGGTATTTTTCTTGAATTTTATTATTAATGAGAGTAAAAATTTGTCATAATTTGCTGGTCTTATCTCAATAAAAAGAACATTAAACAGGAAATAATTTGTATATTCTCAGGACATTTAGAAACATAGTTTGTAAAGCAATCGTCACATTCAGTAATGTGTGACAAGGGAACTTTGCAAGAGAGAAACGTGCAGCACGTGCAGCACATGGGTTGTTATGGCGACTTGCGCTGGAGACGAGCCTTCACGCTTCGGAAGCGCCAACTGTTTGTGTAGTACGTATTACGCAAAAAAGGGGACTCTGTTTATATACGTCAGATACCCGTAGCGCGCGCTAGTCGAAGTGATACTTCTCTTTGAAACCAAATTGTAATACATTGTCGTGATATGAAAATTATTTAACATATGCCATGTTGTAGATAAAAGATTTCTCTGGCGAATGACGTTATAAGTATATTTTCCAAAAATTTGAAACACTAACATCCGTGATGGCTCTTTAAGGTTTCTTTACAATATGACCTTTTCACTGAATTTAATTTTGCTCCATAATTATTAAAGAAGGAAATAAAAGCTTCGTAGTACTTCTCAGAAATAAACAGTAAAACTGAAAAAAATATCCTTATAAATAATGACTTATGATAACAATAGTCAGTTCATTAGACTCTTTAGAAATATAAAGATTATATGTTAAGTATATTCATGCCAGTAAGTTGCAGTATTGCTAAGTCATAATTACAGTTCAATGCAGTATGCAGATATAGCCGTACCAAACCTTCACCTGCGCAGCGTGTCAAGGTGACTTACTCAATTTCTCCACCTGGATACACCTTGACTTATTCTGATGACATATTCATGATGTCAGCTCTTTCACACATGTACCCGTTCATATTGATGGGAGATAGACATTTGACAAATTAAATGAAATACAATAAAATATTTATTGGTAACCATTGTTGAACTCATTGGAAATAGTATTTCATACAATAAAAACTGCCAAGGAAAGAGTATATTTATTCTTCAAGCGCGAACCTTTACACCATAGATTAAAACAAAAAGGATATTCGAGATTGTAGAATATACATGTTATCACAATTGCCCATTATAAATTCGGAGGTACGGTACACGTTTTTGTTAACGCCATCAATATATTATGTGTAGTTAATAACACTTAAAAAAACCAAGATCTGAATTTATTATCATGTCATGCATTTCTTAAAGGACGTGGTTGTATGTGATGAGTTTTATTGTTAATACGGTGTGTATTGTTCACAAGTAATACAATTAAGTTATAAATTTACACGATATTTCCAATACAACGTCACAAGTGAAGGAACATTAAAACGTCATAGTTATTAGTTCCCGCTGCTAACATAAAGTGATGTTACAGTTCAGCATGTCGCTGGGTCCACGTTCAGAAAGCTATGTTAGATGTAGATGATCTTAGTTCAATGTAATAACTGTGGGGTAAGAAAGCTCAAATGGAGTTTAGTGTAACTATGACCTGGACCCACCTCCACAAAGCCCCTTAGATTATGGTGAGGGAAACTCAAATCTTATCGGTATAGACTAAACCTTAGCAGGTTTTGTGAACGTGGATCCTATGTTAGTTACACTACACTGAAAGCTAAGTGTGTAGACCCTTTTCAATTCTAGAGACGAGGATCCACTTGCACAGACCTTCCTCCACAAAGATTTCGAAACCCCATGCTCTAATTATTGGCTAAGGATTCCATTAGCACTAAGGGGGCTTTGTGAAGTTAGGACCAGGATCTGTAATGTTATATTTCCAGTACGTCAGTAAACATATAAGCTAGATTTAACTAGATTGGCGTTAAAAAGACAATTCATTTCAACATCAATAAATAAAGCTGTATTTCGTGATGCCAAACCTACATTCATTTTCTGCGAGGAACATTTTCCCCAGAAATGGTAAAGCGGATGTTGGCTAGCCTATGATTATACTCAGATGATGAATGTGACGTGGAACATGTTAATTTACTGACTCTCGAGAAACTTTCCTTGGGAAAATGGAAGCCGAGATTTAGACTTTATTCATCGTGAGTTTTTCTTGGAAATATTCTCTCCAGTTTAATTTTAAAGAGGTTTCCAGTCCTTTATGTTTAACTTGACATTTCATGTTCGCTTTAGTTTGGAATGACTGGCAGATAGGAAATTGATACACATTAGGATGGATATATTGGAAATTCTGTTTAAGTAATGAGAAGGTCATGTTATACTAGCGAATATGTACGATAACAAAAAAGAAATGCAATTTACAATCCACGTCTACGGTGAATACGTAATGGAAACTTCAAATGTTTTCTTGGTGTTTGGGTTGAAACTAAGTTCGTTTTGCCTATGAATGGCTAAGAGTCAAAGCAATTCAGAAGTCGCTTTTGCATAGAGAGGAGTCGCAAGGGCAGCTGTGGTCGGATCCTGCTGCACTTCCCAGTCTACGAATGGTGTACACTCACTAAAATGGAGCGCTTGTTTCGACAATGCCTCCAGATCTTGCGATCACCGGAAGTTCGGATGAATTGCTAGTAAACAATCGTTAACAGACGAACTCGGCCTTGAATACATATTTCCACTGAACTAAGTATATTCCATTAGTCTCTTTCATTAGGAATAAAAAAGAAGAACAACAACATGATAAACATTCATATCTACCTGTCGGAGGAAATATCCGAGGAGCACTAAACCAAATCCAAGTATCCCTATATTCCATCCACTACAAATTATCCGAGGAGTCCCCACCAATCAACACCTATCAGCATCAATCACCATGCAACAACTTCAAAGCCACCAACACCAACAATTGGCCTCTCCTCTAATCAACTGTAATTATTGTTTGTTTTACAATTTCAATAAAGCCAATTGGCCTCCCTCGTTTCATCATGTGTGTTTATTAACATCTTCAATAAAGTCTACATGCCATTGTTTATCTACTTACTCCCCCTCATGTTTGTATTGCAAATCTTCATTGTATACCATTCTCATGCTTCACCCCCATCATGTTTATATTACAAATCTTCATTGTATACAATTCTCATGCTTCACTCCCATCATGTTTGTATCGCAAATCTTCATTGTATACCATTCTCATGTAGGTTAATCTCCCTAATTGAGTTTCCTCACATTGTTTTGTTTGCTATATAAATGTACCACATTTTGTTATTTCCTTACATTCCACCTGATGAAGGAGTGAGTATGTACTCCGAAACGTCGTGTATTTTCACTTTAAAGAAGTTTAGAAGAAAGCTTCCTGTTCTTAAACATTCATATATTTGAAAACACAACTTGCTTACAGTCATAAATTGGCCCATGATAAGAATACATTAAAAATAAAAGCAATAAATTTATCGTAATATCGCAATATCTTTGTGTGTCTGTATTGCGGTAAACCCTGCGAACACAAATAATCTAAAGACCAACGAATGATACTGCATCGAATTACAATCTCATTGTCATGATGAACTGTTTTAACTGGAATATAGTTGCCCTGCGAGATTCTGGCAAGATCTGTAATTAGCGTGTCGTAGAAAAAGGACAGATAATTCCGAGGGCACATTTTGGAAGTGAAACTGCTGGTTTGTTGTGTTCCGTCTTAACCCACTGTCCGTTAAATTTTGCTTAGGTCGTAATTACACAATTTTACCTATCTATATGTTGAGATTTCTAACAAGAAAGTCGACTGAATGACCATGTTTTCCTGAAACAGTTGTCTAAAAAATAGAAACGTCGTAGATGGACTTCACATACATGTAATGCGAGGTTAATATTTTCTAAATAATTTGATCAATATATCTATATGGAAATAGATAACCTTCGTTTCTCTGAAAACAATCCGGATATAACATTATGTAATTCGTAGAATACACCTTAGGGAAATCGTAATCATTATAATGGCTTTTATCGATTCTTCATGATATTACGTCTACTGTAAAGTAACATCCGTTTATGAGTCCTCGAATGACTTGCACAGTGATCTTTTGTAATTAGTGCAAAATTCTGACCTTTCCTTTTCGAATTAAGTTTTAGCTCATCATGCCTGAAAGGCCAAATGGGTTTATGGCATTGACCCTCGCCCGCCGTCCATCGTCCGTAAACTTTCACATTTTCGACTTCCCCTCAAGAACCGTTGCATTTCCAAACGCTGAAATTTCGTGGGGAGGTACCTTGTACATAGGGGATCAATGTTTGTTCATTTGGTCCTGATTCCCTTTCAAATACTGACATGGCAAGCATTTCCCCCAAAACTACTTCTTCTCCGAAAGCGATTGGCATTGAAAGCTGAACATTTCAGAATAATAACTTTGTTACATGGAGGCTAAAGTTCGTTCATTTAGTCTTGATCGACCCTCAAAGATGGGCGTGACAGTTTGTTCAAATTTATATCTTCTTTCTATTTCTCCCCGGGAACTAGTTATACTAGGAAGCTCAAACTTTGAGAATAAAAGTGATGAGGTCGAAGATTGAATAGATTTGATAGTTGCAAGTGAAATCGGGAAAAAATGAGAAAATCTAAAGCATCCAATACTTATACACAAGTGGTTTGGTCCCAATGTGCCTACGTCCCAATGTGCCTACATCCTAATGTGCTCACAAATATTGTGTAGGCACTTGGTAAACTGGAATTACACTCTAACTTAGGAAATGGGTGACCCCAAGTAAACAATAGTTGCCTATCAAAACAATTCTAAGTAAATAATATTGGATAAACACTGAATAGAAAACCGACGTGTTCAGCAAAACGTTTTAAGCATGTAAGCTGATGTAGTTTCATAATACTTCCTTGCGCACTTGTGACCAAAGTTCTAGCATTCCTAAAGGTACATCCATTTATTTGGCTTTAATACATGCCAACATACGATATGTGCTGATATCAGTTCAAATACTTTCACTAAACTTGCATATTCATCCCCAATCGCCAAATATATAATAATTACTTAGTTTCAAATTCAAGTCGAGGAACATCATTTACTTGTACAGAAACCGAAAGTACACGTTCCATTTACATGATCGGTAGTTAGTTTTCTTTTAGTCTGTTGTAAATAAGTTTCCAAAAATACGTTTGACTAATTGACGCGCGTCACACTCGGGACATTATCCGGAATATAGGCGTTACTGTTATACACACTAATCATTTGTAAATCATCACCTGTATAGGTATACAAATACTTGCTATTTAGATAGTGAACAAATATAACATGGTTATATTTGGAATAGCACTATAGCTTCAATAGTACAAATTCTTGTACTGTTTCGGGCCGAGTCCCAATTATTATCATGTACATTCGTTTTAGAATTCTTTTTATTCACCCAGGAGTGTTTTCTTGCATGAAAGCACTTTATTTCAGGAGGAACAGCGTAATGCAGCGACTTTAATACATGTTGCTGCATGCATTTTCATGCACTTGGCTCTTCTGCTGTTTAGTGTTTAACATGAATTGCTGTCACACCACCCATTGGATGCCGACAACAATCCAATTCATTTTTTAAAATTACCCAACCTCAAAAGCACATACATTACAACATCGTTGAGGACAAATCGTCTTTCAAAAGTCTTTTCATTATATTGAGCACATGGTTGAAGTTTCATCGCCTTGGCGTGAATACATGTCTGCCTTCAGCGGTATTATTCAATGTCTATTTTTACCATCAAGATAATACAGCGACATTTCAGTAGTTAACATTCCTCAGGAATTGCTAATTGACTTTGAAGTCGGCGTCTCTTATTATGCTGCAGCCTGGGAAAGCTGTTTTCCTCGGGAATACATCGGCGACTTAGTGTCAGACACTTCACCTTTTATTTGTCTTAAGTCGCAATTACTTTCTGTCCAAACAAGCACAATATTCATTGTATTTGTAGAAGGATTGGATATGATAGTTCCAAGTTGTAAATGAAGATTGACAATGTAGACTACTTGAGCATGTTAGTCAAAGAGTGAGCATCGAATGGAAAATGATGCAACCAAGTGATACCACTCTTTGCATGTACACTTTCCTGCTTCAGTAGTAAACATTACGAATCATTTAAATCAATTAAATCATACAATGAGACAAGGCATGCATGACGATGCGTCTGTTCGTATACAGAGAAGGCAGATATCGAGTCACGGGCAACTTCCCAATGCAAGGCATAACTCTTGCCAGTCTCCATTACTGGCTGATTTAGGCCTTGCAATATTTCCTTAAAAAATCTGTGTTTAGAAATCCAGGCCCGCTATGCATTTCTGGTGCAGCGATTCACTATCTTGACACAACAAAGCGAGGGAAATACCGCAAGGCTTAAATAAGCCAGTGATGCAGACTGGCAAGAGTTATGTCTTGCGTTTTGAAGTTGAGTCACGGGCAGTCATTCACCCTCTACCCAGATAACATTTGTATTCGCATTCATCTAAAAATGAGATGCTTGTGACATCCATGCTGACATGATTGATATGATTGAGACATCCATGATGATATGATTAAGACATCCATGATGATATGATTGAGACATCCGTGATGATATGATTGAGACATCCGTGATGATATGATTGAGACATATATGATGATATGAATGAGACATCCATGATGATATGATTGAGACATCTATGATGATATGATTGAGACATCTATGATGATATGAATGAGACATCCATGATGATATAGCTGAGACATCCATGATGATGATTATGGTTGAAACATCCACGATATGATTGAGACATCAATGATGTTATGAATGGGACTTCCTATAGAGTGTGTTTTTTTCGACGGGGGGAGGGGAATGTCTAAGTGGTCAGTTTTCCAGGAGAAAAGTTGGCTAGGGGGAACGTTGCCCTCTTTGACACCAATAACCAATTCGATTCTGACGATGGTGCATGCCGTTGCCACTGTGGAGTGTATTTAGATGACAAAGACAGAGACAACTATAGACCGCTCCAACACATGGGAACTACATAGATTTGATTAGATTTACTTTGATCTTTCTCTGTGAGACTCAACCAAGCCTTGTATTTGAAGAGGCGATACATAAACTCCCCGTAAATATCATTTACGAGGAGTGACAGTGTCAAGATGTGAAAGAGACATTCGCCATAAAATTTAGATTCCAAGTATAACACGGCCTTCATTCACAAAGCAATCTTTACTAAGAATAATTCTAACTCTCATTCTATTATTCTTTGTGAAAGAGGCCCATTATTGTTACAGATAACACAAATATCAAGGGGCGGTTTTATTAGTGCATATATAATAGCCCTTATACAAATGTGTGATTTCATAAAACGACATTTTTAACATGCATGTTATGACAGGTAAAGTGTATAAATGATCTGGATTAGTTTCCTTGTTGGACACATAACATTTACTCGTAATTTTAATGTCTTGCCTCAATAGTTAATTACATCAATGAACTGTATTTCATATAATGGACAAACTATTTTAGGATATATAAAAATTTTTAAATTATAAATAAGTATCGATTTAGTCAATGACATAATGCTGCATTATTTATCAATTAAATTAAATATTCCTTACTTAGGTCCAGCTGTAATAGTGAGACATGAGTTGAGAGACGTATGATGTCAGACTTTATTCAGAATGTACCTCTGTTCACCAAGCAGCAAATGGGTACCTGGGCTCCGTTCCATAACAGCGAGCGCTTATAATCGCTCATTGATTGCTCAATGTAGCGCTCAAGTAGCGCTCATTCTCTCTTGAACGACACGGTGCAAATTCCTCGAAGTTTGCTCGCCTTGCTACGAAGCGCTACATTGAACAATCGCGTTCAAGAGAGGTTTAAAAGTTGAGCGATTACTTTGAAACCTCTCTTGAACATGGCCCTGGTATACCTTCTATCGATAATAATGTCAGCTTGGGTTGAACCAGGGTAATAATACTCATACAGCGTCATCAGCAACCACGGGGTGGATGGATAAGTGTGTTATATAAATGAATAATTGTTACAGTAAACAAAGTAATCTATAATCATTTAAACATATTATGACATTGTTAAATAAACTCATCGGCGCAAAAAAAAATTATCACCTCATCATCTGCACACATTTACAACATTTTAAACATGGTAGGGATCATGTTGGTGAAATTTCATTTCTTACCCCTGTCTTCATTAAACAAAGAAAGTTTAACTAAAATGTAACTACAGTCCCCAATTAATTCATCCAAACTACTGCAGATAAGTATTATTGTATCTTGTCACAGTCAAATGAATCTGATTTCTTTTAAATATTGCATTAATCTAAGCCAACTGGTGTGATAACTTTCTTTTGCCGGGTAGTTTAGCATAATGTGTCCATAGTCTATATTCTTTAAGTTTTAGTAAGGTTTACTTGTTCTCAATAAAATATCAGTGTTCGAATTGATGCTGTATTTGTTAGGTTTATAACCTGGTTCATAAATACAATTATTTTCAAAGTTCTATGTACAGCACGTTTCGTGTCATTTAATTGTGAAAGGTTTTCTTTAAAATCTGTACTACATGCAACAAAGTCAACCCATTCCTGAAAAATGAAAAATCTGATAAAACAGTCAGCCAACAGTTCGAAGGTCAACCGTTAGAAACACCTAATCAGACATCAGTATGTAATTCTTTCACTGTGTAAAACTGCCTTTACCTCTTATATGAACTGAATATAGCTCATAGCTAATTATTCTGAAATACCTATTGTTGTCTATTTTTGTGTTTGATTTGCAGTTTGCGTTATTCCTCGGAATTTTAAATTTCCGTGTGCACATTTAATTTACATCTTAATCAAGTCGGTTCCTCAGGAACAGGTTATTAAAGTAAACACTTCCACCTGGTGAGGAAGTTCATTGCATGAGTTCAGGTAGACGACCTTCTACTGTATTGTATAAACCCTATACTAATCAAAAGACAAACGGGTTTCTTTCATTGAGAGGTGTTTCTAGAAATGCAGACATCGATTTGATTGGATGAATTCTTGGAGAGAGTTGGTTGGAGAAGGACACGTTCATTTACAACTAAGTTTTTGCTATGAATGTCTTGTAGACCATGACTTTCCATGTTATGTATCAAAGGTTTTATAATTGAAGGAAGCCAAGATATATGGATAGTCAACTTCTTTATTACAATATACGACGTTCCAATAAAGAAACTAGCATCTTTAGTATAATATCACTTGCTTCATAACGGTATTTTTAGCTTCATCGAAACGTTGCATTCATTGTAACAAAGAAGTTGACTATCCATATATATTGGCTTTCCTTTAACTCTCAACTTCTGAAATTTCTCTCGAAGAAAGGTTTATCATTGAAGCGATTCCGTGAGAACAAACTGATATAACTTGAACCTGCTACAAAGCAGTGTCCCGTCTCCCTGACACATTGTCATTGATATTAAACTATTGCATGTTGACAAACCTGTCCTGTCAATATCTACTATTTTAATGAAAGATAATATACAGACAATTCGAATTCATTAAACATGTGTTTTTATTTAGAAATACATTTCTATTAGAATTATTTTCTGTAGTCAGTATACAAAATTCTAGGTTATTTTAATTAAATTGTATCCGTCTTTTAGAATTCAACTGCCATCTTCTAATACTATCATATTTTTTGTATACATATGAAAGAATGACCAGGTTACCAAATAATAACATTCTCACTTTCAGATGCCGAGAGTCTTGTTTATATGTATGTAGGACATTGGGTTGTTATGACTTCCCTGTTCCAAAATAGAGCTTTGAGTTTTGTTACATTGTTATGACCCTGCAGTATGACATTTAAACAGGTTCTGTCACAGCGGGTGATCCGCGTGATGAAGAAATAACCATATACGCCGAGACGTGGTGAAATCTCAATAAAAAAAGGTTTACAAAACTTTATTTTTTGTTTTGTTTAGTATACTCATTAACGTTACAAAACGCTTGTAAACATACAATCAGTATCTGTCAGCGCGGTGAAGTCTTCGTATATAACAAAGTTTTGAAGACAACATGTTGTTTCTTGCAGCATAAGACATCGCACTGTTTTTGACTTTAATAACCTTGCAGCATAAGACATCGCACTGTTTTTGGCTTTAATAACCTTGCAGCATAAGACATCGCACTGTTTTTAGCTTTAATAACCTTGCAGCATAAGACATCGCACTGTTTTTGGCTTTAATAACCTTGCAGCATAAGACATCGCACTGTTTTTGGCTTTAATAACCTTGCAGCATAAGACATCGCACTGTTTTTGGCTTTAATAACCTTGCAGCATAAGACATCGCACTGTTTTTAGCTTTAATAACCTTGCAGCATAAGACATCGCACTGTTTTTGGCTTTAATAACCTTGCAGCATAAGACATCGCACTGTTTTTGGCTTTAATAACCTTGTAGCATAAGACTGTTTTTTTTGGCTCATCTGGTCTGAAAGGCCAGATGGGCTTATGGCGTGGCATGGTGTCCGGCGTCCGTCCATCCGTCTGTAAACTTTTCGCCTTTTATTCCAGAACCACTTTGTCTAGGGAGCTGAAATTTTGTGTACAGACTCCTTGGCCAATTGGGGTACTAAATTGTAGATTTGGTGACCCTGTAGCCCTAATTAAGGGCTTCACAGGCCATGGCCTAAAAACCTATTTTCATCTTCTTCTCCAGAACAAAAGTTTTTGACTTTACTTTGTAGCATAAGGAGTGGCACTGTTTTTTTTTACTTTACCAACCCTTTAGCATAATACCTCGGACATCTTTTTACTTTACCAACATAACTGACAAGTGGTCGGCAGTGAATGCGTTTTCAGTAAAAAAAAACAAGACCAAAATTGACTTAAAAAACAATATATTGTTTATCTTTAACCAAGACACAATATTTTTAAAGTGTCTGAATATGGAGCAAGAGCAAACAGTCCCCGTCTCTCAGCTGTCAATCACAAGTGATCGATCATGTGGAAAAACAACGCACAAGGCAAGAAAGATTGAAATTCCTTATAAGGAATGATCCGCGAAGCTGGGTGCGTTTGGGTACACTGATGCGACGGATGGGAACGGATGATCTGTCCTATAAATGTTATCAGTTAGTCGTGACAGGCTCATTCTCCATAAAACGTGCATTTACCAGAAAATCATGTCTCCATGCAGGGATATCTTTTGAACGTTTTCTTGGAAATTATGAATCTCTCCTTTAAAATGTACCTTACTACATGGCAGTGTCAGTAACAATTAACATAAGTTATAGAAACAAATATATTTTAAATTCAGGCTTCTGAATGTGTCAAATCTACACAAATATGCATGTCTCCAGTCGATAGGCACTTACAATTATATCTGTCTAATTGAAAATTATGCATACTTAATTCTAAAACTTCGATTCTAAAGATGTCTCCATAGCACTAGAATACATTTAGTAGCACGATTCTGCCTTTAAGTGGTTGTCCAACACATCCAAATACATTTTATGTCCAGCAGATACGTTACCAACAGATACGTTACAAATACGTTTCCAATATATTACCAATGGAGAACAAAATTGTCTGACTGCATGTGGATCCCATAGGCGACAAGATGAATGACAATATGTTCACAAAAGAAGCATTTCCGGTACCAAGGAGGGGCGTATGAAAGAGTATGCGAGTAATCTTGTTTCATAAACAGTGTGAAGGTTGTGAAATACGCTATTTGGTTTTTCTATATGTTAACTATTCCATACAAAGGTTATTTCCAAATTGTGTTCTAGTAAATTTAGTGCAGTGGTTAAGTATGACAGGACATGATGTATTCATGGTAACGTATCTGTTGCATTTTTTGAAAAAAATTGTTGCTCATTTTATATAAGATTTTACTTCTTTTCAACATGCTGTAATGGTTTATTCTTATATTAACTATATCATACAAAATGTATCTCTGATTTATGATTGTAAAAAGCTTAGTGCATTGATAAATTACGAAATGACTGTGAGGTTTTTCAAGGTAACGTATCTGTTGCATTGCTGACGCATCTGTTGCTTACTTGCTGTAGTACACATTCTATCAGAGTTTACAAACGTTTCATTAGTTTAGCATTATATAATGTTAATATACTACATGTTAGTATACAAGTTCATGTTTTCGGGTTAAATTATGTTCATCTTATATGGAACTAGATTCGTGACATATAAATGACAGATACGTTACTATTTGTCTCTTGATGAATAACAGTTATCTTCAGGTTAAGTTGTTTATACTGGCGTCTTTCTGTTCTTTGATGATGTTGTGCACAGGAAAATGCATCCCATGGATAACAATGCATACCTGTGTTCGATTCCATACGTTTATGAAGAAAATGATATGTTTGTATTTTATAAACGTTTAAAAAATAAGTCTTTCCCATTTACATAAACCCTCTTTAACATATTTCAAAACAGGACACCTTCAGACCCGACACGTGTTTTGTGTGACAAAAGAGGTTAATATTTCAATAAAATACAATAATATATGTTTTATACGTGTTGCTGTGTATACATAACTCATTCTATATACGTAGTGTAGTAACGTATCTGTTGAAACACAAAACAGGGTATATGAGTGTTGACCAAAATAAAATCAAGCAAAAGGATGCTACACTCCAGCCACTTTAGGAAATTGTTCCTCTAACTCTCCCCTACAGATTCCATATACAAATTTAAATATATGAGACATTTTATTTCCAATCACCTACACCAACCAATATGCACGTTTAGTGGAGAATGGACCTGACAGGCGATCTGACATCATAGGATTGCTCTTAAACCAAGGATGATCTCATGACGTCACATTGTTACAGAGACTGGGGACACGTGTTGAGGCATGAACGTATAACACATATACAACTCAGGTCTTGTCCTCACCATTGTTTTGTTTGCTGTATACATGTATCACATTTTGTTATTTCCTTACATTCCACATGATGAAGGAGTGAGTATATACTCACATTAAAGAAGTTCTTATCCAGAAAATGTTCCTGTTCTTACATAGGACTCGTCATATCTTAATAATTACAATTTTTATTTCACCAGTAGGGATAGGTAGGGATAAGTTGATATTGTATGATGAGTATGTAAACCCACGTACTGCTTTCAAAAACTAATACCAACCCATAATCTGTAATTGTTATTGAGAGTGCACCCATAGATCAAATATCGCCTTCACTTCAATAAAATCGACCTCACCTACAAGCCCATGCATTTATCGACTCCACCCACCCACCTCCCCTCCTTTTCCCTATATCGTCAATTTACTAAGTGCACTTTTAGAAAGGGCCACACCTGAACCACAAACAACTGTGTTATCGAATCCACCATCATCATATCCTTTTAACCTACAACAATAGTTTGAGCGCATACGTGCATGACATTGTGATTGCGAAGTGTTGTATATATCACAACAACACGGCCTACCTTGAAACACAACTCCATTCATTGAACCAACCATCCCATCAACATGCACTGCACAAACTGCACCCACGAGTATGTCTACCTTACACCTTGCAGGTAGATAAGCTCCATCCGATACGGTCTATTTCACCTTAACTGTTACCATAACGTATAAAGCCTACACATCATGAAAAAGGTGTACCCGGGGCGAACAAGCGTGATGTTGAATGTAACAATACGCTCATAATGTCACTGTGGTTAAGTAGGGGAATCCCCTGTGAAGTGACACAACAAGCGTGCAACGCGTGCGAAGTGTTCAAAAGGTGCAATGCTATCGACAACCGGATCTTCAATGTAAACAATTATTGTGGTTTTCTTTGTGCTATAAATTGATTGATTCATTCATGCGTGTATTGACGTAATGTCATATCATTTTACTGTATGACCTTGTTCAGCTTTTAATGCTAACAAAGTCAAGCCATTCCTGAAAAACCTGATAAAATAGCTAGTCAGCAATCCGAAGACGTCAAATTAAATGGAAACACCTTATATGTAATTCATACAGGTATACTATGTACATGCGTCTTTGCGTAATTGCGTAACAACTTTTAACTATGAACTAGATAAGACTCACAACTGGTCTTCAAGACGAAATTCTGAATACCTAATGTTGTCTACTATTTGCGTTTAATTTGCAGTTAACGTTATTCCTGGGAATTTCAAATTTCCGGTTGTACATTGATGTACATCTTTATCCAGACACTTCCAGGAGCAGGTTATTAGCATTATATTATTATATTATTATATTATTATATTATTATATTATTATATTATTATCACAGTATAGAAAACTCACAAATTTAATGCTTGGAAAAGAGTCACAGGCAAACAAGTCTGATGATTTCATTAGTCACAAATTCAGCATCAATAGAAACGATAACATAATATTTATAATCACATTATACATCTTTTCTATTATTATAACAATACGATAAATTTTCAATCTAAATAATTTTAGATCGACGGTTTTATATTATGTTGTAACGGTCCACTGTACATAAGAACATAATATAACTGTCGATCAAATTTTCAACAAGACAAGTTAATGCTAACGCTCATTTGATTAACCCAGTCTACGCTAAGTCGTTCGTCCCCGTGCGTTTCCTGTGAAATTCCATGGACATTTCTAGAAAGATTAAGCCGACACTATTATCTACCGATAAACATGTACATGTATAAGTATAGATCAGTGAAGTGTATATCAATTTTCCCGTTAGATACAAACTGTCCTATTTTCAGCCAATCGTCTTTCACTTCCTTCTCCGTCTGACAAGCAAAATCATGTCGATTTATTTTTGATCGATCAAAGTCCAATACTTTCATGTTGTTTATTTTGTGATCGAGCAACCTCATTCATGATTTATTTTCAACTTTTCTGTTTTTATTTATAATTTTCTCGAAAAGGAATTTGCTGTATTCAGGACGAATGTGCCTACTGATAAGTACTCTTATACACGACAAACAGTGATACAATATATGACCTACAAACTAAAGATAACATGCAATGACTTTCTAAGAAGTTGATAGCATTTCGCCTCAACGTGAGATACGAGATGTTTTTTGATTTATACAATGAACTTTTAAAAAAGACCGCCCGTTCTTCCCGAGCCTTGTATACTAATTACACTACTCAGTCTAGATATAACACTGATATTATAGTCTAGCCATTTTGTGGTTTTCCATCCATATATTGTCGTTAAGATATTATAAGTCAGTCAATAGACATAATAAGTCAATATAAGACAGCATGGCTAATTTCATATTAGCTCCCTCGTTTTAAAAAGAATATCAACGTTAACATGTATTTCATCGAAACATGTTGAGTAATCTTTTCGCAGGATTAAGATTTGTCACAAATGCTACATGTAAACCTGCTATAGTTTATCACATATAGCTTTAGTAAGTTTGTATTATTCATTTAAATCTTAATATGTTTTTCAGAAATCTATATGTGTTCAATTGTTCCCATCCTTTCCTTTTCAAAATCTTTTATTCTAAATAATTGAGCTATTAAATAATTGACTTATTTATTTCACATTTCTTAAACATTCAAACTCTATCGATTATTCCACTTGCACTAGGAAAATAATGAAACACGATTGGATATAATTACCCCCCCCCCCCCCACACACACACCACAAAAAACCCAAAGCAACACACACTCACATCACCTGTTCCCCCCAGTTTCAAACATCGTGTGCTAAGTAAATCGGTCAATTGCGTGTATGATATACTCAATATATATTTCATATTTCCTGTTGTATTATAGTTCGCAGCCAATAGAGTACATGTAAATATCAGGAATGATGTGTAATGACGTAACTCAAACACCTGTTCATAATCAACACTTTATTTATTTTCTTCACATGGATACAAGGTTATATATAGATGTGACGACAACGACCATTCGGTGACATTCGTTAATCAAACTTCCGAAATGACCACAGATATTTATAATAGAATATTGACAGAACGGTTTGGTTACCTGGACGAGAAAGGTAATGATGATGAAAGTAATTACATATCCTCATATCTATCATCGTACCATGCAAGTAACCAAGAACTATCCTGGGTTGACATATCACGTGACTGTTTTTCCCAGAATGCTTAAAATACACTTGATAGATGCATGTTTACATACGAAACGGACTGCCCAGCGACAGTGTTATTTATAATATGTAAACGCTTTTGAAGCTTTCTTCTATGAATTTCCAAGAAACAAAATGCAAATAGATTTGTGTAAATGTTGACAACTGTCAGTCACTCTTCATGAGATATTGATCTTTGTTTGCCGTTCTTTTTCTCTTTTTATTGTTCTCTTTATTGTACCTATATTATTATGTATTTATCTTAACCATTTAACAAGCTCAATAAACTATCCGCATATAGTTACTGAAGTAACGTTGATAAATACAAGTGACAGCGACAAAGTCTAGTCGCGTGTTTCCCTTACCATATATGGTATCCTAAGTCAACTCCTGTATCAACAAGGCCTGCATGGATGAGTTATAGGACTATTTTAGTTTCTTCGTTCAACCAGTTCGCCAGCCATGATCATGAAAAAATAAAATTGATAGTTTATTCTGATATAACCCAACATTTTGCTCGACCGACGAGTATTTACATTTAATACTCACACCCACTGATCTACAGTGACTGCAATCCGAGCTTTCTCTTAATATCCGTGTTTAAATAATTCATTAGGTATTCCGGATATATTTGTTTTTTCTTTTCACACGTATTTCATTAAAAAGTTACATTTACCCCGAATCAAAAGCGAAAGTTATTATCTATATCGGCGAATTGTGTACATTAAGGGGAATTCTGTTGTATTCCAGTGTGAGGTAACGAGGCAAAATACCGTTCTAATATTACATTGAGATTACGTAACTTTGACGTCCAGATAGTTTTATAAAGTTATATAGTTGTGTAAAATGTCATAACTAAGTTCACCCCCCCCCCCCCCCCCCCCCCCCCCCCCCGTCCAATATACAGGGCAGCACAATGATTCATTAGTGTTATAATAGTTTGCTGCAACCGTCACGCCCTTAACGTTTTAGTAACAAACAACATAACACACATTAGTGTTACATAGTTTCCTAACATTTAAATGTAATTATAAACATCGTGTACTGACTATGTCATGTCTTGATATCGATAATGTTGATAATGTTGATGTTCCTTCACGTATTTAATACATAAACTGACCGAGTCGTAACTGCTAATGAGATGTGAGATCACACACCTCTCCACCATGCACCAAACAACAACAATTTAAATTTGAATGATACAGTTGATATGAATCAAAAGCTTGAAGGTGATTGACTTAATGAATTGAATCATTATCGATATGCATGTGCAACATATCAATAATAATTTAATAAATAAGTAAAACGCTACAACCGTTTTAGCCACATCATTTTTTGTACATGTGAAAAATATTCAAACTTTCTTAATTACAATTACAATGTTTTCTTAATGAAACGTTAAAATCGTTAGTAACGTGTATTAAATGTACGTAAAACAAAGTCAATATTGAGTGAGAGCTCGATCTGTGCACGTGATTCTGAATGCAGTTACATGACTTCGAAGGTTTTGTTGTCGAGATTTACAGTCGCATTCGGAAGACATCGGTACTTTTCGTTGCCACGCGTGACTAAGTCTAACATTTAGACTCGGAAAAAATATTGAAAAAACCCCAATTCTTACAGTCTCCTTTTCAATATCTAATAAAAAAAAAGTGCGATATTTTCAGAATAAATACTTTTTTCAGAGTCGGAGTGTAAGACTACACGTGTCTCCACGCGTGGCTCGCCTAGATTTGAGTGTAACAGTCGCTCTCAGTTCAGCTGATATCGCGCTTGGACCTTTGGAAAAGATGGTAATCAGTGAATTTGAAGTGAATGGTTAGGATTGACCAAACATACATGACGCCAGTACTTTGAGACTTTTCTAGGATGTCAACAGTTAGCTAGACCATTACGTAATCCTTCTCTACCGACAGGGCGACTTAGAGTAAGTATTTCGGATGCAGAGATCTCCTATGTCGTGGGAAGATGTTACATAATATGTAAAATGGTTATATTCATAACATGGTTCTCTGGAAGTGAGATGTCGATCTCTACCAAGGACCAGTCTGATTAAAATCGGAACAAGGTCGATGCTAATCAGACTGTACGAAGGATGTGGGGAGATTTTTAGGGCATACACACCATGACGACAGCTGAAACAGATGTTATGTAATCCAGGAAGAGTCATGATACATGAGGAAGACGTGGGCCACTTCCGCATATCGTCATAACTTGACAAGAATGTTCCTTTGAAATTCCATTCATTCCTTTTATTAGACAGTCTTATGCAGTGTGTAAATATGACTGTTAAGTTACCCATTTAAAAGGGTAATTTTTAAAAGTTGATAAATACGACAACGTTGCCAGTCAAGTCTTCGATCTCCTCGGCTGACTCGATATCAGAAGCAGTATTATATCTTTCAGTTGAGGTCACGTATCCATCAATTTACACCCTTTCAATTTTTTATGCGTTATGCGTTTTATTGTTAAGTTCTCAGAACTGAAATCGAAACCATTGTCTTCCACAGCGATATGTATGGTTTAAACCCTACCATATTAAATAGTGATGAGTTAGATCTATAGGTGTACATGACTTTCTTACGCCGTTTCTCAGCAGTACACGTCCCTGTGTTTTCTTCAAAATATAGTTTATCGCCCTAATTTAGCTATTATGGAATGATGCAACTGCCTGAAATCACTTTCAGTACGACAATTTGTTAAGTTCTTATTTCATAGATAGACATTCCTGAAACTAGTTTCAGATAATGAATTCCTGTATCAGTTTTGATGGCACCAAAGCATGTAAACAGGAACATTTAAACTGTGATGAGGATAGAATCAGTTCTCACATCAACCCTTACGTCCACTTATACATTTTAAAACCCTATGTTTTCTATAGATGTGAGGTTTGAGACCGTATATCTATCCTCTTACTGTACGGTTTGTCGCAATTTGAATGTATTAACCAAAATTGGATCTTGACACTAAATGTGAAGAAATCTAACAAATGATTACACCAAAATAGACACATTTCATGTTGTGACCTTAAACAACTTCACATGGTTACTGGTTACCAAATTTGGCTTATGCAGATATTCGTTTAATACATTAGCACAAAGTACTTATGCGGTTAACAATAACTAACTCAGGTGTCTGCCATGGATCATACCACAGAGGGCTAGTATATATATATATATATATATATATATATATATATATATATATATATATCATTCACTCATCTCTAATTTCCGTATATGACTTATACACGTGTACTTTGTTCTTATCGTATCGGGTAATTGAAGTTAGAGAGTCGTTCAGCACTTATCTAATCTGTACTCACACTTCTATTTCTAGGAAGTCCACTCCACTTGTTTGCGTTTCCTTGAAGGGGCCCTTACATTCATCGATCAAAATAACACTGACATCGAGTCAAGGTTCGAAGTTGTCGTGTAAATTCTCGAATTTGTTTTTTAAATGTTTAAAATTTTCTCTTTTGCGTTGTTTCGTTCTATTGCTTTTATGAAACAAGGTATAGGCATAAAAAGGCTTTCAATCATAAAGGTTTACAAAACACTTTCCAAACTCATTTAAAAAGAGATATACAATTAAAGAACAACTAGTGATAGTGAGGTTAATATTGTTCGTTAGTTATTGATGATTAAAATTAAATGTTAAACGTATAAGTTATCGTCTTATTTAAAAGTAACAAATGCTAACTGATAAAGTATGAAATGTCATGATTAATCAAAATACGATCTGTAGGTACCTGTAGTGTTTTGATATGTACCATACAATGGTATTTGACATGTACGTTGGATATATACATGTAAACATGAAATGTGCAATTTATTTCTGAATAGTAATTGATCTGTTAAAATATTGAAAGTTGTATGTGTCATATATATATATAACTGTCATATATGTGAAGTTTATTAAAACCTGATCAGATTTATGTCCGATATAATAACGAATAGAACATTATTAGCTGTAAACATTCGACCCCTATCATATGTCAAGTGCATGCATTCACACATTCATTTTGTATCCAGGCAGCGCCTCCACCCCTTTTATATCAGTGTCAATGTGTCAGAAGAATGTTATACCTTCTTAATTCTATAAATATAATAGTCAAGTATTAAAGAAGCCTGTTACTTCCTCGTCTCCAACCATTGGTCGTGTCCCGCCCAGCAATACAGCCGACACTCGGTGCAATATGCAATCAACCTTCCTACTTTCTCTTTAAATTTTTCGTCGAATTCTTACGTTTCTTTGTTCTTGGAACCGTTTCCATTTGATTTGAAGTACATCGTGCGTTTGTCTGCATTAAAGATACTTTGTTGAAATGAACATATATGCGAGTGAGTCCATGTCTCTATTTTGCTATCACTGCATGATACAATTCGTACTTTATTATTTAAAACTCACTGGCCAAGGTGTTATATTATTTAAAATACTGCATTGTGGCGTTACACAGATGGAATAACACCTTAAACCTCGTTTGGAAATATGTATTATGTTGATTCCCTATATGATAGGAGTTAATTCTAGTTATTAGTAGAATGCGTTCAGCTTCGGGCATTGAAATCATGTTCTTTCAGGTTTGACTACATTCTTGAATGCATGACATGTTAACATATTCTCTAAACGAAATAGCACTTGAATTTTGCATTCAGAACTACCAATTTTAATTTACTTACGTATACAGTAAGTCGGTCTTAAATGATAAGAGGAAGTACAATGGATTTCATACAGAATCAGTATTAATTAATAGGTGAAATACAATGCAATTGTAATGACGGGTCTAGCAATCGTATGTAAAGGTGCTTGGTTATATAGTATATATTCTTAGTGCTGTCACTCAGTACTTCCTCTGCATCAAGTATACGTAACGACAATTTACGATTTTTTACAGAGAGAAAGTCATTACGAAGTAATTTTGATCCGTGAAAAGAACTATCCCACAATTACCCGGATAGCTTAAATCGCCCTAGGAAAAAAAACATTCTCGTGCCGATGTCCGCAAAGTTTTAAGAAACAGGATTCACGTTTCGGGAAACAAGCTTGATGACCGAGCTAACAACCAATAGATTTCAGTATGCACGTGGATAGTTCAGCTATTTGTCTAGCCTCGATCACAGTCCATCCTCTTTAATTCTTACACAAGAACTAGAGGTCTATGGTAAGACTACATAATTGACTATCCTGTTTCACAAGATTCTTTTCCCAAGTCATCTATATCCACGTCGTCGATGAGTGGAAAGAGCAAGCAGTGTGGCAATATTGTATACATCCTGGCATATTAACGTTATTGGGACGTCTATCATTTCCATTAATGTAATTTAAACTAACTTTGAATATATTCTGAATATCGAAAGTTATACGAATTGTTTTTACCGAAAATGATAGCCTACATGGCCTTGCGCATATACATGTATATGTTTAGTTATAGGCGAAACGTTGTAATTACTTGTATTGAAGCTCTAGTCTCAGACCTAGACTCTGAATAAACTGTTTATTTTTAATTACTTGTATTGAATCTCTATAGTCTCAGACCTAGACTCTGAATAAGGTGTTTATTTTTAATTACTTGTATTGAAGCTTTAGTCTCAGACCTAGACTCTAAATAAAATGTTTATTCTTAATTACTTGTATTGAAGCTCTAGTCTCAGACCTAGACTCTGAATCAAGTGTTTATTCTTAATTACTTGTATTGAAGCTCTAGTCTCAGACCTAGACTCTGAATCAAGTGTTTATTCTTAATTACTTGTATTGAAGCTCTAGTCTCAGACCTAGACTCTGAATAAAATGTTTATTATTAATCACTTGTATTGAAGCTCTAGTCTCAGACCTAGACTCTGAATAAAGTGTTCATTCTTAATCACTTGTATTGAAGCTTTAGTCTCAGACCTAGACTCTGAATCAAGTGTTTATTCTTAATTACTTGTATTGAAGCTCTAGTCTCAGACCTAGACTCTGAATCAAGTGTTTATTCTTAATCACTTGTATTGAAGCTCTAGTCTCAGACCTAGACTCTGAATAAAGTGTTTATTCTTAATCACTTGTATTGAAGCTCGTCTCAGACCTAGACTCTGAATCAAGTGTTTATTTTTAAGAGCGTACTTCTCAGAAGCTCCTTTTCGATATTTAATAAATTGTGATATTTTAAGAACACCTTTTTCAGAGTATAAGTATTAGACTGCAGAATCCCCTGCCACAGAATTTATAAATTGCACGCAGAATCACGATCAAATGAAAATGGCTGACTCAGCCATTCTGCCTTAGTAGGCCTATTCTTCTACCCCGATGACATGAATAATTTGCATTGAATAAAAAAAACCATTCAGATATAAACATTTATATAATTTATTTACACATTATAAAGCATTCATACCACATATAATTTATTACATTACACAAAACTTTCAGTTTATTCAAGGCATCAGATTTAAATACATTTATATGTTCAGCACCACCTAGATAAAACAGTTTACCACTTGTTTCATACATAATCACCCATGCATGCATAAATTACACTTGTTTCATACATAAACACCAATGGTTATAGTGACAATTGCTATGGCTTCATCTACTGTGACAATAACACTTGCTACATACAAACTCCCTCATTATGACAAGTATACAAGCACACGAATACCGAACAAGATAAAACATTAAATGCATTTAAATTAATACAAAAAGATTGTCTGGCAGCAATGACAGGCTGTGATTAAAAGCTGATGATTAAAATATGAGTTTTGAATTAGATGATACAGATGAGAAATGCTGTAACTTCTAAAATGGTACCTGACAGCGTTACCATGGTAACCATCTCCTGAAATTCTGGAACTCCGACACATTCACACATATTGCACAGTTCTCTTTGGTACGGCAGTGACTTTGAACACTGTTACATTCATCCGTTTTCCCTGTTGTGGACAATATTGAGTCACATAGTCACTTTATGGTGTGGAATCTACACAGTCACTTACACCGTATATGGTTTATCGTTTAAATACCCAGTCTTATCGTTTATGGACAATCTTATTATACCCCCTTTTACCGTGCGTGTATAATCCTTCTGTTTATCACTTAATACCGTATATGGTTCATCTTCTAAATACCACAAGTTTATACCGTATATGGAAAATTTTCTAAATACCACTTTATACCGTATATGGGTAATCTTCTAAATATCGCTTTATACCATCAGGTACGGGTAGTCTGTGCGTGGAGCACTCTGGCATGTGTATATCTTTCATACACGTGTTAACTGTCAGTCTGCACAAGTGTTGAAGTGACGGTGTTTGATTTCGTTTTGGTCGACTCAGTGTCACATGCATATCCCTTCTGCCTGATTTCTCCAGCCATCTGCAGTCGCTGTATCCCTTTGTCTTACTCAGCGTCATGTGGAAATTCACTAACCCCACCACATTGTCAAATTTTGGTAGTTTATTCTTTAAATGGTCCTCACAATCCATTTGAAACAATCCTCTTGAATATTTAATTCTCACACTCGTTGGTCCGCGTTCAGTTTTAACACTGAGAGAAAATAAATATTTTGGATCCGAGCTGTTTCTCATTATGAAAGTTCCAAGACTTTCGTGTTTCAAGACGGCTTTCGCCTCGGCACTGGAACAGTCGCCATAGAACCAGCAGCTGGTCTCGGCATGTGCTAAACTTCTACACACTACATTGAAATCATCCTCCGAGGTAACTTTCTGGTACACATAATCCTTGTGTTCACTTTTAACCTCAGATTTAAGCCTTGAGGTACCCGTTGTAGAAAGCGAGCTATCGTTTAGTCCATCAAGTCTAGCCAACCGTGGACCCGAGTCCTGTCTCACGGACTGTTTGCTATGTCCGTACATAGCACAGCTACACACACTGGGTGGCATACCGATAAATAACAGTCTTCTTTCAAACAACCAGTCTCTATAACACGTCTGTATCTGTTGAGAGACGTTTTCATTCTGACCGATTCCATCTCCCACCCAGCTAATATCTTCTGGGAAAACGACCTCTGTCACTCTACAAAACGTAGCCCATTTCCTGGAAATCCTCGCTTGTTATTGGGAAATCCCGATTTCGAGGAATAGCTGAGGGGCGTACTGCGCATGTCCCTATCTTACGATCGGTCTCTCTACCGGTAAGCTTTTATTATGTCTTATCTTTAAAATATTCCTCGAAAACGAAATATATAGTTTGTAAAATTGATTAAGACAATATAGAAACATATCGAATCCTACCTCTCGCCACGTGTAATGAGGTCAGAGCGGTTAGACGGAAAGTAGGTCACGCTGGCTTCATTCAAGGAAAATGTTTCGAAGGTACGGAATAGATAGATTGGACCTAGATCGGGCTGTGTAGGCTATACATGTACAATATGCATATGTCTACTGTTGATAAATATTTGCGATATTATATCTGTGCTGTTATTGTCATGTTTAGCCATTTATAACCACGGTGTACTATTATAGCATACTCGATATTTAACTCAGTCATGCGAGGTGAATAAACAGTTTGTTTACATGTTGTCAGCTGTAGAGAAGTGAAATGCGTTACTCGTGTGTGATTCACTGACGTAGGTGCGGCTATTTTGTAATTCGAATGTCACAATTTTAAATTTCTGAACAATCCCATTTTTGAAGGCGGATGATAATCGATATAGGGCCTACACGAAGTGTATATTGCAACTATTTTCTTGTCAAGGACGTTACCATATTTTCAGTCTATTAAAGTATTAATATTGTCTTAATAATGAAGAAAATCCCACTCATCTACTTCTAATTTTATCGTTATTTATAATTATCTTAAATAATTGGAATAAGCAGTTTTATTTGTAAAAATATTCCGAGAAATCTAGTTTCGTTATCACGACGTTCCCGCGAAGTGTGTTCAGTGTGCACCTTGTCACTTCTCGGAAATGCGATCACAGAATACACTTTTGGATCAATGGATTTATGTCAATAGGCATGATTTAAACTTTAAGGCTTCTATAGCGAGAGAATACAATGACAGTAAATATGGTATATTAAAAAACCTGATATGAAACCTGTTTCTGACGTTGTTTAGAAATTGAATATCGACTTTATAATTTTGTGCACTGTACTTCATAAAGGGACGTCATTTTGGTTTAATAAAATATACAAAAAATCAGTAATATATTTATTGATGATAATTATTTATGTTTAGTATTGTATCCTCCTCACCATATTATGTTCTATGTTTATTTGAAAGTCAACATTATATATGTTATTTATTAAACTTAGATCATCACCTAAAATATTTGAAAGTGCCCATATGTAATAGGCCTACTGATCTTTTCATAGTTATTATGATAACAGTATTACTGTATACATATGATACTTATCTTGATTTATTCTCATTTCTAAATATACAATAGATGCAATTGGATATTTTAAACTTTCCTTTTTATTTCAATATATTTAAGTTAATAATATTATTTGACATATTTCAATATTAAATTAATTTCACCAGAAACTAGTAATTACGAGATCGTTTCCAGGACTGGAGCATGCAACGGGGGAGGAGGGGTGGAATATCTACTAGAGAATCTTATTTTATTGCTGCATCCCGAAAGTTTGTTCACCTATGTGCGTATCATAATGCAAATATAATCAATTTGGACATAAAGTGCGTTACCTGAAATGCACTGAGATACTCGTGTTTCTGTGTGTGCAATGATCATTCTCAATCTTATCATATGAGGTCTCGATCGTCACGTGCGAACCCTCAAACTGGTATGTAATGCACTTAAGGAATCAATTTCAATTTCTTTAATTTTAGAGAAAAATAATCCCAAAGCATATCAGAAACAATTCACGACTACTGTGAGCCTTCATCGAAATTTTCCAGAAGAAATAAAATGTGGACATTCCACCAGTCCATTCAATTGTCCCTTCTGAAGCAAAAATACACAATGATCTGTTGAGTTTTTACTTACTTCAACGACATCCGAAATTACATATTTGTATATAGGCCTTCGCTAGTAGATGAACTATCTTTCCTAGAAATGACTTGTTGGCGTTTGGTTTGTGTCTCCCGTCGCAACGCGGAACGTGGGACTATATATTCAGCGGCGTCCGTACGTACGTCCGTCCGTCCGTACATACGTCACATTTCTTGTTAAAGCGATATCTCCTGAAGCATTGCATCCAAAATCTTCAAATTTTGTGTCGGCCTACATAGGGGAAAGCCGCAGACACCAATCGATTTTGGTGACCTTTACCTTTTTTCAAGGTCACCACAACACTTCGACCACTTTTCGAACTCTTGTTAACGCAGTATCTCATGAACCCGAGCACCAAAAGTCTTCAAATTTGGTGTCAATCGACATTGGGGGATGACGCAGACACCAGTCGATTGTGATGACCTTGACTTTATTTTCAAGGTGACACTTGACCAAATGATCTGTCTTACTAAACTCAATGCTAACGGCGGGGGACATTGTCATGTTAGTGGCAAACACTTGTTTTATGGGGATTGGACGTATCAATCAACGATTATTAAAAAGTAGTTGCACAATTAATTAACAACAATACGTTTGATGTAGGTCTCTCATTCATCACAACCACAGCCAGCAACTTTATTTTTAAAAACATTTGAAGATTGTGTGTCATTTAACTATGTCTCATTATTGATCAAAACCTAGTCTTACACTCAGACTATGAAAAACGTATTTATTCTGAAAATATCACCATTTTATTAAATATTGAAAAGGAGACTGTAAGAAATAAAAAAGGCTCCTTTTCAAATTATTTTTTTAGAGTCAAAGTGTTAGACTAATCAAAACCATAATACGTATCTTCACCGTTTTAGTTAATTTGAAAATACGCAGCTTCTGTCATATGTTAGTACAAATGCATGTATACCAATCACTTATTTACTCTCAATGTTTGATTTAATTTATCTGTTGAAGTAAAGATTGATTATATAATCATTTCATGAAATCCTTAACTTGTTTTGAGAAACGAATTTAAACTACATAACAGTGACTGTTAAGAATCCAACTTCTTCAAAAGAGGACGCGATCATGGCGACATTTCCTTAGATATTTTATGAATTACGTGAGGCTGAGGTGTTGTATTATGTAACTGTGACTGTCATAAATCTGAAGTATTTTCCAGAATAAGAGTTAAGTATGACATGCTTTTCGAAAATTCGATTGCTTTACTTTACAGAAGACAGATGCTTGTGTGCTGTGTTCTCTCACGAATAGGATTTAAACGCTTTCGAAGAGCATCTTGTTGACTTCCATAATTACGTACCAGCATATGTTCAGGAACCCAGTCTTGTCTCTACAAGCTGGACGACAAGAGGAATATCTTAATTATGTCATTGTCAACTTCCCTTTCCTTAGCAGCACCGCCTCAGACACCACCTATGGTGTTAAATGTCTTTGCTCATGAATCCCAACGTTTAGTGCATAGATTGTATTACATGAGTGTTAAAAATGCGCAGAAATTTAATATATGTTGGCTATTCTTCGCACAATGAACACAACGTCAATGAAGAAACTTTACGTAACGTGATCGTTAGTGACGGCACGTCACCCTGATTTATGTAATAAAGCTCGCTGTACCCCAATGTGTTTTGTAATAAAGTATAGTTTTGTCCTGAACTATAATAGTTAAATCACGAGGACGTTAGTCCGAGTGCTTTGACGTAATAATAGTTCATGGCAAAACTATACTTTATAATAATACAATTACTCATCAATAATATAATCACAACTTTTTACCACTATTTATCATTTTGTTGAAAACACATCAAAATGGCAAGTACTGAAAAGTTGGATTTATCATGATCTATGATTCTCAAACAGACATGTTTGTCTTCTACAAACACAACAAAGGAAGAACAAAGAATATTAGATTTTTGGCGGTGAAACTAGTTCGCTACAGTACATGTAGTCCAGTGTTTACAACAAACCTACATGTCCTAATTTAAAGATATTAGAAAGAAGAATATCTTAGGCTTCCTTCCAGAAGAATATGTTATAAATACTCAATATAGTAATTAAATGAAAACAAAGGCCCGGATAGTGATAAATGTAAACAAACGTGATTTTGGAGGGAAAGCATTTGAGTAGCCCTGCATGATACATATATTCTAGTTAGTAGTTATATACATGCGATATTTTAATGCTCACCTTCAATTATACTGATAATGTTCTCGGAGAAGCCTTTCTCCTTGAGAAAATCCACAACATCGCCGAGATAATTCATCTTAGATATATCTGTTCTGCTTGTTTTCACATGCATCTGATGTATGACGTGACTTCCGTTTTTGGGAAGGGTGGTAATCGTATATGAGATGGGTAGTTTTTGGTAGATCTTTACGGAACAAATCTGAGTTCGAGACTCGAGTCGGTTTTTTTAATAACCAGTAAAAAAGAAGAAAATGTGATGATGATGAACAAATATATTGGGTTTTATTAAATTGTATTTTTTTAAATATTCATTGATGTACTCAGGATCTATAACATTCAGATATTTTTTTTAAATTTGATAATTTAATTAATTGATATTAATTCAATTTTGTAATACATATTTATTTACTTTGGGAACAGCCTTTTCACTTAAAACCACAATATGTAGAAAATAAATTACTATTAATACGAGTTACTACACAAATAAAGGGCTGAAATGTGCTTGAATATTTATAATGATATGATTTAAAAACTTTTACTTAAAATTTGACTTTAGAACAATCACAACACCACATTTGCGTTAAATATTCAAAAAGAGAGATAAAAATGAATAAGTTTGCCAAATATTTCGAAGCTAGACGTGTCTTGATCCTAAACATGTTTAGCTTGTGACGTGTTTAGGTCACATGGTGCTTAGAATTTAGATACAATCCTAAACGTGTTAAGGTCTAAACACGTTTAGCACGTGTTTACATGCTAAGCATCACTTTTACAGTGTAAGTAAAGGCGTTTGAAACTTGTCAATCTAACAGTAACAGCGCTACACATAAACTTGATTGATTGGTTAGATAAGTTATATCGTTAATACCGGATGTGTTTCATAACGTGGTGGCATTTCCAAAGCACTGGGAGATTACACGTTGAAAGGGATTTCCTGTCGAAGATAGTCTCACACTCTAGAATTGGATATACATAAAGTGTATACATATTTTAAATAAAAATTAACAAACTGTACTTGTAGAATTGAGTCCAACCATCTGTTATATATCGACGGTAATCAATGACTTCATTCAGTATGGGTTCATGGTAAAATAGTGTCTTGAATTTGTCAAGAATACCCAACCCATTATACTTTTCACAAATAGTTCTTTATAATATACAAATTTACCTCGACATCCTGATATTATTCTAATACAGATAAAGTAAGAAGGACGTATACAATATCATTGCTAAATTTACCACCGAGTCTTGCATCAAATACTCATACAATTTGGAAAGGACTCAAAAAAACTTTATGCTGCGATTCCCCTGGATTCAATGTTTTGTTGGTGGTAGGGGGGGGGGGGGTAATTTTTGATGATAGATGTAACCTAATCTTCATGTCTTCTTATATCAAATACATCAACACGAGTCGATTATACTTTTATCAACAAGTGTTTATATATTTTGTATTTAATATCAGAAGACACTTATCAGGACATAATTTAACTTATATTTGCTTATTAAAACATATTTGCCCATTGTTGGCAATTGAATTCATTGACATCAGGAAATAATGTCCATTTAACACGTTGTCTAGGATGTCATTTTGATAGCCAGATGTACAACGATAATACTCATCTCGAATTTCGTTTCTACAAACAGCTGGTGGAAACGCTCCTTTAAAGGAGATGTTATGTGGGGTGAGCGATGAAGTGATACACCGATATATAGAGAAGCAGACGCATTTTGATCTGATGATTACGCAGACCGGAAGTGGTTAAGGAACACTTGTAGATGGAACCGGAACAAGATGGATCTCAAGATCCGATGATGTCATTCGATAGTTGTATCTGATTTGAAATATTTCATGTTCAAAGTTTCATAAGGAATTACTTTGATATTTGTTATTGAATGAGTTTATTTATTCAAGTTTTCAGTTCCGTAATCAGTTTATCCAGGGACTCTGTATCTAATTAGAGAGTCCCTGCTTTATCTTACTTACTGAAGAAGGACAAAGATTTATTAAAGGTTCTTATTTGTGTACACAGTCATGTTTCAGGACAAAGCAGGACAACGTGATTTACTTATGCACTGAAGTGAACAAAGTGAATACCCTATTACCCAGATAATTAAAGATAATGATTATTCTCTCCATTGTTCAAGATATGTGACCTCCTCCTCCCCTTCACTTGACACCGGATAGCAAGAAGGAACTTCTTCGGTCGCCACACGGGTTCGCAATCTGTCGGAAAAGGGGAGGGCTTGGAGCTTCTGTTTGGACGTGACCGGAAGAAATACTTGGGGAGGCATCCGAAGGATCCCGAGAACGTTTAATAACGACAAGGGGCGTGTCCTAGAGGGATGAAACGCTGTACGTACTTCGTATATACTCCTCCAGTCTTTATTATTTAGTTGAAGACTTTGCAAACTTCTGAGACTGTGCATGTTCTTTATGCATGTGATTCTTAAAATGCAAATTAAGTATCTATTAGTAAAAGGTCTTCGTAAGTTATCTTCTTGTTCCAAATTCATTGGCCTCCTGTGAATACGTCATGGTTAAATTAACTCTTAATTCTATGTAAAATAACTAGTTTGATGGTTATTTCAAACTGAGGAATTGAACCGAAAACAACTGTATATGTGCGTTTTTTCATTTAAAAACATGTTTTATATCTCTGACATTATTTGTTTCTAAAAAACTAATTTGTAATCCGTGTTATTCACTGCAAAAATCTGCATGATATACAAATGTGATTCGTTTGTCCAGCAATCTGCATGTCCGTCAGTCCGTCTTGATTCCTGTCCGGATAATAACTTGTTTTCCATTGGCTTGATTACCAAATTTCGCATTGGAAAATAGAATTACATGAATGGATGTCATGGTTAACAATGTGAAAAGTATTTGTTTTATTTCGCATTTTGGACAACGGAAAATGAATTGTAAATTAAGTGTAATGAAACAATGAATGCACACTCACCCGCAAAAGAAACGTCACCATAAGAAATACAATACATTTCAGTACAAAAGTCATAAATACGAGTAACATCACGTCTCCAGAGGCCAACTTAATTAAAACATTATCTATTCATATTTCATGCTTTATTCAATAAAGTGTCGTTTTGGAATATCCTTCTCCAGACGATCTTGGATAATCAAAAAGGGTTTATACTTTGTTTTATGAGTACAGTACAGTAAATAAATACGTCAATAAATTCCAAGTCCAAGGTGGTTATTGATGTCGCCAACAACTTTTTACTAATTGAAGTTGACATTTTATAATTGTTTGACTTACAATTTCTGAGCAAAATGCATTATTTAAAATGCAATTTCAGCACCCCAAGTCTATTTGAGTTAAAAATAAAGCACCATACTGTGGTGTATGAAATAAAGAGGACGTCTATAATAACATGTGCATATCAAACACATTAAAAATGACTTTCTCCGACAAGTATTTCGTTTATTTTGTCGAAAATGAAGTGACGTTTCTTTTGCAGTTGAGTTTCAATTCCATGAGAGTTTTCTTTTTTGGGCCCAAAAATACTATCAATCTTATTATTAAATGATTGCACTTTCCTCAAAATAGTTGATATATTTCAAAAATTAGAAAACAACGTAAGAATTTTCCGACAAATAGACACAATTCTTTTTAAAAACTATAAACAAGTATCTGACTAACAATACAGGGAAATTGAAAGATGTATAAGTTTCACGTGAAGTCCGGTAATATTGGTCATCAATTACTTTCCATTTGTAAAGGAAGTTGTCATCGCCCTACATATACATATTATTTAATATACTCTCCGTGATAGTTAACAATATGCCCAATTATCCTAATCTGTCTAATCCCGACAATCTTTACACAGCTTAAAGACAGAGTTATCGCTCAAGTGAACTGCACTCACCACTCACCGGCAGGTGGCCTACCTTATATGGTCATTGCTTTTCTGTCGGCCATCGAAGCATGTTGTGTTTTGATAGCTCTCTAATTCGATAGTAATAAGATTATTGTCTCGACTTTGTTCTCCTTCTCAGTTGTGTTTTTTCTGTCTGAGGGTGGTTAGACTGCCTTTCGCGCCTGGGTTGGACAGCGCTTGTCGCCTGGGTTGGATTGCGCTGCCGCCTGCGTTTGTTTAGCGCTTGCCGCTTGTGCGGGGATAGCGCCTGCCGCCTCCTCTCGGGAGGTTGTCGCCTGGGTTGGACAGCGCTTGTCGCCTGGGTTGGATTGCGCTGCCGCCTGCGTTTGTTTAGCGCTTGCCGCTTGCGCGGGGATAGCGCCGGCCGCTCGCGCGTTCTCTCTTTTTTGCTTGCTGAGTATGACTTCGCCATACTCGGCGTTCTGTGGGGCGTGTGGCTATAGGAAGTCAGCGCGATTTGACCCCCACACCCTTTGCCGCCTGTGCCGCAACCTTTGTCCGGACGCGGACAGGTGTGAGGAATGTGCTGACCTCTCGGTGGAGGAGCATCGCGAGTATCGCAACTCCGTTAAGAAGAGTGAGAGTCAGTCTAAGCTGAGGGCGTCCAGGCGGCCCTCTCCGTCCGCTACCGCCACCGCTACCGCTAGCGCCGGCACCGCCATGTCCGATCCCAGGTCGCCGGCTTCAGACCTGGTGATCTCGGAGGACACGGCGGAATTCGATTTGCCAGAGGCAGGGGCGGGATCGGGTCGAGAGGCGGCCGCCAAGGACACTTACGTCTCTTCACAGGGTAGTGGGGGTGAGAGATCTCCCATCAGGAGATCCTCCCCTGACGCCGAGTCCTTTCCAGACCGGCGACTTTCGCCTAGGAGGAAGAGGAAACACAAGTCCAAGAAGAGGAGGTTGAGGCCTCTTTCTCCTCCTCCCTTTGATACAAGGAGATTGACTGAGGATATTCTGTCCTCAGTCAAGGACATGGTTTCCTCCATGCTGGACAGACGACTGCCGGCGCAGACTAGGGTTGAGGAAGGGGTTACTTCGCCCTCGACCTCCCCGCCGTCCACGCCCAAGAGGAGGAGGGTGGTGGTTGTTTCACCTGCCGGCACCTCCTCAGATCCAGACAAGTCGGCCCCGGAGGTGGCTTCCCAGGAGGGTGGGATGTCCACTTCAGGGAGATCCTCTCCCGAGTTGACCATTGTGGAGACGCCTCAAGTGGATGCCCCTGACCTCAAGGAACGCCTGGCGGCTATCGCCGACTGGTGTCAAGTGGACTTAGTTGAGGTTGAGGATGAACCCTCCTCGACCAAGCTGGCCAGAATGGAGACATTCTGCACCGAGGAAGAGGCGCCTACCCAACGCCTCGTGGCACTGCCGCCACACAGAATCCTTCAGGCGGCGGGCAGGGATTACGACGCCAATGTCGCCGCGGCGGCGCCAGGCCGTCTCCTGCCCCCCTGGTTCTGGGTGAGAAGCAGCGCGCTTCCCTCCCAGTAGCACAGTCTTCTTTCCCCCTCTGTCCCCCTGTCCTGGACGACGATATTCGCCGGGTGGCCGTCCCCTCCGTACCTCACCAGGTGTCGGACGCTCACTTGAGCCATCTTGACAAGGAGGCTAGGAGCATCCTGGGGTTGGCCAATCACGTGGCGCATGCCTGTCAGGGTATGGCATCCTTTGCGAAGGAGGCGGGGATGGAGGGAGGGGCGAAGGCTCTTTACCGCGGTTTCGGCGCCGTAGCGGGGAACATCGCTCAGATGATGTTGTGCGCCTCCCGCATTTCGGCGGGGGTCACAAATCTCAGGAGAGATGGTTTCCTTGCCCGGACAAACCTTCCGGCGGAGCTCCGGAACCGCTTGCGGGCCGCTCCCGCGTCATCTTCATCTCTCTTTGATGGGCAGATTGCCGGGGTCCTCCGGCAGCGGCAGGAGTGTCAGCAGCAGGAATTGACCAACAGACTGGCCGCTGGCGGGGGTAGAGCCTCTTCTCAGACGCATACGCCCAAGAAGAGGAAGGGAGGCGCGAACACTCCCGTGGGTAACGCCAAGACTGGCGGAGTTTCCTTTCGGTTTGGGGGTCGGCAGGACAGAAGTCGTGACTTCAATGCCGGCCCCTCTCCCAAGCACACCCCCAAGAAGGGAAGTCAGCGTGGCAGGGGCCGCGCATATGGAGGTACCCCGAGGAAGCAGTGACTCGTGGGTGGCCCCCGAGCTGCCTCCACAGGTTGTCCCGGCGTGGGAAGGGCCAGTGGGAGGTCGACTCTCTCGGTTTGTGGCCAACTGGGCGCAATTGGGGCTCGATCCTTTCGTCTGCAAGGTTTTGGAGCGGGGGTTTCGTATTCCCGTGGCACACCGCCCCCCGCTAACCTGTTTTCCAACAGAGAGGCCGCTAGAACGAGATCGGCTCGCACTGACGCTGGAACAGGTGGAGACACTCATCTCCAAACGGGCGGTGGAGGAACTCCTGCCCCAAAACCTCACTCCAGGATACTACTCTCCGGTCTTCGTGCGACCGAAGCGAGACCCGAAAAAGTGGCGGCTGATCCACGACTTGAAGGAGTTCAACCTCTCCTTCCTAGAGCGGCCGCCATATTTTCGTCTCTTGACCGTACCATCAGTGATGCGGTTGCTGGAGCCCTTGGATTCGATGATATCCCTCGATCTGCAGGACGCGTATCTGCACATTCCCATCTACCATGGCGATCGCAGATACCTCCGTTTTGTCCTGGCGGGTCGCCACTTTCAGTGGAACGTTCTACCGTTCGGGATATCGTCGGCTCCATGGCTTTTCACTCGCGTGACCCAGCCCATCGTCCAATACCTTCATCGAGTGGACGTGCAGTTCGCGATGTATCTGGACGACGGGTTCACTCACAACAGATCCCCATCTGTTCTGGAGGCGCAACGAGACTTTGTGATAACGTTGTTCAGGCGGCTGGGATGGCTAGTCAACCTAGACAAGTCAGACCTGGAGCCAACGACGTCGCTGGTCTTTCTGGGAGCTCGCCTGGATACCGTGACCTACAGAGCTTTCGTCACTACAGAACGGATGGGGCGCTACAAAGATCTCCTGGAATTAGCACTCCGGGAGCCGCTGTCACTCCGCAAGTGGCAGAGGCTGTTGGGGTTCTTGAGCGCAACCCAACACTTCACTCGAAGGGGTCGGTTGCAGCTCAGGCCCCTGCAGATTTTCGTAAACACGCACGTCAGGGAGAAGACTTGCCGTCATGTCTTCCCGATTCCAACCGAGTTGAGACACCACCTCTCCTGGTGGCAGCAGGAGTCCAACGTGCTGGGGGGAGTGCCCCTCAGGCAGCCCCCAGCGACGTCTCAGCTATACGTGGATGCCTCCACCCAGGGGTGGGGAGCCCACCTAGATTCAGACCAAACGGCGGGGGTGTGGTCGTCAGCGCAATCACGACGCCACATCAACGTCCTCGAACTGGACGCCATAAGGCTGGCGATCAGCCATTGGTCAGGTCACCTGCGGGGGCAGGTCCTGTGTGTTCACACGGACAGCTCAGCGGCGGCCTGGGCCATAAACAAGCAGGGGTCAACCAAGGCAGACTCTCTACTTCAACTGGTGGCGGAGCTGTTTCACCTAGTGGACAGTCTCGGACTCTCTCTCAGGGCGGTGCACATCCCAGGAGCCAAGAACGTCCTGGCGGACGCCTTGTCTCGGCCGGACAAACCTCCTTCGACGGAGTGGATGTTGCACCCGAGGGTGTTCGAGAGTCTGTGTTTGAGGTTCGGCAAACCTCACATAGACCTCTTTGCGACTCGGCTCAACCACCAGTTGCCGACGTACGTGTCCCCCGTACCGGACCCGGCCGCGTGGGCTCTCGATGCGCTCGCGTTAGGATGGGAGGGGATGGTCGCCTACGCCTATCCCCCTCACGCCATCCTGAGTCACGTGGTGGCGAAGGTACAGGAGACACGAGTACTTCAACTCCTACTCATAGCTCCGTTGTGGCCAGCCAGGGCCTGGTACGTTCCCCTGAGGAGGATGTGCCGCCAAGACCCTGTCCCCCTCCCTCTGAGATGGGACCTATTGACGAGCAAACCAAGCGGGCGGGTTCACGAGAACCCCCAGGCGCTCCACCTTCACGCCTGGTTTGTCTCCAAAGGGGGTTGACAGGGGCGGGGTTTTCCAAGTCCGTCGCTGAAGCGGTCGCATCTTCGCAGAGACCCTCCACGAGGAATCTCTATGACGCCCAGTGGGGTGCCTTCGCCGCCTTCTGCGCGAAGGAGGGGTATGCTATCCAGGCGGTAACGGTCCCGCAGGTAGCTGAGTACCTGGTGTACCTACGAGAGGTGAGGAAGCTCAAAGCTTCCTCAATTAACACCAACCTGGCGGCGGTCATGTCAGTCCTTAGGAAGCGTGAGCCCCAGGTTGACATCTCGGTTCTTAAAGAACTTATTAAGACCTACCGGAATGAGGACGGGCGGAGGAAGCTCAGGCCTCCGGAGTGGGACCTGACAGTGGTGCTCAACCATCTCAAGTCGGACCACTATGAGCCATTGACAGAGACGACTCTTCTCCGTCTCACCATCAAAACAGCCTTTTTGGTTGCGATGGGGTCCGCAGCCAGGATTTCAGAGCTTCACGCTCTCCAGGCGGACCTCTTGCGTTTTGAGGTGAGAGACGGTGGGTCGGCGTCACTGGGGTTAGCCCCTGAGTTCATCTGCAAGAACCAAGCCGCAGACGAAAGGGGTAGAACCTTTTCGTTACCGTCTCTTTCCGGTAGCATAGATCCGACGGACGAGGATCGGCTCCTTTGTCCGGTGAGAGCCCTGCGGATCTACACCGAAAAGACCAAGACACTACGTCAAGGGAGAAGGAAACTTTTTCTTCCGCACTCCCAGACTAGTGTTCGGGAGTTAGACAAGCGTCAACTCAGCGTCTATCTCCGCTCGGCAGTGTTGGACGCCTACAAGGCCGCGGGCCTCGACCCGCCAGCGAAGGCCAATCCACACGAGATCAGAGCCATCTCGGCTACGATGGCTCTTCACAGTAACATGGCAGTGGCGGACATCATGGCCGGCTGTTTCTGGAAGTCGGGCCTGGTGTTCGCCAATCACTATCTTAGAGACGTATCCAACGAGGACATGGAGGGGGTTCATCGGTTGGGCGCACAGGTGTACGCCCAGCAACGAGTTCCGTCGGCCTCGTACCGAAGAGGCCTACCCCCCCCTCGTTAATTCGGCTGCTCCTTGGGCCAGTCTAGAGTATGCAATAAACATAGTCTCGATGATTTTAGTGATGCGTTTGTTGTCTTTTCTTTAGTTGGTGACCACGCGGGTGAGAGTCCCTCCGGTTACGAGTTGGGTCAAGCTTAACCCTCCGGTTGACAGATGAACCCCATCGGGGTTCAGGCTGGTTACGCTGTAGTGGCTCACCAACTTGACTCTTGTTAAGACAGAGCTATCCCTCTTAGGGGCCTCTCGCTCCCCTCCACCTCTGTGGCAATCGGGCATATTGTTAACTATCACGGAGAGTATATTAAATAATAGTATGTTTTTGTTTAAACATCATTATTTATACTCACCGTTGATAGTTAACAATCGTAAGTTCCCTCCCGGCCTCCCCTCGGTCGCGTTCGGCTTCGTGTCTGTCCATCAGAAGAAGCAATGGCCATATAAGGTAGGCCACCTGCCGGTGAGTGGTGAGTGCAGTTCACTTGAGCGATAACTCTGTCTTTAAGCTGTGTAAAGATTGTCGGGATTAGACAGATTAGGATAATTGGGCATATTGTTAACTATCAACGGTGAGTATAAATAATGATGTTTAAACAAAAACATACTATTATATAAACCCTCTACACATTACGACTAAAGTAAATATCACGCATATGTGATTTCATAACTGAGGTATTATTAGGAAATGATGTGAGGATATATGATAACGATTTCATTTACACGGACTATCACTGGCAATCTTCAAAAAGATTTTTATCTCCGGGAGTTGCACCGTTTTCGAGAGAATTAAATAGAACGTTAACATTGCTATCCCATATCTAAATAGAAGCTAGATAAATGGTTGTGGTAAAGGCGTTAAAATCTTTTCTGTATAAGATAATTTATTTTGCCATATGTCATATGATCTCTAAAATATTAGTGTCTTAATATGATTTCGGAATCCATATTTTATGATTTACATGATTTCCATAATGTAATTTCCTGTTATGATTTCATAATGTAATTTCCCAACATGTCAATAATGACATTTCTTAACATGATTTCGATAATGTAAATTACCAACATGATTTTCATTATGTGAATTACTGACATGATTTCCATTATGTAAATTACCAACATTATTTTTATAATGAAATTTCCGGATATGTTTATGTCCACAGTGTATTTTTCCTATTATGATTTTCATAATGTAGTTTCTTTTCATGATTTCCATGCATACTATACTTTCCCAATATAATGTCAACAATATTATTTCCTAACATAATTTCCACAGTATTATTTCCTAACATGATTACCATATGGTAATTATCATAATACAATTCATATGATTTTACAAGCTGCTATTCCCGTATATAATGTCCATTGTTTAAAGTACTAAACTATACAGGCGAATATGTCGTGTTAAGATCACAACACAGAAGGTAGAGGCAGTTTACAAGTACTATCCACGTTTTGATCTTCCCTCGGTGCACGTTTCTAATGATGTTTTTTCTTCTGTTTCTGTTTCTACTACGATGAAGAGGAACCGTGTAGAATGGAGGTAGGTGGTTTATCATGATACTAAAAATAGATAGTAATCGTGTTCTTGAGTTCACGACCTGGCTACTAGGTATAATCCCAACTGATACAATCTGATATCATTTCATTGAAGGTGCACTGATAACTGTTTGTTCAGCATAAAAAGATACGAAACATGTATTAATTATAGCTTTTATATGTAATAAAATTTTAAATTTTAATTTCTACTTGTCGTTTATCTATCCAGTAAATATAATGTAGAACGATGATGTTAATTGGTAACCTGAATGAAAACTGAGTATGTTTGAGAAAATAGGAAACAAGCCAAGTTATCAAAACAATGGCAAAGATCTGGAAGACCATGAACATGTATTTAGTGGTATTCTAGATAACGGTACGAGGTTTATACGTTTATATAAGATACCCACGGCAATAAAACACAAGCGGTCAATGGGACCGACAACGTGCTTTATGAGACAATAAAACGTGATTTTAGACGACAGTTAGAGCGTCGCTTAGCAAATGACGTCATATTTTACGTCACTTTGATTGTCCAATGCTAGAGAATGTGTTCTACGACGGGAGGCATTAATATTTTCAAAATATAGTTTATGCGAACAACATTAGATCTCCGCGGATTTTATAGAAAAGCGAGTAACTATTTTAGGGCTCCTCGTATAAGAAAGGAAGACAAGTTGGCGTGCTTTATCGTAGAATAAAACATAGCAAACAGCATAAAACACTCAGGGCTGCGCCCTTCATGTTTTATGCTCCCTGCTATGTTTTATTCAACGATAAAGCACGCCAATTCGTCTTCTGTTTCCTAAATAAACTTCACAATGGATACAACATTAGTTGACTACCAACAGAATTCTCCTAAACATGTCCTGCTTTGTATGTTGCACTCATTACGCACACGTGGTCGGGTAGAGAGAAACTGCAATTCATTACCCATAAAATAAGCTTTCTAATGGTGATTACTGGGATGATTTGTAGAAATATTAGAATTAAAGCCTTTATTACTAATCCTTAATTGAAGTACTCAAACGTTAACCGTAACTTCAAATGTATCCGAGATTTCCCCACTACGTGATTACATTAATATTGATATACAACCATGTACTTGTACTATAGGCCTTTATACCGTTAATACAAATAAACATGAATTAATCTGAATCTGAATCTGACATTTTGCTTTAGACATACACGGATGCAACACTGATCTGAGCGTCGTATTACAATGTGATTACATTACGATTGGTCCGATACACTGGGAGGGGGATTGGTGATTAGGATTGGTGATTGGGACGGGTATTCTTGGAATCTCAGACATATTTGGGACAGGAAAATGTGAAAGTAAACACGTGTACTAAATTGATAGCGAGAAGATAAACTACGCACCTCTGTTGATCTTGTATTAACAGGTGTAGTCAATGCTTCGCGAGGAAGTTAACATTTATAAACACAATTAAAATGTCTGTCTATGTATAGTGGCTTGACAAATGATGGCACATTACCTTGAATTTAATCAAAATACATGTAGTTAAATGGGTTCCTTCACCGTTACTTTCTGCAATGTTTCCAGTGACATCGTTAACAATATATGCCTAATAACAAATATAGAAGACAAGAATGCTGATAGAATGTGAACCAGGTGGAAAAAGAAACTACAAGAAAGTTACTTTCTAGCTAGATGATTAGAATAAATCATTTTAGCGGAAGGGGACGTGAGGTCTCGTTGCGGAAATATTGTCAAAAAGGTAATGTTAAAGACCACATGTTAAATGGAACAAATTGGACATAGTCAAATATGAAATTTGGTAAATTAATTTCCCAAATTATTGCCAAAATATTTTATTTTTTTCTAAACCTTTTAAAAAGAACAATTAACACTTTACTAGTGTTCCCATCATATTGTGTGTAGCTTTATTCAGTGAAAATAATTTGAAAATTGAATTATGAAAATTCACTGGGAACTTGGCAGTTAGTTAACAGCGCCTTTGGTTCTAGTTGTACCACGGAGATTCCCGTACACCAGCGTATTTGATATATACCCATTGTTCAACGCGACTGTACTTAGCTCACTGTTCCCGTACAGGGCCTGCTTCCTGCCGGGTATTGTCTAGCGTTAATTGGGATTCTTCGGTAACGGTTCGAGTTCTCATCACGAGGACATACTAAATGCTACTGAAGTATGAAAGCGGAAATGATAACCCCTCTACGAGCGTATATCGTTGAGCGTTTCCGTCCGTCTGGCCATCCGTCTATCCGTCACGTTTTGTTCCACTCATACTTCTTACACTAATTGCCTAAAAGTAATGAAACTTGACGTATGTAATCGTTTTGATGTTACATTTCGTCTTATGGATGTTTGGGACATGTACTCTCATAATTTATACGTCTCTGAGGATTTCAATTTTATTTCATGTAATTATATACTATTACATTTAGCAATGATTCTATGAGGAAGTCAGTATCCCTCAAACTGTACATGCTAGCTCATGAAACTTAATACATGAACTGGTGAGCAAAGGCAACGTCACCCTATCATCACAAAAACCAAAAAATACTGCTGCCGGAGTAAGGCGAGTTTGAATGTCTCTGATAGGCATATGTTTTGTTAAAACAATCTTACAAGTTTTGCGCATCAGAGTATGCTACTTGAATGTGTATGTCAGTTCAAATACACGTGAGGTGCTGATATCGCTTTTTCAAAATATGTTTGGCCACAATGTTTGCCAGATGATAAAGGTGTAATAATTGTACTGCTTGGGATATACGACACTTTTCAAACGCAGACTTACAGCTGGGTTTAATGATATTTCCAAGTATTGACTTGACAAAGAAAATGAAATGAAAATATCAATTCAAGGTATATATTTTGAACCGATTGGCATATATAAAAAGCACAAGTTCTCGTTCAATGGTTTTACGCATTTCATTGCCCACTGGACGTATTCTTATATCATGTTCCAGGAAACAAACATGGATAAAACGGAATTCTCAGAGAAGTATTGTTTTCACGAAACGAAAATGAAACTTGAATCTATTTACAGTAATGACGTTTTATAATTTACCTTACAAATACAATTCTTAGAATCAACCAATGACTGTAAATCTTTGAATGGAGGTTCTTCTCTTAAAAGGTATGGTTCTGTCGCCATATTGGATGTTTTTTAGCATTGCGTGAAATGAAACACGCTATATTGTACGTAAGTTTACAACCTTTTAATCAGTAAAGACATACACTGATAGAGTATTCATACAGTAACACATTACATGTCATAAAACTAAAAAAACAATTCGCTGTTATGCTGTAGCGAAGTTTTCTCCACTCGTAGCGCTGATGAATTGCTTCAGTTCTCATTGTTTTTATCTTTGAACAAATGTGCGTTTGTCTTTATCAAGTTGTGAAATGTAAAGTCATCAAAAGATTACCCCCATTAGTATCTTTCAATTTGACTGTGTTTTAGTCATGTATTAATAACATATATGTGTAAACAGGGGTGTCCCCTCGAATTTCGTTTCCACAAAAAATACCCAGATGGAACCCTCCTTTTAATGATATTTGAATCAATATCATATAAGTCATTCCGTATAGGCGATCCAAAGGTGCGGGAGTTTCCAAGAGAACTCTCTGTCACCTGGACCCATATTTTCGAATCTATCTTAGTGCTAAGATAGTCGTAAGTACCATACAATAACATTGACTTACGACTATCTTAGCACTCAGACAGCTTTGAAAATATTGGCCCTGGTTCCCCGGAATAGTTACGTTGCGCTACAGGGCACATAGTATGCTCCATATTGACCCATTGAGAACAAAACCCTGGACCCTTTCTTGTCGTTTATGAAAAATCCTAAAGTGGCAAAGTCAATGTTGTATATGTTATATATTGTGTCAGTTTTTTCACCTTTGTTTTATAGTAATGGAAAGCGTTTTGTAATGAATTATGGGAATAACATGTTTATATGATGTAATTATTATAGTTTTGTTATATAGGATATTATTGAAATGCCCCCAGAACATCGTATGAATACAATTATCCCGATATGTCGGCTATTAAACACATTATGTTTATGGTGAAACAATGTACGCCAGTGTAAGTATACTACATGTACTTGATTGACAGCGTTCAGCGTGCATTTTCAGTACAGTTACTAGCGTTTAACCATGCGTGTAACTTTAATAAGACTGGAACGGTTCACCTATAAATAATGTATCATAGACTTCAATTACTGCACGGGTTCATCTTGAGTACTGAAATAGTTGAACAAGTGCTGTGCAAACTGGTAAGTGTATACACGAGAGAACTGCAATTGAAATTCAACCTTATTGTTTTACGTTTCACCTAAGATAATTTGATCAAATTACGTTATAATAAATAAAGATACCTATAATTGTACTTTTATATTGTATATTTTAATTGTATATTTATTTATATTAATATTAATTTATGGAATTAAATTCATTAATATGATGATTACTTTGATTACTTTTGATATTCAATATTGGTCACCTAAAAAATTAAAAAGACAACACGATCGCCTCCTTGTGTTTTTACTAAACCAAAATATAAAACTTCCCAAGGATGTGTTTGCAAAACCATGAAATAGACACGTGAATACGTGTTAACCGTCTAACATTGACGATACACAGTGTTCACGGAAATCCCATGTCCTAACGTTTCGGTAGCAACGATAATAGGAAGACACGTGAGATCACGAGTGTGATCACCTACATGTATGTCACTGTTAAAGTCATATAAAACAATGTGCACATAACATTTATATAGAATCTTATTTGATATGCAAACGATTCACTCTAAAACTTGCTCCATTAGAGTACATATCAATATGGCGACTACAAATCAATCCCTGATTGCATGGTACGCTTTTGCCACGTAACGCTTAAAGACTCCTTACTCATCGCTATTTATAGCATGTTTATTGTCAACCAATGAAATTTCGTGATTTAAAGTTCATGATCGCTCTTCATTCTTCTCATCCGGGCACTGCCAATATTGCTCGATATGTATTGCTCATTTGCTGTTTTTTTGCGCGTTTAGAAGAGAAAGCGTCCTATTCAATCAGGTGATTTGTGGCGGCCATGCAGATAAAACGTTATGCCCCGATAGAGCAGGGTTATCACTCCTAGGCGCGTTACACTCATGCAGAACGAGGAAAGTCGTTATAAGCTGCATTGGATTATTTTACCTAATATACATCAACCATATTGCAATAGATCAATTTTCCAATGAAAACATATTTTACATTCATAACCCGGTTCATATATCACAAACAATACAGTAGTAATCTGACAACTTATTATTAATTATTAACTAATTATTATTTCTATTAATTTTTCCATTGCATTCGCTAACACCTTATTACACTTCCCAAGAATGAGTCACGGATCTGCTGAATATGATGAAGACTCTTCCTAAAAGAACATTACCAGGATGTAACCATGTGATCGGAGTTCTCATCAATCAGCTTGTACAATGTATATGTTATTCTCGTGTAACAACATAAACAATAAACGTGGACAGATTGTCAACAGAAACCAAAGTAAAATACTGCCACATATCTAGAATATCTTGGATATGCTTATGTTTTGACAATAACTATGTGAAATTCATTCATGCATAATTGAACTATACTTTTATTTTACGCGTGCTCACCAATGGGGTGATGAACCGCTGTTTCAAAATGTTTTATTGACAACAATTTAATATGAATGTAATAAAAGATGTTGTTGACATAATGTAGTATCTTAAACTTTACTCGTCGTTATTGAAGGACGTCATAAACCAAGTGAAAAAAGCCATATTTCATTCTCCTTTCTCGCCAGGTTCCAAACGACGGTTTTGCCAGGACTGTGCTAACGGTTAACTTAACTAACTGGTATGTGCTAATTATGCTTAACGTTTGTGTCCTCGCAATTAATTAATCAATTCAAAGATGACCATGTTAGGTTTGTCAAAAATGTGTGTATGTTTCAGTCCCGAACACTTTCGACATTATTACTTTTTTCACAGTGACGGTAGATACGTTCTTACATGTAAATCAAACATTAAACTTTGTCCATTTATCAAGGAAGCAATGCTAATGAGTTTTTCGCTATTTGGGAATTTTCGAAAAGTTTAGTTTGTCATTATTTGAAAATCTTGTATTTATTGAGAACTAAAGAATGTGATTTTTTATCTGTGACTTTGATGTAGATTGATTTACTGAAATTTGAATTCTTATATATTGTATTATACATTAAAGGGGATTGTTTAATTTGTATGTGAGTATGTGTGAGTGAGTGAGTGGTGTATGTTTGTCCAAAAAAACCCACTCTGATAAGAGACCTTATTGTACAAGTGACCTCCATTTCCCTGGAATGGAGGTCGATTTGATGTAACAGGGGTGGATGAATAAAATGTTAAAAAAAAAAAAAAAAAAAAAAAAAAAGAAAATGATAAACTTGATATTCGAATCTAAGTAACATGATTCTTTCAAATAAATAGGTTTATTAATGATTCAGCAAATGTATAGTGTTTTAACTGAATCACATTGCATGCAACTAGCGTTCATTTTCAATATTTTGGATAGTTTTCAGAATGTAATGTATACAATAAATCGACCAAATAGACTGGAAAGGAAAATTAATAACACATTCATCCAAACTACGATGCTTTAATTATTCCAGTCATCACAATGAATTAAACATCATCTCAGTTATACAAATAGATTTTAAATTTGAAATGCTAATATGTACACTCAAACACGTTTTATTATAACTTAGAATTTTTATTTTAAAATGTCATTTTGTAATTAAGATAAAAATGCTTGCCGCGTTGATGCTTTCAGAAAAGTAAAGAATGTCATATGGGAGGTAAACATAAAACACGTCCATAATAACAGTGTTATACCTTCAATGTACTCGTCCATTGAGAACAACGACTGACCTATATAGTGTAGAAGAATTCCTCAGGAATAGCTGGCTCGCTTGTTTATGTTGACTTTATCACAGTCGCTCCCTCATTTTCCCGAAGAGTAGCTAGTTTATTTCTGAAAACCGACTTAATGCGCTCTATATATAATTAAAACGCATTTAGTTGGTTGTCAGAAATCGTAGTTACATTTTAAGAGAATTATTTCTGTGATCTCAAAAGTTGTTAAAATGATTGACAGTTTATAATCTATTTCCTATTAACAATACTTAAATGCGTTTGAATTTTACATTTGAAGTATTTATGTTTTGTTTAATTATTTGACTATATCAAAATGGTAGTATTTAATAATATGTTATGATACTATATATCCAGTATATATCGTATTTAAGTTTATTTGAATTTCGTTCCTCGTTTTGACTTGTAGTTCACAATTGAATAAACATTTTCACCGTTTGCTTCCCTGAAAATCAATACAAAATAAGGTTTAATGAAATAATTTTACTTACAATAACAATGAACATAAATATAATAACATTCTTTAATCCGAATAAACATATCAAGTCAAAATAATGTTGAATTTGAATGTAAATATTTTAAGATACCAATTTGAAAATATCTTGTGTTGCAAAATTTGTCTTATCCATAATATATGGCTTAAGAATGTTATTTTGTGAAAATTCAATTTGACGACACAAATTAATAATCATTCAATAGATGAAGATGTTTCTTTTTCCTCACTTACCCTTCATTGAAAATGTTGAATTTGTTTGTTCGCTATGATACTGTATGTAGTTGTTGTTGTTAACCTAGTTCATTATGATATAAAATGTGGGGTTATTTTTGCAAAGATGTATTCTAAACATGTTTTTTAAATCCGGAAAAATCTCATAACAATGAAACTCCGGGAGGAAATGAAGTAATTTACACTGTGTGTGTTTAATGAAGTACATGAAGCGTCGACGAATTATAAGATTTAATTAGTGTTATTTCCCTATCATGCTTCAGGTGTTCCAGGCAGTCTAGATGATCGTTTACTGGCTGGATCTATGTCTGTGTGATCTGCTGAAGAGATAATTGACATAAGGCCAAGTTCAAACATAATGTGGGGCGTGATAGAGTTGATGGTGGTGTAACTAAATGACAGTAGGCTCAAATACAGTATGAACTAAACAAACCCCAGCTTTTCAATGTATTTACTTTATTGAATAAACATCAATTAAATATGTGATTCATCTTTTGTAATTGAATTTATCTTTGAACTTTTCAAATTAAAATGAGTCTTCAGTTGGTATGATGTTGATTTTGATTATTACAATATTCAAAGTCAGCATGTCACTAAACTTCAGTTATACAGAGATATCACATTAGTAAGGTAGAAATAAATACACATGTCTTGAACATACTGAACAGTTATTAAGGCTTCAATTTCCAAGGGGTCAACTAATAATAAAATAATAAATTGTAAAATTGAAATTGAATTAAGTTATTTGTAACTTTTTTGACAAAATATTGATAATACTTAATTTCAGATTAAACTACTTTAAAGGGGCTGTAGCACCTTTCTTTCAAATTCCCTATTTATAATGATAGATTGTGTCATTTAAATTTACTTTAGAGGGTAAAACATCGTATTACACAAACCAGTTATCCGTAGTAGTAATACAGGTGTTGCGTATAAAGCAAAAGTGCATGACGGACATTTTATTGTGAACACAATTTATTATTTCGAATAACAAAAACGATTCCCATGGCCTTACTGAGCCATGTACACTCATTTTTAACTTGATTTTCCGAAGTGATAAGGGTTTCTTACTATTGGTAAAATTATTTTTCAAATACATTTCATCGATTTATTTGAGCGAAATAACGTGCCACTGTTCCTTTAATGAATCGACAATGCGAGAAAATAGACTGTGAATTTGAACCAATATCTTGGCGGAATAGTTTGTAAATGAATTATTATTGTACTTTGTCCATGTTAAAATACTTGTACAGTGTGAAACTGAGAATAAATTAGATGGATGCCATATTTTTCGAATTTCTCTGATTTAATGCATGTAATGAATTAGTGTCTTTAAGGTTTCTGTTTCATATTGATAACAAGTAAACTAGAGTACATATTGAAGAAACTACAGAAAATGTTACTTTACGGAAGTTATGCAAATGTTGAATTTTAAATGTGAACAAAATGTTATCTTAACAAATACTTTTTGAATAGACAAATACCTCTATACATGTATGATATTTAGCGTTTTGATAATGAATATGTTATGTTAATGTATATTATATATTGTGTTGAATATAAACTACCTATGAAGACTAGAAGGCCATTACATTTTCTGTTGATGTTCCTCTGACGGAAACACGTATAAGTATACCTGAAGTTAAGAAAATGGGAAATTGAGGATTTATGTGTTACATCAAGGAAATAAATCAACGGGTCATATTAAACATCACGATTCAGGAAGTAACACAATAGTCATAACATTTTCAAATTTAACCTGCTCTGAAAATCAGTTCCTGTAAAACGTTTCATCAGAATGTGATAACGTTAGACTCACAACATGATTTGGCAGATTCATAGTGTTATCATTGATCGATATTTTCAAATATACCCTTCTATTAAACATATGTTATAGCTAGGTTACCATCTATTAAACAGATGTTATAGCAAGGTTACCGTCTATTAAACATATGTTATAGCTAGGTTACCGTCTATTTAACATATGTTATGGCTAGGTTACCGTCTATTTAACATGTTATAACTAGGTTACCGTCTATTTAACATGTTATAACTAGGTTACCGTCTATTTAACATGTTATAGCTAGGTTACCGTCTATTAAACATATGTCATAGCTAGGTTACCGTCTATTAAACATATGTTATGGCTAGGTTACCGTCTATTAAACATATGTTATGGCTAGGTTACCGTCTATTAAACATATGTTATGGCTAGGTTACCGTCTATTAAACATATGTTATGGCTAGGTTACCGTCTATTAAACATATGTTATGGCTAGGTTACCGTCTATTAAACAGATGTTATAGCTAGGTTACCGTATTAAACATATGTTATGGCTAGGTTACCGTCTATTAAACATGTTATAGCTAGGTTACCGTCTATTAAACATATGTTATGGCTAGGTTACCGTCTATTAAACATGTTATGGCTAGGGTACCGTCTATTAAACATATGTTATGGCTAAGTTACCGTTTATTAAACATATGTTATGGCTAGGTTACCGTCTATTAAACATATGTTGTGGCTAGGTTACCGTCTATTAAACATATGTTATGGCTAGGTTACCGTCTATTAAACATATGTTATGGCTAGGTTACCGTCTTGTAAACAGATGTTATACCTACTGTAACATAACACTCGCAGTATGATCTTATTTAAACTCTTATCTATCTCTAGACACGCACTTTTACCATTACAATGTGAAACCTTTAGCAAATTAGGCACTCACAAACACTTTGTGGCATTATAGAGATTTATGGATTTTCCCACATCCTTTTTCTGAATTTTTAAAACCAAGTTTGTGTTGCATTTTCAGTGTAATAAGTCACCATACGCAGACCTCACAACAATAGAAAGCGCATCAGACAACAGCGACAGAGAGAGTGAGAGTTTTATATATTATAAACTGAAGTACAAAAGAGAGTATACACACCTCAGTTGGTTTCGATTAATTCAATATTAAATCTTTTTAGATGCATTTGATTATGGCATGCAATAACACATATCTGCAGTAGTTTGAATGAATGACATTGGTGACTGGTTGTTTAATGTAGACAGGGGCAAGAAATGAAATTTATACTAATATGACCATTACCATGTTTAAAATGTTGTAAATATGTGCAGAACGAGGCACATTTACTGATTTTCACAAAGCAGATGCTTGATATATCGATGTAAAGTTAAGTAAAATAATTTTTGAAAAATATTATAATCTCAAAATATCATTTTTCAAAGAAATTTAAAAGAAACACGTAGAAGTATTCCCTGGCTGATGAGTACACGCCCTCACTTTTTAGTTTTAGAGTTCGACGTCGAAAAGTTGTTTGTAATTGAAAATCATACATATAAAACCAACTGAGGTGTGTACTTTCTTTTGTACTTCAGTTTATTAACTTATACATAATTCTGTTCAATCCAGTTTGTAGGGCAGAGATTTGAATCATGTCTCCTTTTCCCAAATGTTGTTTACTTAAATGTTTGTAGTATAGTCTCACGCCAACAGATTGGAATGAAAATTCTACGAACGAATGCTTAAAAGCATAAACCGTATAATGATTTAATCGCATATTGAGCGGAATTTTTGCTATCGTCTCTTGCGGCTTTATATTGCCGATTGATGTATTCTTTGTGTCCCGAATGCAATTGTGAATATTCTATTTATGATTATTCTATGGACGATAAGTCATAACGTAACAGATTGTACTGTCAAACAGCTCGCTTCAATTCAATCATTTTATATGCATTAACTATCGATGATTATTCGACGTAATTCTTCCTAAAAGTTTCAATCATTTTGCAAAAACGCCCAGTCCTGCATGTTAATGCCCAGAGAGGGAAATACTTTCCTCAATTACTCGAACAAATTACCAGAAGACTGTGTAGTCTTTCCGGGAATGACATACGTGTATCTATGTATATCTGCACTGTGAATCAACACAGCAGTTACTGATAAGAATTTGTGGGAAATACGCTCAGCCTTTATAAAAAAAAAAAAAATCCTTTTATCTACATATATCTCAAAACAAGGAGTTATGTTTGGTTATCAGGTCAAGTTTTTTAAACAAGTCGAGATAACTACTCTCCGTTAATAAAGACAACTGTAACCTTTTTAGCCGGGATTAAACAGATTTTCAAGCCTGCACGGATCATTTCTTTAAAACACTTGATTAAACAATCGTTTAGAGGGTTAGTACAGAGGTGTTCAAATCATTTATAGCTACCTTTTTACTTGTTTTTAAATGTATTATTTATCCATTACCTCATTCACCCCCCACCACAGAAGGTACGTCTTACACTACCTACATTAGATGTATTGCTAATACATTCAGCTTGGGGAGATGTGCCCATTTACATCTATCAGAGGGCTATTTGGATGTGAACATAGCTGTACGCCGTCTGTTGGACCTCGTACTTGTCGAGGTCAAGGTGGCCGAATGGATAGGCTGTTGGTACAGTCAGTGCTGGCGGTGTGGTGCCTTACTCTTACTCAAATCGCACAATCGTAAAGATCAAGTTCAAGAATGTGTATAAGTGCAGATAATATGATCCAAATGTAAAAAGCCTATATTGGATCTAAAAGAAAGTTGGTCCTTTTTTAATAATCTCTAAAACAAAGATTCCCCTGGGGGGATTACTGCTCAAATTAAAACAACGAGTTGTGCGTAAGGAAATGAACAATAACATGTCATGAGAAAGACTCAGCTCTGCAATTCAGTACATAACAATACTTTATTGACCTAAAAAAACATGATTGTCAAAGCAGGAACTATTCCCAGTAAAAGCTGGAATAATTTCGGAGAGAAGACTTAAATAAATGTTCAGCAATGTGGTGTGTTGCATAAATACATTGATTCAATCTGGACTCAGCAGGTGAAAGTCACGTGACTTAGTGATTCACGCCTTCATTGAACAGATATCCTGAGAAAAGACGGTATCATTCTCTGAAAAGTACTGTATTTTTTTAAAAAGGTAATGGACCACAAAATCGTGATGAGACGGGTTTGAAAATAGATGATATGCATTTAACATGAATAAGCAATAAACGTTCAAGTTTTTAATTTTAGAATAGAATAACAATAAATCAAAAACCAGATTAAGCCAGGACTTGGTCCAGGAACACGTTGATACCTTTGAAACAGACATGTAACTTATGTAGTTGTTAAAACATATATCATGCTATTAAATAGGCAATCGATCATTTTAAAGGGGCAGTAGCACTTTTTTTCGCTGAAATAAGTCAATGAAATGTATTTGAAAAATAATATCACCAATAGTAAAACACCATTCCCTCTTCGAAAAATCAAGTTAAAAAATTAGTGTTCATGGTTCCGTAAAACCGTGGGAATCGTTTTTTATCATTCGAAATAATAAAATGTGTTCTCATGCAATAAATGGCCGCCATGCAATTTTTGTTGTATACGCAACACCGTTATTAACACTACGGATAATTGGTTTGTGTAATAAGATGGTAAATATAAATGACATAAACTATAATTATAAATTGGAAATTCGAAAAAATAAAATTTGCAAAAAACGTGCTACTGCCCATTTAAGGGGTGTATGGGGCATTAACTGGTTGGTCAATAAATAAGGATTATAAGTACCTAAATTTTAAGTATTCTTTTTTTAAACACAGCAATAAATGGATTACAAAAACGTGACACCAATGATCTTCCGACTTCCTTACTGTTCGCCAGGTGATACAGGACAAATGTATCAATAGTTAAACACCTATCTGCCTATCTTGTTTCGGGAAGCAAACTTCCTGAATGTAATTTGCGTACAATGAACGAACATTTTGTAAAATTTATTTCAGTGTTTACCTAACACATTTACCTTGGCCATAATGTTTCATAGTCCAATGAAAGGAGTTTGATATTTGACATGTGTATCCGTTATCTCCAGATCAACCAGATGATGTCATAATTATCAAGCTGATCAAAGACCATCTTATGTTAAATGTAGATCTAAATAATTATAAGAACAGTTCTTTCTTTACATTATAACTGGTTATTTAGAGGATATATTGTGTGTATAATATACGACAAACGGTGGGGGATGTTGTGCTCTAACATCACTTTTAGTGTCCATTGCTTGGAGAAAAATATATTATCAATGGTCCACTTTACACTAAACTCATAATTCGAAACGATCTTCCAGGAACAAATCTTCAGACTTTATAAGTCACAGAAGTATAGACAAGGGTACCTGCTGTATGTATCACCCTGCACGTGTTCAGCTGTATACGTATCACCCTGCACGTGTTCAGCTGTATACGTATCACCCTGCACGTGTTCAGCTGTATACGTATCACCCTGCACGTGTTCAGCTGTATACGTATCACCCTGCACGTGTTCTGCTGTATACGTATCACCCTGCACGTGTTCAGCTGTATACGTATCACCCTGCACGTGTTCTGCTGTATACGTATCACCCTGCACGTGTTCAGCTGTATACGTATCACCCTGCACGTGTTCAGCTGTATACGTATCACCCTACACGTGTTCAGCTGTATACGTATCACCCTGCACGTGTTCAGCTGTATACGTATCACCCTGCACGTGTTAAGCTGTATACGTATCACCCTGCACGTGTTCAGCTGTATACGTATCACCCTGCACGTGTTCAGCTGTATACGTATCACCCTGCACGTGTTCAGCTGTATACGTATCACCCTGCACGTGTTCAGCTGTATACGTATCACCTTGCACGTGTTCAGCTGTATACTTATCAGTATTGCTTTACCTAGTTTACCATGGACCAGTCTATTATATCTGATGGAACTGACGGGAGTTTATCAACAGTTACGAGACCTTCCTTCAGGAGACCAGCTGCTCATTAACGTTCTGGGGACTTGATAACTTGTACGAAAAACGTCTGACAAAAAAGCAGTACCAACTTGCAAAAGAAGGAACATACCCCGCTGACAACAGTCTAATAGACATTTCAATTCACGTGCTTATTGTATACCATTTATGTATTATTTTAACTCGTCTTTTAACTGCAGGGGAACTATTCGTAAAATGATGTTTTGTTCACGTAACAATAATTCGTAATTTGAATTTTACACATACTTTCCAACGCTGATTGGTTGAGGGCACGCTTCATGGCTATTACCGTTTGAACTTCCAAACCGTTCATTCGTATAATAACCTGTTACAGCTCGTGTAATAATTATATTCAAAACGACGACCATAATAAAAGATGTTCAACCCGATGACAATTCTGGGACAATTTTTCAAACGTCCTAGTTCGAAATTATAATAAATGAACGCCAGCTTGCGTGTTTGCAATGAAAAATTAACTATGTCAAAGCGTAATTCAAACTCTCACGTGTATGCGCTCGAAAGCTCACTTTGTTCTCAAGAATTTGAATATGGCTTTGACGTCGTTCATTTCCCTTTGCAAACGTTTAAGTCTTAAATGCTCTTGCACACTTTCAGATTCAATTACAGGGTGATACACATCTGAGCTTTGCAAAAGTGAATGATATAGACAGTTACTTCCCATGAAAACCACTTAGTTTCCTTCAAAGTTTTCAAACTCAAAGTCTTAAATGGATTGACAAATGGGACACGTGGGATAAGTATTTCTTTAAAATGTAGTTTAGTCCTCAAATTAAACGGAACCACGTGGCTCTAGCATTAGTTGGATTGTCCGACAAAATGTGATATCTCAGACCACAAGAGCTACATATATAGGCTCTTTGTAAATCACTCTCACAACATCGGGATTGTTCTTTAAAGTTGAAAACTAATCATTTGACAAAAGATTGTAAAGATTGTGTGTAGTTATGAAGAGAACATCGAACAAATTATTGATAATTGTGAATATCGAAAAAGTGTAATGGTGATTTAACTCCCCTTTAGACCTTGAACACACAATGAATGTCCTTTATGAATCGTCGTTTGTGCTGGATTCGTCCGTGTGCTTACATTGTTGAGAATTGAAGTGTGTCACGAATTTTATCTCAGTTTCTTTTTATCGGCAGATCGCTCTCTCTGATAACTCGGCAACCGTCAACAAATCTTTAAGTTGACATCGGAGAGGCAAATAAACACTACAATAGAAAAAACTTGTCTGTCAAGATAACTACAGTCTCAAACTGAAAAGGATAACAGCAGACACAGAACATCTTTGTTAACCAGTTTTATTAAAGACACACGCTTGCACCCAGTGCATTGCGTCTTATCTAAAGACGTTATGCATTTCAATCCCAGAATCATTTCTAAACAGAATGTGTTGATATATCCAACGTTGCATTGCATACGCACTTTTTATCGGTAAACATTTACACTGCAGCAACCCAACCAGATAACGACAACATCTCATCACCTATACCACGACAAAATCTCATCACCTACAACGACAACATCTCATCACTTATATCACGACAAAATCTCATCAGCTATAACGACAACACCGATCATTAGAGCATTGACATATCTTACATTCATCGATCGTTACATTTTATTGTATTACTTCACACATAGACGATTTCGGTTATCAGATGTCAGATTGGTGTTACCGGATTAGACAGCACCGTCATGCAGTAGTTCAGTATAGTCAGTAGTTCAGTATAGTCAGTAGTTCAGTATAGTCAGGAGTTCGGTATAGTCAGTAGTTCAGTATAGTCAATAGTTCAGTATAGTCAGTAGTTCAGTATAGTCAGTAGTTCAGTATAGTCAGTAGTTCAGTATAGTCAGTAGTTCAGTATAGTCAGTAGTTCAGTATAGTCAGTAGTTCAGTATAGTCAATAGTTCAGTATAGTCAGTAGTTCAGTATAGTCAGTAGTTCAGTATAGTCAGTAGTTCAGTATAGTCAGTAGTTCAGTATAGTCAATAGTTCAGTATAATCAGTAGTTCAGTATAGTCAGTAGTTCAGTATAGTCAGTAGTTCAGTATAGTCAGTAGATCAGTATAGTCAGTAGTTCAGTATAGTCAGTAGTTCAGTATAGTCAGTAGTTCAGTATAGTCAGTAGTTCAGTATAGTCAGTAGTTCAGTATAGTCAGTAGTTCAGTATAGTCAGTAGTTCAGTATAGTCAGTAGTTCGGTATAGTCAGGAGTTCAGTATAGTCAATAGTTCAGTGTAGTCAGTAGTTCAGTATAGTCAGTAGTTCAGTATAGTCAGTTGTTCAGTATAGTCAGTGGATCAGTATAGTCAGTAGTTCAGTATAGTCAGTAGTTCAGTATAGTCAGTACTTCAGTATAGTCAATAGTTCAGTATAGTCAATAGTTCAGTATAGTCAGTAGTTCAGTATAGTCAGTTGTTCAGTATAGTCAGTTGTTCAGTATAGTCAGTGGATCAGTATAGTCAGTAGTTCAGTATAGTCAGTAGTTCAGTATAGTCAATAGTTCAGTATAGTCAATAGTTCAGTATAGTCAGTAGTTCAGTATAGTCAGTAGTTCAGTATAGTCAATAGTTCAGTGTAGTCAGTAGTTCAGTATAGTCAGTAGTTCAGTATAGTCAGTAGTTCAGTATAGTCAGTAGTTCAGTGTAGTCAGTAGTTCAGTATAGTCAGTAGTTCAGTATAGTCAGTAGTTCAGTATAGTCAGTAGTTCAGTATAGTCAGTAGTTCAGTATAGTCAGTAGTTCAGTATAGTCAATAGTTCAGTATAGTCAATAGTTCAGTATAGTCAGTAGTTCAGTATAGTCAATAGTTCAGTGTAGTCAGTAGTTCAGTATAGTCAGTAGTTCAGTATAGTCAGTTGTTCAGTATAGTCAGTGGATCAGTATAGTCAGTAGTTCAGTATAGTCAGTAGTTCAGTATAGTCAATAGTTCAGTATAGTCAATAGTTCAGTATAGTCAGTAGTTCAGTATAGTCAGTAGTTCAGTATAGTCAATAGTTCAGTGTAGTCAGTAGTTCAGTATAGTCAGTAGTTCAGTATAGTCAGTAGTTCAGTATAGTCAGTAGTTCAGTATAGTCAGTAGTTCAGTATAGTCAGTAGTTCAGTATAGTCAGTAGTTCAGTATAGTCAATAGTTCAGTGTAGTCAGTAGTTCAGTGTAGTCAGTAGTTCAGTATAGTCAGTAGTTGAGTATAGTCAGTAGATCAGTATAGTCAGTAGTACAGTATAGTCAGTAGTTCAGTATAGTCAGTAGTTCAGTATAGTCAGTAGTTCAGTATAGTCACTAGTTCAGTATAGTCAGTAGTTCAGTATAGTCAGTAGTTCAGTATAGTCAGTAGTTCAGTAAAGTCAGTAGTTCAGTATAGTCAATAGTTCAGTATAGTCAGTAGATCAGTATAGTCAGTAGTTCAGTATAGTCAGTAGTTCAGTATAGTCAGTAGTTCAGTATAGTCAATAGTTCAGTATAGTCAGTAGTTCAGTATAGTCAGTAGTTCAGTATAGTCAGTAGTTCAGTATAGTCAGTAGTTCAGTATAGTCAGTAGTTCAGTATAGTCAATAGTTCAGTATAGTCAGTAGTTCAGTGTAGTCAGTAGTTCAGTATAGTCAGTAGTTCAGTATAGTCAGTAGTTCAGTATAGTCAGTAGTTCAGTATAGTCAGTAGTTCAGTATAGTCAGTAGTTCAGTATAGTCAATAGTTCAGTATAGTCAGTAGTTCAGTATAGTCAGTAGTTCAGTATAGTCAGTAGTTCAGTATAGTCAATAGTTCAGTATAGTCAGTAGTTCAGTATAGTCAATAGTTCAGTATAGTCAGTAGTTCAGTATAGTCAGTAGATCAGTATAGTCAATAGTTCAGTATAGTCAGTAGTTCAGTATAGTCAGTAGTTCAGTATAGTCAGTAGATCAGTATAGTCAGTAGATCAGTATAGTCAGTAGTTCAGTATAGTCAGTAGTTCAGTATAGTCAGTAGTTCAGTATAGTCAATAGTTCAGTATAGTCAGTAGTTCAGTGTAGTCAGTAGTTCAGTATAGTCAGTAGTTCAGTATAGTCAGTAGTTCAGTATAGTCAGTAGTTCAGTATAGTCAGTAGTTCAGTATAGTCAGTAGTTCAGTATAGTCAATAGTTCAGTATAGTCAGTAGTTCAGTATAGTCAGTAGTTCGGTATAGTCAGGAGTTCGGTATAGTCAGTAGTTCAGTATAGTCAATAGTTCAGTATAGTCAGGTGTTCAGTATAGTCAGTAGTTCAGTATAGTCAGTAGTTCAGTATAGTCAGTAGTTCAGTATAGTCAGTTGTTCAGTATAGTCAGTAGTTCAGTATAGTCAGTAGTTCAGTATAGTCAGTAGTTCAGTATAGTCAATAGTTCAGTATAGTCAGTAGTTCAGTATAGTCAGTAGTTCAGTATAGTCAATAGTTCAGTATAATCATTAGTTCAGTATAGTCAATAGTTCAGTATAGTCAGTAGTTCAGTATAGTCAGTAGTTCAGTATAGTCAGTAGTTCAGTATAGTCAGTAGTTCAGTATAGTCAGTAGATCAGTATAGTCAGTAGTTCAGTATAGTCAGTAGTTCAGTATAGTCAGTAGTTCAGTATAGTCAGTAGATCAGTATAGTCAGTAGTTCAGTATAGTCAGTAGTTCAGTATAGTCAATAGTTCAGTATAGTCAATAGTTCAGTATAGTCAGTAGTTCAGTATAGTCAGTAGATCAGTATAGTCAGTAGTTCAGTATAGTCAGTAGTTCAGTATAGTCAGTAGTTCAGTATAGTCAGTAGTTCAGTATAGTCAGTAGTTCAGTATAGTCAGTAGTTCAGTATAGTCGGTGGTTCAGTATAGTCAGTAGTTCAGTATAGTCAATAGTTCAGTATAGTCAGTAGTTCAGTATAGTCAGTAGTTCAGTATAGTCAATAGTTCAGTATAGTCAATAGTTCAGTATAGTCAGTAGTTCAGTATAGTCAGTAGCTCAGTATAGTCAGTAGTTCAGTATAGTCAGTAGATCAGTATAGTCAGTAGTTCAGTATAGTCAGTAGTTCACTATAGTCAGTAGTTCACTATAGTCAGTAGTTCAGTGTAGTCAGTAGTTCAGTATAGTCAGTAGTTCAGTATAGTCAGTAGTTCAGTATAGTCAGTAGTTCAGTATAGTCAGTAGATCAGTATAGTCAGTAGTTCAGTGTAGTCAGTAGTTCAGTGTAGTCAGTAGTTCACTATAGTCAGTAGTTCAGTATAGTCAATAGTTCAGTATAGTCAGTAGTTCAGTATAGTCAGTAGTTCAGTATAGTCAGTAGTTCACTATAGTCAGTAGTTCACTATAGTCAGTAGTTCAGTATAGTCAGTAGATCACTATAGTCAGTAGTTCAGTATAGTCAGTAGTTCAGTATAGTCAGTAGTTCACTATAGTCAGTAGTTCACTATAGTCAGTAGATCAGTATAGTCAGTAGATCACTATAGTCAGTAGTTCAGTATAGTCAGTAGTTCAGTATAGTCGGTGGTTCAGTATAGTCAGTAGTTCAGTATAGTCAGTAGTTCAGTATAGTCAATAGTTCAGTATAGTCATTAGTTCAGTATAGTCAATAGTTCAGTATAGTCAGTAGATCAGTATAGTCAGTAGATCAGTATAGTCAGTAGTTCAGTATAGTCAGTAGTACAGTATAGTCAGTAGTTCAGTATAGTCAGTAGTTCAGTATAGTCATTAGTTCAGTATAGTCAATAGTTCAGTATAGTCAGTAGATCAGTATAGTCAGTAGATCAGTATAGTCAGTAGTTCAGTATAGTCAATAGTTCAGTATAGTCATTAGTTCAGTATAGTCAATAGTTCAGTATAGTCAGTAGATCAGTATAGTCAGTAGATCAGTATAGTCAATAGTTCAGTATAGTCAGTAGTTCAGTATAGTCAGTAGATCAGTATAGTCAGTAGTTCATTATAGTCAGTAGTTCAGTATAGTCAGTAGTTCAGTATAGTCAGTAGTTCAGTATAGTCAGTAGTTCCGTATAGTCAGTAGTTCAGTATAGTCAGTAGTTCAGTATAGTCAGTAGATCAGTATAGTCAATAGTTCAGTATAGTCAGTAGTTCAGTACAGTCAGTAGTTCAGTATAGTCAGTAGATCAGTATAGTCAGTAGTTCAGTATAGTCAGTAGTTCAGTATAGTCAGTAGTTCAGTATAGTCAGTAGATCAGTATAGTCAGTAGTTCAGTATAGTCAGTAGTTCAGTATAGTCAGTAGATCAGTATAGTCAGTAGTTCAGTATAGTCAATAGTTCAGTATAGTCAGTAGTTCAGTATAGTCAGTAGTTCAGTATAGTCAGTAGATCAGTATAGTCAATAGTTCAGTATAGTCAGTAGTTCAGTATAGTCAGTAGTTCAGTATAGTCAGTAGTTCAGTATAGTCAGTAGATCAGTATAGTCAGTAGATCAGTATAGTCAATAGTTCAGTATAGTCATTAGTTCAGTATAGTCAATAGTTCAGTATAGTCAGTAGATCAGTATAGTCAGTAGTTCATTATAGTCAGTAGTTCAGTATAGTCAGTAGTTCAGTATAGTCAGTAGTTCAGTATAGTCAGTAGTTCCGTATAGTCAGTAGTTCAGTATAGTCAGTAGTTCAGTATAGTCAGTAGTTCAGTATAGTCAGTAGTTCAGTATAGTCAATAGTTCAGTATAGTCAGTAGTTCAGTATAGTCAGTAGTTCAGTATAGTCAGTAGTTCAGTATAGTCAGTTGTTCAGTATAGTCAGTAGTTCAGTATAGTCAGTAGTTCAGTATAGTCAGTAGTTCAGTATAGTCAATAGTTCAGTATAGTCAATAGTTCAGTATAGTCAGTAGTTCAGTATAGTCAGTAGTTCGGTATAGTCAGTAGTTCAGTATAGTCAGTAGATCAGTATAGTCAGTAGTTCAGTATAGTCAGTAGATCAGTATAGTCAGTAGTTCAGTATAGTCAGTAGTTCAGTATAGTCAATAGTTCAGTATAGTCAGTAGTTCAGTATAGTCAGTAGTTCAGTATAGTCAGTAGTTCAGTATAGTCAGTAGTTCAGTATAGTCAGTAGTTCAGTATAGTCAGTAGTTCAGTATAGTCAATAGTACAGTATAGTCAGTAGATCAGTATAGTCAGTAGTTCAGTATAGTCAGTAGTTCAGTATAGTCAATAGTTCAGTATAGTCAATAGTTCAGTATAGTCAGTAGTTCAGTATAGTCAGTAGATCAGTATAGTCAGTAGTTCAGTATAGTCAGTAGTTCAGTATAGTCAGTAGTTCAGTATAGTCAGTAGTTCAGTATAGTCAGTAGTTCAGTATAGTCAGTAGTTCAGTATAGTCAGTAGTTCAGTATAGTCAATAGTTCAGTATAGTCAGTAGTTCAGTATAGTCAGTAGTTCAGTATAGTCAGTAGTTCAGTATAGTCAGTAGATCAGTATAGTCAGTAGTTCAGTATAGTCAGTAGTTCAGTATAGTCAGTAGTTCAGTATAGTCGGTGGTTCAGTATAGTCAGTAGTTCAGTATAGTCAATAGTTCAGTATAGTCAGTAGTTCAGTATAGTCAGTAGTTCAGTATAGTCAATAGTTCAGTATAGTCAGTAGTTCAATATAGTCAGTAGTTCAGTATAGTCAGTAGTTCAGTATAGACAGTAGATCAGTATAGTCAGTAGTTCAGTATAGTCAATAGTTCAGTGTAGTCAGTAGTTCAGTATAGTCAATAGTTCAGTATAGTCAGTAGTTCAGTATAGTCAGTAGTTCAGTATAGTCAGTAGATCAGTATAGTCAATAGTTCAGTGTAGTCAATAGTTCAGTATAGTCAGTAGTTCAGTATAGTCAATAGTTCAGTATAGTCAGTAGTTCAGTATAGTCAGTAGTTCAGTATAGTCAGTAGTTCAGTATAGTCAGTAGTTCCGTATAGTCAGTAGTTCAGTATAGTCAGTAGTTCAGTATAGTCAGTAGTTCAGTATAGTCAGTAGTTCAGTATAGTCAGTAGTTCAGTATAGTCGGTAGTTCAGTATAGTCAGTAGTTCAGTATAGTCAGTAGATCAGTATAGTCAGTAGTTCAGTATAGTCAGTAGTTCAGTATAGTCAGTAGTTCAGTATAGTCAATAGTTCAGTATAGTGAGTAGTTCAGTATAGTCAGTAGTTCAGTATAGTCAGTAGTTCAGTATAGTCAGTAGTTCAGTATAGTCAGTAGTTCAGTATAGTCAGTAGTTCAGTATAGTCAGTAGTTCAGTATAGTCAGTAGTTCAGTATAGTCAGTAGTTCAGTATAGTCAGTAGTTCAGTATAGTCAGTAGTTCAGTATAGTCAGTAGTTCAGTATAGTCAATAGTTCAGTATAGTCAGTAGTTCAGTATAGTCAGTAGTTCAGTATAGTCAGTAGATCAGTATAGTCAATAGTTCAGTATAGTCAGTAGTTCAGTATAGTCAGTAGTTCAGTATAGTCAGTAGATCAGTATAGTCAGTAGTTCCGTATAGTCAGTAGTTCAGTATAGTCAGTAGTTCAGTATAGTCAGTAGTTCAGTATAGTCAGTAGTTCAGTATAGTCAGTAGTTCAGTATAGTCAGTAGTTCAGTATAGTCAGTAGTTCATTATAGTCAGTAGTTCAGTATAGTCAGTAGTTCAGTATAGTCAGTAGTTCAGTATAGTCAGTAGTTCCGTATAGTCAGTAGTTCAGTATAGTCAGTAGTTCAGTATAGTCAGTAGTTCAGTATAGTCAGTAGTTCAGTATAGTCAATAGTTCAGTATAGTCAGTAGTTCCGTATAGTCAGTAGTTCAGTATAGTCAGTAGTTCCGTATAGTCAGTAGTTCAGTATAGTCAGTAGTTCCGTATAGTCAGTAGTTCAGTATAGTCAGTAGTTCAGTATAGTCAGTAGTTCCGTATAGTCAGTAGTTCAGTATAGTCAGTAGTTCATTATAGTCAGTAGTTCAGTATAGTCAGTAGTTCAGTATAGTCAGTAGTTCAGTATAGTCAGTAGTTCAGTATAGTCAGTAGTTCAGTATAGTCAGTAGTTCAGTATAGTCAATAGTTCAGTATAGTCAGTAGTTCAGTATAGTCAGTAGTTCAGTATAGTCAGTAGTTCAGTATAGTCAGTTGTTCAGTATAGTCAGTAGTTCAGTATAGTCAGTAGTTCAGTATAGTCAGTAGTTCAGTATAGTCAATAGTTCAGTATAGTCAATAGTTCAGTATAGTCAGTAGTTCAGTATAGTCAGTAGTTCGGTATAGTCAGGAGTTCGGTATAGTCAGTAGTTCAGTATAGTCAATAGTTCAGTATAGTCAGGTGTTCAGTATAGTCAGTAGTTCAGTATAGTCAGTAGTTCAGTATAGTCAGTAGTTCAGTATAGTCAGTTGTTCAGTATAGTCAGTAGTTCAGTATAGTCAGTAGTTCAGTATAGTCAGTAGTTCAGTATAGTCAATAGTTCAGTATAGTCAGTAGTTCAGTATAGTCAGTAGTTCAGTATAGTCAATAGTTCAGAATAGTCATTAGTTCAGTATAGTCAATAGTTCAGTATAGTCAGTAGTTCAGTATAGTCAGTAGTTCAGTATAGTCAGTAGTTCAGTATAGTCAGTAGTTCAGTATAGTCAGTAGTTCAATAAAGTCAGTTGTTCAGTATAGTCAGTAGTTCAGTATAGTCAGTAGTTCAGTATAGTCGGTGGTTCAGTATAGTCAGTAGTTCAGTATAGTCAATAGTTCAGTATAGTCAGTAGTTCAGTATAGTCAGTAGTTCAGTATAGTCAGTAGTTCAGTATAGTCAGTAGTTCAGTATAGTCAGTAGTTCAGTATAGTCAATAGTTCAGTATAGTCAGTAGTTCAGTATAGTCAGTAGTTCAGTATAGTCAGTAGTTCAATAAAGTCAGTAGTTCAGTATAGTCAGTAGTTCAGTATAGTCAGTAGTTCAGTATAGTCGGTGGTTCAGTATAGTCAGTAGTTCAGTATAGTCAATAGTTCAGTATAGTCAGTAGTTCAGTATAGTCAGTAGTTCAGTATAGTCAGTAGTTCAGTATAGTCAGTAGTTCAGTATAGTCAGTAGTTCAGTATAGTCAATAGTTCAGTATAGTCAGTAGATCAGTATAGTCAGTAGATCAGTATAGTCAGTAGATCAGTATAGTCAGTAGTTCAGTATAGTCAATAGTTCAGTATAGTCAGTAGATCAGTATAGTCAGTAGTTCAGTATAGTCAGTAGTTCAGTATAGTCAGTAGTTCAATAAAGTCAGTAGTTCAGTATAGTCAGTAGTTCAGTATAGTCAGTAGTTCAGTATAGTCGGTGGTTCAGTATAGTCAGTAGTTCAGTATAGTCAATAGTTCAGTATAGTCAGTAGTTCAGTATAGTCAGTAGTTCAGTATAGTCAGTAGTTCAGTATAGTCAGTAGTTCAGTATAGTCAGTAGTTCAGTATAGTCAATAGTTCAGTATAGTCAGTAGTTCAGTATAGTCAGTAGATCAGTATAGTCAGTAGATCAGTATAGTCAGTAGTTCAGTATAGTCAGTAGTTCAGTATAGTCAGTAGTTCAGTATAGTCAGTAGTTCAGTATAGTCAGTAGTTCAGTATAGTCAATAGTTCAGTATAGTCAGTAGTTCAGTGTAGTCAATAGTTCAGTATAGTCAGTAGTTCAGTATAGTCAATAGTTCAGTATAGTCAGTAGTTCAGTATAGTCAGTAGATCAGTATAGCCAATAGTTCAGTATAGTCAGTAGTTCAGTATAGTCAGTAGTTCAGTATAGTCAGTAGTTCAGTATAGTCAGTAGTTCAGTATAGTCAGTAGATCAGTATAGCCAATAGTTCAGTATAGTCAGTAGTTCAGTACAGTCAGTAGTTCAGTATAGTCAGTAGATCAGTATAGCCAATAGTTCAGTGTAGTCAGTAGTTCAGTATAGTCAGTAGTTCAGTATAGTCAGTAGTTCAGTATAGTCAGTAGTTGAGTATAGTCAGTTGTTCAGTATAGTCAGTAGTTCAGTATAGTCAGTAGTTCAGTATAGTCAGTAGTTCAGTATAGTCAGTAGTTCAGTATAGTCAGTAGTTCAGTATAGTCAGTAGTTCAGTATAGTCAGTAGTTCAGTATAGTCAGTAGATCAGTATAGTCAGTAGTTCAGTATAGTCAGTAGTTCAGTATAGTCAGTAGTTCAGTATAGTCAGTAGTTCAGTATAGTCAGTAGATCAGTATAGTCAGTAGTTCAGTATAGTCAGTAGTTCAGTATAGTCAGTAGTTCAGTATAGTCAGTAGTTCAGTATAGTCAGTTGTTCAGTATAGTCAGTTGTTCAGTATACTCAGTAGTTCAGTATAGTCAGTAGTTCAGTATAGTCAGTAGATCAGTATAGTCAGTTGTTCAGTATAGTCAGTAGTTCAGTATAGTCAATAGTTCAGTATAGTCAATAGTTCAGTATAGTCAGTAGTTCAGTAAAGTCAGTAGTTCAGTATAGTCAATAGTTCAGTATAGTCAGTAGTTCAGTATAGTCAGTAGTTCAGTATAGTCAGTAGTTCAGTATAGTCAGTAGTTCAGTATAGTCAGTAGTTCAGTATAGTCAGTAGCTCAGTATAGTCAGTAGCTCAGTATAGCCAGTAGATCAGTATAGTCAGTAGCTCAGTATAGCCAGTAGTTCAGTATAGTCAGTTGTTCAGTATAGTCAGTAGTTCAGTATAGTCAGTAGTTCAGTATAGTCAGTAGATCAGTATAGTCAGTAGTTCAGTATAGTCAGTAGCTCAGTATAGCCAGTAGTTCAGTATAGTCAGTTGTTCAGTATAGTCAGTAGTTCAGTATAGTCAGTAGCTCAGTATAGTCAGTAGTTCAGTATAGCCAGTAGTTCAGTATAGTCAGTAGATCAGTATAGCCAGTAGTTCAGTATAGTCAGTAGATCAGTATAGTCAGTAGTTCAGTATAGTCAATAGCTCAGTATACTCAGTAGTTCAGTATAGTCAGTAGTTCAGTATAGTCAGTAGATCAGTATAGTCAGTAGTTCAGTATAGTCAGTAGCTCAGTATAGCCAGTAGATCAGTATAGCCAGTAGTTCAGTATAGTCAGTAGTTCAGTATAGTCAGTAGCTCAGTATAGTCAGTAGCTCAGTATAGCCAGTAGTTCAGTATAGTCAGTTGTTCAGTATAGTCAGTAGTTCAGTATAGTCAGTAGTTCAGTATAGTCAATAGTTCAGTATAGTCAATAGTTCAGTATAGTCAGTAGTTCAGTATAGTCAGTAGTTCAGTATAGTCAGTAGTTCAGTATAGTCAGTAGTTCAGTATAGTCAGTAGATCAGTATAGTCAGTAGTTCAGTGTAGTCAGTAGTTCAGTGTAGTCAGTAGTTCACTATAGTCAGTAGTTCAGTATAGTCAATAGTTCAGTATAGTCAGTAGTTCAGTATAGTCAGTAGTTCACTATAGTCAGTAGTTCACTATAGTCAGTAGTTCAGTATAGTCAGTAGATCATAGTCAATAGTTCAGTATAGTCAGTAGTTCAGTATAGTCAGTAGTTCAGTATAGTCAGTAGATCAGTATAGTCAGTAGTTCAGTATAGTCAGTAGTTCAGTATAGTCAGTAGTTCAGTATAGTCAGTAGATCAGTATAGTCAGTAGTTCAGTATAGTCAGTAGTTCAGTATAGTCAGTAGTTCAGTATAGTCAGTAGTTCAGTATAGTCAGTAGTTCAGTATAGTCAGTAGTTCAGTATAGTCAGTAGTTCAGTATAGTCAGTAGATCAGTATAGTCAGTAGTTCAGTATAGTCAGTTGTTCAGTATAGTCAGTAGTTCAGTATAGTCAGTAGTTCAGTATAGTCAGTAGTTCAGTATAGTCAATAGTTCAGTATAGTCAATAGTTCAGTATAGTCAGTAGTTCAGTGTAGTCAGAAGTTCAGTATAGTCAGTTGTTCAGTATAGTCAGTAGTTCAATATAGTCAGTAGTTCAGTATAGTCAGTAGTTCAGTATAGTCAGTAGATCAGTATAGTCAGTAGTTCAGTATAGTCAGTAGTTCAGTATAGTCAGTAGTTCAGTATAGTCAGTAGATCAGTATAGTCAGTAGTTCAGTATAGTCAGTAGTTCAGTATAGTCAGTAGTTCAGTATAGTCAGTAGTTCAGTATAGTCAGTAGTTCAGTATAGTCAGTAGTTCAGTATAGTCAGTAGTTCAGTATAGTCAGTAGATCAGTATAGTCAGTAGTTCAGTATAGTCAGTTGTTCAGTATAGTCAGTAGTTCAGTATAGTCAGTAGTTCAGTATAGTCAGTAGTTCAGTATAGTCAATAGTTCAGTATAGTCAATAGTTCAGTATAGTCAGTAGTTCAGTGTAGTCAGAAGTTCAGTATAGTCAGTTGTTCAGTATAGTCAGTAGTTCAATATAGTCAGTAGTTCAGTATAGTCAGTAGTTCAGTATAGTCAGTAGATCAGTATAGTCAGTAGTTCAGTATAGTCAGTAGTTCAGTATAGTCAGTAGTTCAGTATAGTCAGTAGTTCAGTATAGTCAGTAGTTCAGTATAGTCAGTAGTTCAGTATAGTCAGTAGTTCAGTATAGTCAATAGTTCAGTATAGTCAATAGTTCAGTATAGTCAGTAGTTCAGTATAGTCAGTAGATCAGTATAGTCAGTAGTTCAGTATAGTCAGTAGTTCAGTATAGTCAGTAGTTCAGTATAGTCAGTAGTTCAGTATAGTCAGTAGTTCAGTATAGTCAGTAGTTCAGTATAGTCAGTAGTTCAGTATAGTCAGTAGATCAGTATAGTCAGTAGTTCAGTATAGTCAGTTGTTCAGTATAGTCAGTAGTTCAGTATAGTCAGTAGTTCAGTATAGTCAGTAGTTCAGTATAGTCAATAGTTCAGTATAGTCAATAGTTCAGTATAGTCAGTAGTTCAGTGTAGTCAGAAGTTCAGTATAGTCAGTTGTTCAGTATAGTCAGTAGTTCAATATAGTCAGTAGTTCAGTATAGTCAGTAGTTCAGTATAGTCAGTAGATCAGTATAGTCAGTAGTTCAGTATAGTCAGTAGTTCAGTATAGTCAGTAGTTCAGTATAGTCAGTAGATCAGTATAGTCAGTAGTTCAGTATAGTCAGTAGTTCAGTATAGTCAGTAGTTCAGTATAGTCAGTAGTTCAGTATAGTCAGTAGTTCAGTATAGTCAGTAGTTCAGTATAGTCAGTAGATCAGTATAGTCAGTAGTTCAGTATAGTCAGTAGTTCAGTATAGTCAGTAGTTCAGTATAGTCAGTAGTTCAGTATAGTCAGTAGTTCAGTATAGTCAATAGTTCAGTATAGTCAATAGTTCAGTATAGTCAGTAGTTCAGTATAGTCAGTAGATCAGTATAGTCAGTAGTTCAGTATAGTCAGTAGTTCAGTATAGTCAGTAGTTCAGTATAGTCAGTAGTTCAGTATAGTCAATAGTTCAGTATAGTCAGTAGTTCAGTATAGTCAGTAGATCAGTATAGTCAGTAATTCAGTATAGTCAATAGTCCAGTATAGTCAGTAGTTCAGTATAGTCAGTAGTTCAGTATAGTCAGTAGTTCAGTATAGTCAGTAGTTCAGTATAGTCAGTAGATCAGTATAGTCAGTTGTTCAGTATAGTCAGTTGTTCAGTATAGTCAGTAGTTCAGTATAGTCAGTAGTTCAGTATAGTCAATAGTTCAGTATAGTCAATAGTTCAGTATAGTCAGTAGTTCACTATAGTCAGTAGTTCAGTATAGTCAGTAGTTCAGTATAGTCAGTAGATCATAGTCAATAGTTCAGTATAGTCAGTAGTTCAGTATAGTCAGTAGTTCAGTATAGTCAGTAGTTCAGTATAGTCAGTAGTTCAGTATAGTCAGTAGTTCAGTATAGTCAGTAGATCAGTATAGTCAGTAGTTCAGTATAGTCAGTTGTTCAGTATAGTCAGTAGTTCAGTATAGTCAGTAGTTCAGTATAGTCAGTGGTTCAGTATAGTCAATAGTTCAGTATAGTCAATAGTTCAGTATAGTCAGTAGTTCAGTGTAGTCAGTAGTTCAGTATAGTCAGTTGTTCAGTATAGTCAGTTGTTCAGTATAGTCAGTAGTTCAGTATAGTCAGTAGTTCAGTATAGTCAGTAGTTCAGTATAGTCAGTAGTTCAGTATAGTCAGTAGTTCAGTATAGTCAGTAGTTCAGTATAGTCAGTAGTTCAGTATAGTCAAAAGTTCAGTATAGTCAGTAGTTCAGTATAGTCAGTAGATCAGTATAGTCAGTAGTTCAGTATAGTCAGTAGTTCAGTATAGTCAGTAGTTCAGTATAGTCAGTAGTTCAGTATAGTCAGTAGATCAGTATAGTCAGTAGATCAGTATAGTCAGTAGTTCAGTATAGTCAGTAGTTCAGTATAGTCAGTAGATCAGTATAGTCAGTAGTTCAGTATAGTCAGTAGTTCAGTATAGTCAATAGTTCAGTATAGTCAATAGTTCAGTATAGTCAGTAGTTCAGTATAGTCAGTAGTTCAGTATAGTCAGTAGATCATAGTCAATAGTTCAGTATAGTCAGTAGTTCAGTATAGTCAATAGTTCAGTATAGTCAGTAGTTCAGTATAGTCAGTAGTTCAGTATAGTCATTAGTTCAGTATAGTCAGTAGTTCAGTATAGTCAGTAGTTCAGTATAGTCAGTAGTTCAGTATAGTCAGTAGTTCAGTATAGTCAGTAGTTCAGTATAGTCAGTAGTTCAGTATAGTCAGTAGTTCAGTATAGTCAGTAGTTCAGTATAGTCAGTAGTTCAGTATAGTCAGTAGTTCAGTATAGTCAGTAGTTCAGTATAGTCAGTAGTTCAGTATAGTCAGTAGTTCAGTATAGTCGGTAGTTCAGTATAGTCAGTAGTTCAGTATAGTCAGTAGTTCAGTATAGTCAATAGTTCAGTATAGTCAATAGTTCAGTATAGTCAGTAGTTCAGTGTAGTCAGTAGTTCAGTATAGTCAGTTGTTCAGTATAGTCAGTTGTTCAGTATAGTCAGTAGTTCAGTATAGTCAGTAGTTCAGTTGGTCAGTAGTTCAGTATAGTCAATAGTTCAGTATAGTCAGTAGTTCAGTATAGTCAGTAGTTCAGTATAGTCAGTAGATCAGTATAGTCAGTAGTTCAGTATAGTCAGTAGTTCAGTATAGTCAGTAGTTCAGTATAGTCAGTAGTTCAGTATAGTCAGTAGATCAGTATAGTCAGTAGTTCAGTATAGTCAATAGTTCAGTATAGTCAGTAGTTCAGTATAGTCAGTAGTTCAGTATAGTCAGTAGTTCAGTATAGTCAGTAGATCAGTATAGTCAGTAGATCAGTATAGTCAGTAGTTCAGTATAGTCAATAGTTCAGTATAGTCAGTAGTTCAGTATAGTCAGTAGTTCAGTATAGTCAATAGTTCAGTATAGTCAGTAGATCAGTATAGTCAGTAGTTCAGTATAGTCAGTAGATCAGTATAGTCAGTAGTTCAGTATAGTCAGTAGATCAGTATAGTCAGTAGTTCAGTATAGTCAGTAGTTCAGTATAGTCAGTAGTTCAGTATAGTCAATAGTTCAGTATAGTCAGTAGTTCAGTATAGTCAGTAGATCAGTATAGTAAGTAGTTCAGTATAGTCAATAGTTCAGTATAGTCAGTAGTTCAGTATAGTCAGTAGTTCAGTATAGTCAGTAGTTCAGTATAGTCAGTAGTTCAGTAAGTAGTACAGTATAGTCAGTAGTTCAGTATAGTCAGTAGTTCAGTATAGTCAGTAGTTCAGTATAGTCAGTAGTTCAGTATAGTCAGTAGTTCAGTATAGTCAGTAGCTCAGTATAGTCAGTAGTTCAGTATAGTCAGTAGTTCAGTATAGTCAGTAGTTCAGTATAGTCAGTAGTTCAGTATAGTCAGTAGTTCAGTATAGTCAGTAGTTCAGTATAGTCAGTAGTTCAGTATAGTCAGTAGTTCAGTGTAGTCAGAAGTTCAGTATAGTCAGTAGTTCAGTGTAGTCAGAAGTTCAGTATAGTCAGTTGTTCAGTATAGTCAGTAGTTCAGTATAGTCAGTAGTTCAGTATAGTCAGTAGTTCAGTATAGTCAGTAGTTCAGTATAGTCAGTAGTTCAGTATAGTCAGTAGTTCAGTATAGTCAGTAGTTCAGTATAGTCAGTAGTTCAGTATAGTCAGTAGTTCAGTGTAGTCAGAAGTTCAGTATAGTCAGTTGTTCAGTATAGTCAGTAGTTCAGTATAGTCAGTAGTTCAGTATAGTCAGTAGTTCAGTATAGTCAGTAGTTCAGTATAGTCAGTAGTTCAGTATAGTCAGTAGTTCAGTATAGTCAGTAGTTCAGTATAGTCAGTAGTTCAGTATAGTCAATAGTTCAGTATAGTCAGTAGTTCAGTATAGTCAGTAGATCAGTATAGTAAGTAGTTCAGTATAGTCAATAGTTCAGTATAGTCAGTAGTTCAGTATAGTCAGTAGTTCAGTATAGTCAGTAGTTCAGTATAGTCAGTAGTTCAGTAAGTAGTACAGTATAGTCAGTAGTTCAGTATAGTCAGTAGTTCAGTATAGTCAGTAGTTCAGTATAGTCAGTAGATCAGTATAGTCAGTAGTTCAGTATAGTCAGTAGTTCAGTATAGTCAGTAGCTCAGTATAGTCAGTAGTTCAGTATAGTCAGTAGTTCAGTATAGTCAGTAGTTCAGTATAGTCAGTAGTTCAGTATAGTCAGTAGTTCAGTATAGTCAGTAGTTCAGTATAGTCAGTAGTTCAGTATAGTCAGTAGTTCAGTATAGTCAGTAGTTCAGTATAGTCAGTAGTTCAGTATAGTCAGTAGTTCAGTGTAGTCAGAAGTTCAGTATAGTCAGTTGTTCAGTATAGTCAGTAGTTCAGTATAGTCAGTAGTTCAGTATAGTCAGTAGTTCAGTATAGTCAGTAGTTCAGTATAGTCAGTAGTTCAGTATAGTCAGTAGTTCAGTATAGTCAGTAGTTCAGTATAGTCAGTAGTTCAGTATAGTCAGTAGTTCAGTATAGTCAGTAGTTCAGTATAGTCAGTAGTTCAGTATAGTCAGTAGATCAGTATAGTCAGTAGTTCAGTATAGTCAATAGTTCAGTATAGTCAGTAGTTCAGTATAGTCAGTAGTTCAGTATAGTCAGTAGTTCAGTATAGTCAGTAGTTCAGTATAGTCAGTAGTTCAGTATAGTCAGTAGTTCAGTATAGTCAAAAGTTCAGTATAGTCAGTAGTTCAGTATAGTCAGTAGATCAGTATAGTCAGTAGTTCAGTATAGTCAGTAGTTCAGTATAGTCAGTAGTTCAGTATAGTCAGTAGTTCAGTATAGTCAGTAGTTCAGTATAGTCAGTAGATCAGTATAGTCAGTAGTTCAGTATAGTCAGTAGTTCAGTATAGTCAGTAGTTCAGTATAGTCAGTAGTTCAGTATAGTCAGTAGATCAGTATAGTCAGTAGTTCAGTATAGTCAATAGTTCAGTATAGTCAGTAGTTCAGTATAGTCAGTAGATCAGTATAGTCAGTAGTTCAGTATAGTCAGTAGTTCAGTATAGTCAGTAGTTCAGTATAGTCAATAGTTCAGTATAGTCAGTAGTTCAGTATAGTCAGTAGATCAGTATAGTAAGTAGTTCAGTATAGTCAATAGTTCAGTATAGTCAGTAGTTCAGTATAGTCAGTAGTTCAGTATAGTCAGCAGTTCAGTATAGTCAGCAGTTCAGTATAGTCAGTTGTTCAGTATAGTCAGTAGTTCAGTATAGTCAATAGTTCAGTATAGTCAGTAGTTCAGTATAGTCAGTAGTTCAGTATAGTCAGTAGTTCAGTATAGTCAGTAGATCAGTATAGTCAGTAGTTCAGTATAGTCAGTAGATCAGTATAGTCAGTAGTTCAGTATAGTCAGTAGTTCACTATAGTCAGTAGTTCAGTATAGTCAATAGTTCAGTATAGTCAGTAGTTCAGTATAGTCAGTAGTTCAGTATAGTCAGTAGTTCAGTATAGTCAGTAGTTCAGTAAAGTCAGTAGATCAGTATAGTCATTAGTTCAGTATAGTCAATAGTTCAGTATAGTCAGTAGTTCAGTATAGTCAGTAGATCAGTATAGTCAGTAGTTCAGTATAGTCAGTAGTTCAGTATAGTCAGTAGATCAGTATAGTCAGTAGATCAGTATAGTCAGTAGTTCAGTATAGTCAGTAGTTCAGTATAGACAGTAGTTCAGTATAGTCAATAGTTCAGTATAGTCAGTAGTTCAGTATAGTCAGTAGTTCAGTATAGTCAGTAGTTCACTATAGTCAGTAGTTCAGTATAGTCAATAGTTCAGTATAGTCAATAGTTCAGTATAGTCAGTAGTTCAGTATAGTCAGTAGTTCAGTATAGTCAGTAGATCAGTATAGTCAGTAGTTCAGTATAGTCAATAGTTCAGTATAGTCAGTAGTTCAGTATAGTCAGTAGTTCAGTATAGTCAGTAGTTCACTATAGTCAGTAGTTCAGTATAGTCAATAGTTCAGTATAGTCAGTAGTTCAGTATAGTCAGTAGATCAGTATAGTCAATAGTTCAGTATAGTCAGTAGTTCAGTAAAGTCAGTAGATCAGTATAGTCATTAGTTCAGTATAGTCAATAGTTCAGTATAGTCAGTAGTTCAGTATAGTCAGTAGATCAGTATAGTCAGTAGTTCAGTATAGTCAGTAGTTCAGTATAGTCAGTAGATCAGTATAGTCAGTAGTTCAGTATAGTCAGTAGTTCAGTATAGTCAATAGTTCAGTATAGTCAGTAGATCACTATAGTCAGTAGTTCAGTATAGTCAGTAGATCAGTATAGTCAGTAGTTCAGTATAGTCAGTAGTTCAGTATAGTCAGTAGTACAGTATAGTCAGTAGTTCAGTATAGTCAGCAGATCAGTATAGTCAGTAGTTCAGTATAGTCAGTAGTACAGTATAGTCAGTAGTTCAGTATAGTCAGTAGTTCAGTATAGTCAGTAGTTCAGTATAGTCAGTAGTTCAGTATAGTCACTAGTTCAGTATAGTCAGTAGTTCAGTATAGTCAGTAGTTCAGTATAGTCGGTAGTTCAGTATAGTCAGTAGTTCAGTATATTCGGTAGTTCAGTATAGTCAATAGTTCAGTATAGTCAGTAGATCAGTATAGTCAGTAGTTCAGTGTAGTCAGTAGTTCAGTGTAGTCAGTAGTTCAGTATAGTCAGTAGTTCAGTATAGTCAGTAGTTCAGTATAGTCAGTAGTTCAGTATAGTCAGTAGATCAGTATAGCCAATAGTTCAGTATAGTCAGTAGTTCAGTACAGTCAGTAGTTCAGTATAGTCAGTAGATCAGTATAGTCAGTAGTTCAGTATAGTCAGTAGTTCAGTATAGTCAATAGTTCAGTATAGTCAGGAGTTCAGTATAGTCAGTAGTTCAGTATAGTCAGTAGTTCAGTATAGTCAGTAGTTCAGTATAGTCAATAGTTCAGTATAGTCAGTAGTTCAGTATAGTCAGTAGATCAGTATAGTCAGTAGTTCAGTATAGTCAGTAGATCAGTATAGTCAGTAGTTCAGTATAGTCAGTAGATCAGTATAGTCAGTAGTTCAGTATAGTCAGTAGTTCAGTATAGTCAGTAGTTCTCATTTTTCCATTTGGTCCCTGAAATTTTCAATATGCCGATATCGACCAGTTCTCATCTTGACCTTCTCTACACAATGTTTCGAAAATGTATTTATATTTATCAATGTTGATGACGTCTTCTGGAAGAAAATGGATCAGTTTTGAGACTGTGTTTAATTTGTGCATAAAAAGCATGCACAGGAAACCCGTAGCAGAATATCGATTGTCAGTTGCATCCAATTGAAATAATTGCGCCACAAATGGGTTTATACTAATGACCCATATTCGATTGTTTTGTGTTGCAATTTGAATTCGAAGTAAATCGTGTGTCAAATAATGGGAAATAAAGTTAAAATACACAATAATTATAATAAGTGATGACGTCAAACGTGGACTAAGATGGAGAATGCAGGAGGAGCACTGACTTCGTGGGGAAGAACAAAACCTCTCTTTGCTTCGTCGTTGATCGTGTTCAGGAATTGATTGCTGTACACGCATTCTCCACACATGGCGGATACTTGTTCTACTGTTACACTGCAGAATGCCTAAAGTGAGTGTATCTCCTCGGATATATCGAGTTAGTTTCGAGAATTATGCAATTGTTCCCTTAAAGTTGGTAAATAAATACATACATGAATATAAACGTACCACGTGTCAGCCTGCACGGGGTCACGGGAGTCAAATGACATTTGTGATAGCTAACTCTGTATCATATGTGGGCTTAACTAACCACATCAGGGTCTGGTAAACATTATTCATAAAAAATCAACTTTATATATAGAACAGCATAGACGAACCAAGAGTCTAGGTGTGACGAACAACAGTTCCTTGTATTTCGTAAAACCATTGCATATATACCTACACTTAAGCCTTTAAAGGGACACCGTGTCGAGAATAAAAATCAGATCATGTGTATCTACCTCTGCTGATTAACATGTCTGCTAACAAGTCACAGACACCGAATTTCAGACGATTGACGTAATTGGTAATAAAAAAAACTTCTGCATGTAGACAGTGAAGTGAAGCATAACTTGCTAGCAGACACTCTAATCAGCTTAGTGAGATAAAGATGAGACTCATGTTTATCCTCGACGCGGTGTCCCTTTAAAGATTACATTTACAGTTTACAAAATCATGAACAAATAAACGAAATAAATATTTTATACCAGGGTACATTTCAACCCAAATCAATCAAGGATAATAAGTATTTTTCAAAACAATTTTCACGAACTGTGATGAGGTTAAGGTATCAGGTTAAAACATCGTTTTGCTTCGATATTGTTCTTGCACTGTTAATATTGTTCTTGCACTGTTATTATTGTTATTGGAATGTTCTCCATATTCTTGGCATGTTGATAATGCTCTTGCATTGAGATTTTTGTAATGTGGATAATGTTCAATCAATGTGGATAATGCTCTTGCATTGATTATAATGTTTTTTGTAATGTGGATAATGTTCAATCAATGTGGATAATGCTCTTGCAATGCCGATGTTCATGCAATGTGAATAATGTTCTTGCAATGTGGAAACTGTTCTTGCTATGTTGATACTGTTCTTGCTACGTCGATAATGTTCTTGTAATACGATGAATGTTTTTGCCATGTGAATAATGTTCTTGTTATGTAGATAATGGTCTTGCAATGTGGATGATAATATGCATTCCATTCAAATTTGAACGCATCTCCTTATATTATAGCATGCTTGAAATTAAAGAAAAATCAATTTGTATTCGACGTAAATGGATTAACAAACAAATCACGAGGAAGATCATCTACAACAATGTATTTCCTAAAAGTTTATTCTACCTCTCAAGGAAATCTGTAACACGTGGCTCTATCATAAGTGTTAGCGACAGACGATTTTATTCCCTAGGTTGTCCACCTTTCAGTCTGTCAAGCACCAATACTCATCTATTAAGTGTTATAATTCACAATGCGTTGTTTGAGCGTCTGTATTGAAACCAGATTGGCGCTTCACTCACAATCCTTTTATAAATCACAACACGACTATACGTTCATGCGTCCGCGTTAACCATAAATCTAAGCTGACCTACTCTGTTTTTTAATCAAAACACGAGTACATCTAAACCACGGCGTCAATCACGAGCAATATTCGGAAAGGTTTCCCTTCTCTCGAATAAAGTCGTACCTCATTCTTGAGATCGACTCTCCGCAAACGTTTTTCATAAAATTTTGAAACCCGTTTTAAAAAGATTCGAAATGAGTTATACTAATTGTTTTTTAAAATTTCGAATGATTTTTTCGAGATATTCAACCGCATCAAATCGACCGGATGAACGGTGTCTGAATGTATATGAATATTATGAAGTGTGTCTATCCTTCCGCATAAAATAAAACGACAATAATATTGTTTTTAGAGAATCAGTCACAAATTGCTAGGAGTAATCAATGACATGATAAATAAGAAGTTAGAAAACAAATTATTGTTCTCAATTTTAAAATATCCGTATAACCAATACACACAGGAAGAATAAGTAACGATTTTATATATAGTTAAACGAACATCGTTAACATTATAATATATTTATTTTGTAATGCTACAGTTTTTACTTCTTTGAATAACCCTTTGAACATTTCTAAAAACATATTTTCATTTTAATTTTTTTCAACGCAGTTAGGTGTCATGTAGTAATGTCAGTGCACATTCACGGCACGAAACGTTATAGAAACCTTTCTATTGTTGTTACTGGATGTATTCCTAATAGGCACTTCAATTGGTAAGCAGACCCGTCACGGAGAAAACGAGGTTTCGAGACATTAATTATTTAATAAATAAAGTAAAAAATAAAATAAATTAATTAATTAACTTGTGTTGTATGTTTGGTTCTTAAACAAATATTGTAATATTGTATCATATCGTCCCAGCTTGGCAATTGAAACCCATCTTAAATCCTCTCAATAAAAATATCATGTTTACTTTGATTATAGTTGTTATTGATGCTTCTTAACTTCAAGGCTCGTCATGATATTCAGAAGTATTTGATGGCCGTGAATTATCTCAGAGTCTATAGTTTTACCGAGTCTAATAGAAACAGAGCTTAGTGTTGATGTTCCGCTGAATGAACTTGTTGCGTTTAATGCACTTAAATAATAACAATGATACTTATATCGCGGCAAATCCACAACACAAAGGGTGCTGATCAACACGCTATACACATTATTACCCTGGTATAAGAACCAACATCGTTCCTTCTTTTCATTCTCAACTCCCTTTGGAGTATGCAACCTGAGCTACCGATAAAGGCGCTCGAATGTTATCTGTCACATTGTCTCCACTTCCAAACGAGATACTCAATTGTACTGCTGAGTGAACAGAGGCACATTTCGATCAAAGTCTCTTGCTCAAGATGAGACCCTTCAAACTCCCAGTTCTTACCCAGCAATGAGGCGGGTAACCCAACCATTCAGCGAACCACGCCCGTTGTTGCTTAACTTCACTGATAGCAGTCGATAGCAGGACCATGTGCCACCACGTTTAATTTTGTTTCGGAAATACATGTTGAGATTTGGTATTGTAACATGTTTTTTTATATCGATTTTCATTCATTAAATTTTACATTATGTTATATACATTAATACAATATGCAACGCATTTTAAGAAACTTTACTATGCATATGAATGTTGACATACATACTAATTGAAAATCTGTACCAAGAGTACCTGTATTTGTTACACCATGTTTAACCAAATGTTAACATGTACAGTGTACGGTGTATATGAAATAACAAGTATACAGATACGAAACCTCATTTCACTCAATATATTACTAAACCAATGTGTACTAAGGCGTTTTAAGTTACTTTCAGCCTTTATTGTGATCGCGATGCTATGACTACCAACACCACCACACACACCAACGTCAACGTCTCCCTTTAAATTAATCTGTCGTGTTTTTCTAACATAACGATCATGAGCTGTATAACGAGGCCTGGCTATCAGACACGAATTCTCTTAGGAAAGGTTCTTGCTCTTCCGAATAACACCCAGCTGATCCCGCAGAACGAGTGTTCTCTCCTCACAATATCATTATACCTTTTGTAATGTTGCAAAAAAGCGTTACATATCAGGTTGTTATTTAAACTATTATCCTTTCTAAAATGTTTCCGCTTATATTCAAAACACATATAAAAAATAAAAATAAAAATAGTCCAGCTTTTGAAAATAATCTTTGAAAATCTCAGTCATTTAACTTCTTTCAGGTATGAAAGATAATCATGTTATCAGGTTAAGACTACAAGGTAATAATAACAATTGTTAAAAACAAATGAGAATAAATGATATTGAGTTATAGAGATCACTACCTGAAAGTTATTGTTCTACTTTTTGTAATGTCAATGTTTTGTGACTATACATTGCATTTGTTATAAGCATATTATTTCACATGTAAGTCTTGATATAAGTCATATAAATCCTAATGAGCTACATAGCCAATTGTTCTATTTTTAACAGTTTGCAGAAACAATATGCTTTTACCGCAAGTGAATATGATGGGATTGGAAAGTTCTTTTGTGATGCATGTCATATTTGAAAATAAATTCCTACAAAAAATGAATCAGTTTGCATATACAATATCTTAAATACTCTTGATTTAAAAACTACCCTTCAAAATACAGTATTCGCATTTAGGTTTCCAAAGTAAATGACATAATAACTATAAACAATTTTCGGTTAAATGGAAAACACTTCGTGATATTTCACCACTAATTGAATATTCGTTACCCTTTGAATTGTCAATGAATTCGTAATAAGAAAATGAAATGAAATTATAACAGTTTTTCCTGACAACTAACTTTCTAAATGATATATACGAAGTCAAGTATTGATTCGTGGCTCAGGTGAATCAAGGTTTCCAGAATCTGGTGTATATAATCAAAATTTGTCTATGTGGTGAAATATTATTTTAATATTAATTTTCGTGTTTAAGTTTGGCGAGTGACATAATTCCTGCAGGCGAGTTGGTGGTTGCCTAAAATAGTACACTATACATGATGTCAACGAATGTGACACATCCTGTCTGTTTTGCTAATCGGGATGTAAACCTAATGCCCTAATCACTTCATCTGTACATCGGATCCATGAATCAACTGAAATTCCCATTTTGCATTATGTTACCTATAGAAGATCCTTGTTTAATCAAAGGCCACTGACAGAGACTGACAATATGTTACTTATAGAAGATTCTTGTCTAATCAAAGGCCACTGACAGAGACTGACAATATGTTACTTAGAGAAGATGCTTGTCTCATCAAAGGCCACTGACAAAGACTGACGCGAGACACTAAACTAAAAAACTAGTATCTTCAGTAGGTCAAGCCATACACTGTATTCCAACACGCATTCAACGAGAATTATAACGTAGTTTGTGAAGGTATATGTTTATGAAAGGATATCCCGGTTTTTTCTGAGAAGTAGTCCCCATGCTCAGTCAAGCATGAAATGAATTCCCGGAAAATAGGCAAACAAACCTCTCTCGAAATGTATATCATTAGTAGGTGCTTCACCCTTGACCTTTGACCTAGTTTCATGCTCACCTCATCAGAACAGAACAGAACTTTATTACGCTCAGGCCGAGAGTCTCGGCATATGAGGTACAAACTGACAGTATAATACATAATTATAGCGGATAAATGATTAGTCGGAAGATATTACAATTTGAATTATAATTTTACAAAATTGACTTAGTTTTTTTAATACAGATATTCTTTTACACATGAACAGTTTTTTCAATTTAAACATGTTTGGATTTTTTGACAGTAAATGTGGTATGTACAAACTTCTTTGTTCAGCAAAGTATGAACAAATAAAAATATAATGGAATTCATCTGCAACATCATCAGTTAAACACAATTTACATTTTCTTTCAGATATAGGTATCTTATTCCATCTTCCCTTTTCAATTGGCAAATGGTGGCAAGATGTACGAAATAGAAGTAATGGGATTGCTTGACATTGAGGAAGGGACGTTAAATAATTTTCAAGTTCAAATTGAGGTTTCAGAACAGAATAAACTACACCCTTTTTGGGTTTCGGTTTCTGCACATGACGCAGATCTTTAGGTTGAAGCATACTCACATAGAGCAGACCTTTTTTCCCTTTGATGTCCACCGATGTAGTCCTACAACTAATTGCTTATGAGACCTCATGATTAGCTAATCAGTGCAGTGAATAGTGGTCAATCAGAGTGAACAATGTTCAAAATGACAGTACAAAATATTTGATGCAAAGATATATCCTATTCTTTTATATGGGTCGAATTTTGGGGAATAAATATAATTGCAAAATTAGAAATGGTCCATTTGTATTTTGGTGTTTTTGGTGTTAAACAAAATGATATGTGATAAATTTGGACATAAAAACTGGGGAACAGACGTAATACAACTCTTATTTACGACCGGATTTAGAAATGTTTGGCACAAACAAGAACATGGAATATATCCGGAATTCATTAAATCCTTTACTCAAAGACTAAAAGATATTTTTTGCAAAATTGGCATGCGAAATTATCTCTCTCAAGCGAATGTGACACTTACCTAATGTTCAAAAGCGATATCCATATCGAATTATATCTATCTTGTTTAAATGTTAAAAAGCATAGAATATGTCTGGCACAATTTCGATGCTCATCCATGCAAATGTATTTGTAATGTTCTACAGGCCTGAGGCCTTTTGAGTACCAGTGATAAAGATGATTATGAATTCGTTCTCTTGTTTTCTCTGGTTATCCTTGTACCAGTTTGTAAGCAAGGTAGACAAGGTAGACCTTACTCCTAATGAGCTGATCACCCAAGCAGAGAATCCGGATTAGCAGACTGAACAAACATAATTTACATCGGCTTAACACTACTGGCCAAACTAACATAAGGAGACCTCTTGCTACGCCAACATTTGGAAAAATCCCGTTCTTGCAACGACAACAAAATTTTGAACTGTTAATCCAATCTAACCAATTAAGCTTGCCTTAAGCTTCACCCATGAGTGGTTTAAGCCATGCTACTGAACACAGTTCACAACCAAATGATAATTGATGACTATTTTTCACTATGTGAAAACATATTTATTTCCCTAAAGAAGGAACCAGTTGGTAAATAAGAATATGCTTATGTTAATACCGGCCCGGTATACAACAGAATCATTAAGATGTCGAATCATTGCGAAGATTGCGAAGTGGAGCACAGTGGTGTAGTGGTTAGCATGTCTGATTCTCACGCCAACGGCCCGGGTTCGAATCCCGGTGGAGACACCAAACACCTGGGTCTAATACTGTGTTGCGTCCTTGGGCAAGGCACTTCATCCACTTTGCACCCAGTTCACCCAGCTGTACAAATGGGTACCTGGATATGGGAACGTATGGACCGTATCGGTCGCGCGGAGCGCTTCATAGGCAGCACTGAAAGTACGATTCCTTCAGGGTAATAATTGTGTAGCGCCTTGAGCATGCATTGTGCATGGATATGTGCGCATTATGAATATACTATTATTATTATTATTATTATTATTATAATCAGTGACATCTGACAATCTAGGAGATACAAACACAATTACTGAGATAACTCGGAAGTAACCTGTCACTGACCATGTTACAAAACATTGTAATTTTTAAACGTATTTTCTTTAACATAGCGGTTGACAGTTTTTTTCATAAAATCTGTTGATGGCTGGTACCACACACATCACCACATACAGTTCTTAGAGCATCAGGGTTGAACTTTTTGAGTAAATTATGCTGTTCGAGTATACTGTTTTGTTCTGTTCTGTTATATTGTTTTCAAATTTGGCACGGTTGAGGTCCTACCTATCGAATTTGTGTTTTACTACAAAAGAGGATTTGATTCGAAATTGCTTTTATTTGGGAATCCAAATTGTTCCTCCACTGTAAATAAAGAACTTTTAACTTCGTTCACTCCTTTATACATTTAACAGGCAGATTTTAAAAATATGTTGTTTAACTAATGTAATTGGTACATACTGATAAAAAATTATTGGCATTTGTTGTAGTTGTCTTTAGTAAGATTGTACTGTAAGTAAGTACGATGGATTTCATTATTTCTTGTTTTGTTGTATTTGCATGCTTTTGTAAATTTATGAGGTATTGTAAATTCACCATAACACATACTTTCCTGTATTCATGAGCGGTATTCAGATAAGTTTTTAAAGCTTGTTATAATCAATCCATTTCTTGAATGAATTAAATATGTTTAAATCAATTGGTGGCTCAGTAATCAAAGAACACGATATCATATAAAAGTGAACATTCACTCTCATTGGTAACATTTCATAATTGCAAACATAACTATTTAAATTTGTTTAAAGATTTCTTGTGGTGAACATGCCAACCCCTTGTAATTTAAACTGTAAATGAAAGTAGTTGTGCAGAACATATGTTTTCAGTGTTGGCGGCTGTTTTTCTAACCTGGATTATAGATGTCCATGTGTTGATACAAATGTTGTTTTTGCTAATTATCTCCTGTAAAATTTTCCTGGTACGCCAACAAAACTTTTGGCCAAAATCACCCATTTCCCCCAATTGTTGGCGTAGCAAGAATGAACCTTAATTTTCCCTTCAAAAGTAGGAAACTCTGCTTTATGTGCATGAACCTATTTCGGGGAATCCCCTAAAAATAATGAATAATATTATTCATCTTGGTCGACGCGGGGAGCTATTATTATTATTAGGGGATTCCCTGAAATCACCTGCACACATCTTTCACCTATCGATATAAAGTAGATAAGAGTTACCTGCACAGGTGGTAGTATATGCTTTACATAAGATCAGCCTGGCAGGTATTTCTAAGTAACCAGTTCATTGTCTCTAATCAGAATATAAGATATTTTGAAGTTTGTACATGAATAAATAAACATGAATGTCGATACAACAGTGACAAAAACACAGAGTGTTTCAATTATTATTATTATTATTATTATTATTATTATTATTAGTAGTAGTAGTAGTAGTAGTAGTAGTAGTAGTATCAGCAGTAGTAGCAGTAGCGTGGTTAGCATGCTTGCCTCTCACGCCAACGGCCCGGGAGACACCAAACATTTGTGACCTGGGTCTTATACTGTGTTGTGCCCCTGGGCAAGGCACTTCATCCACATTGCACTCAGTCCACCCAGCTGTTTACATGGGTACCTGAACACGGGAGGTACGGACCTATATGGTCGCGCGGAGCGCTTAGTAGCGGCACCGAAAGTAAATTCCTTCAGGGTAATAATTGTACCGCCATTGAGCAGTGCTTGCACTGGATATTAGGCGTTAAAATGTATATTATTATTAGTATTAGTGTTAGTAGTAGTACTACTACTACTAGTAGTAGTAGTAGTAGTAGTAGTAGTATCAATAAAAACATGACATCATTCGTTTTGCTTGTTATACTAAACATCAAGCCATATGAAAAGCCCTTGAAGTGACGAAGTCGTTGCTACAAGATTTTTCTTTAAGACTTCCTTGTGTGCGCTTCGGTGTAGAATGACCCATAGTGATTCAGATACAATACCCTGGGAAATGTGGGTTTATCTGATACATAATCTATAGTTTGTACTGTTGTACGCTGTCAATCACTGCATGAACAGTGCACGGCATTTCTAGGAATATGTGTGCGGGCATGTTGAAACGCATCTCGAGACTTATCTAACAGATTATATTAAGATTATATAAGTAAAATTGGCGAGACGTTTTACGAGGAATACTAACTGTACCTTAACCAATGTACTATATATCCAGAATACCCATGTCCGTTTTTTCATTGTTCATAAAAATATAATATTCATTTTAAAAAAGGAAACATATTACTCAACGCGGACTATAGTTATGATAAAAATCTTTTTCCATCGATGTTCTGACAGGGACAATGTCTTAAAACTATCCTTACACCTGAACTAGAGTAATAGTTTAATACCTATAGTTTCTTATTAAGATAAAGTTCATTATTACTCGCCCGTGTAAGATACTGCAGTGTAATATTTATACGGCAATATTAAACTAGTGTAATACCGCCGCACGTATGACGTCACAATAGTTCGAGGTTATGACGTCACAATGTGAGTAACGTCGTCACAGTGGTATCGAACTTGCGGGAATCATAGTTTCAGAGCTATGTCGGCTATTTCGCTGGATTATAGTTGGGCGAGTAATAAACAGAATACTAAACTTCCTTCTATTTAATACCATTTTTATTAAACTCGTGAATGATTGGTATCAAACTCGCTTTCGCTCATTTTATACAAAATCATTAACTCGTTTAATAAAAATGGTATTAAATAGAAGGTCGTTTAGTATCCTCTATTTCTTTTCGGTCTGAATATCTTTAGTACAGTCCTAAAAGAAACACCAAGTTCTAAAACTAGTTATATATAGATCGTCAATTTTTAAATGTCATTCTTCCTTCTTGATTGTAGAACAACGGTGTCGTGGATAGATGCAATATTTACATTAACTATTGCTAGTACATGAACATGAAATGATGAGATGTCTTGCATTGATAACACCAAGGAAACTCGGATGAAGCAATCACATCGCGGTTCCATGATAAAAACACCCAAAATCATCAATCTATCAAAACGCTGCTGGCCATTTTGGAAATGGCGACCGTGTGCAAATTATTGGTGTTATCTGTGAAAGTTTGCTAAACATTTGCGTTGCATTTTAACTTTACTGAAAGTGTTCGATTAAAAATTTTGATTTATCATATCAGAATTATAAAATCGAGTATTTTGGGACTGAATGAATATTTCATATTCTCATTGACACACTTAGTTAAAAGTGTATGTTGGGAAACGTGCGGGAAAAAATCATGGTCAAAACATGTTTATAATGCATTGATGCGTGAAGGAGCTTGCTATCAGTTACACCTGTACATCTCAAGTCCTTCTAATGGTGGAATTACCTTAATTCCCACTTCAATTGGACGAGGTTCTTATGATTCCACCCTTTCTTCGTCACCTTGGTTCGCATAAACTAGTTCTATATTCTTGATGTAAACAGTGACTGTGTATATATGCCAGTAGGTTCTCACTGAAATACAATAAGACCTATCTGATCATGCTTATAACTACACCAATCGTCACAATGCAGTTTCAATATGTGCTTTTAACATTAACAGGGAAACATATCCATTTGAAATGTAACAAAGTGTTTAACCTTTTCTGTGAAAATATGTGAAAACATCAGTGACTGTCCGCTTCTCCGACGCAATACAAGGTGTAGTTATCTTCCGCACGCATCGGGCCATATATGCACTTTTAGAAAATGCATACTGACCCTTGCGACAACTCGAAGGGATTTCTGAGACAGGGTCAGCGCCACCTATCGTCCAAAGAGAGTTACGTTCCCGCTACTGACCAAATCGGTCGTTACCATCCCAAACAATCCAAAAGTTGGTAATGAGAGAGAGAGAGTTTATTGCAGTTAAGTGGCCACCGGCCCATTATACGTAGACGTGCACCGACATCTTTACAAATTGCTTATAAGGCGACCCGATTTTATTTTGGAAACCCGAGATTCCATAATTGACCAACGTAAATAACATAAGTGAGAAGTTCAAATTCTATCAAAAACCTATTTTTATACTTTAACTAAGATATTGACGAAAATTCCAACTTTCTACCCCGCACCGTACGTGAGATACAGACCCCCTTGCCCATGGGTATGCCCATGGGAAAGTTCGCCCATGGGCCTGCCCATTGGCCGGCCCATGGGCGAGAGGTTGTTAAAATTTGAGTTACACAAAAATTATTTTCTAATTTTTAATAATGGGTCTAGCAGTAACATATTTTAAGTATTTGTGAACTCCCCCCATGCAAAGGAAATTATTTTTCCCATGGGCGAGATTTCCCATGGGCGAGACTTCGCCCATGGGCCAGGTTTCCCATGGGCGGATTTCCCATGGGCCAATGTTGACTTTGAAAAAAAAATGTTTGTGAAATGTTGACTTTGGAAAAAAAAGAATGTTTGTGAAATGTTGACTTTGGAAATATTGACTTTTAAAATATTTATTGATTTTGGTGGAAGTGTTACTTTGATAAAATATGGACTTGATGATTTTAATACATATTTTGAGTTATATGAATGGTTGACTTATGAAATATTCATTTTAGTGAAATGTTGTGTAGTTTAAGTTTAACTTATATAAAATGTTAACTTTGGTGACTTTGAAAAAGATATTTTGAATTTAGTGAACTGTTGACTTTAATCACATATTTACTATGAAATGTTGACTTTTAAAAGATATTTTGAGTTAAGCGAATTGTTGACTTATGTTGACTTTGGAAATATGTATTGACTTTGACGAAGTTTGCATATATCATGAAATATTAATATTTCTATTTTATTGACTTTGGTTTAGTTTGAAATGTTGACTGTTATATTAGTTTATTAATTTATGGTTTGATTGACCCTTCACACAAGAAATACCTACAACGGGTTGTTAGTCAACGGTATGTGCATCAATTAACATAATTGAATATACATGAGTGTCAATGACACGCTAATGAATAATGATACGCTAGTAAAGTAAATATATGTATAAACGTTTATATCAAGTACACACACATTGTGTTAAGTGTAATTCAGCGTCGTGTAAAGTACTTACGCAATAAAGAATAACAATTTTTATTTGTAATTGTAATTCACTTTCATTTCTGAGGAATTAGCAAAATCTGCTAGCCGTACACTTGGAGTAATTATATAAATAGAAACTTTTAGGGGTATGTCTTTTGGTGTTTTCCTGCTTCTCTTTAACGTTCTCACCTAAATACTCAGAGTTAATTATGCTTTGGCACTTTCTTACCTCGAAATAGAGTGTAAATATTACATTACAATCTTATGCTTATGTTATTTTACTTTCTGGTTATTGATGTCATATTTATTGTATATATATATATATATATATATATATATATATATATATATTAAAGCAATGTATATGTACCGTTAAAACAATATTATGTAATCGCCGTATCTTGACTTGTATCGAGCACCTTCATTGTTCCCGGGCCATAAACTGTGCGTAGAATGTAGATATCTTTGATGGGCATTCTAGAAGTAGAATGTAGAAAGTAGAATTTGTTTTGATTGTGGCGTAGGCGATAGGTGTAGGAGATACGAGGACAGACTATACCAATAAAGGCTACTATTTAGTAGGATGTCCTATTTCACTGTTCCATTTCAGTCATGGGTGTTACGTTAGTCTATTTCTAAGAACTGGCTGACAAATGGCTGTCTGGAGAATGGGAGATATGAACCTTCTGTATTTTTCTGCACAGCTTTCTGTTGAAACTATGATAATTTCAATGACTAATAAAAATACAATTGGTCGATCTATTAGTCAAATCCTACACATTAGGCCCAGATCGCGATGCTGTTCTCAATTCAAGTTTGCATGTGGGGATATTTATTTGCATTACTGAGACTCCTATAAGTACCTCGGCTTTTGGTTTGATGAACGCCTTGATTTTAAATTAGCCATACATCAACTGGCAAAATCGGCCGGTAGAGCTCTGGGTGCTCTCTGTACTAAGTTTTGTACAACTCATTAGTACAACCTATTCTCAGCTACGGAGCGGCAATATGGGGGCTTTATGTACATAAAGAAATGAATACTGTTCAAAATCGAGCCTATCGGTTTTTTCTTGGAGCTTCAAATATCGCAACTAGAGGTGATATTGGTGTATGTATGTATGTATGTATGTATGTATGTTTGTATGTATGTATTTGTGTGTGTGTGTGTGTGTGTGTGTGTATGTGTGTATGTATGTATGTCTGTATGTATCTGATATTTGTGTATCTATTTATATGATTGTGTAAGAGATGACATGATTGAGTATGATCGGATGAGCGAGCCATTATTGTTAGTGAACGACAGTATGTGAAGAAGTGTGCCGTGTGATGTGGTTGCGTGTCTGTTTACTTTAGAAAGTGTTTATCTGTTTATAATATATCATTTATTCATATTGTTTTATTGTGATATTAAATGGCCGGGTGCTTTTTTATACTTTAAAGTATGTATATATTGTATGTTATTGTAACTTGAAGCACAAGACACTTTCTCAATCTCTCTCAATCTCTCTCAATCTCTCTCAATCTCTCTCTCTCAATCTCTCTCTCTCAATCTCAATCTCTCTCTCTCTCTCTCTCTCTCTCTCTCTCTCTCTCTCTCTCTCTCTCTCTCTCTCTCTCTCTCTCTCTCTCTCTCTCTCTCTCTCTCTCTCTCTCTCTCTCTCTTGCGTAATCGCAGTGACCTGTTAGTTGTGTAATAGCTCGCCCATCCGTTAATTAGCGTTGATCCGAATGAATACACACCCAGTATGTCTACCACAGTTGTCGTCAACACGTAATCATATGGTCTAGTGCCTTGAGAATCCATTTCCTGTTTATTGTTCCAATATTCCAATGTTAAGAGGGAATGTACCTGATGAAGGAATGAGTATGTAGTCCGAAACTTCGTGCATTTTCACATTAAAGAAGTTGTTATCCAGAAAATATTCCTGTTCTTATGTATACCACTTCTAAATGTCCTTCAAAGACCTAAATCTATGCAGTTAAATCAGTATCATATATCAAATATGTTCGTGTTGTGTAGTGATAGTAATGGGAACTGTTTACGTACCGATGAATCCCATTGTGACATTATCACAATGACTCTTAAAATGGTACTTTGAGCAATGGTCAATAGTTAAAATTACACCAATGATAATGTTTGCAGTTTTATAATCACCCATTGAAAGAGGTCGGGGTTGGGGAGTTGAAGTGGAAATTACTACTGCAAATGCAATACACACAGCGGCCTCTGATTTGTGAAGTCGAATTTGGCCAGAATCCGTCAAATGTTCAAACTTGACTGTGCTGACCAGCAGACTCACGCTTGAGTGATTTTGTGGTCCTGGTTGAATCAGAGAGTGGCAGAGATGATATGTGTTCTGTTCTGGTGTCAACGTTGCATTTATCATTATAAATGCTGTTGGAATGACACGGTTTGTTAATTAAAAGAATGAGGCGGTACGGCTACTAATATAATTGCAGACAGACAGACAGATAGTTTATTTAAGTCTCACAAAATTACAGACAATGTACACACACATAAACTATGTTTTAAAATGCAATGAGCCACTCTATATAAAGAGTTATGAGAGACTTTTATTATTTAATCTTGCCTAGGTACTATTCAAAATTTCAAAATTTGCCTCCACCCTTTTCGACCGTGGCATCAAAATTATCCTCCTTTGGAATCATTCGAAACTTTATTAATGGTCCTTGCGACCCGAGTGAGAGAACAGCTCCGCTGAAATCGCTCGTTAAATCTCCGTACTCATCATCATCAACTATTATTATTGCAGGCACTCTCTGCTTCCTTTACTTAGCCCAAATAGACGTTTCAACAGTATTCTCTTCTATAAAATATTCACTTTAATGAAACGTTGACTCTTGAAATATTATGACTTTTTTAAGTTGAACACTAATGTCTGGCTAAAGGCGAGTGTTTCAAATAGTTAGTAAGTGTAAGTGCTATTGCCCACAATACATCGGTCACCATGACTGATTATTTATACACAACTGAGTGCAGGTTACAGCTATATAAAGATATAGAACAATTGCAATATAGCCATGCAAATGCGGTTTAAGTGATATATCAGACTTTTGTTTTGACTCTCAGAATACCCTACTGTTGAACAAGCGTCCACTCGGTATTACGTAACATGAGTATTCGGTCAACTCATTAAGGCCGACAGGTAATTAATTACCGGTACAATGCCTCTGACCCCTGTGTGACGAGAACGCCAATATATATACAAATGTAGTAAGATTTCGATAGAGTGACCACATTAGCACTTATATGTTTCCGATCTGTGTGCGTTACACTGCAAATTCATCTCCGATCAGATGACATTCTCGACCAGGAACTAATAGCGCTAGTTATTGAGAATGTAAATGTAACAAATGTAAATTATGTAACTTTGAGATAATGTATTTATTTTGTTACAACAGTTATAATATGCCTAAGATTATCATGTAGGAATTGCTGACTTTTAAGAGATTGACTTTGGTGACTGGAAACTATTTATTGGCTTATGTACTTATATAATGAAGGAAACATGTTTCTAAATCCATCTTAATGTGTGACGTCTTTGCCTTTCTCATAGATTTAACACTTTCAACTGGACATCAAAGGCTGATTGTATCAATTATGTGCAAACCCATGGATATCACAACTAGGCTGATGGTGGTGCATTATATGTGAGACCCACAAAATCGTCACAGCTTTGACAGTTATGCGATAATCTAATGATTTTAACGGTCTTTAAGTGTGCTGTGTATTAGAAAGTCCCTGGTCTTACATAATGTGCATGAGAGGACGTCACCCTTCACTGGCCATGGGAATTCGCTAGTTGATGTAATTACAGGTGGCGGAAATGAACATTAACTAATAATCATGTACCCACCCTCACTTAATTATTTGTGTATCTCCCACCAGACTATTAGGGGTGGCCAACATTCGTTCAAATGTTCTTATAGATCTAACGCACAGTATTATATAACATGCGATATTAGAAAGGCAGTAATAATAATAATAACAATCATATATGATTATCGTATTGTGTTCTGTATAAATCAACACAGAAAACACATGCATAGGCTGTTTGAAAAAGTTATTTAGAAGCTCCAAATGTAAGGCTGTTATGTATGATGTCATTTAAAGGTGCATCAATTGTGTTTCATAAATTTGTATTTGGCTTTAATACAAATTCACTCAGCTTGCATATTCATCCCCAGTCGCCAAACATAATTACTAGTCTCCAATAATTAAAAGTAACATCATTATGCATGTGCAGAAACTACACGTCCTATTTACATGCACATGCAGTAGTTATATGACTTGTCGAACATTTTTTATCAACCCAAGTTTGTTATTTTGTCTGGTTTAAATAAGATCCCAAAACTACGTTTGACTCATTGGCGCGAGCCAGACGAGGTGCATTGTCCGGTTTTCGATCAGAAATCGATACTTTTACCTTCATATTGTCAATATACTAAGTCGAGTATCATCAAAATGGTAGTTTTCAGTAACAGTTGGTACTTCTCGATAAAATAAGATAATTCATAACGTTTGTCATATTTGACCCCCCAACAACACAATGGATGTACTTTTAAACCGCTGACTTTGAAATCTGTCAAATCCAACAGTGAAATTTTCACAGAAATATTGACATAACAAATAAAATATCTGTCAATTCTTGACAAATACCATGTTCACTTTATCTCGGTATTGTATGATAACTTGAAAAGATATTGCTTTCAAAACATTTATTGCAATATGAATACGAAATACAAACGTGTAGCAAGCAATGTTTATGTAACTACATGGATATTTAGATATTATCACACTTCCAACAACCGTACCAAAATATTTGAAACATAATAAATGTTGTTAACCGTTAAATATCATAAACAAAGTCATGACATCTGCCTGTCTATTTTACTTGAATCTCAAACTTGTAGCAAACCTATTAAACTATTACCACGCTGTATAAACGTTTACATTATGCAACATTGTCAACTTAAAATTAAAAACAAAAAACATGTAAATTGTTCATTAAGCTCTCAAATAAAATTTGAAATGAACCAGTATGTATGCTGTACAGTACTATAGTATCTAATTACCATCACTAGTCATCCTATGAGGAGCCAAGTCGGGCTCTTAACGAGCTAAATGGAATATGATATACTGGGTATACTGGGATAAGTGTGTATTGCAAAGGGGCAGTTTGTTTGGGTATTACCATAAACCAATTAAAAAATACGTATATATTCGTATTGTCGCCAATACTGTTATTTCAATCGGAGTGTTTTGACACGTGTGTAGTTGACTCAGAGATACACGCACGTGGTCACTGGGATGTTCAGGAGATACGGTTCACTGACTTGATGGTTAAACACTCAGGAATTGTCTGAGATTTTAGAAAAGAGTGGTATATTCATTTTGGATTATTTTCATTTGAATGCAAACCGGAGAGTATATTGTTGAAAAGTCTGGTTATAAACTGACTACATATATATAAACTTAATATATATTTTTTTAGGGGAAGGACACTTGTGTGAAAAGGCTTTTCATACATAATACCCGTCAAAATCGTAAGATGTCTTTGATAATCCCTGTATCCTATTGAGAAAGCGGCCGAAATTGTAAACAAATGAAATTATTAAGAACTTAATATAGACTTTTCATGTACCCCCTTCACTGCTGTCAACAGACTAACAGTGAGTGGGTCCTCTCAATATCTAAATTGGAGACTAATTGCAAGAGTTCGAATTAATTAAAATTTGTAGGGTACTGGCGAATTTGAAAACGCCAAAAATGAGAACATTCTGAATTCATTACATCATTACATTTCTAAAAGTAAAACGTTTCGCTGATTATTGATACAAACGAATAATGAATATATTAGATCAGTGTTCATTATATTTGCCAAGTATTCCCTTGTTCAAAAGAGGCAATGAAGTATTTTGACGCTAGGAACAACTGAGCACTACCATACATGCAAGAATGTATATACGTATGTATGTTCTGTGCTATTCAATGATTAAAACCGCTCGAAATAGAATCAAACAAGTGAGGTAAGTAATGGACTATTTATTTTCGTAATTTACAACAATGGGTTAGTTGATCGAATAGACATGTTACGCAATACCACGGCACGCTCGTTACATAGACATGGTGTTCTGATACACACAAATGCACAGGTCTAATATATCATATATCTGTAACCTGCACTTGGTTGTGTATAAATCATCAGTCTCGATGACACTGCCCACTCTACAAAACAATCAGAGAACCACTGCTTAGAACCTGTCAAGCCAAATGGAACAATTTTAATACTGCCACCGACCCGGAACGTCTATCATTTATCCTAGCAAGCCCAACTATTTTAAAAGAAAGTGCCAGAAGCTGCAAACTACTGCTGGAAAAACGTCGAAATGTATTGTTTAAAAATTGACTTTTTTATAATATATTATTTTATGTCCTTTTATGTACAGTTTATATGTATACCTATATTTATACAAATATATGTATTATTCTATATTTAACCAAAGTTTTAGTATCTGATTTATAACCACGTTTACTCTTACATTCATAACTTTTATTTGTAGTCATTGCATTTTTTATATGTATAGATAGTCTCTCATAACCCTAGTTTTAGGGTGGCCCAGATGTATTTATATTTTATTGATATTATTTTATGTATGTGTATATATGGGGTGAGACTGAATAAACTATCTGTCTGTCTGTCTGTCTGTATTGTGGGCAACAGCGTAGTCAAAAAATCTAATACTTACTGTTTGAAACGCGCTCCTTAAGCCAGACCATAGTGTTTTCAAAATCTTATTAAACTCAAACTTCAACATCGCCAATAAATATTTCAAAGTAAAACTATGTCACTAAAGTCAATCGTTTAGAAGTCAACAATTCACTAAACTCAAAATATTTTCTCAAAGTCAATAAGTCACCACGTTAACATATAATTAAAGATAAACTTTAAGTCAACCAATAGTTCCAAAGTCAACATGTCATCAAACTCGATATATCTTTTCAAAGTCAACATTTCACCAAAGTCAATATTTTATTAAAGTAAAACTTCCACAAAAGTCAACCAATATTTCCGTAGTCGACATTTCACCATCATTATAATATTTTCAAAGTCAACATTTCACCAAAGTGGCATCAATGCCAAAATCACCATTTCACCAAGCTCAATATATATAATCAGAGTCAACATTTCAAACTTCACCAAAGTGAATAAAATGGAATAAATATGGAATTAATATTTCATGATATAAGCATACTTCACCAAAGTCAATAAATTAACATAACATAATTAATGTAAGTCAACAATTCGCTTAACTCAAACTATCTTTTATAAGTCAACATTTCATCAAAATCAATGTGTGATCAAAGTCAATATTTCATGAAATTCAAAATATCTTTTTCAAAGTCAACATGTCACCCAAGTTAGCATTTTATCAAAGTAACACTTTCACCAATGTCAATTAATATTTCCAAAGTTAATATTTCAAAAAACATTATTTTCCCCCCAAAGTCAACATTCACAAACATTATATGTTTCCATAGTCAACATTGACCCATGGGCGAGGTTTCGCCCATTGGAAATAAAGCCAATGGGAAATCCGGCCCATGGTCGAGGTCAACATATGTGATTAAAGTCAAGATGTAAATATGTGATTAAAGTCAACATTTCACTAAATTCAAAATATCTTTCAATAAGTCAATATGTCACCAAAGTTAACATTTTATATAAATTAAACTTAAACTACACAACATTTCACTAAAATGAATATTTCATAAGTAAACCATTCATATAACTCAAAATATGTATTAAAATCAACAAGTCCATATTTTATCAAAGTAACACTTCCACCAAAATCAATAAATATTTTAAAAGTCAATATTTCCAAAGTCAACATTTCACAAACATTCTATTTTTTCCAAAGTCAACATTTCACAAACATTTTTTTTTCAAAGTCAACATTTCACAAACATTTTTTTTTCAAAGTCAACATTTCACAAACATTATATGTCAACATTGGCCCATGGGAAATCCGCCCATGGGCAACCTGGCCCATGGGCGAAGTCTCGCCCATTGGCGAAATCTCGCCCATGGGAAATCTCGCCCATGGGAAAAAAATTTCCTTTGCATTGGGGGAGTTCACAAATACCTAAGATATGTTACTGCTAGACCCATTATTAAAAATTAGAAAATAATTGTTGTGTAACTCAAATTTTAACAACCTCTCGCCCATGGGCCGGCCCATGGGCAGGCCCATGGGCGAACTTTCCCATGGGCATACCCATGGGCAAGGGGGTCTGTATCTCACGTACGGTGCGGGGTAGAAAGTTGGAATTTTCGTCAATATCTTAGTTAAAGTATAAAAGTAGGTTTTTGATAGAATTTGAACTTCTCACTTATGTTATTTACGTTGGTCAATTATGGAATCTCGGGTTTCCATAATAAAATCGGGTCGCCTTTTATAATACTTTGGGATTTTTCATCTCGGATGTTAAGCTCTGCAAGTTTCAAAATGGATTTTAACTTCAATGGGAAAAATAAACAAGAGAGCTATTATCAGATCTTGAATAAATCGCGGTTTGTTTCATTTACCCACACGTTGTGATTTAGTTTTATCACTAATTATTCGAACGTTATCAGCGTAATACGGTTAATTCAAATTAAAAGAAAAAACTTTCACCAAACGTGTCTGTGCGTGATTTGTAAACGCGCTTTTGATTGGTCTACACCATAGCTCAATAGTCGTGTTACTTCCTGTCTCAGAAATCGCTTCGAGTTGTCGCAAGGGTCAATATGCATTTTCTAAAGGTGCATATATGGCCCGATGCGTGCGGAAGATGGGTGTAGTAAGAGACCCCCATTTCTACCTTGTAGAAGGATTTTCTGGAGCCTATAATACGTCTATTGGACTGTAGATGTTAGTGATAGAGTCCAAACAGTAGTTTTCAATTACATTAAAACCTGCTGTTCAAGGCTCGTACCACTTAAACATAGGTTTGAATCACGAATTTACTATATACAATATATACATGTACATAACTATACATTATCTTAATTGTTGATGAAACGTATTTACCAGTACATAATTAGGCACAAGTATTGGTCTCATTGAATATACAATTAATGAAGAAAAGAGACACTTCAAAATCGCCGAAAGTGGGCAACATTGATTTAAACTTCAATTTTGCCTAGCAAGGGCAGAGCTTGTATATGATACATCCAATAGAGTTTGTCACTTAAGATGTTATCATACCGTTATGTTTACCAATCATTTACACGAGGATATAGGAGGTACTTGAAAAATTCACAAAATCGGAAAATCGTCAACATCTTTGTTGCGCTCGCTATCAAAACTAGCAGCCTTCTTCAGCGTCGCACAATAGTCATTGTCGGCATCGTATTTAGTAGTCAAATTCGCCATCACTGTACAAATCAATAACAAGTGCATAGTTTGCATTGTTACATGAAACTGAAAACCGATGCAATATAGTTTTGTAATGGATATTGTAGAAAGAAATCTTATTTGAATATTCAATTGTCAGTCTAATATAGGTGTAATGCAAATATAGACAGGTTCTGATATGGACGAAATTTTCCTGGAAGAATCTTCATTTTCTCAGAAAACAAATTGCTAAATATATTACATTATATTTGCAAATAGATATGTCTGCTTTCATTTCATGTGGATTAATGGCGGTTAAAAGAGATAGCATTGTTTCCACGAAAGCGTCAATTTCCTGGTAAATGAAATCGAAAATACCGGTAGTCTAGTACAGAGAACGTTATTATATACGTACACGTATCGTATGTTTATTCTCGTTATATTTCCTGTCCAAAACGAACATATGATATTGATGCTGACATTGCATATTTTAAAATATATTGGTACGTTAATGTAAACATCTGATTACACGACCCAATAAGCCGTATCCATAGAAAACATTATCCGTATTCCGAGAAAATGTTGCGACAGTGGTGTGGAAGTCTTCAATGTGAGAGGTAGATATGTAGGTCTCATGATAATTGAGTCCAGACAGCAAAACGATTGACCATTCCACCACATTCCACCACCATTGTACCACATTTAAAACTCTACTCTGAGTGTTTAGGTATCGCTACATTAGTCGGAACACTTGCACTACGTTCGAGCGGCCATTTTAATGTGGACACATTAAGATGGCCGCTCGATGGGAAATGGACTTGTATGGTTGAACCGAACCATTTACATTCGTTTTAGTACTCTTTTTTAATTGATTTAGGAATTTTATTTTGCCATTGATAACACTTATTCCTATTTTTGTGAGAGCACTGTATTTCATTCAGAAAATCGTGCTACGATCGTGAAAACCGTTGTGATTGCCACATGTGAGCGAGCGTTCAGTCAGAAAATTGACAACACAGTTCCGAAGGTTTAATTATAGCAAACTCACTAAAATCAAAGTAAAACGGTGAAATAAGTATTGCTACAGAAAGCATAAAAGACAGCTGACATAACTTTAATTTTGAACACACACAATGGTTAATTATCTGGTGCAACCGCTTCGTTTTTTGGTAACATTTTCTTCACACCGTCTCATGCTGATCACCAGACACCTGTTCTCTGTAGGGAATCTGCTACCATCCATCATATTCATGCACTGTATTGGTCAGTTCATCAAGGCTCTTATATATCTGAGGGATCTCTAGCATTAACCAAAAAAGTTCTATAATGGTCCATTTGAGGATGTATGCTTGAGTTTTATGTCCAGAAAAACGAGTTCGGTTCTTCAATGATCTTAACGCCCAAAGAGTTCATTTTTAAATTATAACAAAAGTAAAAAACATACCAATAATATGTACTTGGTAAACATGTTTTGGAGACGTGACAGGTTCGTAAACATAATAACAATCATGTTGCGATAATCCTGTGATGGTTGCATGCTTGGGTTGAATTACTGTCGCCTCTGGATAACTACACGTTATAGTCTATTAACACGTACTTCTACTGGACTCAACACAGTGCAACAACCAGGTTTTCTCGTTTGTAAATACACTGTAGTACATTGAAGTCGTTACGTTATGTTAAACTGAATGGAATTTTTACGTCATGTATAACTGAATGAAAATAATGTCAGTAATTCCCTGTATACCCATTCCCTAAATTATGCTTTGTTTCGCCGACCATCATAAAAGTCATTACAGGTATTGGAGGTATACAATTGATTCATCATATGGAATATAGAGTATTACCGTAGTCAGGATTATCTATACCATAAAAAAAATACAAAAACATAAAACTTTGCTTCGCCATCACTTTAACCGTTATATAATGAAATCTGTTGCGAACACACAGTCGTATTCTCGGAATTTCAGGATATCTTAGAATTACAAAACGAGCTATTTTCGGAATCATGAACTTCCTGGAAACACGAACCACTCGCTCCCCGGGTTGAGGCGTTATCGATCCCGTCCTTTGGTTGTGTGTTGCAAGGTGCCCTGACTGGTGTGACATAAGGATATTTGAATTTCGTCATCTTTATAAAGGTGCGAATTGATTACGTAAGAGAGACTGTAATAAGCAGCGTAAATAACTGTTAATATTCTAGGACCCGCCCTGCTCCACATGTCTTTATACGTCATGTCTAGAACCCTGAAGTAGAGTGAAACTGTACCACGCCGTGAGAGTTGAAACAGTGGGTACGCCCTGTCTATAGATACGTATATCAATAAATTGAAACATACCCGGTAGTGAATGTATTTCTTCTGTATGTGGAAGTTGATATTTGATTCTCTCGCAGGTCGGGGAAACACTTCTGTTGACTCTAACGTGATTCATGTCTATATACAAGGGTTATTGATTATTGATTGATTGATATATATCTTATTTTGGCAACTGGGAAAGACATTTACGAATTATCGATTTCTTAGATCTACAAAAGCAGTGACAATTATTTTCAATTCTTAATTTTTATCACTTAAGTAGTTTATACACTATATTTAGCCCAAAGTAAAAGAGTTGGTTTCGCAATTAAAAAACACATAATCGCCAACCATCGTTTTCCTGACACATTTAGTGCAGTATTTGCCCAGCTATCAAACTTTGATTCCACCGATCAAACTTTCAGGAATGTCGTTGTAGCTATTTTTCATGCTGTTTTTATCATACATTAATATATTTATTCATCGTTTGAACGAATATTTAAGAATATCTATGTTTTTATTCTTTGACGATTGAAAGTTTAATTTCCAAGTTCTAACATCTATATTTAACTGAAACGTTGCAGTATTTTATGATTTCTAAACCATTATTAATTTCGTTATACATTGTAGCTAGTGTTCAACAGGTCCAACGGCTTTAAATTAAGGTCATAACAGTTACTAAATTGTTTCCTTGGTTTCTTCCAACTCGTGTACACCGACATTTTGGACTCAATTTGAGGGTAATGATACAGAATCGTTTTCCGTGTAACACCCCACCTGCAAGATATCAAATATGAAATGAACACACACAAATATATTGATATTGTATTATGAAAGTATTTCGTACAACGAAATGCCTTCTGTGTGTAGATATATATGTTATATATCTTATGTTTATTGTATTTATTTTGAAGTAACATGCAAGACCGGGAATTTATAATCAAAACGTTATAAACGTCATTGAATAATGTGCTTTTCAAACACTTTTTTGATAGATAGAATGTAGGTGTATATATCTCAAACATAAACACGTCATACAGTTATCAACGATAAGCCAAAAACGAGCAACACCATTAATCTCCCGATACACGGACAAAGGGAGATAACGTCTGATATATATTTCGTTAAAAGCAAATGCTTAAAAAAGTATAACCTCGTTCTGTTAGTCATCTAATTTTATTATTTCAAAATACATTTAAAACTCATTAAAACCTATTTAATCGTCCATGTTTAATAAAGAGAGTACGTGTGTAATGGTGTGTGATTTTGTACCTTAGTGATGTAACAGGACAACGATAGAAGCGCCATAAAATATATTTTAGGGGTCATCTTTACAGTCTGCATCAAATAATCATATGCGTGTAAGAATATATGAAGTAACGCAAAAGACATCACTGAAAATACTTCAATTGGTCAAAAGTAGGACCCTTTTTCCTTTGAACCCTCTCTCACGCTCCTGATGTCTCAAGACTTGTTTATCATTTAACACGTGCCACTGTAATTCATTCAAACTATTACTTAATGATTGTGTTTAAGTACATATCTGAGTCCAATATGATGTGATGTCAGTTCACACGATTATAAATAAATCACTGAGGAATATTTGGCTTGTGTCATTAAACGAATATGTGGAGGAATCATGGGTCATTCATATTGATAGATGCATACTGTCTCAAACACATTATATCTTCCTTAATAGGTATTGTTTATAAAACGGTTATATAACGTTCAATATGTATACTGTATACACCACATATACGTATACGTATAATTATTAAATGTGAGTAATAATAACAAAATGATATTCTGGAAATTGTTTTCACTGTGACTGCGTAAATCCTGCTCATTGGCACTACGAAGGAACATCCTGACATGTATCTCTCCATGGACCTGAGGTGACGTTGCAACCAAGCAAGCTCAATGAAGTCATACTGTTATATTTTATATAAGACAGTATGCCGTCTTAATTTTAGAATGTTGACACAATGAACTCTCCCTGAATCATTAAAATAATTAAGACGGAACCAATTTAAATATTTTTTAGACGACATGCCATCTTTAAAAGACAATCGTGGCCGATCGTTTCTTTGTAATGAGGCTGAAAGCCGTTATCATGTCCTTAAACTATTCTTAGTTCATTCCTTGAAAAAAACTAAAAAAAGACGATAAATCATAATTTATAGCTACATATAAAAATGTACATGGTGAAATCCGGTTCCCGTATAAAGAACAGGACATGAAGTGAGACGAGAACACGTCCATCTGCTCTAAACCAGACAGAACATATGAGGCTCCCCTGAAAACAAGGCGTGGACCCTCCCCAGAATAACATTTAGAATTTGTTAAATTTGTGGAAAAAGTGGGAAATACTAAAGGAGATCTCTTCAGTTTCACATCCATCTTTCAAGACTTATCAATACAGCAAATTTAAGAAAACGTATAATTGTTCCCTGACGTCAATGCGTAATGTGACACAGGGTGTTCTAAACTTTATATATTTATGAAGCACTAATTAAGAGTGTTAAACTTATTTTGGCTTTTATTTCTCATAACGGTCTGAACTACAGAGTTAATCTTCCCCAGAAACCCTTAATTCTCAGAGACTATTTTGTTAAAAGCAATAACCTTTTTATAAAATCTTTCACATTTCCATATAGGCCTACAGTTTTTTCCTTATAAACTGACACTTTTGATCCGACACTCTCTAAAACCCGAAATATATAATCAATCCAATACATGTTCCTATCATGTTAAAAAAAACTTCTAATTCAACATCCCTCCAATATAAATATAAGTTTTCTAGACTTGTGATGAAATGTGCTGAACTTACTGTGGCTTTTATCTAATATAAGGACCTGGAAGGCAAACTAGATTTAACCAAGAAAATTCTATTTCTCAAAGGCTGCTTTTCAATATTTAATCATCTGTTTGCTGTATCATTAACAATCAGTAAACATGACAAATTGTGTATAAAATCATCTAAAACGTTTTAGAAAATTAACGTACCAGTTACAAAGCAATTTGATAAAATACAATGTATCCCATTTTTTAAGTTCAGACCACCATATGCACGAGACTGTCACGTGCAAGCAAACATGTTCTTAGCCGTACATCCGTAAGCGATAGATAGGACTTGTGTCGTATATGGCAAGCATTGCAATGTCTGTACTTTATATCCGTATTGGACACATTTGTCCCTGTACCGGATGTCCTGGTCCCTTCTATAGGGAGCGATCCGGCCTTGCTGCGTATCCGGATCTGGACCGAGTTGTAAGTATATAAACCATGGACCCTTCCGTAGGGAATGTTTAATTGGATCATCTACCTTTACTGGGAATACTCTTACCTGTCTAATGTAAGTATTGCATATTTCTTCCAATTAGGCAATAACATGTGTGAAAATGCCTGTATTTGTAATATAACATGATAAAAAGTGATCACCAGGTTTAAAATAGAAGTCAGTTTTAGTTTTTGTTGTAATTAACATATATGCACAAACTTCAAATGTTCAAACAGTAACCAAAACGTAGTTATTGCAGTTTTTTTCTTTGTAACAAAAAATTGATTGCATAAAAGTTTTCCAAAAATTATAATGTTTAATTAACATTGTTGAAGCATGTTTTTGAAATATTGCCATACTGCTGAGAACAGTGATGTAGTGTTAACATTCTGCAATGCTTTTAAACTAAACATGTGTATCATTGAGGTGATACTACACTGCCTCGACTGGCATGTAACCTGGTTAGCTTAATGTTATCGGGTCAAACTTACAAAAATGAATTTTGATCATCGTATCCAACATTTGTTTTTATTAAATTTTTATTTTATTATTTCCAAAATGTACGAGTTCAAATATTTTCCATTAGTCTTCTATATGATAACAGACATTGGTGGTTATGACATATAACTACATTTCTAAACAAAGGAAGCAGCGGCAATCACCAGTTTGAATAAACTATGTATTGTGCATATAGCTAAAGGAAGCATTAGATTATCTTGTTTATTCTATATATACTGAATATTTTAACTGAATTTATGACAGACGTGATCCTGCTTCTTCGTGTCATCAAGCATGTGACTGTGTTTGTAGTTTCTGTTAGGAAGCTAGGAGTAACCCTGCCAGTCATTGTTCATTTCAATCCGTATTTTATTTTTATTGTAAGCGTTGGAATAAGAATTCAAATGTTTAAATAGTTTCAAAGACGAAGTTTTCTTAACCGTCTATTTGAACCCAGATATTGCAAGTTTGTCTCATATAAGACTTCTATTGCTAACAGTCATATCACTTCTACAATACAGATCCGCCAAGATGTTCAAGCTTGCACTGGCCCTGATCGTGTGTACCTGCCAAGTTTTATCCCAGAACCGTAAGTATACGCTGATCCGTTAAATTGAATTATAAACTCACTCCCATGGCCTCCTCCATGAAAATGAGGTTTTACTTCGTTTCGTTTTCCATATTATAACATGAAAAGACTCTATTTTCCCTTTAATCTTTTGGAAGTAACTACACGTACATGCTACATTTCATTTCTTGCATTTATCTCATTCAATATATGAATTGGAATCGAGTTAAATTGTTTATTTGATTATTAAGTTTGAAGTTGAACTTTTTTGTTCATGTGTAAAATATATTCTTCAAACGTTTGTGTATTTCAGCATGTGACCATCTAGACGAGGGTCCTTTTCTGGGAACGAAGCCCACCCTCAATATGCGGGTATACGAGGCTACTACGGAAGGTAAACTTACACATAATGGCATATATAACACATTGCCAGTTGATTTCACATTTGTGAGAGAAAGAAACCCATTACAGTAATTGACGTAACAGGAATGTTAAACAGAGTATAACATAGATGGGGAGAGAGGAGAGTGAACGGACAAATAGATTAATTGATAGATAGATAGATTACTTGATGGATTGATGGAGTGATACACAACGTGGCTCCAAATTGTAAATAAGAATTATCAGTCAATTAATCGTTATTGAATACTTCGAGGTGGCAGGCCTTGGTACAGAACGTAAATGACGATCCACATGCAAATATACTTATAAACACCTAGGAATCAGTCTGATCATTATCACATATTATTTCCTATAATCATACCACAGCATAGTATACATACCATATCTAAGTATTGCTAACATATAGATGAAGTTGCGAATAAGAATAGTATAGCTATTATTCAATAGCAACGAGAATGTCAGCCTATTGGGATGTAGGTAGTAAGGAATATTTATTCCCAGATGGGCATACAACGGACATATTAAAATAAAATCATATTCATCTTACATAAATTAAGATTACAAAATTTATAAATTCTAATTCCTAATGATATTTCATATTAAATGAGCATTGTAATTGCCTTTATTTCCCTGAACAGTAACTTTTTGTTCTATCCATATATGGAGTTGTCACCTAGAGGAGGAACACTTTCCCTGACATTGCACGACAAACTGTCCGTCACACTCCGATGACAAATAACACAACGCAATAGTGAACACAAGACTATTTCTCAGAATATAAAACTCTAGTGTACACATAAATGCCACTCCAACTCCGGAAGACCACCAATCAAATCCATCTTCTGGGTCGCTGGTGATCACATGGTCACCCTCCCCCCAACCCACCCCGACCCTTAGCTTAGATAAATACATCTCGTATCCTGTAGTCCGATGTTGACTCCAATAACAGGTACCACTTCATCTGAACTACCCGGATATAAGTCCCGTCCCTATACAGGTGTCAACTGGGCATACCCATACACCTGTAATCATCTATGTTGACTTACAGCGTCTCATTGCACAGAGGTCTTCCTGACCCGGACTTCACGATCCGGTTTGAAATAAATTATATGACCTGTCAAATATCCTGTTCCTTGTCGATATCATCAAATCAGGACAGACAGATGTAATTATAAGAAGTTTGCACGTGACCAGCTGTTGAAATAGACATGCCATCACCATGGAAACGGATGCGCATGCACATGTTTGTTTAAAAATCCATGAAACGTAAATAGTGGACTTTCTAGCTGAAACAACACACTTTAAAAAGGTCAATTTTCTCAAGAGGGTATATGTGTTCCTGCATTCTCATTTTATTTGATTTCATAATCATCATACATGTCTCTAGGTGTATGCTTATAGGAAACAATAATAATCACAATACCAAGTGTCCTCTACCAGTGTCACTATGTCTTCAGGGAAATGATACGTTACACAATATGACGTCATATCGTATAAATTATGACATCAACCTGGTGACTAATACACATTTATGACAGTCTACCGACATCATTCAGTAGCAAAACGTTTATTTGGATTTTCTAAATGAAGTATACCTCCTTTAAAACTTTTGAAATTTGTCGACATTTCCATTTGTGTAAAACTTGTCCATTTGCAACATAATATAATTCAATATAATGATTTCACTGACTCTATGATTTTCTTTTAAGTAAACACGTTTACAAACTGGCATCTATTTCCTCATATTTTTTAATATCAAATTTGTGTATTTACTGCGTAAAACTTATAGTACAATATTTACACACACACGGCTTTAAAGGCACTGTAGCACGATTATACTTTTTAACTGCTGATCACCAGGCCTGAAAAAACAGATGGGCTTATGGCATGAGCCGTTCTCGTCCGTCGTCCGCCGCCCGTAAACTTTTCACATTTTCGACTCCTCCAGAACCACCACACACCAAAAGCTCAAATTTTGTAGGGAGGTACCTTGCATCTAGGGGATCTTATTTTGTACTTGTTATCCCTACCCTTCCGCTGCACCCTCTGGGTGCAATGCTACACTGAATCTGAGTGTAGTACCACCCATGGTTCGCTAGTTCCAGCCGATGCTCGCAGGTTTCACCGCAATACATAGCCACATGGCGTTGCGGACTTTCTCCTTGCCATAATACTAGCAGCCGCGATATAAGTGAAATAGTCTTGAAATCGGCGTTAAACCCCAACTCACCTCACCTCAATTTGTTCTTTCTTTTTACACAAGTGCACAGTGATGCGATGAGACCTTAGACACTTGTTATCTAGAACCTACACTGATATCAATAGTTTTAGAATCTGTCCATTGGTTCTTGAGATGTCATAATTGTCTCATCAGTCACCAAATATGAGAAAAAATATCCCCCAAACACCACCTTCTGCCCAAAATAGAGAAATGATCAAAAGCGTAACACCTATAACAACATTTTGTTCGGTTCACTAATGAAGCCTGATTGAATTATCACTGATTTGATTTGAATTTCCAGATTTAGAGAAATATCCTGACAGTGATAGATACATGGATGAACTGCGCCTGTCCGGAAACATCGGGGACACTGGGGCTTCCGGTATATCCCTGGAGGTCATGAACGACTTCCGGTTTATAGACCCACGTGACTTGTTTAAGTTTGAAACCGAAGCTGTGACCGGGAAAAACTTACTGAAGCTTGTGAAGGCTGTTGATAGAGATGTAAGTAGTTCATCAATAGTACAGCTGTAGGTTTTTTCAAATGTTCAACCACTAGATAATACAATTTGGTATTCCCATAAAACCACCATCCATAATTATATACAATTAATGAAATGTAAAATTATTGTATTTCTTGAAATTTCTCATCAATGGACCAAACATAAAATACATCATACATAAAACGCTTTGGAGATTTTAGACAAGTATGATTTTACGACGCTTCCTCAATGTAAACTATCTATCCACAGGGCCCGACAGATTCCCTACAAGATGACGTCAATCTGTTTTCCTTCACTCTCGGTTGCGCACCAGCTTCAAACACTACCGCACAGGTGAGTATATAAACAGCAAACTGTGGCATCATACACGTGGGCAAGTTGATTTCACGCTCTCTGTAAATAAAACTGAAAAGATGAGACACAACAATTTGTCAAATTTATTTGGATAACCAACCACCACGAAGCTAGTTCTACGTTCCTCAGTGACATCGGATTCTTTTTGAGTTTATGGAATTTTAAACTTGTTCATAATTATCAAGTTTTAATTTGCTAAAACGTTTTTAAAGATATACCGATACATGTACATGCTGTTTATAGACTTCACTGCACTGACGAGTAGGTACCATGATGAGGTGACGGGTGTGTGTTATCACATCCCTTATTATTTTCAGATTTTCTATGACGTCAGAATTCAAGTAATGGACGTCAACGACAATTACCCACAATTCGCGATGCTTCCTGAAAACGTCACAATCAGTGAGGTAAGTCGCTATTGATGTTTCAAAAGTTTTGAGTTTGGTTCATCGCCTTAATAAGCTCTTGATTTTCATCATTTATTTAGCTAAGAGAGAAGGAAATGTTTACTGTTATTGTTTAATATGATCTAAAAAAATATCCAAATATGAGGACGTAATGCGTAAGACGATTGACTTCTAATAAATAAACAATGACTTGATGTATCGATACAATAAATGCCCTTACTCTGTTTCAGTCCACCCCTGTAGGTACTGTCATCACTAAAGTGTCTGCGACTGATATCGACTTCCCTCTCAACGGTGACGTCGTCTACTCCATCGTGTCCTCAAATGTGGACGATGGAAGTGACCTCTTTTCAGTTGACCCTAAGACCGGCGAGGTCAATGTGAAGGCCATGTTGGATTTCGAGTCTCTCTCTGAAGGTCACTTCTACAATGTCGGCATCATGGCGACTGTAAGTATACTTGTAGCTGTGTTAAGTGTTTTCAGTAGACCCTGTTAAATATCACGTGGTGTCAGTCGTTTGGAATTGTATGTTATATAATGCGAAAACATTGATACCTTAAGTTGAGTAGACATTTCGTTAAAATTAGTATAGTGATATTAATAAGGTATACTATTATTCTCCGTGTATTTCCGTTTATCAACCTACTAGCCATATAACGTGATACTTGAAACGACCTTTCTAAACCGTATCACCCGGTACGAGGGACTTACAACATTTGTAAACTCTGTTAGAAGGCATAACAATGATTGTAAACCCTGATATTTGCTAAAATGACGGCTTGAAAGTAAAGATCTGAAGAAAGTTACTTTGATTTGACTAATTTTAAAACAATTCTCAAATTTATGACAGAATATAAACAGCAAATGTTCTGAAGAAAGTGCGTCTCGAACCCGCATCCACTAACATCTGTTGTACGTGAACTAGCGCTTTATTCTACTGCGCCATGAGGCAGATGTGAATCTACGGTACAAAAGCAACATATACGGTGGCTGTTAACAGGCTGAATTCAGGTTTCCAACAGAGATTTTATGAACGACTCTATTTACCAGGGATCCTCAACATAACGCGACAACAATTAAAAAGCCTATTTTCCACTTAAAAACGGTTGATAATACGGAGAAACCATTCTACCTCGGATATGTCAAGGTTGTAGACCCTGAATCCTCGGGGTTTTCATTCCTATCATGGTCCACAACCTTACCATATCCTCGGTATCATATTCCTTCCTTGTCGAACAAAACTGTGGAGAAAGTCAAACCATCCCGACTATAGCGAGAACAAATCGCGAATGGTAAGTTTGAAACATCGTCTGGGTTTCATTACAACGAATCAGGATTTTATTTCGAGCGCAGAGGTTACGTGGGAAGAAGTCACTTGAATAACCACAGTATTACGATAACGATTTTTGAAGGGCAATTGTTGACATTGGTGTATTGTTTTTAACTTTTCCCCACACTAAAGCAGTCATTATCCAGAAACTTGCTTTTCTCATGATTAATCAGATCACCTTACTATTACAGGACAGCGACCTCGACTCACCTAAGAGTTCTCGGGCCACGATGAAAGTGGTGGTCACAGACGCGGATGACCAGGGCCCAGTGTTCGAGTATGAAGGATGCTTCCGTCACAGGGGAGTTTGTGCTTGGCCAAAATATACAACGTATGCAAGCCAAATGAAACTGGTAAGGGGAAATAATTTATAAAAAGAAATAATTTATAAAAAGAAGTTCATTGCCATTTTGCAAAAATGGAATTGTGATATTAATAACACTTCGAAACTTGAGGTATATTCTAATATTAAGCAAAGTTTTTCATATGAACCATATCTAAACAGTGTTCCTCAAAGTCTATCATTTTACATCACGCGTTTAAGGATATCATGTCACAAGTTAAAAATAGAAGTTGGTAGATATTCAAATGTTGATAGAGCATTACGTTTATGTGATTTTTGTATTAAGCAAAGTATTTATGTTATTGAAGACGAATATCATTTCGTTTGTGTTTGTCAAAAGTATCATGTAAATAGAGTTAAATATATTGATAGAATTTATTGGGAATGTCCATCACAATATAAATTATTTCAGTTGTTACAAACTCAGAATAAAATCACTCAGTTGTACTTAGCTAAGTTCATAAAACAAAGTTTATATTCAATATCAGTTTGAAATGTCCTGCCTCCATACTCTGATTGTAAATGTATTTTGTAATGTTGACGAGGGGCTCTGTGAGCTCAAGTCACTAAATTGAATAAACTTCTGTTCTGTTCTGTTCTGTTCTGTTCTGCCATGCAGAGACTAAATGTATAATGAATGTATAAAATATGACTTTGACATATGGTACATTATTTCTGTATGCTCTTTTATTTGTATGATGTCGCGCAAATTCTTATGATGAATAAGAGCATTAGAATAGGAAAATCTTTGCTTAGAACAACACGTGCTGTGAATAGATCAGTATCAACGCTTCAATTACACTTTTTGTTGTTCATGCCATCAGTTGAAGCAACTGACCAAATTAATCCATTCTATATTATAGGGCGAACCCCTCACCGTTCACCCCGTTCCAAATACGATCGGTCAACCGGTTACAATTAAAGCAAGAGATATGGATCCTTCGATGAACGAAGTTAAATTTTCAATTGCCTCAAGTAAGTATGATAAACCATTAAAGAGTCTAATAAATGAAATAAATCAAATAAATCTTGAATTCTGTAAGAATGTTTTTGAAATACAAACATGGTAATTCTCAAGTACAGAATCAGCTTCCCTCGAAAATCAAAACTTATAGTTATGACTTGTGGGGTAGTTGGTAAAACTATTTGGAATTTATTTGCGTTCAGGAAACTCGTGTCTGTTTGTAATTATAAATCCTAAACACAGTGAATTAAAATTGAAATATTATTCATTTTCAAAAACTACTTCCAGCTATACCTCAAGGAAAGGAGTCCCACTTCACAGTGACAACCAGCCACGCCTCTGGAGCCTTCTACATAGCCACAGTGAAGCAGACAGCTCCTCTAGCGGTCTCTGAAGGATTCGAGATCTTCCTAAAGGTTTGTTCACAGACCATATACTTTAATGGTCTCTAGTTTGTTCTACCAGACCAATGTCTCTTACAAATGCTTTGTTCTTTGTAGAAAATCACTGAAAAGCTTTAATATATAGAGATTATTACCCGAGGAAGAGTGTCATATGCCCTTTGCGAAACGAGTGTGAATTTTGGTATTGCCCGAGCGAGAGCGAGGGTTATACACAAATTTGCACTAGTTTCGTGAAAGTCATATAACACACTTTCGAGTGTAATAATTTCTTTATTACCCCTCTATTCCATTTGATTCGCGTAAAAATAGTCAGAAACCGGCCCACTTCTCTTGCGACAGCTAGCTACATTGACGCCACGAACAATCGTTATATGACGTCACAGACGGAAAAATACGGGAAACCGCGGTGAAACAATCGTTGCTAGGCAAACGTGATATGTGCACATGTGCTCATATCAAACATATTTACTCGGTTTTTTTCAACTATATGGGTAATAATAATGTTTACGGCTTATTTTCATCTGAATATGCTTTAATATGTCAATGACGTCGTCATATGTTTTCAAAGGTTCATCTGATGTCATTTAACTTTTAAAGGTGTCATAACCAAGGTCTAATGGGAGACAAGTTCAACACACACGTGTGTGTTCTTACGAGTAGAGTTTACCCAATCAAGTTTAATCTAGCAATAATGCTATACATGTACCTTCAAAAGTCTGCCATCCTTAATGATGTTTTGTTTCAATAAATTAATTGTCAATTGTTATATATTTTAGGTTGAGGAATTATCTGGACACAAACGACATGATATGGCAATGATATACTTCATGGTAAGTCCTAAATATATAAAATACAAGAAATTCTTACATCCATACCATATGCCTATATTTAACAAATTAAGAACATATTTGTATATCCTCAAAGGTTATTTTCATTAAAGCATAATATTCCTCTGTGGTTGTATTCACTTGTTAATGAGAAAACAAATAAATAATTAAATAACTTGCCAGTCCGTGATTTTTAACATTGTTATCTCCTTTAATTTTTCTTTTCTTTAAGAATCATTCATTATTTTTATTCATAAAGAAACCACTCACTCGTGATAAGTGACCCATAAATTAATCATATTCTGATTCCCTCAAAGGGGGAGAACTCCGAAGAAAGCAAACCGGAAGTGCCAGGGTCTGGAGATAACCCCGAGAAGAGTCCTATTGCTGGAACCTCCCAAGATACGCTCGCTTTGATTATCGTGGTTGCGATACTTGGAGCCTTCCTGTTGTGTTTGACCATCGCATTTCTCTGTTTCGTCATGCGAAGAGGAAACAAGGCAGCAAAATATACATCAAATGTAAGCATGAACAATTTATAGTTACTGTTTTGATACACAAGTTCATATATGACAAGAACAATTTAAAAGATGTACTTTGAGATCATTCTTGTAAACCAGGACCTATATTTTCGAAGCTCTCTGCACTAAGATAGTAATAAGTGCCATACATTAAAGATGCATCCATTTTATTTCACTTTAATACGTGCCAGCAAACGATATCTGCTGATTTCAGTTGAAATAATTTCACTGAAACATGCATATTCGTCCCCAATCGTCAAATATATCATATTTACTACTTTCCAATTAAACTCGAGCAACATCGTTATACATGTGCAGAAACCGAAACTACATACCCCATGTACATGCACAGTAGTAAAAAGACTTATTAAACATTATCAACTCAAAGTTGTCTTTTTGTCTGTTGTAAATAAGTTTTCAAAATTACGTTTGACAAATTGGCGCGCGCCACACGCGGTGCATTGTCCGGTTTTCGATCAGAAATTGACACTTTTACCTTTACATCGCCGGTATACTGAGTCGACTATCGTCCACTCGGAAATTTTCGATAAAAGTCAGTACTTCTCGATAAAATAACACAATTTATAACCTTTGGCAAATGTGACACCAAACAACACAATGGATGTACCTTTAACCTGACTTACAAATATCTTAGCGCTAAGAGAACTTCGAAAATATGGGTCCAAACTAAAACAGTATTTTGATATGGTGTTTATGTTTATACATTATATGATGTTTTTATATAGGTTGAAATCATATAAATACCTCATATGTTTTGATTTTCACGTTAAACAGGCATTTCATAAAAAAAATTGCCTAAATTATTTAGATAAAAGGGTTGACGACTGCCGTTAGATGCCTAGAATTGAAGCCATGGCCACATTGTGCCAAAGTTCTTTCATATCACATCTTACCGAAAATCACTTGTTTCACACAATCACACTCATAAATATTTAATAATTGATTAATAATTGATTAATAATTGAACTAAACTTAAATGAAACCTCCATTAAAATAAGTCAACATCTGCATGCAGGGTGTGACGAACGAAGCATACAACCGGAGTTAACCTTGCATGCTGAACTATCTTCTGTCTAACGGACGACGTCACTGCTTTCAGGGGTCACGTGGGCGGAGTCTGGACATGACCCAGATGTAGAATTCAGACACGATTCCTGAGAGTGCCATTAACCTCCATATTTGGACAATAGGCCTACCATTCACACCAGTATTAGAGGAACCTCTTCAGATGTTCTTGAGATGTTAAACTGGACACTTATTAAACACAATAATTTATATTAGTACATATCATAGTGGAAGAACTGCTTTTTGATAAATACTGACTTGTGAACATTTCAATGACATATATTTTGATATTTTTAAAGAATGAAACTATTTGTATTTTTTATGAACACTTAACCAAAGTCTTTATACCTGATTTACCTAATAGGCCTTTTTGTGGTATTTCAATTCTGAAAATGATACATAGAGGATATTTGAGAACCATGTTTATGTGAGTGAAGTAAAATACAAATGTATATTGGTTCACGAGAAGCGCGGTCACGAGTGTAAATGTATTGTTTATTCTTTACGAGATGAGATCTGCATGGTATTCGACGAGCGATGGCAAATATTCTATTTAATAGATTTAGAAAATTAATATCGATTCGTTCAGTTTACGAAGACGCATCCAGGATCGCCACGCCTTATCGCATGACGTCATCCTATTGTTACGATGACGTCATATGATTGAAAGTGTTTTTTCACTCAGTGAAAATACGGATTTTATCGATAACACCACTGAAAATAAATAAATAAATGTATACTTCCCCAAACACATATTCATCTATAAAGCATGATATAATGTCTACATTTAACAAGCTTCTGAGAGAGCTCAGTCTAGGTGAGAATGATCAAGCATAATCCGAGATGCTTCTATAACCCATGTTCTTGCTCATTCATACAACTTTAACCGATACTTCCTTCTAGACGTCGTTAACATTTCTGAACATAATTTCTTTTACACTTTAAAGGTACATTGTTATGAACGAGTATTCTTACTGATGAGTTTATATTTAATATTCAAGAGAAATTATATACAATGTATGTTTTATACATATCTGTCTATGTTTGATATGAATGATAAAAATGAATTGTCTTTATTTCCCCCAATAGTGTCGGAGAGTACATTGAATTATTACATGAACACAAAATACATCACTATGTACATTTTATATTGATATGGAAGGATGGACAAACATAAATGGATATTACACTCGATATGATTGAATGGGATATGAATCATAGATATAGCATACTTTTTAGATTCCACGAGCTTATGCTCCTTGCAACCATGTCGATGAATAGACCCCACAGATGTAGATCAATGTCGTCCACAACTTGGGTGATGCCACCAATGAGAGTGATAACTCGTACATTATCCGAGCTATTCTCTAGCTTTATGAACGTTTCAAATGGTAGAATATCGAATAAACGTTCATACATAATGTTAATGTGTCGGCTGTATACATAACAGTAGCATATTGTTGTAGTTATGTCTTTTTGTCGTTTTGTCGTGTGAGTGAGAGATTGTGAATGACTTATGTAAATAATCTTAGTGAGCTAAAGAACACTGATATTATGTTACATGGTGCTTTGACGTAATTGCTGTTCTAATAAAATTCAGGAATTATGTCAATTCAGCATTTCATGCAACTATATTTTCATTTCTGTACTTACTTGATACACTGTGTGTTGTTGTAGCAGCTGTTGTTGATTGATATGTGTCATAATTAATACACTTAATCATTTGTTTTGTATATATGTATATTCATACGTTGTTTTCGTAAATATTTTACATGAAAATGAATAAATGTTGGTAGCTTTCCATTTTCATCTTTATTCAATATACATCGCTCCAATGGTTTGAAACAATAGCTTTAGAAAAGATGTGAAAAGGCAAACATATGTTGTCAAATTGTATCTTTGTCTAAATAATACCTGTACATTATGAATATCACGGACCAGTAATTCATTATTCCGTGAACACGTGACACGCACGCGTCATTTTTTCATTACTTGATAGCCATCGAAAAGCTTTCTTGCGTTTGAAAAACATGATAGCCTCGGCGTATTTCCTCACTGTACTGCATTCACTATGTTATAGTCACTGTATTACATTCAATTTAATGCATTCATTGTACTGCACTCACTGTGTTATATTCACTGTGTTACATTAAATGTTTTAGATTCACTGTATTGTATTCACTGTATTGCATTTACTATATTACATTTACTATATTACATTTACTATATTACATTCACCTCACTAACTGTTTATAAGGTTTTTCACCAGTCTGATGATGAAATCTACCCTGTTCCCAGGAAAAATTGCCTCTAGTGGGATACGTTCTGGTTTTAAAGATTCCTCGCCATATTCATATTTAAACACAGTAGGTTATAATCTCCTAATTAGCTAGACAATCACACTATAGTTTTCAAACGATCACCGTTTCGAATGCATTCGAAAATATTCGTTAATACGTTCCAAATGCTTCGCTAACAATATATTTTAACAATGTCCCACGGCATATTGGCCCCTTAAAATCACGTTAGACGCCATCAAACACGTTTTCCCAAACTAAACCTCACATTGACATTGATACACTATGGAAAGGGCTCCACACTGCGTTGTTAAACACATAAGGAAACTAAAGGAAATGTATACTTGTATTTTATATATATATATATATATATATATATATATATATATATATATATATATATATATATATATATATATATATTATATATATATATATATTATATATATATTATATTCTTTCTGTTAACCATTGGCTTACATTTGGGGTACATGTACTTAAGTTTGATAGTTATTTTGACATATTTATTAGCAATAAGCACACTAGAAAAGACAAGGATAGTTTATGGATGATCAACTTCTTTATTTTACAATTGAGGCGTTTCGGTAAATATCCATATACATCTATCTAGCAACATTGATAACATTATAAGGATCTACAATGAAATGATCTACCATTGTAAAATAAAGAAGTTGATCATCCATAAAATATCCTTGTCATTTCCATAACACCAACTTTTGGAATGCCTTTCAAACAATTAATAGACAATATTGAAAATTTGGTTATGAAAGATTCGATTTAGATATTAAACTGAAACGTCAAACATCTGTTGCAACTAAAATATGTACATTAAATATAATGATATTTGTGACTCTTAAACATGCGTTAAATTTAGACTGATATACATGTATTTCACATTCAAACATGAGAAACAGAATGATAACCATAACAATGCCTTTCCTGATTATAATGACAGGGGCAAGAAAAGCGTGCTAGCGTGAAGTGCCGGTATCCTCCAGAAGTAATGGACATATCCTCACTACACAGCTTATTCTAACAAAGTTCTATCATACACATTGATCATAAAATAATTATGAGTTTCATTAAAACACATAAACAGCGACGAATGTACGTGCCCATGTACACAATAACGTTCATGTTTCAATTATCCTCTATCGGAAATCTATAATTGGTACTACCGGTTGATGGCGTCATATTATATATCCAGGAGAATCTGCAGTGACGACTGAACAATTACATATAAATCCATGTAAACTCTTTGAAACCATTTGAAGTTAACTTCTCCCGACCTGAATCCTATGCTTCACATCTGCTAGGGTTGAACTACTCAGAGAGTAGCTGTCTTCCAGGAATCTCGATACAGTTTTTAATCACAAATATAATCAATATTGAAGCATTCTTAACAATAGAGATCTAAAGGACTTTTCATGCTAAATCATGTATCAACTTGTATTTGATCTGGTGGTATTGATTCACCAGTTGCTGGTGTATGTGTTGCCTGGTACATCGTCTGATAAGTCGATACTGTACCTTGATGATTGTACATGTGTTGTATTTCTTCAAATGGATATGTGAGATAGATTTGATTGGATCAATAGGTTTAGAAGTGTGTGAAGTGCTTCCCTACGGTTGCTATAGAACTAAACAAATACGCCTTGACCTTACTATCTTCATATTACTTTCTTAAGAATGTAATAATGTGAACTAGTACATTTCATAAACACATTGTTTCTCAGATTGTTTCTCATAAAAAAATACATTAATGTCTTGTTTCTACTACCTTTGGCAATGGGGCAAATGGTGAAGTGCACCGATATGCTTTTGACATGCCATGATTAACTGAAAGGAATTCATTTACTATAACCGTCATGGAATTTTGAAATTTAAGAAGAGAGTTACATGTATAAAGCTCATAAGGTTTTGAATTTCTGACATGTAAAGTATACTCAAAGATTGGATAAGTAAACGAAGGCCGATGTTATCTTGACTTGTTTCATTGCGTCTTGAAATGTACCTGGGCTCCGTTCCATAACAGCGAGCGCTTATAATCGCTCTTTGGTCGTTCAATGTAGCGCTCAAGTAGCGCTCAAGGAGCGCTCATTCTCTCCTGAACGACACGGTGAAAAACCTCAAAGTTCGCTCGCTTTGCTACGTAGCGCTACATTGAGCAATCGCGTTATAGAGAGACACGGTGCAAAACCTCAAAGTTCGCTCGCTTTGCTACGTAGCGCTACATTGGGCAATCGCGTTCAAGAGAGGTTTAAAAGTAATCGCTCATTGAGCGATTACTTTGAAACCTCTCTTGAACAGCGCCCTGGTATCTAGACTGGTTAAATTCTCCTCTAACTTAAACAGACTGTCATGTTGCAACTGTGCTGTGAACGTATTTAAGGTCAACCAAATATGACAGAATAAAATTATATAAGAAACATTGTTAAACAAGAAAAAAGAAAAAGAGACATCATGCCAGACGATGTAATCCTTGGATTTTACAGACCAACAGTTTAACACTATTTGCAGGACAATCTGTGGTGTATAAATATACACAACTCCTGCATCAGATAGATACATTGGTACAGAGTCAAAGTATCAGATGTAGCAAAACCAACTATGTTTATGATGATAATATAATTACAAATTAGTCAGTTACGACATTGACTCAAATAATAAACTTGTCTCCGAAACCATTGGTAATGAAGAGTGCGGATATTTTATATTCATCTACGGTTGTATCATAGCTAGCAGATGTTTATTTCATACGTTCAGCCGTAGGTACAATGGAATCATAGGACTTGTGCAATCTTTATGGTGTGCGTTCTTGCATTCCTTTCAATGAATCGCCTTTATGAAGAAGAACATGAAGAAATGTAAGCAGTTCGAGCATTTATTATCCATGTTATTTAAACCTGTCAGTGATAACCTGATCACTTTCATATGTGCGTGCACTGGAACAGAAAGCAGTTAAATAGCATTCTCAATCGCTTAACTTAATCATGTTTCGTTTGGTATATGGACAATGTAAGAAAACCTTTATGCCATGTTCATCTAAGATGCATGACTCTCATTAGAACGCAGTACTCGAGATGTCAACTTGCGATCAAAAGCATGTCGTGGTAGGCTGGTGTGTACACTAGGAGGCCATGGTGAAAGATCTGTAAATAGACTCAACACTGTTTGCGTACGTATGCGTGATCCAATTGGGAAAAGTGGTTATGTTTCGGGTGATTCGAAAGTCACCAAATAGTAATAAGGTAGGTCTCCCATTCAATGTCCATATCATTTTGTAAATCAGAAACAGATGTATGTTGACAAATTGCATGTCTATGTCGGATATATTTGTGATTTTTTAAAACGGAACTAAAAAAGAGTCGAAATGCAAAAACACTTCGTCTAATAAAACAGAATGAGTCTTGTCGTTGCAAGTTTCTGGACTTGTCCATCTCTTGTATCTATCTAGAAACTCGTCTCCAGATTTGTTGGAAAATAACATTTTACTCTTACTTCATGTTCATTGGTGCATTCAATGTTTACATGGTGCATGATCTGTTATGGTTTGTAACTGCATTATAGGCCATGAGGCCGATATTACGAAATAAACTTCTGTCTGTCTCTTTACAATGTTTACATGTATTTCCGTCATGTCGGGAGAGTTGATTACCTCTACATGTGATATAAAAGAGCACCAAGTAAGCGATATGGTAATTGTGAGTAATGTAAATTTATTAATATTGTCTGAAACTCCTAGCCACTACACCAAGACCATCGATTTAACGATACAATTCCCATGGCAGTATTTCTCTGGCAATCAATGCTTGACAAGCTCCAGTATTCACACACGGGTGTTATCGACTGAAGGCTAGAAAGGTAAACCTATTCTTGTTATATACCATCAGTGTCACTATGTTACAGTGGATGCATAGCGTCTACACATGATGCACACATGCATGGATATTGGAACACGGACACTTTATGCGTCCTATCTTGACTACCGGGAAGTTCGGGTGAGAACTGTCTATTGTTTTACTATTGTTTTACTCTTCAGGTAATGTAGCAATGGATAAACAAATCACACACGACATGCACAGACACGGATAAGGGGTTCTTGGTCGTTTCACAAGGTCTCCCTAGGATCTGTCACCAGACCATGTTTAATTAGCGATACACTGGTCAGTTGGGGATAACTGTTTGTTTTCGTTTTAGTCAGCTTGGCTGTCTCCCTCATGTCAAATTAAACCGTGTTATATCGAATTCAGGACAGAAAAGGTTAGCGTGTTTGGTATCTGTTTGTCTTGGTTAACTATATTCAGCCTACCTCCTTTACTGAATCATGCATTGTCTCATTTATCAGTTGTATGAAGCAGCTATAAGACACCTACATGTTTTGACATTTTGTCAGGTTTTACAAGCTTGTCATGAATTGCTTATCCTTCTCCCTCACGCACATATTACGCAGGACAGATAAGGCGGGCATATCTAACAAGTCTATTACGACGCAGTGAATGCATCTATCAATGATAACTAACGATAACCATTGTTCGAGAATGAAGTTCAGGACAGCTAAGGTAAAATGTATCCTTAACAATGTTGGTCAGCACAGATTTACACTTGTATTTAAGGAAACACCTGCCTCTTCTTCTGCATAATTGTCACTGGGTGTCATGGCGACACGACACATGTGGGAAGTCTTATCTCTATTCTCACCAGGATGTGTTGTTTTCTGCATATTACAGCAAGACCTCGTGAGGTAAACTGCGCCGTGGTCACGTTTAGTTATCTTAATGTGCTGTACAATGTGAACATAATAAACATACCGTATACCTAAATATATTCCGATATTTCCTCAAAGCATAATAATATGGGATAAATAATACTAGTTAAGTTCCTACCTGGATTTGATATAAAAACCTGACATAGTAATACTATATATTAAAATGTGACATCAGATAAACTAATGTACAAATTCCTCGTGTCTCTCAGAATACGTTTGTTTACACAGGACTTATAACTACTCCAGAAGAGGTGAGGAAGACGGTAACCCCTGTTTACTTGAATAACATTATGGTTGAAGTCAGGGGTTGTCTGAGTGTTTCTTGCTATACTTCCACGCACGGGATCAATGAAGATCAAGGACATTTTATCTGGGTATGTCTGCTATATGCTCATGTTCTGTTTGTCGGATTCTCTGATAGGATATCTGTCCAAAAATACGTTAGTTGTCTCTCTCTGGTCTCTATTGTGAAGGTATACTAAATGCGTATCGGTTTTCTCAATGTTACCTGAAAGGTGTTGTTATGATAAAAACCCTCACATTCACGTCCTGACTACTTAAGAACTCATAACACATGTACTAAGTACCTCAAGTTTGATGTATACATTTTGCCCAATATATATATACGATTGTTTCTGTTTCATTTGACCAATTTAGATAAAACGCAATTCAACATGATTGTTATGAGTTCTCACCTTCACAAGCACATTACCTGAGACATGAAGCTTTCAGTCAATATATCGACATTTATACTTCCCTTAACAGTGCCAAATCCTAGTATCAGTTCAATTACACACTACTGTACAGCCGTCAGATTCCATGCATGCAGCTTGTTACGACGTAAATTGTAATAACGACGTGAATTGTAATAATTGCAGCAAATTGTTATAAAACTGACGTAAATTGTAATACCAACGTAAATTGTAACAAATTTTGACGTAAAATGTAAGACGTAAATTGTAATAAAAATTGACGTAAATTGTAATAACCGTTATTTGCGGTAAAATGTAATAAATACTTACGTAAATTGTAATAACCGTAATGTCCACCTGATAAGAGTTAGAACTTATCTTTTCAGATAAGCTAATGTTTGCAAGTGAAGATAATAGTATATTAAACTAACTTTTAGAATACGAATTATTAGGTCCGGCGTCACATTTTCGACTTTCGTCGTTTAATGACACACCCAGGACGAACCTTTTTTATGTACTTTAAAAGCAAATATTGAGAGAAGTGTAAAAGTGGTGAATTTTGAATTAAAACAAATTCTCTTGATAACTGTGCGTTATCAGGATGACATTCACACAACACGCAAACTTTGTTTATACAAAATAGACATTGTATAAATTACAGAATTTGTTTCAAATAATTCGTATTTTCAATCGACAAACAGACCATTTCGTTACAAATTAGGACTAATTCGTTTTTTAGCTCATCAGGCCTGAAAGGCCCGATGTGCTTATGGCATGGCGTCCGGCGTCCGGCGTCCGGCGTCCGGCGTCCGGCGTCCGACCGTAAACTTTTCGCTTTTTCGACTTCTTCTCCAGAACCAATGACTCAACAGAGCTGAAATTTTATGTGCAGACTCCTTAGCCAATGGGGATTCTAAATTGTAGATTTCGTGACCCCGTGACCCCAAATGGCGTCACAGGGGTCACATCCTTAAAAACCTATTTTTATCTTCTTCTCCAGTTCCAAAAAGTCTAGAGAGCTGAAAAGTTGTGTGCAGACTCCTTGGCCAATGGGGATTCTAAATTGTAGATTTCGTGACCCCATGATCCCAAATGGGGTCACCGGGTCACATTCTTAAAAACCTATTTTCATCTTCTTCTCCAGTTCCAAAAGGTCTAGAGAGTTGAAAAGCTGTGTGCAGACTCCTTGGCCAATGGGGATTCTAAATTGTAGATTTCGTGACCCCATGACCCCAAATGGGGTCACCGGGGTCACATCCTTAAAAACCTATTGTCATCTTCTTCTCCAGTTCCAAAAGGTCTAGAGAGCTGAAAAGTTGCGTGCAGACTCCTTGGCCAATGAAGATTCTAAATTGTAGATTTCTTGATCCTGCGACCCCAAATATAGATAAAAGAGGTCATGACCTGAAAAGCTGTTTTCATCTTAAGATTGTATGTGCTCTTCAAAGGGAAGTAATTTAAAGGAAACAACAGTGATGAATTAAATCTTCAAGTGTGTCTTTATTTGTAGGGGATTTTATCTCTGGCCTCAAAGATTTATCAGAGGGGCAAGGACATTAAGACCTATTTCATATTCTCCATTTAAGGTTCTTCCTATTTGTTGTACCTCTCACCTTAAAGTTGACATTTTGAATTAGTTAATGTATATATAGCCTGATGAGCTACAGAGCAAGTGGCTCTTTTTTTCTTAAATCGATATTGAGAAATTAAATGTTTTGATAATCGACTGTAAATTTTCTGTATTACACACAGTTTCACTTTGTACTTACAATAAGCACGTCATATTGCCAAAGTTTATAATGTACCTTAACCAATAGTATAACCTGTATAGCGCTGAAGGTCACTGTAACCTATGTGTATAATTCCTGTTATTTAAATGCACAATGTTTCTTTTTTCACGTTTCAACTTTGAATATGTTCAAACCGAATGTATGTAAAACTTGAAAAATATGCAAAGAAAAAAAAAAGAAGTTATTATTCACACAAAACACTCTCACATTTTATGAAAATTAAAAAAAAATCATCGACCCTTGAAGCGAGGCCATGGACTGCCTCTGGTATAAAAGAAAAGAATATAAAAAGTATTTGGTGGCTTTGCATTTGTTGTAATTCCGAAAGTAAGTTTTAGCACAGAATGTAAGGACCCACAGTGTCTCTTCAGGACCGACAGCTTTTCAAACCTGTGGGTCCTTAAGGTCTGCAGTTGATCAGTCTAATGTATATGAAACCAATCCATCGAATTCTTCTTGGGTTATTTCTTTCGTATCCTATGTACGACTTGTTTTGAACTTTGAAATTACACAATGAGCCGCAAATGCATTTGTCTCCTTTCCTAAGCCTTTTTAACGCTCATCTAAATTCTAAGCTTTTGCAAAGCTTGTATATTCATTGTATCTCGCCTATCGCTCTCTTTCTTTAAGTATTTTACTATTCCTGACATTATTTTTCAAATAAATTTTTTCGACTTCTTTGTGTCACTTTTTGACGAATTGTTTATTTTGAATCGTCGTTGTTACCATATGAGTAATTATATACATGTATATTAAACACTTGAAAGTATATGCCATACGACTTCTGCAAAAGGGGCATATTGATCAGCTGCTTGAGTAATTATGTTGTGTATGTTATTTCTCTGAATGTGGATACTTTTGTTGCCTGAGATGTCGATTTTTCTATGCCGGGGATATACATGTAGTGTATGCAACCATAAAATAAGTCGCATTATAATGATTATATCTTTTGAATGAGTCTGCTTATTTGTTGGCAATTGAACGCATGGGTCTTAACGATACATTGCAGCTGTCACCTACGGTATTTCGTATACCAAAGCAGAAAGAAATGTATCTTAATTCTAGTCGGATGAATTGAATATTTCCTATATATCACGAAATCAAAAGTGTTTATAGAAAGAGAGAACATATGTTATACGGAAAAAATTTTTTGCATGAGTCATTTAGTCACAGACGAAGCAACTGTGTTTTATTTGGATCGCTTCCTATAGCAAGTAGGAAAACCTAATATGCGTTAACTTAGAGAATCATATTGGTAAGTTAATATAAATTACGTAAACGCCTACTAGTTTATATCTATCGGAAGATAGAATGGTTATCTCCAAGGGTTTAAACTTCGCCCCCCCCTACCCGTCCTAATACTGACACATTCATTGCGAATGTTGAGAAAGGCTTGCAGCAACTTGCCCCTGGTGGTAAAGTAGACTATCTGAGACACCAAATAGTCAACATATTAGAAAAGAAAAACAACAATGCTCAGGAAAACCTGACCAATGCAGAGAGGGCAACGCTAAAAAAACTGCACTCTGATCCGGCAATCACCATCGCCCCAGTAGACAAAGGGAGATCTACTGTTATCATGGACACCGACGCCTTCACCACCCTGTCTGACAACATCCTCAACAACCCATCCACCTACAAGCAGCTGAAGAAAGATCCAACCAACCCTCCAACCCTCCACAAGCAACTAGCAGTTCCCCATCCTCGACCTCCATATGCCAGAGCCACCATCAAAGTCCACAAAGATCCAGTCAAAGCCCGTCTCCTAGTTTGTTCCAGAAACACCGTCCACTACAACACCGCCCAGCACCTCGCCCGTCTCCTTGCCCCACTAGGAAAATCAGCCAACTCCTTCGTGTCAGCCGACCTTTGCTCCAAGATCAGCGCCATCACCAATCCAGGCAGACTAATCAGCTATGACGTAGTTGACCTATTCACGAACGTCCCCAGAGATGAAGCCCTCGCCGTCATCAGAGAAAGACTACAAGATGTCCATTCCAGCCTAGACACCCATCTCACTATAGACAGCATCATCCGCCTTATCAACTCCTGTATCAGCTCCACATACTTCACCTGGTCCGACAAGATTCTCCAACAAACCCATGGACTCCCCATGGGTTCCCCCTCTCGCCCATCATCACTGAGATCTACATGACTCACTTGGAAGACAATGCCCTGCAGACAGCCCCAATCAAACCGACATGCTGGTTCCGGAAAGTAGATGACACCTTTGTCATGATCAACCCAACTGATGACCCCAACCAACTCCTCAGCCACCTGAATTCCATACATCCCCGCATGACATTCACAATGGAAGAAGAATCCAACAACAAACTACCATTTCTCGACGTCTTAGTTGAAAGGAACAACATCCAACTCGTCTACAGGAAGCTGACCCACACCGACCAGTACCTCCATTTCACCTCCAACCAGCCCCTCCAAGTCAAGAAAGGTATCATATCAACCCTCACCCGAAGAGCTAAGAATATCTGTTCCACCACCCAAACCCTAGAAGCTGAACTCGCCCATCTCCGTCACGTGTTCATTAACTACAACCAGTACCCTCCCAAATTAGTCAACGAAGTCATCAACGCAACCCTCAACCCTCGAGAGAAACAACCCCATCATCAGTCTCCCATACATCAGACCCATCAGCCACCACATCCGCCGCCTCCTAAAACAACAGGCCAACATTGATGTCGTATTCCAGAAGGAAATATCTCTCCAGAACCATCTCCATGCCAACGGTCGACCAGCCTCAACAAAACAAGAAGATCCCGCTGGTGTTGTTTATCACATTCCATGAATAGAGATCAAGGCTATTATGTACCCCTAGCCTATCATGATCTAATTAAATCCAATCACCAGTAATCCTCAATCTGCTCATCTGGCTTCCTCAGTATATTCATTGTCCATCTTCACATCAACCTAATATCTTGTGTATACCCATTCTCTCCTTAACAATGCTGTTACAACTATGTACATCAATCCAATCACATGTAAAAACATAATTACCATAATTGTATATATTTTCCTGGTTGTCATGATAATGTACCACTTGCTTGATAACGGTGCTAGTATCTGCATCGAAACGTCGCACTCATATCAATAAAGAAGTTGACTATCCATAGAACGTGTTCTTATTCATCATACCAGATTCTAAAATGCCTCTAAAAGAAGTTGTATATCATTAGTTAATGATTACCTTACCTTTTATTTATGCTGTTGAATATGCTAACATTATCATTATTATTACATTATCATTATTGAAACAAAATTTATATAAAAAAAACGATAAGTGAACAAGCAACGATCAAAAGGATCACGTTGTTGAATATGGGAGTGCTTTATCATGCTCTTAGTCTTTACTTCAAACAACACAAAACGGGACATAACAAGATAAAACCATAAACCTAATCTGGGTTCTCGTCCACGTCGGTTTAAGGCCAAGCAGCAAAAGAGGCCTAAAACACTTAAATCTTATCAATAGTCTATGTCACCTTCCAGACAAAAATGAACAAGTACACTGATGCTGCAGCTCACTGTTTGAGGACATACATAGTCCATTCTGTGTTTGTACAATTTTAATACATTTAGATCGACTGTTCTACATTATGCTAACAATCTAAATAAATTTAGATCGACTGTTCTATAGCGTAATATGAAAAAAACTGATTGGTGTTTATGAACAATGGAAGATGAAAAGAAAAAAATCATAAACATGTAAATAAATAGAATGTCATCTGAATCTAGTGTCTCTTCACTAATATTAAATATACATAAGCATATACATCTAAAATAAGACTATAGATTTTTAAAAGAAGTTCATACTTTGATACTTATTACACGGCTCGAATCTCTCACCTAGCCACACAGAACCTATAGACAGTGTGAACACAAACATTGCATGCAGTGAATGGAACGTCTAAAGGCTGTTTATTTATGTGCCCTTTGTATGAATGAGATAAGGCACACAAAAAATTCTCATATCCTAAAAAGAAACCGAATTAGAATTTTAGAATTCATGTAATATTTTCTGATCTTGCTCAAACTGCAATGAAGGTTAAGAATTTATGCAGAATATCATCCTGAATTCTGTAAACTTTGCCATTTGCCTCACTCTGATGCTTAAGCGCTTTCTAGATGTGGTGTTGCTCCTCTAAGAATAACATGTTTAGCTCGTAATGCTTTTATTGTGAACCACATTTTTACAGCACTGTCCACTACACGTATATTCGTTTGACAGAAAATTCACTTTAAATAAATGAATACAAGTTAATGTTATTTTTGTTATGACTTTTGATCATTTTGATAAGATAATACCTTTAAATGTCCCATCCGAAAGTCTCTTTTAATGTTAATAAGACCTTGTTGTACTCTTCACTTGAATCTGTAAATATGTGTATCATATACCCTTATGTTTGGAAATTGTACACGTTGCGTCTAATGTAATCACGCTAGATAAATATGTTTTCATTCTTTGGCCTGCTTTATGTAAACGTTTCTGGACAAAATTTATAAATAATGTTTGTTGATTTAAAATCAATATATACTCACCAAACTAGAATAAATAGAGATTAACCAAGTATGTATCCGTATCATTTATAATATCAGATTTTTGGACTAAAACATAACATATTTTTCTTAATTATATGTTTACTTCATAAGTTGAGTATAGACATTTTACTATTGTAAATAATGAATCTTTTGCCATTAAGTTCAACAATGGCGCTTAGTCGGTAGTGTTTATTGACAAATAAAGGACACTGAAAACGTATAGTTATACTATACCGCACTGTATAACTTTATGTTACAGACCGAGGCCAAATGTATTCGTCCATGACTAAACTTCCAAATAAGTTAACTTAGTGTAGCATCGTACATTCACCAGACAGGCTGAAACGTCAACCATTGAACCAATCACTTGCTTTCTTTTGGACTAATTTGTCGAGCGTCATCTTCAAATATGAAAGATGTTTCAGCTACTACCAGCAGTGGACAGGTTACCATGGATGTTCTGATAAGAGAACATTATTTCTAATACGAATTATGGTGTTTACCAATGCGTATCTTAGTATATCCCAAGAACATGAATCACGTTTATATACTTTCAATCATATCCGTATTTCGTATGTAAAATTTAATGTGAAATTTGAAACATTTTTCATATTATAATGGTTATTCATAATTAGTTTTGTATCACCAGTGTAAGGCTTTTCCAGGTCGAAATAATCACCTCAAGTGTTATTGAACTACACTCCTTTTCATGACAGAATTGTTATTAAGTTTCTATGTAATGAAGAGGATTTAAAACTTTCTGTGCGATGTGTTCATCCAATTCCAAATAAAATCAATTTTGTTATACTGCCATAATACACATTTGTGATGGACGGCTTTCACACATTCTTCACACACAACATTTTTGAAAGCGCAACTACTAACTGATGAAAGCAACTTTGCCAAACTACATATCTAAATATTTAATAATTGAAATATTTTTTACAATTTAGCTGGATAAAAGATTTAAAGCAACATTTTGGTAATGTTTGCACCTGTGGCACATTAGGGTGACAGTACTTTTGTCGCCCCAACGTAATTGTCGCCCTAATGGCGTCCTGTGACGGTTGGGTGCCGCCCTAATGACTAAATACTTCAGACGACCCTTACTGTAGATATCATTTTAATGATGACTGGATGCGTCGCATTTCGACTTGTTTACAAGTCTTTTCAACATGGCGAATATATAGGTAGCTTAAACAATGTACAATGTACAATAGACTTTGATTGATTGATAAGTGACAAGTGGTTAGTATGATTAGCACACAATACACTGTTTACGAGGGATTAAAATTTTTGAGTCATTGCAGGACCGCAGTCAATGAATTGATCATTTGTTTCAATTGCAAAGTATTTTCTTTTTATATACATTTACTTCACGTGAGACCTTCCTCAGTTTTTTCATGAACATTATTACAATTTACGTTAGTATTTATTACATTTTACCGCAAGTAACGGTTATAACAATTCAATGAAAATGTTTAGTACCATCACGGACTTCAATTTCAGTCCTTGGTACTATGTCCCTTAACCTTTAGAGCGCTTGACTTTCCAAATTCAGACTGACAGTACTTACAATATCAACTAATCCCACACTTTTCTATCAATATTTCTGGAACTGTACACATGCTAAGGATATATACGTGTAGAGCAGTGATGCGCATATCGAATGTTCGGAGTGAAGGGAGTGAAGATTATACTTAGTGACTTAGCACTTGACTTTCACATCTGTGACTGAACTTTGAGTATGTCTTGGTGTCAATCAGTGATGCTCAGTCAGTGCTTATGACCCTCAGACAAACGTTCTTGACTCTAGACTGAGGGTAAATTTTAAACTTTTGATTGGTCAGTGGTGTACTTGGTATGCGAATTCCTTGTCATAGGACCATTAAAAAAGTGGCACATATTGAACTTGACCTTGGCAAACACTCACTGAAAACTTTTGATTTGACTTTGATACTTGGCACGCGTATCCCTTGTCACAAGACCTTTCAAATGATAGCGTATTTTTAAGTTGAACAAAGACCGTCTCGTTTAAAATGCAGATCAAGATCCGATCGTTCGTAAATTACCCTTACATTTAAACTGTGTATTGAGAAGATTTGTTCTGTATCAATAGGGCACATGGTGGCGTTTCATGTGGTCGTGCCTGTATTGTTAGAGGTCAGTCTTGAGAAATGACATCACTAAGCATTGACTACGTCTGCAGGGAGAGGTGATAAGAAATCAGTGCACGTTCAGAAGTAATGAAGTGAATGCACGCTATGTTCATGTAGAACTAACATTACTCTTATTTTTACTACAATACTGTACTTATCATTTCAAATCAAGATGTATTTGCTTCAATCCGGGTCGGAATCTAACAAAATCAATATTGAACTGATGGTTATCTATTTCAAAGGGATGCAACTGACAATACCTCAGGGGCGTTCAGATTGTATCAACCGTAGATGATGTTTTATGAACGTGTTAACTATCCGAAGTGCTCCAGGCAAGTGTCTACATCCACATCACTCAATCTACTAGAGAGACAATGCGTTGGACTTGACTGGTTTTCTAATGTCCGTATAAATATGCATTCAAAGTATTTTGCAATAATAACAATGATTTGAAGATCAAAATATATTTTTAATTTTGTTTAATATAAACATCGTGTAGTCTAACCTCTTATTATCTATTGAAATGAGCTTCCTTATTTTCAAACGTCGAATTAATAACATATGGAAATATACAATTATATACTTTAAGGTGAATCTATAACTTATATATCAACATCAAAATATTAAATATAAACATGATATCTACAGCAAGTTCGTGTAAAATATTTTATTTTCCTTTACTTCACGTGAGACCTAATTCAACATCATATAACATATATGATATGTAAAAGTTTATAAGGGCCTGAAGAAGTAGGTACGGAATGACTCTTCTGTGGACGTTAGCCAATCTTATTTCAACTTCATCTTCTTTATATATACTATATCCATATTGTCACGGTAGACCGGTGGTCAGCACATATTGCGCCTAATACTTACGTGTATAATAACGATTGTACCCCAGGGCTAGTTGCACACAGCTCAACTGATCCGCCGCCCCAGGTTTTAGTGAACTGAGGTGTTGCTAACAGTGGAGAGCGGTAACAAGCTTATACAACCTCTATGTAGGTCGGGAAACATATACAAGGTAAGTCAAGTCTGTGTGTACATTTCTAGTATTGACATTTTTCACGTGCTGGATGAATTCCCATGTAAGCCATATTGTGGATTTAATATTGGCGTGTTGATCATAATTGCGTGCATTTGCTGTAAGGTAAGTTTTGAGTGTGGCTATTTAATGCAATCGGCGACTTTCTATATTGTTTATAGAGTCCCCGAAGCAATGACGTACATTGTCATCGTTTGATATAATGACATTTGAAATATCTTTTCAGGAAATTTCACGTGTTATGCATGAAACGAATTGCTGCGTAAGTGTTCACGTGAGTCTAATGGAGAAAAAGTAATGCAATGCATAGTATAGTGTAAGATGAGCTTTCATTTAGTTAATGTTATATATTGAAAAGTGAAATTAATAAGCTTATTGAATAAGTTTAATTTGTAAGCAATTGAATTGATAAATATGGATTTGATGACTGGACTTTTAAATCCATATACATATACCAAAAACCCAAATCAATATGTAGATTTAGTGCACATTGGTAAAGAGATAGTAGTTGACACTCACAATAAAAAAAATGTTATCAGATGTGTCAAGTATGTGTTAATCAATTTTCTGCATAAGCAATCAGTTAATGGTTTTCTATTTTTTTCAACAATAACTCTAGCTTGTTTTGAGGCTTTGAATATGAATTAAGTTTTTAAAAAATCAATGTTTAGGCCGAATAATATAATATGCAGTGTAATACTATTAAGTGTAAACCTTATGAATGGAATCATGTTAGGACAAGTATGTGTGTATAATCTCCTTGAAAAGCGTGGCTAAATTTCATGAATATTCTGTTATATATACATGATATTTTCTGTTCAGCCATCACTTCACTGTTTGTTAATTTCTCTACAACAGCCGCTGTATAGTCTAATCGATATCGAACTACTTCTACAACAACATGATGATACTGGTAGATACACTGAACTAACAGTATGTTCCGCCTCGCTGGAGTATATCGGTTTGAGGGACTATATAGACTGTACAGGTGTTACGCGTACAGCTAATATGTTAATATATGTTCTAGTTAATCAAAATACATTGATTATCTGTTCAATAATGTCACCCCATCGTACACATGTTGAGCTTGACATTGTGAACAAAAACTATTTTATGACAAATGGCTTAAAATTGACTGAACGTGAATGTTATATTGATGTATTGATATATGACATCCGCAGGTACACGTTTAACTGCAGGCGAAGGGTAGCGCAAATGAGTTGCGCATCTGAGATACATGACCAGTCAGCATGAGGTCTTGCAATGCTTCGGTGTCTATGACTTTTTAAAACTATGTCAAATGAAAATATCTGGTGGGTATATTGACAATCCCTCTTTACCAGGTCGGACGAAATGTTGAAATATATCTTAACACATTAATTATTATGGGGTTGTTTTCAAACTATACCCAGTAGTCACGACCATACCGGCATTAAGTTCCCTACATGTAGGTATGTCCAGGTGTGTCTGTGAGCGCTGTCCTGTTGTGGGATTGCTTGACACGTAACCAGGATGTGGAATGTATAATGTATATACACCACCTTGATGGGTGTTCTCGACAGTCATGTCATATGTATATAATATTGTCAGACAGGTGATTCTAATAATGTGCCTGTTCAATACCCTACGGTTCAAAGTTCAATACATCATTATTGTTTCCAATATATATATATATATATATATATATATATATATATATATATAAAAGCAAAATACAAAAACCAACTTGGTTTTGTGTAATTTGGCCTTGTTACGAATTGGTAGAGTGCTCAACATTTGTAAAATGGAGCGTGATAAATGTAGAAAGTTTAGTCAGTTATCTACAAAACCATTCATTGTGTATCACTACAGCTCTGTTTCATGCGCGTAGCAATTTTCAAGTGATACACAATGAATGGTTTTTGTAGATAACTGACTAAAATTTCTACATATATATATATATATATATATATATATTACCAAGTTCCGTTTAGTCAGGGTAACATATGCTCAGAGTTTAATTTTTACTATGGCTTTAACTCGCACATTAACTGACACTTAGTTTTCGCTTTAAAAGTTAAAATGAACATTAATTGAGATGGTGAACGAACTATTGATATCTTATTCTGCAGCAGAGTGTTGCACGACATGACATCACTACGCCAGGAAATAACCTGGGGACTATGTCAGGTCAAGGAAGGCAATTTGGTATATTAATGTAGAAACCTTGCCTATTCATTCACTTACGGCCAAAAGCTAGTACTTGTTCAGGAAAGTTGATGATAGAAAAGCGCAGTTATGATTTGGATGTCATATCAGTTTATTGATGACCTGAGTTATCAAAAGAAAACATTTTTGGAATTGCATAGCAAGGTAACATGGAACAAAATATGTTTTCTGAGAGAAACATTTCTGTCAAAATACTATCAAAAGGAAACATTGATGACAATTTGCTATCAAAAGGAAACATTGATGACCATTTGCTAACTGAAGGAGGCATTGATGACAATATACTATCAAAAGGAAACATTAATGACAATATGCTATCTCCAGGAACCACTGATGATCATTTATCAAAGCATTGATGACCAATTGCTATAAAAAAGGAAGCATTGATGATTTTTTGTCATCAAAAGGAATCATCGATGGTCATTTGCTATCTAAAGGTAGCATTGATGACACTATGCTTTTTAAAAGGAAACATTGATGACAATTTGCTATCAAAAGGAAACATTAATGACAAAATTCTATCTAAAGGAACCACTGATGATAATTTACTATCAAAAGGAAACATTGATGACCATTTGCTATCAAAAGGAAACACTGATGACCATTTGCTGTCAACAGGAAACATTGATGACCCAGTGATGTTAAAAAGAAACATTGATGACCATTTGTTGTGATGATCATTTGCTAGCAAAAGGAAACACTGATGACAATATCCTATCAAAAGGAAACATTGGTGACCATTTGCTATCAAAGCATTGATGACCAATTGCTATAAAAAAGGAAGCATTGATGATATTTTGCCATCAAAAGGAATCATCGATGGTCATTTGCTATCTAAAGGAAGCATTGATGACACTATGCTTTCAAAAGGAAACATTGATGACCATGATTGATGATCTGTGCTTTCTTGATGAACATTAATAAAATTTACTGTCAAAAGGAAACATTGATTACCGTAAGCTATCAGAAAGAAATAATGATAACCATGTCAAATGAAATGTGTTACCAGAAGCAAACAATGGCGAGAACATAATGAAAAAACATAGTTTTCTTTGATAGGCATCAAGTACTTTGTAGCAGAAAATAATGGCAAGTCAATAGATGATCAACTTCTTTATTGTCAACCTTTTGTTTCTTGACTAGATACATACATGTTAATTAGACAGATGAACTCCCGCTTTGACGAAAGGTAATTGTGATGACGGTAACATGTGTCACGTTGTTATAAGCTAAAAGGGCAAGTTACAGGCGGCTGTGTTGGTTCTAATGCACATATTAAATACTGGAGAATCACCTTTGTCGGTGGTTAGAGACAGCTGTCGTTCTGGTATCATTAAAGGCACGTCCTAATGTTTATTCATTGATATTTTCAATGTGAGATAGGTTACATACGCAGTCAGTAATCTTCATCAGCGTATATGTACCGGAGACTCTGAGTGCTTCTTCTAAACCCGGGATACATGCAAAACTGTACATGTCTTTGACACGTTCTTGAGCATTAGCGCACAGTAGATTAAGATGATGGGTGATTTTGAACTTTAGGATTCATATTGGACGATGGGTGCTCATGGTTAAATGGACAGATGAAATGAAGATGTGAATGAAAATATTATAACTCTACATACGGGATGCCATTGTGTTTCTTGAAAGCAAATGGAAATGCTACAATGACCATCACACCAACGAACACATTCAGAAAGATTCAAAGGACATCATTTCTTAAGTATTTGGAAAGATAAGGTATTGGTAAGGGTCCGATGGAAACATACGTTTAACTGGTGTGCTTATACCAGATGGAGCAACAAGACAACCAAGAATGATAAGTGATAAAAGACAGCAAGTAGAACCAACATGTGTCGACCATGTGCATAAGTGATTGAAGTAAATATTATTCATAAACGAACGGTTGAAACAAGCACAGAGACACACTAATATCTGAAGAATATGATAAGGAAGTGAATGGTTTTATCATTGAACTTTGCGTCGACCTGAAATTTCAGATCGTGGATCAAGTGTTCATGCTCGGGATACAAGAATATCATGGTTCATATAGAGACTGAAAGGTTTCTTACAGCAGTATTTGAATCTGATCTGAAATTAACACTTATGTGCCAGTGCTTTGTGGAGAATTGTTGTTATACCATATCTACACAGTTACTTTAATGGTCCGCAAATATCTAAGCGGGAAATTTAACATATAGACACAGGAAAGTGTAAATTAATCTTACCTCACAAACAGGTGAACAATGGTCTATAGTACCAAGCGGGATTACCTGGCTAAAACCCAGGTATACAATTCAGGTAATTATAAGTTCAAACAATAAATAATAACCAGTACAAGTACATGTATGGTAACGTCCCATTCTGCCTACAAGCCCACGTTCACAATGCTCATTTTGCCAACAAAAATGAGATGAGGCAAAGAGGGGATGATGTGTTTTGTTTACTAGGTAGTAGCATATAAACTTTGAACTATGAAATGAAACAACGTAAGCAAACTCTGAAATTCAAGGATTAATTACAGCTTTTTAGTGATTGCGTCACTATGTTTCAACAACATGCTGGTAGACTTTACAAAATAAATATTCATAGTCACTGAGATTTGACATTAAATCGAATATGAAAAGGGGACCATATTTTGAAAGCTGAGGTCATAACTTTGTATTTTTAGGACTTTTGTTCCGTTTTCTTTTATCTGAGGGGAACACTTATTGCTTGGGGCGCATACGCCCCAAGCAGTAATAAGGTGAATTTCTCCCTATATACTGTTGGAATTTTCAAATAGAACCTTCAGCCAATGATATGCGTTGTCTTATTATCTTTAAAATTCTATTGACCAATGACCAAAGCTGTAGCAAATTATGAACCACGTGACATTGTGGGTAATCCGAAATAATTGGCACAAACAAATGTGGATTTTGATTATCAATATTTGTCATATAGATAGAATTGTTCTTTAATGTTTCATTAGAATCAATGATAAACTTGTAATCTGCAATTCAAATCAATATCACAAGTAACAAAGCGCTTTTCTATAAGTTAAGAACATTATTTTGCATTCCAGGATCGGAAACTACGTTCCGTTTGGTTAACAGTTTTACTGGTTATGATTGATTCGGAACCCGGCGCAACACCCGGCAAACGCCGCCGAAAATGGTGAAACCGGCGTACGCCTAAGGCGTAATCCGAATGATCGGTTTGAAATGACAGACGAAGGTGGCGTATAATGGCTTACAAATGCTATCCATGCGACATTTAATAACTATATTTTCTTTGACTTTGCATTTGACAACTAGATACTTTGACGAAGTGATTTATTTAAGAATAATACTGGTTCTTTAAAACAATGCCTAACACGCTAATAAAATGTCAATTCATGTTTGGAAGTAATGTTTTAAAAAGTTTTCTCATTTAAATGACATGTTAATTTAAGATAGTTTGAGGGATGATGACGTCTTTCTGTTTGTACGCCGATACACTTGTTAACTTTAAGCCTGGCTTCAGAACGGTGCATGTACTCCGGTCACTTGGTCTGTGTATATGCCGATGAAACGAATCAAACATAGCCACTGACCTACTTTTCCAAAATTTTGCTGATGTCGAGTTAGCGAAGGCAATGTAATAGAGTTGGTCTCCATAGATTAAAATCTAAAAATTAAAAGAATAATCGCCACACGGTTAATTGACATATTTGTTTGAGAGCTTTACATTGATATAACACACGGTGTTGTGTTGTGTTGTGCGTTGGTTGCTGTCTTGGAACTCCCGTTACATTTTGTCCTTAGGGTTAGAACAAGTCCGAATCCTTTCGGTGATACTTTTTTGGAATAATACATCCGATCGAGGTCTTTGTGATAATTGAATGTAAACATGTGATATTGCATTATTTATACAAAGCGTAGGATACAAAGGGTAATTCAAAGGAGAGAAAATAAATCATAAAATTGTTTTAAAAAGTTTTAAAACAATTAAAATGCCAGTCTATAAATTTCTAACAAATAACACTTGATCTAGACATTAAGACAAATATATATAACATTCAAATCCTATGTTAATAGTTAATTAGGCTCTAATTTGTTACAGAAAAAAAATCTTCAAAATAAGATGTATTGACATGTTATGATGTTTGGAGAGGACTATCGGACAACACCAAGGACGTATTATGCAGACTTTCGAATTTTGTAAAATGGATATATTTACTTGTGCACTGAATTTCATTGAGAATAAGTGGGTAAAACTTATCTCAGGTAATACATGTGTATGCAAGCTTACGTCACCTGTTAGATGTTACACGAGTAGGTCTTACGCCAACCTTTGTAATGTCAAAAATAACTCAAAATGTAACGATATAGTTATGCGAGGAACTCTTATTAATGACAAAATGAAATGAAATTTGCATATGTTACTTCAAGTGAAATTATTAAAATAAGGTTTCATACAGTTGTTGAAGGTTCCGATACAAAACTAGCTAAACCGAAATATAGAATAGAATATATAATTACTCCTTCAGCTTTTCCTCACGCAATACTTCCTTCCTTAATTGTATGTTCTTCCTCAACCCTCTCATAATACATTGTCGGATACCTGCCAGTCCATCCAGCACCCATATTCACCTGGAATCACCTCCCACTAACAAATCACCGCCTAACGTTCCATACACTACATCTATCCAGGTGCCCCAAGCTTGCCTTTTTAAAGGTTTTTCTTGTCTCGTGACTTGTGGGCTGGGTTGAGGTCTTGTCTCCAATGGCATATATATTTCATCATGTTGTGGTTGAGACTATAGAGGGGATGTCACCTGAGTGTCTTTTGATATTGAATATGTCAACACAGATTGATACAATTTACAAATAATTTAACTTTTATCAGTGATGATGCATTTGATATCAGAAGACGCAATGGTGAGGTTCTATTATCATTCACTCCTTTGTCACAGGAAATGTAATTTAATCTATGAACACAACACTGTCATTAGGTTTCCAGTGATTTTATAGAATTGCAATGTCATCGATTATGTGTCATCATGGCATTGTGATGTCATCAGGTGTCATTTGATAATGGATCAGCATAATGATGTCATGTAACTGACGATGGCAGAGCATTGTCACAATGCTCTGCCATCGCCATTGTGCAAATCTACTTTCAAACAATATCTCCTATAGTCGACACAGTATAGTTATCACAGTGGCGGAATCAGACAGGGTGGACCCAAAACGTAAATCTCCCTTTTTCCAAATTTTTGGCTCCGCCACTGTATCGCACACGCGATAGCTTTATGGAACAGTTTTTATGTTAAAGACGCGTCCGATTACTGCTCAAATTGCCTTTCTCATATAGACTGCGCACAAAAACACAAGCAACTCATGTGCGACACGGTTTCCACATGCTGCACGCTTTCCACATGCTGCAAGACAATACGTTGTCATGTCATCGGCTCACTTAGATTGTCATGTGTTCACTACAAATGGATTTATTAAATGCAAGACATAATTGCATTATCGATTAAAGATTGTCATGTCTGGATAGATAACAATGGGATGTTATTGATGCATGATCGTATCGTCCTCTGACATATTCACATTCACACTTTGTTAAGGTACGTTAATATTCTGATTTTTTTCTTGTAAAACTCTGTAGTGAAATATGTTTCATGTTCATAATGGCCGTTGCTGATGTTTCTATGTATCATGGTGTGTATATACATATTTCGAGATTCCTGAACGTTTTAATTACGGCAATTGTTATGTCAGTTACATAAATTCGATATGTCCTGTGTACATAATTTTACGTAAATTATTGTTTCTCGTGAGGAAAATATCACAACAATACATTTACTACACCATCGGATGATGCCTGATGCGTGTAGTGTCCATCATATTTCATATAAAACAAAACTAAATTTTATACAATATTTTAAAAAGTTTTTACCTTTTACGTTTAATGAAAATTTAATATGGATTTCCAATATGAAGACACGATGTTGATGTACAGTCACGCTGGCTTGTTTAACCAGATCGGCAGATGTGTGCTGCCTATTGACATGCGCGGGTAGTTGATACGTAGGTATTTATGTGAACATAGGTGTGGTTCATACGTAGGTATTTATGTGAAATGTGTGTGGTGTATACGTCCAGGTATTTATGTGAAATGTGTGTGGTGTATACGTCCAGGTATTTATGTGAAATGTGTGGGGTGTATACGTAGGGCTTTAATTGAATTGTGTGTAGTTGATATGTATGTGTGTAGTTGATATGTATGTGTGTAGGTTATTGTTACATGTTTTATTTGTAAGTTTTACAATCCATAACAAAACATTTACAGAATATATTAAATTTTTAAATCAATATTTTGCCAATATATCACCATGTTGTATATTCTAACTTTGCTATGACTGCTGTGGGTTAGTTCAAAATGTCATCACTAGATCAAGAAATACCACTTTTAAATATTAAATATAAACTTGATTCAGACATAAAAGTTGATATCCCAGTTGTTAGACCAAGACCAATACCATTGTCGAAATGAGATATTTCCAATTTGTTAACATAATGTCACGTAAAAATTGTCATGATCTCTGTATGGTCACCCTTGATTAACTAAATTCAATCATATGTATAATTTAGCGCATTTGCTCCATCAGACGCCAATTTCATAAAATTTGTTTATATGACATTGTACTGTGGATTTGACTCATGTATTTGAAATTGGGGAAAAAAAGGAAAAGTAAAAAAATCAAGGTGTGGCCTTTTGTCAAATATTTCTATCATCTTGTCATATTTTATATGTTTCAGGTTTGAAGCATATCATCAACAGAACACCCCCAAAGATGCGACTGAAGATCAAGAGGTACTTCTTCTTTGCAATATGCGCTGTTTTCCTGGTTGCAGTCCTCAGAGCAAACTGGGATGTACAGGCCCCCGGGGAGTCAGAGAAGCACATCGAGGGGTTTAGAGATCTGGAGGGGAGTTTAAAGGTGCTTAAACCTCTTATAATCCACAAAGCACCTCCATCGATACCCCCGCAAAAACCTTCCCCTGGTAAGGTGAAGGACGTTACAGTAGTTAAGCCGAAGATCACTGTGCCAGATGATGTTCTTTCAATGGTGAGTCTGATGTCCCAAGCTTTTCATTTTCTATCAGCTATTGTATTAGTAAACGGAAACATTATTCAAATGTTTACTTTGATAAGGACGTTTTAATCTTATTTTAAACTTTGACAAAGGTTAATATTTTTCAATATAAAACAGACAGTTTTTCAAAGACCGATCATGTTGGCTAAGATAGAAAATTTTGAGATTGTTTAGATCGTTGTTTTGAAACATCGCTGCATTCAAATTGTCCGGAGTCTGCCACCACTTTCTTCAAGCTTCATTTGTTAAACGGTGACTCAGCTTATACCATACAGCAAACCCCACCACATGACCTTACAACTTTGTGTCGTCTTGGTATAGTTATGGTATTCAACCTGATAAAAATGACATTTATCTTACGATAAAATAACTTTTCAAGCACTGTATATGTATATTATGTTAAAACACTGATCATATGTTGGTCGATGATCAGGCATCATCAAACATTATCACCAATTGCTATGTAATGTATATAAGGAAATATTGTTTAAGTAGTATTAATGATGGAATCAATGACGAAAGCATATGGAATGTATTCTTAAAGAAACCACCGACACTCCTTCCGAACTACAAGAACCCGTGCTGGATGGAAGCGGGAGGAGTGAGGTGCCTCCCCTTCTTCCATATCCTCGGTGTGGACAAGTGCGGCACCACAGACCTCTGGTACCGATTGACCAAACACCCGGACCTACTGCAGTCCAGTGGAGTTCTGGGCAAGGAGACGCACTGGTGGTCCTGGAGAAGGTTTGGTAAGTTTACGTGCTTCCTTGGAGTCTTCAAGAAAGTCTAGATTAGCTTTTGTTGAACATCTTGGGAAGTCTTTAAAACCTCAAATGTTAATATTTTATCTATAGATCATTATATGAATTTAATATTATATGAATAATGTATATTTTTCAATATTGACAAAATCGATGTTAAGTACCAAAGAAAATAATATTTGATTTTTTGGATTATTATACGGTTGGGGGTATATTGTAATACCAACGATTCCGTCCGTCCGTCCGTCCTTCCATCCGTCCGTCCGTCCTTCCGTCCGAAGACAATTTTTGTCCGATCGATTACAGAAAAACTATTCATTTCATTCAAATTCATTTCAAATTTGGGACATGTCTTCTACACCACTAGGAGAGGTGCAGTGCGAAGTTTATACCGAATTGGTGAATTTTTTAATTTTTGGCGAATTTTTTAATTTATTAACTTAGTCAAATTCTGAGCAATTTTTTGTCCGATCGATTACAGAAAAACTCTTTATCTCATCCTTTTAAAAATTGGCACATGTCTTCTTCACCACTAGGAGAGGTGCCTTGCAAAATGTAGCACAATTTGGTGAATTTTTGAATTTTTGGCGATTTTTTATATTTTTTTACTTTATCATATTCATAGCTAAAATGAATGAAGCTACTTCTGTGTTGTGATTTGTTGACTTCATCATTTTCTTTTTCATGTAACTTTAATCAAAAGCTACTTCTGTATTCTTGTTGATTTACTATTTTATATTTCCACTGGTTATATTTTGGGAAAAGTTAAATTTTCTTTCCTTTCAGCCATAAACTGCTGTATATCTGTCACTGTGCCTTCAGGGGTGTGTCTTTCCATGTATAAGTTGTTTAAAGTCACTCGAATGAATCATTATGATGGATTAATTTCCAAAATAAAGTTGAAATCAGTGGTAATAGCAGTAGTGTATTATGTTACCCATACCTTTTCAAGTTACTATTATTCCTATTTTTACTTAAACCACCTTTTTTTACATGAAGATCGAGTCTTGTCCTACCCTTTTCACAAACAGTTTAATCTTAGCAATTACATTTCATAGCTTATCAATCCTTAGGTGTGCAGACACCTCTCTCTTTAAGTAAAATAAAAATGTCAAACTTTAACAGTCGGGGGTATTAATGAGCCACGCTCACTTTTTTGCTTGTTTTCTTTAGTGTGAACATACACATATCGGTGTATATGCCTGCTACACAATCCGGTAGAATGAATATAAAGATGACAAAGACGTTTGCTGTTGTTATGTTGGCTGGGGTAATACGAGGGGTGCTTGATCAGCCCATACACTTATTTATGGTCATTATTATATGCTTGTATGATATCGAAACGTTTGTAAAAACTGCAATCTCATTATCGTTGCTAACGACTTACACATCAGTGATGTTTACACAACACCAAACCTGGAATCTGTTTATAAACGATTTTTTACAACGCTATTAAAATTCATTTATTTTGGTCTCCAGGTTTCGACATCTGGACAGACCGGGCTCGGATCCAGCCCTTGGAGGAGTACGTTAAAGTGTTTGACAAGCCTGCTAAAACTATCGATATGACGAGGGAACCTCACAACAATATCAGCGAGTACCACAGACTTATCACAGGTGCGCTGCAGACTGTTGACACATGCCTCTATGCTGGCTTTCTGGAAACTATTGTTTAAGTGATATAATCTTGTTTTCATTGTGAACTACAGTTTTGAAGTTAACTTAACAGTTACAATGGCTATTTTTCAGACTGCTGATAACATGTTTATTTTAATAATAATTGAAATAATCTCAAAGGAAACCCCTCAGATAAACTCCTTCTTTTTGTTTCAATTACTATTTATCACACTAGCAACTAAGGATGTGATATTCGTAGCACAATTTAAACATGTTTTAGGTCATTACTGTCATCCCAGTTGGACAATGATTATTGTTCTAGGCGAGGGTAGCCCCACTGTGTTCTGGGACATGACTGGGTGGGACAAGATCCCCCAGAACAAGGACAGGACGGCAGAGACGGCCTACACCACCCCTCATTGTATGCACCACCTGACCCCCAGAGTCAAACTCATCGTCATCCTCAGGAACCCGACCGAGAGGTACCGTCTTTAAAAATGACTTTTTGATTGGAATGAATATTTTGACGTGTGCAAGTTACACTAAACTAGGTATTTCCTTTTATGTATTGGTTTATGATTATTAATAAAGTAAAATGATCGTCCAACTGAAATAAGGGGAAATTAGAGTTCTAGTTATAAGGGCTAACATTTAGCACACCCGTGAAGCTTGTCAACTGTGTGACAGAAGAAGATAAATGTTCCTTAAGTTATCATTCATGTATTTATAGCAATGGCACATTTTCAGTTACGTACTGTGAGAAAAATATCGATTTCAGTTCATGTTTTATAGAATTACTTACCAGCCAACGACAACTGTTACAATACTATAAAACTATCATACACCTACAGTACGCATGTATTCAATTCGATAAACGTGTATTGCTAATATAATCAAACTACAGCATTGAGAAAACGTACAGTTCTTGGCAAATAAACGAAGTAATGAAGACAGATATGATGTTTAGCTAGAATCATTTGTGATGCAAAATTTTAATAGAAAAGGAAAGCCATCTTTCATTTGTGCACTTCATGAACTCAACCTTCTAGCCCATTTCGACTGTAAGCATCAAAGAACGTTACGAATGTCCAACGGAATTCGAAAACAATAGTTAAGTCTATCGGAGAACAATGTTTGCCCATGTGTTCCAAAGAATTTTTCCTACGGATACGTTTAACTACGAACACGCACGCACTATAATATATATATATCATTCAATTAGTGAAGTTACTATAAATGGCTTATATGAGATTTAAAGTTAACACATTGAAAGGACGTAGGGGGTTTTGTCTGTAGCATTGGAAAATTTATTTACTTAGATTATATTTTGCAGTATTCAAATAACTTGATTTTTAGGGCTTTATGTTATATTTCATAATAAAGAAACATACATTAGGAAGACGATAGTATAATTAGGGATATTTGTAAATTATGAAATTTTGAATAATGATATATGTATATTACTCATTAAAGAAATCATAAATATTACAACATCCCTGACTTATTTTGTCCAGTACATATTTTCGCTTTGATTTATTATAGACTGAACATATGTACTCACTTCAAATTACAATGTTTATATTTTGAAATGCAAAATATCCATGTCATTGCTTGCAGACTGTACTCGGACTACCTGTTCCTACAGCTCTATCGCCATCCAAAGGAACCGCTAACAGCGAAAACCTTCCACACGGATGTACAGACTTCGATACAGATGTTACAACAGTGTCGAGAGATGCACACTTTAAAACATTGTCTCTTCAATAAAACTATGCATATAAAAATACCGGTAAGAATCGATATTGTCGTTGGTGTATGGAAACGTGTTTTGTCTAATATTCATGAGTAGGTGGCGTGTTATAATTAATGTGTTTTCGGTGTACGTAAAATGAATGTTTTATCTTCGCCACTATAGCTCTATAATGAACATGTTATACAGTGGGCGTTATAAAAATGTATTTGACTTGTTTAACATTTGTTTGGTTTAATGAAAACTTGTCTATTCCATGTATACATTTTAGATACAGTATACATATTTTATTTAGGCAGTTAGTTGGAGAATGCTTTTAAAGCGCTGTAGCACTTTTTTTGGCATATTATTTTTATTGTTTATACAATATATAATTATTGTTACATTAGAGGGTAAACATCTCATTCCACGACCCGTTAAGGCGTATACATAGAAAACGGTAATTGGTATTGGTAGAAAATTGTGCAACGCATAAAGCACAATTTCGTGGAACTCGTCAGTGTGAGAGGTGGATTTGTAGGTCCAATCTTAATAAATTCAGATCAACAGGTATCCATAATATAGGACAGTCGATCTAAATTTATTTAGATTGTTGTAGGTCATATGTGACTTTGAAAGTCCAGACAGCACGATGGTTGACCATTCCATCATTGTACCATATTTAAAACTCTAATTTGAGTGTTTAGGTATTGCTACATCAGTCAGATCACGGCCATTGTAATGTGAGGGCCTCAAAGGCCATGACCCAAAACCTATTTTCATCTTCTTCTCCAGAATGACAAGACCTAGAAGGCTGAAATGCTGTGTACAGACTCTTTAGCCAACATAGATTCTAAAGTGTAGATTTGGTGACCCTGTGGCCCAAAATAAGTTTCTCACAGGCCATGACCTAAACACCTATGTTCGTCTTCTTCTCCAGAATGAAAAGACCTAGAAGGCTAAAATGCTGTGTACAGACTCTTTAGCCAACATATATTCTAAAGTGTAGATTCGGTGACCCTGTGGCCCAAAATAAGGGTCTCACAGGCCATGACCTAAAAACCTATGTTCGTCTTCTTATCCTTTCAGAACAAATTTAGAAGGCTGTAATATTATTGTGTACAGACTCTTTATCCAATGGGGATTCTTAATCGTAGATTTGGTGACCCTGTGGCCCCAAATAAGGGCCTCACAAGCCATGAGCTAAAATCCTATTTTAAGTGGTGGACCCCATTAAAAGATTATCATCACATTCCAATGTTATACTGTTTAATGTAATCATATCAGCTTTCAAACAAGACAATTTATACATATGCATGGATCGCCATAATTAATTGTGGGGAAAACAACATTTACCCCGGTAAGATATACTTCACTGGCTGTGAAATACTTGGCCTGTAATTGGAGTTCAGGGTCTGTATAATATGTAATGTTATGTGTTGACCTACCACCTGGCTTAGCTGACTGCTGACCCCACTGCCTGGAGAGATGCATAAATTAAGGCACCTCGTTATCTCTGCACTTCTAAAACAGAGGTTTCTAGTTACAAGTTTCAAACTTCTGCTTTTGTAACAGTGTGTTAGACCAACACTCAGACTCTGAAAAAATTATTAAATCGTAAAATGTCACTATTTTATTAAATATTGTAAAGGGGCCTATGAGAAATGGGGTTTTCAGAGTCTTATACAAGTCACTAAGGAAGCATCAGATAAATTAAGACTTGAAAACTAAGAACTGGGGGTCTAACACACATTTTATGTAATATTTATTGTGTATAACTTGTATCATATTTCACAAAACTAATAATTAATAGTTTATTATTTAGATTGAGCTACAGAGCCAATGGCTCTAAAAAAAATCCCCAGTCAAACTGTATATTAACTGTTCTCTTTGTTTTTAGAGGGGTCAGTTCAGTTAAGAATGACCAGATGTCGTCAGTAGGCCACTTTTATTGAAAATGTCTTTTTTTTCATTTCAAGGTTCATAGTGCTGTTACTAATGATTTCCTTTACTAAAAGGCAGATACTAAAGATTGAGTAGTTGACTTGAACAATAGAATTACGCACATTACAGTATTCAATATTCACTTACATTTCTCAGGTTAACGCAGCATGTTTAGGAAACCAAAATACCAAAATTTTAAAAATGAAAATATCAAAATAAGCAAAACGTTACCTGAATGATTCGTTTTTTCTGAAATTGCTAGATTATGATTCTCTTATGTCATACGGTTACTTTTACTGACATTTACTTTTTCGTTCTTAGTAGGCAATATTTGCTGGTCAAAACACAGATGCTTAACTGTTTTTAATATGTATATATATACATCGTTTGAATAATGCATTGCGTCAGATTTGTTTAAGTGGTTCCTATGTTATATTGCAGGTACGTCTACCTATTGGTTTCTATGCACTTTACCTTAAGGAATGGTTGAAAGTGTTTCCAAAAGAAAATATACTCGTTCTTAGGAATGAGGACTATGCAAAAGATATTCGAGGACATATGGAAAAGGCGTTCAACTTTTTGGAAATGAGTGAGTATACGTAATTGAATTAACTTAAGCATTGTTCACATACTGAATTTATAGTTAGGTTTGGAGATAATACACAGAAAGACTTAAGTGATATTTTACGTACGCTTCCATTGGTACATGCGTATCATTTCTTTGTCGGTCGTTCATCAATGCATTTTTTTGTTGAATTGATCATTTGAATGTACGCCGAAGCCTAATATTTGTCTTTTGATAAGTTATTTGATGAATATGATAATTATATGGATAGGTTGTTTAATTCGTCTAGTTAATGTTGTGCGCAATATATTTCTCGAAACATGATTATGATAACCACCCCCAATCTTTGCTTGTATAATATGTGATATGATTCATTGTCACATATCATCTTAATATAACGTTATCTAACGTTTATTCTCTATTGTTTTCAGAGAAGCTGTCTGCACCAGAATTAGATAAGATAGCCAACATGACGCGCGCCTATACCAGAAACAAGGCTCATATAAGTGCTGGCGACATGTTACCGGAAACCAAGACATTGTTAGACGGTTTCCATAGAGACCTGAATCTGGAACTAGCTCAACTCCTTGGAGATGATAGGTTCACCTGGACTGATCAGAAGTGAACTGACAAAATATTACCTGTTCATTTGTATTTTAAAGAAACAATTTATGGAAGGACCAGGACCAAATGCAAGGAGCTCCTTCACTCATATATGTGATCATCATGATGTAAATGAGTCAATCGCCATGGTTTGTGTTTAACATGAATGTGTCCTGTTTCTTGATGATGCATGAACATCGCACAAGAAGGCAGGAAGAAGATATCTGAAGATACCATTCATCGCGCCACGATACATGTAACCTGTGATACACACTCGTGCAAGCTTCTATACGAGTATATGAAGTAACATATGTCATTGTTCATGGTATGGAGAACACTTAAAAGGTTGTTTTCTTTTAAACCATTAGTTTATTATTTGTTTACTGATACATATATTGTGTGTGATAAGGTATATTGAGGAACTTTCAGTATACATATCACTCTGTCATGAGAAAGGAAGAACAGGTAAACAGCACAATCAGTGTTGTTCTGGCAACAGTATACCCAGGAAACCATTGCAACGATTGTGAAAGAGTTACATGTTGGTATTCAGAGATCACTCTGGAATGTTATTGGCAATTCTATGTCAGAACAACGGCCAATTATTAGCAAATTTGTTTTGTTGCAACTACATGTGTGTCTTTTTGATTAACGAGGTCTCCATTATTTTGCAATGTGTTGAAATAGGGCATCGTACACGTGGTACAGGTCTGGCATTGTAGTCCTTTCGTTGATATCATTTGGACCTGACATATCAGGTTCTATTGTTCATGGACAGTACAATACAGCTGTCATACAAAGATCTGTTATTCCAAAAGGTGTCAACCCATTGTTTGACGATATGATCAGTGATTGTGAAACGTAGTTTATTTATTTTGTTGGTTTCTGTTCATGATTACATTGTTCATCATTTAAAAACATGTAAAAGTGATCAACTGTTGATTTGTTTGTAGCCATTATATGTGTTTATTGATTTCGAGAGGTAGACATTTACTTAAAGGTAAATATGTAAATGTATATATACACAGTTATATAAATACGATATGAGACGAAGTGAAATACCAAAACGCTCGTAACATATCTATTGGAAGAATGATAAAGCAGCATAATGTTTCATAACATGCTACATTCACCATTGACCAAGTATGTGATTGCTTTGTATATATGCAGATGTGTGTTTGTATTCATATAATGAGCTCGAGGTTGAAACCAAACATCATTACGAGAAATATGTCCCATGTATGTAAACCTCACCCAGTCACGTCCACGTGCTTGTTCTATTTGACAGAATGATTCATTAAACATGTTGGCTTAAACGATGGTGTGTTCAACATTAGTTTATGACCTCTATATGTTTGTGCTCGGAATATGAAGAGTAGATGCTTGTAAGATTCGTATTATACATTTAGAAACTCTCATATAAGCAACATTTTACTCCATGCTAATTCAGCACAATTCTGAGTGAAGTGAGCAAACTTGTAATAAAAAATAAACTTGAGTAAATTTGTTTCATCTAAAGACGTGCAATTTGCTGTTATGTTAATGAAATCTGCGCAACATATTAAAAGTCATTTAATACCTCATCAGTCTTGCAAAATATGAACTTCAAAAGCAATTCCTTGACATTTTAATCTAAAGAATACGAACCGTTGCAATGTTATAAATCAGCGATTCTTTTGTGATTTTGTCGTAATGCAAAATAAGTCGTTTGAATCATACTTGAGGCAGCCCAAACCTTTTGATGACTCGCATTAAGTTGCATTTGTAATGTGGTTTAACGTGGAAAGTCATTTTTCTATTGCGTCAGTTTAACATGTTTAATGTCATCTTTGAGTCAACAATCAACTAGAATAAACCGCCTGGTTGATAAAACATGACACACTATGAACATAAACGTTCTTGTATTGATTCTCGAGATCGTGCTGTAGAATTGTATGTGGTCAATTAAGTTAGCATCTGCTAAAGGTCGTGCTGTAGAATTGTATGTGGTCAATTAAGTTAGCATCTGCTAAAGGTCGTGCTGTAGAATTGTATGTGGTCAAGTTAGCATCTGCTAAAGGTCGTGCTGTAGAATTGTATGTGGTCAAGTTAGCATCTGCTAAAGGTCGTGCTGTAGAATTGTATGTGGTCAAGTTAGCATCTGCTAAAGGTCGTGCTGTAGAATTGTATGTGGTCAATTAAGTTACCATCTGCTAAAGGTCGTGCTGTAGAATTGTATGTGGTCAATTAAGTTACCATCTGCTAATGGTCTTGCTGTAGAATTGTATGTGGTCAGGTTACCATCTGCTAAAGGCCGTGCTGTAGAATTGTATGTGGTCAGGTTACCATCTGCTAAAGGCCGTGCTGTAGAATTGTGTGTGGTCAAGTTACCATCTGCTAAAGGTCGTGCTGTAGAATTGTTTGTGGTCAAGTTACCTTCTGCTAAAGGCCGTGCTGTAGAATTGTATGTGGTCAAGTTACCATCTGCTAAAGGTCGTGCTGTAGAATTGTGTGTGGTCAAGTTACCATCTGCCAAAGGTCGTGCTGTAGAATTGTATGTGGTCAAGTTACCATCTGCTAAAGGTCGTGCTGTAGAATTGTTTGTGGTCAAGTTACCTTCTGCTAAAGGCCGTGCTGTAGAATTGTATGCGGTCAAGTTACCATCTGCCAAAGGTCGTTCTGTAGAATTGTGTGTGGTCAAGTTACCATCTGCTAAAGGTCGTGCTGTAGAATTGTATGTGGTCTAGTTACTATCTGCTAAAGGTCGTGCTGTAGAACTGTATGTGGTCAAGTTACCATCTGCCAAAGGTCGTGCTGTAGAGTTGTATGTGGTCAAGTTACCATCTGCCAAAGGTCGTGCTGTAGAGTTGTATGTGGTCAAGTTACCATCTGCTAAAGGTCGTGCTTGGGATTCACTTACCTAGAACTTCTATCTCCTGTCGGAGGATATATCCGAGGAGCACCAAACCAAATCCAAGTATCCCTACCGTCCATCCACTCCTGTCAGAGCAAATTATCCGAGGAGTCCCCACTAATCAACGCCTATCAGCTCCAATCAATGTTTTAGTGTGTGAATGTCAACTTGGTATCAAAAATGTTGTTTACAATAAATCAATTCTAAAGTTTGAAGTGTAGTTTCCCTTCTAGGACAATAGTTTCTTTAGGTAGAAATTCAGTACCTTCATACTTTCCCCCACAGTTTCATAAATCGTGCATGTGGTGGATTTATTTTCCAGTGGATGAGCGGCTAAATAACCAACTGTTATGTCTGGGGTGATAAAATCGTTCAATTTATCCTAACAATCCCAGAGCACCGCATTTAAGTTTACAAACTAGGATGTTGCTTCCTTGTAACTATGTGTCAAAATATCCCGAAGAGGTAATATATAAAGATGAAGAATTTCGTGTCTTTTGAGTCAATGCAATGATGAGAAACTAGCTTATGAAAACCTTAGTTGATCTAATACACAGTTCCTGACTATATACAAGAATGCCCGTGGGCGAGCGTATAATATTGATGGAAGAGAACATTGTAATTTCTCATCATGTTTCATATATTTTTGCATTACAGACGAACACTCATTATGAATCATAAATCAAATGTTAACATTAATTTGTGCTTAATAAAGTAGTCATTATCTAAAGTATGTGAAATAATATCTATTGTGGAAATAAGCACCCGAGATGCCATTGAAGGAAGAAGCAATGGCAATGCAGAATAATATATATATATATATATATATATATATATATATATATATATATATATATATATATATATATATATAATATTATATATATATATATAAATATAATATAATATAATATAATATATATATATATATATATATATATATATATATATATATATATATATATATATTCAAAAGTTAAAAAACACACAACACCAATAGACTCCTACTAGTTTCATTGTAATCTTCAGGGAGTACAAAACAGTTGTGACGTTAGATTGTCATAATAGTGATGACGTAACACAGGTATGACGTCACAGTCATTAAGCAAGCGATAGAATCAAACACATTTATACATGAATATATAATTATGCATTCAAATTGGGTTTAAGCATTCTAATAAAGTAATCTTCTTTCAACTTTCTGGCCAGTCTGTCATTTGTTTCCATTTTGTAAAATGGAAATATTTGAAATTTTATATCTTTGCCTTTAGCACAATTGTCAATGTGCGCACTAAGGGGAATACATCGTGTTTCAGGGTATTTAATCTGCTGCTTGTGTACTCGAACTCTGTCTCTGAGACACTCAGTCTGTCCAATATATTCCCCTGAACACCCTTGACAAATAATAACATATATTACATTTCTTGCCGCACAGTTAATATTGAAGCGCACATAAAATCGTTCCTTTTTGTTGTGAAATTTTATGCTGGAGCTCTCCAAAAGATGATGGCATACAATTCCCTCTGTTACATTTATAAACTTTGAATTCTGGGGATTCACTATTTACTGTAAATCTAGCCCTTGTTAATAGTTTTTTCAAATTTTTGCTTTGACGTTTACTTTTGATAAAGTTAATATTATCAGCAACATTACGCATTTTCTCATCACATGTTAGAAGGGGTATATTATTTCTTATACCTTTGAATAGATCAGGATTTAGAGGGTTGTGGGTGGATACAAACGCAATGTCCATAATATTAGTTTCTTCTTGCTTCTTCACATGGAGAAGTTCATTTCTGTCTATAGATTTAGCTTTATTTATTCCATCTTCAATTAGGAGTGTAGGATATCCTCTTCTCTTCAGCAATATTTTAAGTTCTTGTAGTCTGCAGTTCCGTGTATCCATATTTGAGCAGATCATGCAGATGCGTCTGGAAAGATTGTATGGGATACTCCTTTTAGTATGAGATGGGTGACATGACGAGAAGTCCAGATATTGTTTCGTATCTGTCGGTTTGTAATATATGTCCGTTTCCAAACTACCCTCTCTTATTTTCACAAAAGTGTCCAAGAAAGGAAGTTCACTGTCACTTGTTTCCATTGTAAAAACAATATTTTCATTCATACTGTTTAAAGTTTTGTAGAATACATCAAGACTTTCATGCGTAAATGGCCATAAAATAAAACAGTCGTCTAAATATCTACGCCAGTTTTCAATAAAGTAATTACATATTTCACTTCCCAGATTTGTTTGTAATTTGTCAACTAAATTGTTTTCAATATATCCTAGTACTAAAGTAGCATATGTGGGTGCCATTTTACAAAATGGAAACAAATGACAGACTGGCCAGAAAGTTGAAAGAAGATTACTTTATTAGAATGCTTAAACCCAATTTGAATGCATAATTATATATTCATGTATAAATGTGTTTGATTCTATCGCTTGCTTAATGACTGTGACGTCATACCTGTGTTACGTCATCACTATTATGACAATCTAACGTCACAACTGTTTTGTACTCCCTGAAGATTACAATGAAACTAGTAGGAGTCTATTGGTGTTGTGTGTTTTTTAACTTTTGAATATATTTGACTGTATACCAGACCAACTCAATGTTTCTGATATATATATAAATTAAAGAAGATTGATCCAGTCAAAACCATCTGATGTTTACTCTTTTATATATATATTCTAAACAACAACAACTGCACCAAATACTACGATTCAGAGAGAGAGAGATATCGGATATGAAGATAAGATCATATTTTATTATTCCGAAGGAATTTTGGTAATATCGTAAAACCAAAGAAATATGCAACCACAACATATATTTGTGATGTAAACGAACATAAAGATCATAAAGAAATAAAGACATACGATATAGAAATTGTAAGCGATGAATGAGTATACAATGTAATGAGATAAAATGGCAAAGGTGTGAATGGTTAAAGAAGAATGCCAACAAAGAATTCCCAGAAAATGATAAAAGCTTGGTTATCAAAATGACTTTCAAAAATAAAAAATGTTCATACTTAAAATCACAATTCGATTCGTTTTACACTTCTCATTATCAAAACATTGGGAATTTGGATTACCCTTCGTTTGTATCTTCATACAATTTCATTCTTGAATACTAACGACGTTCCTGGACAGATATATAAAGATCTACTTTCTTTTGTCAATTCTAATTTCCCATTTGTTTATTGAAATATGTTTAGAGTCGATGCGATATAAAAAACATAATTTTGTTTTCATATAGTTCACCAATAACTCTTAAATTACTAGACTTATGGAAAATGCAAAATACCGATTTATCATGTTCTCTACACATTAACATTTCTGTCACTTGACACGTGATCGTGTAGGGAATACTTGCTTTAGAATCATGAATGTTGTCAGTGAATCGGAAGTTTCAATACATGCACAACTATTTTCTGGAACTACCGAGAAATTGAGAAATTGTTTTTTAAAGTTTGTTTTTAAAAACATAGGAGTCTTATCATCGTCTACATGTCAGTAACAACGACAGAAATTAATATTTTCATGATAGCCAAAGGCGTACAATATATTTTCGAATAAACCACACGAAGACCTTGCCTACATGTCAATCAAGTGTTGCTCATGAATATACGTACCTTATATGCTCTTCATTCATTTCACTTACGTATGTGAAGGAAAACTATCTATACATCGTAGGTAACAAGTTGGTGCATTCACACCCTGTGTATTTAGTGACTGTTTGCATTGGGCGTTTTCATCTTCAAATCTCACAGATGAAAAGAAACTTCCAATTTTTATTCGAGATGTGGTAAGCTGCACACAAGCCAATACTAGTTCCCTTCCATTAATATTGGTTAGTACAGACACCTCATCACTCACCTGGGCTTCACCTGAGCGTTAGATCGACTCACCTGTCTGCGAGATCAGAGTACAACAGCCGATATACCTTGTGTGGAATACAAATGAGTGCTGCATGGTGCATTCAAGGTGTTCTGCTGGGAAATACCATGTAGCCAGCATCTACAGAAAGATCACATGTAGACGTGGTCAGGTGGACGGTGATCACAGGTGACCAGCTTGTACAGGTGAAATAAACGCCAGGTAACCTGTGTTCACAGGTAGCCAAATTCTTCAAGTGGATAAATCGTTAGGTAATCGGTTCTCACAGGTATCCAGATTCTGAAAGCGTAGTAAGCATAACTGGCGTTGATCAACACACGAAACTAGCCTCTGGAAGTGGAATAAACTTCAGGTAATCTGCATAACTGGACAAGTGGTCACAGGTACAATACAATGACAGCATACTGACACCAAGATGTTGGAATCAAATGTATGGATTACCTTTACGGCATGTTTGATATCTATGAGATGGAGGGGCGTGGTGTCACAGGTAAATATAAATGACTTTGTTGTATTTTTGCATAGATGGTGTGTGTACCTGTACGAAGATATTTTAACATTTTGTACAGAAATAGTGTGATCGTTAGACAAAACATGTTTCTTTCATTCATGTCTACGTATATGATAGATAGTGACATAATTCACTTAAGACAAACGAGATATTTAAGAGTAATGAGTATTTTATCACATGTCAATTCTCAGAAGATTAATGTGTAATAAATTAAATACTGTATATTATATAGAGTATGTACTTTTTATTAAATGTGTACTGGGTGTATCATTGAAAACCACAATACCTGAGATAATCCGGTTCTCTCTTAAATACATATAGGATTAGATATTCATATTCATATTCATATTCATATTCTGAAGTGGCCTAAATGCCGTTTGTTTTCCAATATCTAAAGAAAATCAACAACGTAGGTAGTTTTGATAAATATATATGTTTCAGATTGATGTTGTAAGGAAGCCTAGTAATGTAGTTTATAACAGATTGTGATGATTTGAGCTGTATAACGAATTGGAAACTTTCTAAATATGACCAGGTATCAAACTGGTTTCCATCTTGTTTCCAACTGGCTTCCATCTGGTTTCCAAATGGCTTCCAATTTGTTTCCAACTAGCTTCCAAGCAAGATCTAGCCCTACGGTGTCAATCACAGAAGGTTAAGGGAACATTAAATCAAAACGTCAGATCACATGATATTCTTCGCACGTACTTTACCGACTATAACACGTGTCATTGGTTATGATTTATTCATAATCTTCCAAATGTGTCAACAAACAGGGGATAGTATATTAATGTCACGGTCAATGTCAGTAATCTGAATTTAATTACTAAGTGTCTCAAAGGCTCTTTGTCTTTGCTTATAACCTATTCGTAACGTATCCATTAATAGTAGTTCATAGTGTTGATTAAATAAGTTGATTAAATACACAAACCCGTGGCTTCTTGATTACATTGTTTCTTTATGTTTCCAATGTTGATATAAACTGACGGGCAAAAGAAAGTATAACACTCACTATTTCTCGGTTAATTCAATATTTTAAAGAAATGAGATGCATTTGATTATGGCACGATAAAATAACACCTTTCGGCAGTAGTTTGAATGACTTTTAATTGGTGACTGTTTTATTTTTTAACTAAAATATCATCATTTAAAGTAGACAGGGGTAGGAAATGAAATTTACACCAACCAGACCCCTACCATGTATGTGATATATGTCGATGAAAAGTTAATTTGGGGGAATTTCAAAATTTTAATTTTAAAAAAATCAAACCACGTAGAGGTATTCTTTGACTGATTTAATGTTTTGGGACTAATTTCACAAACAAACTCGAAAACTCGAGATATTTGACTTTGAAAATTATACATATGATATATACAACTTAGCCATATACTTTCTTTTGCCCGTCAGTGTATTACATCAAAGACTCGTGGGTAGGTATTTAATGGATCACCAGTAAAAACTATTAGTAAACTAATAGATGTTCGTTATTTCGTGTGAATCAAAACTATTACTTATATACATGTAGCGTCTGAGTGATGTATCTTATATGTAGATAACAATAGGTAAGAAAATAACAATTGATAATGACGGTTACTCGTTCATTTGAAGTTAAAATCGTAAATGTATCCATAGCTCTGTCAGTATATGCTACATGTAACAAAGCACTGTGGAGAACTGTGACGGATGACGCGTGCTGATAGTTAATCGAGTCTCATTATGACTCATGGTGAGTTGTTGAAATTGTAATGGATTACATACTGTCATGAAGTTGATTTCAGAGGTGATTGTTTTTTTCCTCAAGAGTGTTTTGTTTAAATGCAACTTAGATAGACATAACATTATTCTATGTGGTTTTATGCCTAACATTTACCCTACATTTCGTAATAACATTAGTTTAGTATTGAGAGTTGGGTGTCATACCAAAAAATTTGACGTTGACATACAGCTGCATACATAAAGTTTCTTCACAACTTGGTATCCTAGTAAATAGATATTGTATCTTTGTATGTTTTTCAGACACCATAACATGAAGAAATGTTTTGTTTCATCTCGGAAGTGACAACTGACTGTACATTAACTTTGACTTAGTTGTAACCTCACACATTTACAAAACTTAAATTTTTAGTTTACTCTGTAAATCGTTAATAAATGATCAGCAGCGTCAAATATTGGCCTTAATTTTGTTATACTCATTCACTGTACATTAAGCTGTAATCGAAATTATTCGAAAATTAAGGAAATCGAAATAGTTTAAATCTGTCTATTTAACTTTAATCATGTTGTCAGTTTGAGAATGATTAGGCTTATTGTATACATGGAAACATAGGAAAGGGGTGATGCAACTGACGTTCAAACGAAATCCCAAGTATATGATATTTACACTTAGATTAGACAAGTAGATGAATAAACATCGGGTTGTAGCTGTATACTGATGGACATACATGTAACATTAGCATAAGAACTCAACAAACTGAGCCAATATATCTCCTAATAGTACGATTTATTCAATAAATATATTTTCAACAAAGGAAGCAACACACATATTATGAATAACAAATATTTTACATTTTGTAGATTATTTTAAAATTGAAATGTATAGACGGGGAGACAAAATATTTAAAAACATCCCAATAAAGTCAACATTCAATATTGAAAAGCAGAAGCTCGGTTGACACATTTCCAATTGACACCCTACATGCGTCTCCGTATCGTCATAAGTTCAATAGCATGGCTCATATTAATACCACTTTCAGTTACCTTCGCCATAAGCCGACATGATATACGAAAGAAAGCAAGTCTAGATTTTTCTGTAAATTATAATATTTCCATTTCTTCCAATATCTGATAAAATTTCATTTTTCATTTGAATAAATAAATCATTTTTCAGGGACTCTGTATCAATCTATTACTGCATCATCTCCTTTGAAAACGAAGCCGTACACATATTATTGTTAAGAGCGAATAGGTTAACCTTTAAGACCATGAATCAATGGAATGCTGGTAATCTTGGGGAGGCAACTCACATCGTTTCATTGAATCACGCCAAAAAGCAATTGACTGCTATGGTTGGAATTAATGAGGTAGAATTCATTAGGAAGTCTGCTCGATATGATAGTGAAGTAGAAAAAGTGTGATAATGAGTTTATTATTCCATTGGCTGATCTTCGTCCATACATGCATCACTGGATTAAATATCGATGTTGACCTGTCTGTGGATATTGAAAATAATCACACCCTTGTGTATCACTGTTAACTTACGGCTATCGTAACCTGTTGTATCGGATTTGTTTTAATCTGCTAAAGACTTGCAATATTGTAAAAGGTCCGAACATTGATGATTATATATAGTATCAACTGTTTTAGAGGCATTCTATAGAAATTGGTGTGATGACGAAAAAAAGACACGGAATTTATGGATAATCAACTTCTTTATTAACGATGGTGACGCTTCGGTATAGATCCTTATACCGTTACCAAGCATGCTTGTCTTCTTGATTATAGAGTACGAATAATAACCATATTGTATGTTAAATATGTTATATACCTGGAAGCAGCAAAGTGGAGAATTCAGAGAAAATATAATCGGGATACCTTATGGCTTGAATTCGAATATGTCTCATTTCTCGCATAAATTCATCAAAAAAAACAAATCCATAATCTAATCTAAATCTATTCTAGACATCGAATACGTGATTTATTTTTAAGTCATGGTATATGACGGATTATTTTTAAATACTTAATGGGCCATTTGTGATGTATATATTGTTGAACGATCGTTATCCAAGTTACTGACACCGCCCCAGACATGCTTGGTGCAATGCCATCAGAGCCAGGGGCGACATGGTATGTTTTACACCAGGAATGCCGCTAAGATGAAAGAGAAAGTTAGTTCGGCAAGATTCCTTGATTGACAGGTGTCATGTAAGTGTCAGTCTATAGATGTGCACAATCTCAACACTCATGCACGTGGAGTATATTTCAGTTGACGCGTCTACGTTTTCTTACTGTGAACATATTGTAAACATGATTTATTTGATATAGAAAACTGTACATGACTTTTTTCCTTTGATGATGATAAAATAGGGTTCAGTTGTTATATATGATTCATTTATGATATGAACAATATCAGCTATCTAAACAGGTCAAATGAAGATATCAGTTTATAATGCAGCTGATGTAGAATTACATCCAAAGCCATTAATACTACCCTACTTATCGTTACAAGGATGGGTACTTGAACCATTGCTGCAAATCAAGCAATAAATCATAATACAAAATGTCATTTCTTAGAACATATATGTAACTCGTCTGTAATGAAGTCTGATATGACAAATGGTGGGGCTGCCAGGCATTACTAATTTTGTTTTTTAATACATGAATCGTACTCTTTATTCATAAGTTCTTTATTCGTATAAATTCTTTATTCTTTTGTGAAAAGGGGGTTTGTTTCATACATTAGATTATACACGTCTAGAACGTTTACCTGTTGTATTCTTCAAGAAGAGATCACTTTGATGTATATGTTATATTTGTGTTACGGAATTTCTGTAGTTGGATTTTATAGGTAACTATTTTAATTTAACAAATAATTTGAAAGTATCTTTTCTGTATTTTAACATCAACACTTAACATTAACAAGAGGTTATTTTCAGAGACTTAAGTGGAAACGTTGAATGTAAGACCAGCGATTTAAAAAACATTCATTCTAAAAACTTTTCGTGTATTAAATGGGAAGAGGGGGGGGGGGGAAGCTATAGCTACGAGTTCTTTGAAAATAATTGATGTAAGTATATATATATTTTATAAAGAACAAATAACTCCTCTTCCCTTTCCAGGTTTCGTTTGCAAACACTTTATTCAATATAAACCATGACTACTCGAAGCAAATAGATGAACTTGTTCACATCTTGTGTTGATTTAACGGTCCTCTTCAGACTCGCTCTCTCAATGATGCTTTAAATAGGGTATACACATATTTGGTTAATGGAGAATATACAATAACGATGATACAATGATAACGTGTCGTGTTAGAGGGCCGACTTCACAAGAGAGATTTAATGATGAAACACGGAATTCCTTGAGTATACAGGTATTCTCGGCATTTACTGTACATGTGAGTGTGAATATACACGTTATCAAATTCACATAGACATGAACAGAATATGTATACTTTTATATATATATAATCATTATTTCTATTTTAAGTAAAGGAAGATGTTTGTTAAATTATTTATGCATATCGTATTACATGAGATAATTCAAGATTAACCTTATCTATTACCAAGCATTTTATATGGAGATCTTTAAACACACGACATGTCAACTTCACACGGAAATCATAACATAGCAACGCTGAACTTGAACTTCAAAGTGCGCACTGACAAGCTAGAACATAAAAGTTAACGGAATGCAGCACGGCTTAAAATAGTCAGTGATGGAGAATTGTGTGAGTTATGTTTTGCAGGGGGAGTTTGTGGCATGTGTGAGTTACGGTTTTTCACAAAGACCTTTACAGGATTGTTATGGCAATATCTTGACAGGATGGTACTTTATGTTCCATCTTAAATCAAATACGAGCGGTATGAACTATTACTCTTGTGGATAACACGACCCAACGTCTCGTCATGAAGTGAGTACATTGTAAAATATAAAGTCAAATTTTGCACGAACATTAAAATGAGACTTGACGTGAACTGGGTGATGATAGACGGCAGCAAGTTTTATCATAGGCGGCAAGTTTTATCATAGGCGGCACATTTTATCATAGAGAGAATCCCGCTATACGATTGTGGTCATGCATTTTGTGTCAAACCTAAAACTAGCGAACAATGAGTGACATTGCACTTACGTAAATATATCAATGTACCTAAACATTACTGTGCGTGAAACCGAAAGTCAATATTGCATAAATGCAACTGCAACTTCCCTTCGCAAGGCATAATTATTGCCAGTCTCCATTACTGGCTGATTTATGCAGTATTTCCTTCAGGTGTCCGTGCCAGGAGATCAGCCAAATATGTTCATCAGGTGCAGCGATCCACTATCTTGGCACGGAAAAGCGAGGGAAATACTGCAAGGCGTTAATGAGCTAGTAACGGAGCCTGGCAAAGCTTATGCCTTGTGTAGGGAAGTTAGTGTTACTGATGCTTACACTACATATACCTCAACTGACCATGAACAAATGAATAGAAATAATGCATGGTTGCATTTATACTTGTTTTTAAGAATAATGATCTGTGCAATCCATGAGCAAGGGATGTAACTTCATCAACGGACGGTTATCGTAAAATGATATTTAATATATCGAGTCCTATAAAGCGAAATCATAATTGGGAAAACAGGACAATATGATAACGTGTTATTGTAAATGTCATTGACATATCAGAAAGAATGGTAAGGTTAACACCCACCATTCTTCAATGTATCAGTTGTGGGAAACACTCCATGCAAACAAAACATATATATGGAGATACGAGCTCGTCGTATGCATTTTCTACTATACAATCGTGATATCAGATTGATATGATAGTTCATATTCTACAAATAAGCCTCAGCATCTATATTCACCTATCGTTAAGCCTTTGTTTTTAGTCTTGTCATAATTGTGTTTATATTTAATATTCTTCTATATAAAATCTAGAATACTTCTTAAAGCTATGGCTGAATGCACACGAGAAGAAGCCAAGGAAATAGAAAAGCGTTTTACTGTCAGAACAAACATGTATCCACAGAGGATAGCTATGTTAAGCACATATGACATTATTATTGAAATGGTTTTATGAACTTTCGCCCAGTTATAGATATAGTTTTTATGATAACAGCCCGTATATTGACCCTCAATTAAAATGTATGAACCCAACTTCTGGTTTACATTCGTTGAAATCTGTTGATGAAACTGAAGTTCCAAATCTTGTTGAACCTGTTGTCAATATGACAGATGACAGATCTGACGAGAAGTCCGAGAATTTCGTCCTAAATGTGAAATGTATACCAATCACTGAGTCACAGTTTGACAGGCAAAAGGCGCAAGAAAATCGTATACCAAGAGCGCAAGAAAATCGTGCACCAAGTTGAACTGTATACTCAAGTTGGTGCAGTTGAAAACGAGTCTATGTACTGAGTGATGAATTACGTTATAGTTTTTTTCCAGAGTGGATACTTATGTGAATGATGAAATGGCGCGGTGGAGTTGGGGGCGTTTACGAATTGGTGGGTGTGGTGTGTACCTTAAATTCTCGCCAAATCAAATATTGAAAGAGGCGGGAACTAAATTTTGGCTTAAGTCCAAATAAGCATGTAATAGGCCCACGTGACTGAACAATCAGCATCAATATACATGTAAGCACGTAAACGTCGGTGTCATAATGTACAGTAGTTATGTTCTAAGGAGAGGAGCATGAAAATAATGAAACAAAATGACACATATTATTCATCAAGAGAAACATATAATATACCGCATTTATCAGTTGAATAAACTTCGCATGTTAATGAGTTCACTAAAATGTTCCTCAACTTGGTGTGAAAGATCACAAATGATCAATTGAGAACCTTGAATGTCATTTACAAACCTTAAATTTTGTTATATTTTGGAAACATTGTTCGTCATCTATCGATGATACCTCATCTATGATGTAAATTAAATATTTACACACTTTGCCGTGAAACTCCTTAAACTATAACTTACATTATTCCATTAAATAGATTCAAACTGTATGTGGTATATTCGATAATAACGTCAAATTATCCTAGTATGCGTTTGTCAGTTTTGGCCTATGCAACGATTACAACATCGCCAATCCTGCGGCATAAGAGTAGGAAGAAGTAGTAAAAGAGACTTTTAAAACATAGTACTATGTATGGTCGAATAATTTCAAACTTTTGTCAGTTTTATGTTTTGCCCATAAAGCAAGTAAAAACAATTTGAAGCTGACTCAATCTCCATGTACCCGCAACCCCATTAGACAAGACAGTACGACCCAGAGGCCGTGTCAACTTTAGATATTGCATCAGACATAATTGAATGCCTCAATAAGTTCATATGTAGAGATGAAATATAGTGTACCACATCTTAAGCGCAATAAGTCTCCAGGTCCTCCAAGAAAATTTCAAATACTACTAATTTTATATCTTGAACGAATATTATACTTGTTAGTGGGAATCCATGTCCCAAAGCATAAGCAAGGTGATCGAAACGATAGTAATACCGGGGAATAATGATATTTCCTTCGGTTGAAGGATGAATTAGAAGGAAATTGCTTTCTCCAGGGTATGTAACTCTTGACAGGTAGTCGTCCACGCTCATAGGTGGCGTGGATAGATGGTATTTAAGGGTGGTGTGAGTTGTATTAGGTCATTCTCGCTTCACGTGCAGCTACGGCCAGTTCGTTACATAATTAACAATGGAAGCCAAAATCGACTCCATCTTGGAAAAACTCGAATCCAGTCAACATAAGATACAGTCTGCTTTGGAATCAAAGATATCTTCACTCAGAGAGGATTTCAATCGAACGACTAACGATATCCAGAAGCTGAAAGCAGATAAGGAATATACATGGTCTAAGGAAGGCAACAAGATACAGTACAATTTCAACGCCGAGACCATTCAATGTCTGCAGCATTTTGTGTCTTCGATTCGCAACGAGACTTATACTGATGCAGAGTCAATGATTGAAACCGAGTGCGAGAGACTGAAATTGCGAAACAAGCATATACGGATCGCCGATTCGTCCGAAGGTGGATGGGAGACAGTGAGACAATACGTTTCTAATGAACTTGCTGACAACTCTGATGATGACCGAGCGATTTTCCGTGCTAACACGAGAGCAGTGCGAAAGATACGTCAGAAGCGTGGAAGGTACTCGCCGTATGGAGGTCGAGGTACACGCAGGAGTGCTACTGTTACTCGTCCCGTGCAGCAGGTGAGCAGCGGCTCTAACGGTCCCCAGCATGTACAGTCTTTCAACCAGCCCTTTCGTCCCCGAGGTCAGCGTACCGGAGCATGTTTCTCCTGTGGCGAGTTCACTCACTTTCGGAGAGAATGTCCCTACACCAGTGCCGGAAGTCAGGGAGTGTCAGTCGGAAGCAGTGCAGGCCAGTCGAGCCAGTGATCAGAGAGAGTTGTCAGTTAAGTGTGATTTTCAAAATAGTCAATATACTGTAGTTTAATGATATTTACACTGAAAAGCTTACTGATAGCTATTTTGAGTATGAACAGGGAATGTCCGAGATTTTGGTCAGGGGTAGGCTTAAGAAGTGTTTAGCATTTTGGAAAGCTATTGGTGTCTCCCAATTCGTGGTAGATATTGTAAAAAATGGATATAAAATTCCTTTTTTAACCAGACCTCCCAATATGTTTTTCAGAAACAACCAGTCAGCAATGCAGCACGCCAGTTTTGTGACAAAAGCTGTTGATGAACTTATTAAGAAGCACTTTATTAGTGAATGTGATTCGCCTCCTGATGTTGTTAATCCGCTCTCTGTATCAGTGCAGTCCTCAGGCAAAAAACGGTTGATCCTTGATTTATCAAAAGTGAATAACTATGTGTCGAAAATAAGTGTGAAATATGAGGACTGGAAGACAGCCTTGCTGTATATACGTCAGAATGACTATCTTGTGAAATTTGATATACATTCAGCTTATCATCACATTGATATGTTCACACAACACACGGAGTTTCTTGGTTTCTCTTGGCCAGATAGACATGGAAAGTTACACTTTTATAAGTTTTTGGTTTTGCCTTTTGGTTTAACTTCGGCACCTTATGTATTTACTAAGGTAACAAGACAGCTTGTCAAGAAGTGGAGGGCGGAAGGCTATAGAATCGTAACATTTCTAGATGATGGTGTTCTTGCAGGAGATTCGAACTCGGGCACTCTGACTATAGGTTCGGCAGTGAAAGATGATATCATTTCTTCTGGTTTCGTACCAAAGGTAGAGAAGTCGTTATGGTCTCCGTCACAGTCTCTGGAGTGGTTAGGTTTACATATAGACACAACAACGATGTTATTGAGTGTACCTAACAGAAAAGTTGACAAACTTATCAGAACAATACATCATGTACTGAGTTTGAGTTCAAAACCTTTACCAGTGAAGTGTGTAGCCTCAGTTGTAGGGCAGATTGTTTCAATGAAGTTGGTTGTGGGTGGCCTGGCCCAGTTAATGACGAGATCATTGAGTGTGGATATTGTCTCGGCTAGATCTTGGAGCAGTAAAGTAACACTTTCTGACAGTTAGTAGACTGCAGTAACAATTCTGGTTAGACAATATTGGTTGCTATGTTTCAAGAAGTTTGATTCAGTCAGCAGGTGCAATGAAGCTGTTGTATTCAGATGCAAGTCACACTGGGTATGGTGGTTATTGTGTGGATGTGAACAAGGTTGTGTCACAGGGTCAGTGGTCTGAGGAAGAGCGTAGAAATAGTTCCACATGGCGTGAGCTCCAAGCAGTAAACATGGTGTTAAAAAGTTTGGAACCAAGTTTGAAACAAGAAAGAGTCAAGTGATTTACTGATAATCAAATTGTGGTCAATATTGTAGAGAAAGCTAGCATGAAAACACATCTTCAAGCTTTTGCGTTACAAGTTTTTCAACTTTGTTTCGAGTGCAATATAGATTTGCATATGCAGTGGATACCACGAAATGACAATGAACAAGCTGATTTTCTGAGTAGAATAGTGGACCATGACGATTGGGGTGTCAGCAGAGGGGTGTTTCAGAGTGTCGACAGAAAATGGGGACCACACTAGGTTGGTCGATTTGCCTCATATTACAATGCTAAGCTGACAAATTATAACTCTCGCTACAGCAACCCAGGATGTGCAGCTGTGGACTGTTTCACTGTGAACTGGAAAGGAGTCATGAACTTGGTTGTTCCCCCTGTGTGTTTGATACCACGAGTTATCAGATATATGTCCGAATGTCAAGCAGTAGGTACACTTGTTGTTCCACAGTGGAAGTCGTCTGCTTTTTGGCCATTGCTGTGTCCACAGTCTCGGTTTATACCACAAGTGAAGGACTGTATGTATCTACCCACATCAAAGGAGGCATATGTTGCTAGTAGGATGAAGGGGGGTCTGTTTGGTGAACACGATTTGAATTTCAACATGTTAGCACTGTTGCTTGATTTTCATTAATGATTTTGTTCATGTTACAGGTGTGTTTCATGACGTGTATCGAGACGAAATTGATTGTCTCCCCTCCCATGTTCGGGATCTCGCATATGAGCTGCCTGGTTTGTTATCCCAGTCACGGGCTGAGTCTACGACAAAGAAGTACAGCACGGGTTATGCAACTTGGAAAAGGTGGGCGAAGAGTAATAGTATATCAGATGTTTTGCCTGTGTCACCTTGACATTGTGCAATTTACTTATTGTACCGTTTCTGTTTTAGAGCAGTTATATGATGCAAAAGGTGAGACTGGTTCTTTAATGGATTTGAGAATGGTAGCAATGTCTTTGATTGATTATGCAGGATTTCTTAGATCTGCTGAATTATTGAGTATCACTAGAGCTGATATTGTGTTTTGCCAGTCTCATATGATGATGTTTATCGAAAAATCTAAGACTGATATCTATAGGGATGGTGCCTGGCTTGTCATTGGTCGTACAAATACAAAATTGTGTCCTGTAACCTGTCAGGACGATATTTGCTTCTTGCTGAAATTGATCCTACATCTGACTGTGTTGTCTTCAGAAATATGTCTAAATGTGCCAATGGTTACAAACTGAGAAAAGCTAATGTGCCTATGTCTTACAATAGACTAAGGGAAATATTTATAGAAACATTCAGTCCTTTTGTTGATGACATCAAGAAATATGGTCTACACAGTCTGAGAAAGTGGCGGTGCAACTGCTGCCGCTAACAACGGAATCCCGGATCGGATGTTCAAGAGGCATGGTCGTTGGCGAAGTGAGAAAGCTAAGGATGGATATATTAAAGACAGTTTAGATAGCAGATGGAAAGTGTCGCTCTCGCTCGGGCTCTGACTTTCTTTGTATCTCTCGGCCGTGTAGTGCACCAGCGTGCCCTATGTTATATGTGACAATGTGTTTTGTTGTTTGTAAGAGTGGAATGTGGGGTTGGAGAAATGATATTTCCTTCGGTTGAAGGATGAATTAGAAGGAAATTGCTTTCTCCAGGGTATGTAACTCTTGACAGGTAGTCGTCCACGCTCATAGGTGGCGTGGATAGATGGTATTTAAGGGTGGTGTGAGTTGTATTAGGTCATTCTCGCTTCACGTGCAGCTACGGCCAGTTCGTTACATAATTAACGTTTATGAATGTCTACAAACACATTTTATAAGTATGACTGACTATATTTTTTATGTTTCAGGTGTGTTGCCTGTGTGACGGCTGAAGAGCCATGAGAATACTGGTCACCTATCATGGTGTGTTATCGTGCTGAAGAGCCGTTAAAATACTGCATGTAAATAGAATTATATAGCTGTTATGGCTAATTGGACTTCATGTTAAGTTGTATAATTTGGCTGAAGAGCCATTATAATACAGTGTTGATAACGAATGCAACGTTATTTCAGAGACTGACTTTCACGTATATCGCAAGCTGAGCTTGATGTTGTGTTGAGGCTGGATGAACCTCACGTGTATTCTGGGCTGAAGAGCCGTTATAATACTACGCCTTGAATGAATGGCTTGTCTGTAGGCTGAAGAGCCGTTATAATACTACGCCTGAGCGTATGGCTTGTTTGTAGGCTGAAGAGCCTTTTATAATACTTGTTGCTAAATATTGCGTATCTGTGTAACCAGTATTTTTAAATCGTTGTACATTTCTTACTGTTCAACAACATGTTCTGCATTTGTGTTTGATTCAATGCATTGGGAGTTTTGTATGTTTGAAAGCTGTAAACCCTCCAGTTTATGCTGCTGCATCGTTGAGGGAACACGGTTCCAGAGTTTTTCTTTAAAAAGTTTATCTCTGGTTTTACGTGTCGGGCTTCAGCATCGTGCGAGTTGAATCCTTACTGTTTGTATATTGTATAAAGTGTAAATATGCAAATCTGATTGTGGCAATGATGATGATGATGATGATGATGAATTGAAATAAATCGGCCGTGTAGTGCACCAGCGTGCCCTATGTTATATGAGACAATGTGTTTTGTTGTTTGTAAGAGTGGAATGTGGGGTTGGAGAAACTCTTCTGGGTATACTTGGCAAAGTATTTACTCACATTATCAATAAACGACCAGTTGATTTGGGCGAATGCAATGGACAAAATACCAGATACATAAAATAACTATTCTTCGCAGTCTAGCATACCTTAGCTCAGAAGAGAGCAAATTTTATGCGTTATTCGTAGACTTTGCAAAAGCGTTCGACACTGTACAGAGGAAACAATCTTTGGGATCTCCTGCAAACGCAAGGACTTAGTAGTAAATGAATACAATATTGAAAAGTATTTACCAACATGTTAAAGTACGTGTGAGAAACAATTAGGAACTATCTGAATCCTTCATTAGTCAACTTTGCGTCAGACAGGGTTGTACCCTAGGTCCGTTTTTGTTTAATTTCTTCATAAATAAATTAGCACAGCAACTGTGCAATACGTGTACGCATGGGATCCAATTACACCCAGATACACTGCGTTTATTTCAATGTATTATATTATTTTCTAATACCGTTAGAAGAAACAAAAAGATGAATAAGGAAAGTATCAGATCAATCCAAATTGTGTGAAAACTGAGAAAAAATATTGTTTTTAAAAATGGTGGAAAATTTTCAAAAATGGAAAAATTATTTTATAAAGGCAAAACTCCTTCAAACTACCAGTGCTAGGAAGTGATTTGGTGTTTTTTTCTTGAAATCAGCAATATTGGTCTAATCACACTAAACAGACGTCAACACAAGCCTTGAAAGTTTTAATATGTATTTAGAAAAATATCAGAAAAAAAATCAGAAGGTGAAATGTCACGTTAATCACAATATTTGATATGAAAATAAGCCTAATATACTTCTATATGGATCTGAAATTTGGGGATAAACACAATATGACAACATTAAAAAAGATAATTTATGTGTAGGAGAATGTCCTCAAACTGGCCATTAGTTTTGCACGTGGACCATGTTTGAGGCCGTTAGGCCGAAAACATGATCCTCGTGCAAAACTAATGGCCAGTTTGAGGACATTCTCCTACTTAAAACAAAGTTTAAGTAAACATGTTCTTGCTTCTGAAATGCACGCCACAACGCACCTTATCATGTGCAAAACTAATGGCGACTTTTGCTCTATATGTATTTCATGATCTTCTCCGAAGTGTCAGTTGCATTCCCTCGTCTGCCAATTTATAATATGTAAAAACATCAGGCGTTTTCCAAGTGCAAGGTAATGTTGTAAACAATATATGTTGAAAGGTTAAACCAAACAAAATTATGAAAGCTTTTTTCGAATTAGAAGATCAAAACCACCATGCAAAATATTCATAATTGATTGCTATATTAATGGGCAATTCATAGTTTACTTAAACCACTATGTTTTATTTCATATTGATAAGATTATGACACTTTGTCGAATGTATGTTGATTTTAAAAAGTTTAGATTACACAGATTCATTAACCCTATTAGGGCTACGCTATGTTATTATTCAGTATCTTTTATTTTGAAATTTGAAAGTCTTACCTTGACATTCAAGATACTAAGTTGAAAATTCAACTTGATATTTTGAAAATTCAGGTAAGTATCTTAAATTCCACTTAGTATCTTATAAATTTATATAAATATCTTTAAAATTTAAATTTGTATTTTGAAAATTTAATTTAGTATATTGAAAACTCATGTTCATATTTTGAACTTAATTTTGTTTAATATCCAACTCTATTTTGTTGAATATTCAAGTTAGTATCTTGAATATTCAACTTAATTCGTTGTGTATTCAATTTAGTATCTTGAACATTCAAGGTTGTATCGTGAACATTCAAGAAAGTTAATATTTCACTTGTAACTACACCTTTGAAACTTGAATATACAACGATAACAAATTGTTATTATACTTTTTAATGTTTTTAATTCAACTTTAAAACTTTAAAACTAAAATTTGGCATCATTGACATTGTAAACATTCGAGATAATACCTTGAGTTTTCAAGATATGAGATGATTCTTCAAAATATGAAGTGGAAATTTCAAGATACCAAGTTGAATTGTAAAGAAAATATGTTGAGTTTTAAAGAAAATATGTTGAATTTTAAAGATACAAAGGTCAATTTTAAAGTTACAAAGTTCAATTTTCAAGTTCAATTTTCAAGATTTCTGTGTTCAATTGTCAGGATAGGTTCTTGAATTTTCATGATAAAATTTGCTCAATAATATCGGAGCTTGGCCTCCGTGATTAAGTTCAATTTTCAGAATAGTAAGTTTCATTTTTAGATTCTGAGTTGAATTTTCAAGATAAAACGATGCTTAAGGCCATTAAAGTTTTCAGGACATACGGACGGATAAATTATGCTTGTCTAATTCAGGATTGACATCTCTTTACCAAAATTCGTATCTAGAAGTTACTATACAATTGTATTTATATACATGTATATCCCCTCCCAAAGACATCATCATCAGTTTTTAACGATGTCGTCTTTTTATTCGTACATTGTGCTTATTAGGAGATACTTTTGTTATCATAAGTAGAAAAGTATGTGTAATTACATTCGGGCAAGACTACTCTTTCTTTCATCTTAGACCCTTCGAGGTTTCTATATTTACGTTTAAATTTGACTAATAAAGTTTTATAATTTTGTACATGAGGCCGGATGAATCAATCAGTCAAGCCTTGTGAAACAAAGGTTTTTGAATCATTTTGTTCTCAATGTATATATTACCAGTTTGGTTTTAGTAAGGTAATTTACTAATAGAACGAGGATCTGTCCATCCATACTATACTTTTGCTTTGATTTATGATATACAATTTATGTTTGCCAGTAGTTATTATTGTTTCTGAGAGTTTTTATAATATAGCTATTTTTCAGTTCTTCTGGTACGTGTTATTTATCCACTTTACGGTCATCTTTGAACTGTTGCGATTTTCATTGACCTCAACATGTTACGTGAAGTCGCCAACAGGTTAGCACGGGCTTTTGTATTATACCGCTTTTCTCGGGATTCAGGCGGCTACGTTCGAGCGCATTCAATCTGACGGGAACAATTCTTGGTATCGGTTTCTAAACTATTGGAGCCTTTCCGTAAATTAGTAAACTATTGGAGACTTGTGTCACCTAACTACGATCACAGAACTATTCTAATGTTTATGTAACTTTGTTTTAAATGCTAGCAAAATGTTCCTTGGCGTGTAGCATGTAGCATGTGCCATGTAGCATGTAGCAGAATGGTCTGTGGAGAATTAAACGTAGTTATTCATCTATTCTTCGTTTAGAGCTATTGGATATTGGATAAAATAATTGATTATGCCAGTCCACAGATTCCCGAAAAAAAAGTTATTTTATGATGAAACTGTAAGATAAAACCAGAACTTGTCAATAACACAACGACTGAAAGACATATATTTTCAATCCTGGTCAGAATCTATATTATTACCAACTAAATGTATTTATTATAGACTTTTGAAATCTGAAATATATCTTGTAATCTATCTATCAAAACTCGATGTCAAGAAATTTCGTTGTTCATCTCATGAGCTATTTGTTGAAACTGGCAGGTATGCAGGTATTGAAAGAGAGAACATCATATGCCAAGTTTGTATGAATGCTTTTGAAGAAGAGCTGTATTTCTTGTTAATCTTCTTAACTATAAAATCCTGACGAAATACCTTAAACCATATTATTATGATTCCCCAAATATAACAAAACTCAAGAAATTGCTTATAATTAACTATAAACATGAAAAACAAATGCTAAATACATGTCTGTAATAACAAACTGGGTTGTCACCGTGCCCTTTTGTTAGATATGAGCTCCCAATGTAGGTGGGGTTGCGCCAAAAAATGTACATTCTTCACTATCATTAAACATTATCATCATGATAAAACAATAAACATATTTCATAATGATGGCTTTATTTTAATAACAAATTTATTGTTACACGTTTCTGCAAGACGAAAATGCAATTTTATTGTTATTTTGAAGCTTTTTACATAAAATTGAAAGTTTACAAATTTGTATTGCTTTCTGTTAAACATTAATGTTTAGGTCAATAAATCTTAAGATTTGCTGGAAAAAATCACTGTTTGATAGGTATACTATTCAAGAACATAAGTAACCACAACACATCATATGTATCCTGGCTAACTTGAATAATAATTTGAAAATACCCTCGTGAAATTGTCAATTTTCAGTTGCAAAGAAGATAACACTTATCCAATATGAACGACTGTTTCCCAATTAAATAGATTATAGAGCAAAATAACAAAATAACTCTTTCTCATAATCAATATTATATTTCACAATTATAAAACAATGATTTTATTATCATATTTTTAGACAGTTATTAAAATTTCTAGTGAGCATGACGAACACTGTTACTGAAATTTACACTAAGGCTACAAGGCTATGTGGCTATAAGGCCTATCGGAATCTGACAACTTGGGATGCTCAGAAACAATGGTAACCTCAATGGTAATGGAACCTCCTTAACAGATATCAGCACTCACTTTGTACAGATTCTTATAATGTATATTTATTATGCAATGTTATTTAGACAGCAACTAATGTTGTGTAAAGTAATCTACCTATGAATGTACTACAGGCCTGTGACCTTTTTAGTACTGAAGTAAAGATTGATTGATTGTACCAGTAACACCTCCAGTGTGTTGGATGAGTGTGTTATAGTCTGTATAAGTACAAATGACCTACATGTGACAGTACAGATTAGATATAGATAATGTACGTGTAGATAGTCAGTCGTCAAAACCAGGAACTGTCACATATATGATGTTTTATTGTGATAGAATTATAAGGGCAAGTGATAAATGTACTTATCTACGTCGTTTTCATGACCTACAACATCACTTAATACATAGACAACCTTGTCACCCCAGTTGTATCGCTTTGCTGACGATGTCAAAGATAGTTTGATATATGGAGAGTGACATTTTTTTTTCGTAAAACGGAATATGAAATCTTTTAACCCTTTATTTGAATGAAGATGAATTTCAATATGATGAGGGGAAGAATACATGTGATTGTATATGAATTTCAAAAGTCATAAATCATTATAATCTGTCATATTCAATATCTTTCGTTGAAACGATCTATACACATAGTTGATAAAGCAAGGAAAGATGTACAGATGCAAAACTAGTCCGCTCGTGGCTATGAATTTTCCATTTTACAATCTTAATATTATTCCAATACCACCCTTCGAACGGGACCATATTTAACCAAATCAAGTCATTACCTGTCCATCGCTTTCTCCGTGTGATACATGACCTTAGCTAGAGAATATAGTGTACTGTTTTCTAACTATTGGCCATAATAAATGTTTATTGTATAAGAAGTATTTCATAAGTTTTAAATTGAAAACAATATCCAGTACCACAATAACAATTTGAACCATGTTTAGTGAAGTCTCACTTCAAACCTATGTGCCATAGTGTCGTAGTTTATCTTCACTTGGATAACATGTTGCAACACAGGCCATTGGCATCTAGCTAAAATGATCTACGTACATGTAAGCGATATATCATGTTGTCATTAAACTCTTTCACAACGCTCCTCTCACCAGGTAATTCGGTTTATTTTGTTCCTTGAAAAAATACCGAAACACTGCTGAGTAATAATGTTATCCCGTTAAATATCAACAGTTATTGAATGAGTTTTATAATAAGAAGAATAGAAATCAGAATTATGTGATGTTTAAAGTTATATTCTTTATTTAAAAATTAAACAATGACCCTATCAATGTTCATTATTGAATTATAAGAGGTGTTTAGTGAGATGCTAATATTAATATGAAATATCATAATTTGTGATTATTTAATCCCATCAAAATCATTTTCTAATAGCAACCTATCTATCTTGATATGAAAAACAGGTATCTTTCATTTCAGAATTCCATTGAAATGCAGTGTCCACAAGGTGAGAAATTTATTTAACATTGATGATAAATATTACATTTATTGACGTGAAAAAGCCAAAGCGTCAGCACATAAATAACATATTTTAGAATAGTGTTTAATGTTGTCAGGAGAAAGCATAAGATGATACTAAATGATTTATTGTTATGTTAGCAGATTGACCTTTTCGATTGGTGAGGTTCATGCCATTTTTTCTGTAATCACTAACCTCTGCAAATGTCAAATATTAGGTTTAAAAGTACATCCATTGTGTTATAGTGGATCACATATTCCAAACGTTATAAATAGTGTTACTTTATCGAGGAGTAACGACTGTTACCGCCATTTTTATGATAGTCGACATAGTGTATTGACGAAATGAAGGTAAAAGTAGTGATTTCTGATCGAAAACCGGACAATGCATCGCGAGTGACGCGCGCCAATGAGTCAAACGTAATTTTGGAATCTTATTTATGACAGACAAAATGAAAAATCTGGGTTGATCATGTTTAATAGGTCATATAACTATTGTGCATGTAAATGGGACGTGCATTTTCAGTTTCTGCACATGCATAATGATGTTTAGTCTATTTTAATTGGAAACCAGTAATTCATTATTTGCACTGTAAACAGCACATATGGTGAGTCGGAACGTATTAAAGCCTAATAAAATTTTATGTACACAATGGATGCACCTTTAAGGGACACTCCGTGTTTTTCATGAAATTATATTTAGATTTGATACATGCAATAATATCAAATGTCCTGGTTTACGTCCAAATCATCTCACTCGACTTGAATATTAATTCACTTTCAATGAAACTCGAGCAGCGGCTTAATACACGATAAGAAGCCTAATCCATGCGCCCCATTTACAAGTATACTAGTTATATGTTCCATTGAACAGTACCAACCAATATCTATCTGTTTGTTTACTACATTATATAAGTTTTCAAAATCACGTTTGAACAATTGACGCGCGCCAGGCGCGAAACATTGTCTGTTTTTTTTTTTATCATACTCACCACTAAACATCTTAATGTAACTATACTGAACAGATTGGCACTAAAAGGCAACAGTCATTACGTCTCGATAAAATAACACCCTTGGTTACTTTTGACCTATGTTACTACAATAACATACGGAGTTTCCCTTTAAGACTTATCGATATATCAACATTGTGAAGTGTCAGAACTTTAGTGGACTACACTCTTTCAATTGCTGAAGTTCGTCAACTTTTGGGTTTCGGCGTTTTTAATTGACATTACAATCTGGTGTTTGCTGTTAAAAACCTCAATGCAATTATATATAATATATGGCCATTTATGCTTTTCGTGATATAATTTTTTCAAACATTCTATTAGTTCAAGAGGATGAAGATCATTGTGAACGTACACAAAGCAACTTCTTCACGGATATCAACATCATATAAGATTTTAATATCATTGATGAATATCTAAGTGATGATTTGGATTTATGTCTTCAGAAAGTTAAGATTAAATCTTTGAGTTTCAGTATGTATAATTTAACTTTATTTCAGATTGGGTGCTACACAGAACACACTGTTATTTCATTCAGGATTACCAAGCGTCCTGGAGTCGTGCTAAAGAAATCTGTGAAAAGTGGGTTAAATGTTTCAAATGTTAGTTACATACTGAAAGAGGTTGTAAATTTCGTAACGTACATTCTGGTACATTCCGAGTCGTTGTTGCTTTTAGTAAGTACATCTTAATTATTGAATAAAAAATGTTCAAACCACTTTTGTATGTCATCGACCATTGATGCTTTAATGTTAAGCAAGTTGCAAGTACTACAATCTAGTTAAATAAGTTAACAGTGGTTAAAACGCCAATCGAGTTTGATGGACTCCATTGCAGTTGCGTAATCAATGTGATAATGTATTTCATTTCAGATATGGTGCCAATCTTGTAAAAATCCGTGATGTTTACACAAACAACGATTTAGGCGATATAGCTTTAAGAAAAGGAATAAGTAGATACTGGATAGGTAAGCATTGATGAAAATGATCATACCAACAAAACATTAATTGAATGAAGGTAAACATGGAGATATATTGCGTTAAATCAACATTCTTGTATTTATAACATTCCAATATGAGCATTTTTGTGAAAATAAAATTCGTGGCAATCTTATTTTAGAAATTATGATTAATGCATGTATTGATTAAATACAGTCCGTTTGAATATGGTTTAGAATAGTTTTTAGATGAACATTAATAGCATCAATCAAATTAAATAATCGTACTGTGAATAAAGAAATACACTATTTTTACTTCACAGGTGTTTCTTTATTTCATGTATTTAATTCTTTTTTATTTCAATATTCGTTGATGATGTATTTTCACATTCTAAGATAATGTCAGTTTGCGAATGACAGTATTATCGGTAAATTTGTTCATAATAGGACATTCAAGATAAGTAATTAATGAATGGGTAACCATGATATCAGTATACCATACACTGTATATGTATTCCAGTGGTAACTTCGCTTTTTAATTTTCCCTTACCATCAAGCACGGCAGAGCCTGCGCAAACACATGTAGGAGACACAAGCAACCAGTGACTGTGATTGACACCAGTTATAAATGTTAAATGTTTAGACTCGACTATCAAGACTAATGATCATAGTCATAGAGACTCAAGTTTTAGATTGGTAAATTTGACGTAAGGTCTGTACTGGGGGAGTGACTGATTACATCGGTGGTAAGATGGTGACAGGTAAACTCTTCGCTCTGACGTTCAGACAGAAAGTTACCGTTTAGTCTATATTGACGCCGGGAAGTCTTCGTTTTGATGTAATAACTTGGTGAACGAAAATTGATTCTTCACCTTGTTATTGTAAGTCCAGTCAGTATTACCCAAATATGTACAGTGACTCGGAGGATTGTATATGACATACACCTACAAGGATACGATACATTGGTAAATATTGTCAAGCTATAACACAAAAACAGTTTTTTTTCAATTTGTCCGTTGCTTCAAATATGTCAATGGGAATAATGTTGTGATAATGGTATGCTATAACCCTTAAGAACGTATGCAAAATAATAAAGGTCACATCACCCTCACCATATTGAAAAGATATGCAGTATCAGCAATCATAAATTGCAACTGATTCGTCCTGTATATGAGAATTGAATTATTTTTGTCTTAAAATCCACAGATACGAAAGAAGACATGTAAATCTTCTAAAATATGTTATCATCGATAGTTCATTCGATTGGTTCATTCAAACTAATCTGAGTTATTTTGCTATTTCACGTTTAACTGAATAATGGATTTCATTGCATTCATAATACTGTTGGATTGTACCTTGTACCTACGACTTGTTGATCTAGCATATGAAGCATGTTATCAATGCCAATCATTTGTGTTACAGAGACAGTGGTATTGTCATGTTTGGGGTATTTGTGAACGTTGTAGAGTCTAGATTGCATATAGAAAATATAGCTGGCTGATGATACAAATTCAAAAATATAAACCACAAATTGGTAAGAATTAAAATCTACATTATTCACAGAAACTTCATTCAAGTAATTAACGGTGTTAATGTACATACATTTCAGGTTTATATGTAGAAGTAAATAGTAGTGGAGGAGTATCTAGTCAGTGGAGTGATGGAGAGACAGTGCCAGACTACAGGGGGTTCTGGATGAACGAACAACCCACCTATCACTCTGGACATTGTGTGTATAGTGCATTGCAAGACAGTTCCGCTCAGTGGTCCTATGGGAACTGTGAATGGAAGAGACATTTCGTGTGTGAGATGAGGGCGTGTCCTAAAGGTGTGGACTACTATGTTACTTATGTTTGAAATGAAACTGCCAATATTGGGTGACTACTATCCAGGACGTAATATTCCAATCCACAATCACGGTTGTATAGAGATCTACGTTTGGGACATATAGTCATGGCTCCAATAGATTGTCATGAATGATCATAATTAAATTGTTCAATTTATCTACATTAATGGCTGTATTGACCAAAGCGTCTATCAATGAAAGGACTACTGCCACCTATTACAAAGCACCTTAGATAACTGACACATATTTTTGTACATACATTGTAGGTGCACACAGGTGTAGTGATGGGGGGTGCACCAATCAAGCGTATACCTGTGATGGAGTCGATGACTGTTTAGATGGATCTGATGAACTCAACTGTCGTAAGTAATAACATATATCGAAGACAATCTCATTGAAATACGATCGAACGTACCAAGGTCGTCGATCTGATTTCTACCCAACAGAGTTCATGTCAGGTGACCTTCACTGTGACCCTTCACCTAAATTATATTAAACGAATCAGATCACTCCTCGATATGGCATTGAATTTCCTGTTTCTTGTCTCAACTCAACTCTTTCTAGCCTCGTGGCTCACTAGTTGAAGTGATAGGTCTCCTGACATGACCTCCGTGGTGCAGTGCTCAGATCTGAACGCAGCGAGGTACACATGTTATTGTTACGTATTACGACATGATTTAAATGAGAATGCTGACTAGGATGACTGGATCTGATGAACTTGGTTGTCCTAAATAGAAGCATTTTACAATGGCGTCCTAAAATAGTTGGCAGATGTTTTCATAGTTTATTTTCTGCAATAACTGAATTAAGAATGTAACTATACAAGGAACATTGTATAAGTTTAAGAGAGAAAGTAGTCTGCTCTGAAAGTTGAGGTGGTCATTATTCCATTACACAGGGACACATATGATCAAATAGACAATGGTTCTAATTTATTCAAAACAATATATTTGTACAATAATTTGTTGAATATGAAGAGAATCAGGCGACTATCAAAGCTACTTTTGTCTTAAGTTAATGGAATATAATCAGGTAAACATTTGCCTCCAATTCATGCAGTGAAACCAAACTCATACTTTGCTACTAACTATAATAAAAAAATATGCAATATATATGATTTATTGTTTTCAAGAATAATTCAATTGTTTTAAATGTCCTCATTACATTTTGATTTCCTATGGTCACAATATGTATAGTTATTAAACTTTTAAGAAAAATACCTTCTTTGCCATTTTATCATTCTGTGTAGCCAATAGATGCAGATTCCAGTATAACGAGACTCAAGGGGAGATGTCGAGCCCCAACTACCCCGACCCTTACAACAGCCTCACCGACTGCTCCTGGCGTGTTCAGTCTCCACTCGGTACCCACCTCCAGATTCAGGTATAGTAATAATATCTCTATTGATAGTGTACATGTACACGAGATTCTGTTCATGCTATGGGCAACTGGCACCAGGTAAAGCTTTGTTATGAGCGGTAATCATGGCAAAAGATAACATATTTTACGTCGTTTTGCAAGACGCTACCGGGAATCGAATCCCCTTCTACCTGAGCTAGATCCCTCTCGCAGACATAAAACAACATTATTAACAGATGCTGAAACTGTTGATATTCTATTAAGATAACTGGAAATATAATTTGTACAGTCGCACTTTATTAGAACTGTTTGCTGCCCTATCGACTAATGTGAGTTATTCGCAAAGAGACAACTCTCATTCTGATGTCATTTAGTAAAGCGTGGCCTGTTTGAAAGAAACTATATCCTTTATATACTCACTCATCTGTACATTTTGTTTGTGCTGTTCGTTTTAGGCTGATGCTTTAAACAAATCCTGTTTTCTGTTTATGTTCAGAAAATAAAATTTGTAAAACTTTATATAGCAATGAAATTATTTTAGTACGAGACCTCAGCTACATTATACTTCACTTATGGCGAGTGCTGTAGGTGGTGTAGAACATGCTCTGGGTTCAGTAGCACGAACTTTCCAGGGATGTTCTCGACCGCACACCCACTGTTAAGAACACGCAAGTTTGGTGTCATCATGAGAATGATTCTTTCCAATTGTTACTTTTGATTTTGTTAATTTATCAATGGAATATGTTTTTGTATCTATAACAGTTCTAGATAACCTTTGCAACGGTGATGATGCTTAATTTAACATTGTTATGATTACGCTGCATGCATAACCATACAGGCTTACAATATGCAAGATTGTACACATGAATAATATTTCACTCACGATTAACTTCATAATCTTAACGATATATATATGTACAAAAAGTCAAATGTCCAGGTGTATGGCTGCTTCAAATTATCAAAAAATTAAAAACATAACGCCGAATTTCTTTCTCCTACCGGTTTCATTTCATCTTCAGGGAGAATGATTCGTTATATATATATATATATGCTATGTAACACTGAAGCTGTCTGTTTTATCATCTCGTCATCACTTTATTATGATATTTGATTCTTTACATTGTACATATGTCATTCAGATGTTATGATGCTATGTTTTAGTATATACGTGGATGGTTAAGTACGTTTTTATTTGTGACAAATGTAAATGGCATTTCGTCCTCATAATTATCTTTTACATTACAATAATACTCTACGACTGTTTTACAAATAAAACAGTCAGGGATGGTCATAAACCACTTGTACTGTTATGTTTTATTATCTGAAAGTACTTATCTTCTGTCCAATTGACGATAAAATCTTTTTTTAGGTTAAGCCATTGTTTAGATAGTAAGGCTGCGATGAGGGGAAAGGGTAATGCTTTGAATGTAGAATTAATCTGACGGAAACATCATTCATTATAAACCTCATACGAAATACACCCATATAATGTCTTTCACTAGGTATGCTAATAGCATCAACATGTTGCCAACTTTAAATTACAAATTTAACAATGAGTTATAAGTTTGTGGACTATATTTAATGTAGTCCAAACCTTGGATTGTACGAGTAAAATGGAAATTACAGAACTTCCAAAAAAGACTCTAAGTTCATTAAAGTTATGTATTTAGTTTTTAATAAGTTGAAATCTATTTAGATTTTGATAATAGTTTTGAATTGCATTATTACATCCTAATTATTGCATTATTTTTTTTTTTTTGCAATATTTTTGTATTTAAATTCTTCCCACAGTTCCAGACCCTGGAGACCGAAGCTGGTCAGGACGAAGTTCTAGTGTTTGGCGGGGGACCCACTCTCGGTACCTCCTCTGTGTTAGCTCGTCTGTCTGGAACCATCAGTGCCAGAACAATCACCAGTCCCAATAACTTCATCATAGTTAAATTCATTAGTAATGCTGGAAATCAACTTAAAGGATTCCTGGCAAAATGGACCAGTGGTATGAACCTTGAGTCTGACAAAGTCCATATTAAAAGTTGATATCATGAAAAACTTTTATTATTTGGTTTCCAGATATTTCTCGCTGCAAAATATTTCGTTTTTTGGGTATTTGTCTTTAAAAGTAAATTCTTACTTGAATAACCTCTCTGTACGTTCAACTGAACATAAGCTTCCGACACTATCAATTTCAGACGGTAAAGATCCTTCCTTCTTAAATTAGCTTAGTTGATTGTAAGCATTCATAAAGCAGAAAGAACAGCCGACGTGGTTGTCTAGATACCCTACACAATGTCCTGTTTCTCACTATTCAGTTACCAATGTGGTCCCATCTGGAGGCGAGTCTGTGGAAGCATCCAGTCTGATGTCAACGCTGACCTCTCCGTCCTATCCAGATCTATACCTACCTTACCAGGAGACGCTCTGGATCATCCAGACCAGGCGGAAGAGGAATCTGATCACTCTACAGGTGGAACATATTCTTGGTCTTGTAGCATTCTCAGATAAAGATAATACCCTTGTCCTACATTAAGAACAGTGTCCTCAGTAACGTTGCAGTAACAAAGTATACCTTGGTCCACTGTCAATGGCAATAACTTCAATTTAAACGTTAGATGAAACGAAATGGTTTTAACGAAAGTGGTTTAATCATACCATGATTTAAACGAAGACCCGTATTATAGGGTATTTTGAAACAAATAATAAAAACACATACGTCATATTTAGTAGTACATGTACACTGCCAAATAAATGTTTGTAATGTGTTTTGATTTGCATAGAACTGCAAATAATATTATGAGCAACTGATGTCTAGGAATGATTTCTTCAAATAAGTTGACAACTCCCTGAACATGGTTCTACAGCAACTTGGTAAACATATGGCAAATATAAAAACAGTCTAGATTGCCTAGTTAATCCAAACAATGATGTTTTTCAGTTTAATGAACTCGACCTGGCAGCTGGTGACAGTTTGCTAATGAGGAGTGGAGACAACCCCGACTCACCTGTACTGAGAACCTTGACTTCAGTCAGTCCCGAGGAGAAACTCATCCTATCTGCTACAAACTCGCTCTATCTTCTCCTGAAGACAGGTTATATAAGCAGTCCAGGATATAGGGGGTTCTCCTTAAATTATTATGAAGGTTCGTTGTGATGTATATACATTTATATCTTTTGTTTCAGTTGCTGATTGATAATACATAAGTATATACTCCCCACAAAATATAAAGTTCGCTGATTGCACAACTAGATTATTTTCTTTCACACACTACCTGCCACAACTTGATAAAGACAAGCGCACATTTGTTGACAAATGAAAGCAATGAGAACTATAGCTATTCATCGGGTGGGGAAAACTGGTACAGCATAACAGCAAATTGTTAAATAGTTTCATGACACGAATATGTGTTACTATTTGAATAATCTATCAGTGTATATCTTTTATTTTTTAAAAGTTGTAAAATTTGGTACAATATAGCCTGTTGTCATTGCACGTAATGCAAAAAACAAGATGGCCGATATGACGGCCATTTTAAAATATTTGAGGAGCGTAAGAGATTGGTGTTGGTGGCAAAACTGCTGTTTGTGACCACATCCTATTAACCAAATATACATTTCTGACAGGTTGTAATATCATATTTGAAGCAACACACGGGTATATTACATCACCCGGGTATGACGTCATCAACTATCCTGACTACCAGCGCTGTGATTGGACAATCGTAACACCTTACAGAAGGAGAGTAACCTTGATATTTGATTCTAAGTTTGGGCTGGATAATCAAGGAGATTATATACAGGTGAGAATGAGACAGGCGGCGGGACACAGATCACTCTAGATTGGTGTCTGCTTCATGGCTGGGTAATTAGAAAAGGCTTTTCTTTCTACCCAAAACTTAGACATGAGTTGAACATTCTGTGTTGACTTTATCAAAATTGTATCTGTTCAAAATTGTTCGCCAGCCAATGACTTTGGTACCTGGAGAAACTGCGTCGAGGGTGATCTGTCGGTTGGGTTAGATGAGGATATGTAATTATGTCCCCCGCAAAGCTTTGCGGGAGACATTATGTTTTCGCCTTCGTCCGTGATTCCGTCCTTCCGTCTTTCGGAAATACTTTCGTTTCCGGGCCATATTTAAAAAACCATTCAATATTTATGTATGACACTTGGTATGTGATTAGACCTAGTGGTGGAGTGGTGCAATTTGCTACTTAGGTTATTCTGATTTTTTTTCTGGTTTCGATGGAAACAATTTGAATTTAGTGCACATACATGTATAGGGGGTAGGGACCTTTTCCGGCCTCTAGCTCAAAATCTATTCAGTATCCTCTTGCGAAACATAGTGTTGGGTTAGATCTAGTGTTAGAGTGTTTCCTTTTGCCACTTAGGTTATTCGGATTTTTATTATTGTTTCTGTTTTCCATGGAAACAGTTTGAACTTAGTGCATATGGAGGTTAGGAACCATTTCCAACCTTCATCTCAAAATCTATTCAGTATTATTTAATGGTATGTATTTAAACTCAAAGATGGAATGATGCCAGCCTTTTGCTACTTTAATCATTCTGAATTTTGTTCTGGTTTCAATGTTAACAATTTCAACAAAGAGACCAGAAAAGGGACACAATTTGAACTAAGAGGCTACATGGAAACAAGCTAGTTCATTTGAATTCTAATAGATTAACCTTTTTGAATTTTTACGTTTTGGATTGTCTCTGGCATAGGTTGGATTGAAAGCTGGAGGGGAGGACATCACTGGGCATCACATGCACATATTTCTAGCTGATGTGTGACTCGATGTTTTACGACAGTTTAATGTGTGAATGTTTACTGTACTAATGTACAAATTAAGACATTACTGGTGTATCCAGGATTATGAGTTATTGGTTGTGTAACCTTGTGGTTAAGACATCAGTCTGTATTGTCACGGCTGTGAGTCTCTTCCTGTTTAATCAGTTGTTTAATTTGAAGAAAAACGTCGTTGAGTGCTTCGTATTCGCTTGCCTTGGCTTTCTGTCTGACTAGTTATTTAATATGTTGTCTTGGTGAATCTTAGGCTCACCTCGGTTGGGTTCTAGAGCTCATTCACAGGGATAATTAAATTGGGGCTTGTTCCGGGATCTTAAACTCCTGATCTTAGAATTAGGTCTTACTATTTTTTGACCGGCCTGGGTTTATTGAAGCTATTGTTAAGACAGTGAACACGTTAAAAAAAATTCTGACAAGGGATAAGTCTAAGTCTGACTAAACATTGTACTTTCAGATCTTCGATGGAGAGAATGAAGGTGGAGCTCCTCTGCACGGGTTCAATCTGAACGGGTACACGGGTGATACAGCCCCGGCTGCTAAATCTGTACAGAGTGGCACTCTCTTTATCAGGTTCATAACCGACTCTATCTTCAACGGGCTGGGCTTTGCTGCCAGGTTCTCTGTAGGTAAGACGGTTTGATATGTGTATGATGATTTATTCAGGTAATGGGGCCACCGGCCCATTATACATGTACGTTTACATAGTATGATGAAATACAAACAACGAGAGCGCTGTATTATACATTTACATTGCAGCCTAAAAAATGATTATCAGTTAAATGTTACATAACAGGTGTACCTCTGAAAAAGATATTACGTTTCTTTGTAGCAAGAAATATATATTTTGCCTAATTAACATAAGTATCGTGTAATGTGGTTCAAAATAGCAACGATAATTTCTCACGGGTAGGAACTGAGTAATAAAAGCGAGGTAGGAGACAGGCACGCATGTCACGATAAAACGGAGACACCAGGCAAAACTGAAATTCATCTTCGATATTGGGTTTCATACAATGATGAAAAGTTAAGAAAATTAAGATTTTCTGAACAAAAAACGTCTTTATTGTGATCAGATAGGACGTTTCGAAGTGTATTCTTCCTCCTTCAGGTGAATTGAGTAAGCAGATACTACGAAACGTCCTGTATGTTCACAATAAAGAAGCCGTTATCCAGAAAATCTTGATTTTCCTATGTATTCCACTCATCAAAGTCGTTCAAAGATTTAAAGAGTTTTTCAAACGAAAATTGAAAGTGAATGTGGATGCCGTCAACATCTTCAGCATATTTCAAACAATTGTGTCGTATTAATGAGTATCCAACACCATCATCGAAGAATCAGTTCAAGATGATTACGGTACGTGTAAGTTTTCACGCCGTTGTTAAATACGCAAAATTCTATAAAAAAAAGTTTTCGCTTCGAGGATTAGGTTCCTTTCTTGAATGCAAATAGCTAATACTTAAAAAAAAATATAATACATTATGATAGTATTATAATTTCACGATTACACGAATAATCTTATTCGTAACACTCTTGACTCAAATATTGACAACGTACGTATAATATCACATTGAGGTAAAATATATTGAATAGCATTATGTTGTGAAATCATTATTTATTTTTCAGGTTGTAGCGTGCCAAACTTTAACGACAACACGCAGGTGCGAGAAGAGATCTGGGCCTACGACTTTGGTTTGAGGATGACTGTGTTCTGTGATCCGGGCTACGTGTTTAACGCTGATGACTTCTATGAGACAATGCCGAGTGGGGCCAGGTCTAGCATGGACACTGTACAGATGGAATGTCTCTTTGGGGGGACTTGGAATGTCCCTAGAATACCCCAGTGCATACGTAAGTTGAAACACAATTTTTTACTTATTTCTTCAGGAGAATCTATAACATTCTATAATATTCCAATGTAACACTATAAGCTGTATTGCAAATTAGCTATAATTTCTCAAGATTTCTAATTTCTACAAGATTAAAGCATATAATGATGCATCCGAAAAGTGTCTTTACAGTTCTATCTTTCTACAATTAAATATCAGATATAAGTTAAAGACGTTCTCTTTGAGTTCGAGTTCAGATCGAGTAGTTATGATCATCTATCTGAAACGTATGAAGACGGTCCTATTAATTTCGTTTATTATACCAAAACAATTTTATTTTCAATCGATGTTTCAATGACAAAAGGTAATAAGAGTATAAGGAACATACGGTCCAAATGTTTTCGAGGTAGAATATCAAACACCACACATCGGGATCTAACTACAGAGGCCAATTGGAGAAATAAGAACAATTATTATGGATAACAACTTCTTTATCTTAAAAGTGCTACGTTACGATACAGATTCATTCATGCTTTAAAACGATACAATAATCTCTATCGTAACTTGGCACTCTCGGAACATTAAGATTGTTATCTATAATCCTTGTCCTTACTTGACGTCCATGAGATGCCACTCAAAGTGATATTCTGGAGTGTTGACTTGTTATCACGTGTACACTGTTTCTAGTGGGCGGTGTCTCGTTACAGCCAGGTAAGCATCAGCTGATGTCCATATGTAGAAACTAGCTCCAGGTAGCAAGGTATATATTGTTTAGATTAGCTAGTCTTGGTGGAGGACATACAACTAATTTCATCATATGCGATCTACATGATCTAAGACTATATAACCTCGGTGATGTTTCTGTCAGTTGGTGTTGAGTGAATATTGTTCAATGTTGTCGTCTCATGTCTTGAATGCAAGAATAAAACAGAAATGTGTTACATTTCATGTTTATTTCTTCATTTATTACGATTCAAGAAAATAAAATCTACCAAAGCGTAAATGGAATATTTTACCAATAAATAAAGTCATTTGCTAAAAACAATTTGTTTGGGTAGCACATGCTACACATTGTGAAAAATGCTATGTGATTTGGTGTCGTCGTGTTACCTACATGTCAGTTTTTCAATTGTGATATGTAAACAGGTATGTAAGTTATGTATGGACTATAGGTTACTTAATTAATAACGCCGATGCTGCTGAAAATTACAATCTATGGTGTTTGTTATATAGAAACCATAGACATCTTATTCTCATAGTTCCTCGACATATCGCAGCGTAGGAACTAGATTATGTAGTTTGAATTGATCAATCTCTCAAGGATAATAACAAGTAATGTTTCAATAAATGAACGAAAAATTACAGATAGTACTTGGTTTTTACTCATAAAACCTCATAAATAGCATAAACTATATATACTCTTCGCCACGCCATTTATCTTGATATGGCGTCATTTTATTGTTATGACGTCATTTAATTATGACGTGTTAATTAAAGGTAGTACATGTGGTCCCCTCCCTGAGATTGAGAGTGGGTATGTGATCTCCTCTACTGGGACTACATACGGGGACACGGCGACCTACACCTGTGTGAGGGGGACGCTGCAGGGAGGGGCGACTATCACCTGTGGAGTAGATACCACTTGGAGCACACCTCCCACCTGTATAGGTAACACACCTGTTATCAACTGAATATCAGGCGAATGATTATTGTTGTTTGTGTAAGATTCATTATAAGAATATGCTTCATTGCATATTGATTTAAACACTGTTGGATAGTAAAATGTATAAGGTTTTTTTTTTATATTTGAGGATTTATTTTCACCAATTAGACCGACAATGTAAGCTTTCATATAAACCGGACTCTAGTCTAGTAGTCAAACATCGTAACTTCTATCCCTTAATACTTAATATATAATTATAGTGTCCATTTTAACTTCGTTTATGTATGTTTTGATAACCTACCTCATGTATATATGTTGTACATCTCCATATGTTCATGTAGGTGAAACGTGTCCAGCGTTAACCCCTAGAAGTAATGAACGATTGGTGGACATTACTGGACGCTACCCTGCTGCTGGGAGTGTGGTCAGATTCGAATGTGAAGCCGGTTATGTGGTCAGTGGTCAGCCTATCCTGCAGTGTGGTGAAAGTGGACAGTGGAGTGGGCAGGTTCCAGTTTGTGAAGGTATGTACTTGAAGTTGATTAGCTAGGTCTAATAGTAGAGCGATGTACAACGCATGTATACTTTTAACAATAATGATTTTCTTTCTATCATGACTTTTTTGTCATAACGTCTTTCTTAAATAGATATGGTAGAAACGAGGGCGCGATGTGAAACAGACTCTACACAATATTGCAATCGTTTACTAGTCACTCATAGCGAGTTTATAATAAAACATTTGTCCTGCTAGTTTCATATGTTCTCTTATACACGTATATTTCTTCTGATATATGTTTATTTCTAAAAAAAAATGCTAAGACGATGGTATCAGTAGAATGAGCGCCATCGTCTCCATGTACTCAATATCATGTTTCTTCAAATGTATGAATACATGATGGAGGCAGCTGTTATGCCAGGACAGGAAATAGTTCCACTATTACTTGTTATGTTTCTCATTATAAATGCCATCCAATTTTAAACCTAATGTTTAAAACAATGTTTTTTGTACGATACAATGCTTTTGTTATTTCAGAGTTGACGTGCTATGTACCCACCATTGACAATGGTCAAGTAGAAAGAGTTGGTCAGCAGGTCAGGGTCCGGACCTCTCTGACAGTATCATGTAACCAGGGCTACCAGATCCAGGGTCCCAGCTCCATACAGTGTCAACTGAACAGGCTCTTCACGGAGCTTCCCACCTGTACAGGTAGTAACATAGTTATTAAGATCAATTAGATGTACATTTAAACATTCAAATTTGGGGTATGTTTCAACGCAATGTTTTCATAAAATTGTTTTATTCCAATGTACCTGACGTGAAAGATAATTGAAATTAGTGAAACTTAAAAGTATATAATTGTGTGAGGAGTTAGTAATTTGCTTGATGTGTCTTTTTATCAACTATTGGGATTACGAACGTGTATCAATGATGTTAAACGGTACATATATATAAACTAACTTTAAATAAACATAAACAAACTATAAATATGCTATGCGAAGGATTGGTACCTCATGTACTGTAGGATTGTATCTCTTTTATACTTCGCATGCAAATTCTATATGTGGATTATTAAGAATTCACTGAAACCACACTAATAGTGCACCGAACGATAATTCGAAATAGTCATATGTGTGGATGTTTCCTTCAAAGATAAATGACAGCCTGCATGTGTTTATAGATCTAGACGAGTGTGCAGCTACCCCCTGCGAGTCTCGTGCATCGTGTGTTAACACTGTCGGCTCCTTCACGTGCGACTGTCTTCCCGGGCTGGAGAGTAGGGGATCTGTCTGTGTCGGTAAGTAGATGATCTACGATTGTTGAAATATGTTTTCTGCCTTTATTTTACCAAAATGTTGTTGATATGTTTCATTGTGAACCTCTGCATACAATTCTAGATAACATGGTTCGGGGCGAAAAATTGTCGTTGTCGCTATTTTACTTACATTTAGTTAACTCTCACTTTAAAATTCAAGATTGAATCTAAGGAATAACCCTATTCAATGATGCAATAAAAAAAAGAGCTTCCCATCAGTTATATTTGCTTTTTATATGAATACCAATTCTACATGTCTGACGACCTCCTTCTACCTATATATTGTTACAGATATAGCCGAGTGCAGTGTTAACAATGGTCACTGTGATGATGTGTGTATCGAGGAGCCCGGGGGGTACCGGTGTGAGTGTGGGGAGGGGCACTCTTTGTACACACATAACGGCACCCAGGGGATCTACATCCCACCCTCGGAGACGGGCCTCCGGTCTGACCACACCCTCTACATCAACCACTCATGTGTCAGTACGTATATGATTAAGTGAAACTGGCATTTTTTGGATAAAGATGAAAAATATAATCTGACACACTGAAAATCAAATGCAAAATTAATGCATGCAGTGTTTTAATTTGTACATTGGTGCGATCAGGACGCTTGTTTGATATGCAAAGATGAAAGTGAAATGGAGTGTTTTGCATAAAAGTACGTAATTTCAGCGCATTTCAATTGTGATTCTTCCACAACATGAAATGTAATCATGTTATCAAAGACAGAGAAATATAGAATGCAGTAGTATACATCATCAGACTTATATTTTATGAAATGTCCTACTACATGTTCAAGAACATGTTCAGTGCCATACTTATTAGTAATTTCAAGTAGGCAATGATTCAGTGCTAGGAACACGTTCAAATGACATATTGGGTTTTACAAAATTGGTAATAGCTTTTTTCTCAAAGGGTGTGAATAATGCATGCCACCGATACAGCTGAACATAATCGTAATCTGTGTTATCAGCATTGGTAACTAAAGTGGTTCATTCGCATGAAGTTATATATGTGTTTGGCGCTTCTCTTTCCTATAATTCCTATAACTCAAATTCAAGATGTAAAATTTTGTAGCATTAGCGGCATCTTATTAAACACTTTACAAATAAGATTTGTTACCTTATTCAAAATAACTCCTGCACTTGGCTTTAAAACAACTATTCCGATTGGCACAGGGGGCGTCCTATGGCAATTTACAAATGGTGGATGTTCTCATATTCCAGAAAACCTATGCACCATTCCCTCGCTGGGCTCGGACACTATCCTGATGAGCACCCAGGACACGTACCGGTACGGAGACACCCTGAGACTGGGGTGTGAGGTGGGCTATGAGATGCAGGGGGTCGGGGAACTGCTGTGTGGTGCGCTGGGACTGTGGTCTGCTGGAGTACCATCGTGTGTCTGTGAGTTGGGTTTAATGAAGTAGTATGTCAAGTAGTCTCACATTCAGACTCTGACAAACATATTTATTCTGAAAATATCACCATTTGATCAAATATTGAAAAGGAGACTGTAAGAAATGGAATTTTCTGTAAAAAGAGGCTCCCTTTCAATATTGTTTTCAATTTTTAGTGTTAGACTATATTTCAAGTGTTTTATCTTGTAACACAATTGAAATGTACCAAGAGTACAGTACAGTAAAAAGATGACTTGACGGTGTAATGTTATCGAAAATCTTTCAAAAGAACACACTTTGATTGAAATCATAATTATGTATTTACGACCAAGAGAAGGGTGATGGTCAGTATATGCAGTAAAGTGATTAGATAGTAATGTCACACCTTGCAAAATACATTATTTTCTCTGAAGAATTTCATCAGTTATTCATTCATACATCAAAACTTTAAATATCTAATCATAACTGCTTCTTGCAGGGTTTGCGGTGGCTTATACTGTTAATATGTTCACTGTAATACTATTTTCATATTTCTTATTCCAGTAAGAGACTGTCCTTTCGATGACGTGTCTGGTATTGCAAACCTGGCAGTGTTTGACAGGAGTAGGAGCTTATCTTATGGTCAGACACTGAATATGACGTGTAATATTAATGGCGTGAGAGAACAACGCCAGAGGACGTGCCTGTTTGACCACACCACTGGACAATACCGTCTTATTGGAGATAGCTACAACTGTCAACAGAAATCTGGTAAGATGGCAAACAATAATAAGGGTGGGGTGGGGGGCGATTAAGACCCAATATCATAAAACATGTTTCTACCAAGTATCAGGACATCATATTGTATAGTTCTAATCATTATGTCATTATTAATGATGACAATATTTATCCAATATTTGGCATCACTCTTCATGTCATGAGCATAAACATATTTCTCTGGCGTATTTTTATGATAAAAATATGACAATAGCACATTCATTAGGGTGATTCAGTGGCCTTTACTTGAAAGTGTATTTTCTATGCGGCAAACGAAATAAGGGAAACCGATCTTACCTAAAGTGGTTAGCAAATAAAATGAACAGTCAAGATATGTTCAATGAAATGAAAGGAAACAGATTTCCATTCACATTTAATCCCACACGCAATACAAACCAGAATCGAATTACAATAATGCCCACATACAGTGTACATTGACTTTAAAAAAATGTGTCCCCTTTATACCGTAAACTTACAGCATTGTTATTGCAGAAAATAAGTATATCATGTATGTATAGTATATTTAATTGTAACAAAACTGACACCACCAAATCTGTTGCCATTTCTCTAAACAATAATAAATTATCACTGTCTCGTGACCAATACCTGTCATAAAATAATTTCCAAAGTACTGAATTACACCTATCTTCTGATGATGTATGTTGTTGGTTGCAGGCCAGGTATGTGTCCGTCCAAAGCTTGACCAGCACTCAATGACCCGTGGTATGGACAGTGTGAGGTTGAGTATAGGATCTACCTACACGTTCAGGTGTCAACCCTACTATATCTACACAGCTGCAGGGGCATCTACCTCCAGCTCGGACATCGTCAGGTGTGCTCCTGATGGCACCTGGGGGTACGGAGATCTACACTGTCTCGGTAAATATGTAGTTTGAGTGACATCTTCCAAGTTGGTAGTAGTAGATGTGACTATCTTTATGGACAGTCAAATTCTTGAGTCAACTATGAGATACACCTGTCAACGGTAGAATATTGTTGAATGATTGGTTTAAATATCCCAAAAGATGTGTTATATCTCTAAGAATATATAATGTATCAAATTGTTTTATAAAGTAATGGTAGATATTCGTGTCCACTTAATTGCTATAGTCGGAAGGTTTAACTGAACTGTTTTACAATAACGCTTGCCATGTGTTGGTTACTTAAATGGTTGATATCGAGAGGAACATGCTTTTGTCATAGTATATATTATATCATGGATCATAATCTGAGGTTAGTGCCATGTTCTGTTAGTGTTACTGTACTTGTAATGCCAATCATTTAAATTAAGATTTCAATTCATTACCTCCAATAAAACGTATTGTACACGTCCAGTTATAGTTAAAAGGCATTTCCGTTGACAGATTATGTTATGCATTTATATTTGGACAGCAATGACCTGTCCCCACCCCGGTGTCCCTGCTGGGGGTGAGGTGGTGTCCGTGAGTGGGCTTTACATGTACAACACCCAGATAGTCTACAGGTGTCTCAGACAGGGGTACCACTTCAATACCTCCTCCGCCATCTCCTGTTTGCAGTCCGAAGAAGGGGGATCTGTTGTCTGGAACGCTACTCTACCTGAGTGTATAGGTATGTGTATGCTTAAAAATAAAAATTGAAGGCTTTTCATGCCTTTTCTTCTTCTTTTTTTTTATGGATTTTGGCAATTGAGTTATGTTCTTTCGTGCATTGTTCATGTTAATTTATTTATTGATATGATGTATAGTTAGAAAGAACCGTCGCATGGGTTGTGAAAGGTCTGAATGACACCTTGAAACTTTAATTTACTTACATAATGTAGGTGGCGGTGGGTCATGTTCATACATATCAAATAAAACAAGAAACTAAATAGAAATTCATTCCTTCTCTGTGTATGTTCTTATTTATGTGTAAACGTCAACAATGTAAATTGTTGCATTGTTAATTATTACATGCAGATACTGAGGCACCTCGTTTCCCATCATGCCCTGTTGCCGAGGTGAGAGTTAGGTTGTATGAGCCTGCGGGGTTCAAAGTTCCAACTCCAGTTGACAATTCCGGATCTGTGGCCAGTGTCACAGTGACCCCGCCATACTTCAACCCCTCATTGCCGGTCACGCAGGATCTTCTGGTGACGTACATTGCTGTGGACCATGCGGGAAACTCTGCAGAATGTACTGTGTCAGTTGCAATCACAGGTGGGTTCCATATTTGACTGGCCGGAAGTAGCTGACGTTGTCCTTTGGTACCACATTGTCTTAGTCTGCATTGGAGTTGCTCTTGTAGATAACAATATCTGATTTTGTCCACTCTGAAGATTTTAATATCCTCACTGCTAAAAGGGTTATCTTTAGACTGTAGTGCTGGAACTTGTACGACAACATATATTGTACATGTGTTTTGTACGACAACATATATTGTACATGTGTCACATTCGTGTCCATTAAACAACATACAAATTACTTATTTTAAAGTCTTCAGATCATTTATATATTTATCATCAATTTTAATTCCATATTTAAAATTTTATCAGGTCTTTTTCAGGTTTACCTCTAAATATTAAAATATATCACATATATATTACATGCTACAACTGTACAAATATGTATGATGTTTGTATTGACCTCGATGTAAAGGTTTTATGAAATCATGACTCAAGCATGATATGAACATTTTGTTGGTATCTTCTCCAAAGTAACTGACTTGTGTATCCTTCTTGTGTTGTGAGCAGACGAGGAGCCACCTACTATCCACTGTACTGGCTCCAGGTCCATCGAAGTGGATTCTTCTGTAACAACAGTCATATTTGGTGACACTGATGTTATTGCATCTGACAACTCTGGGCCTCCCACGGTGAACTTTCAACCATCGTCTCTCAGTGTCTCTCTTGCACAGATCAGACAGAACTATACTGTGACAGCCACTGCTAGAGATGCCCAGGGCAACACTGCTAGATGTCTCTTTCAAGTTCTTGTCAAAGGTACTTGTCTTCACATGTCCTGCTGAATTGTTTTCTAAATCACATCAACATATATCTTGAACAGCAATATTAAAAGTTAAAAAGAACATAACCATTATTTTGTTTGTTTGTAGATTAATTAACATTGTTACTTTTTCTTTAAAATAAGAATGAAAATGTGAAGAGTCGTGCCAATTGAAATGAAAACTGAGAAGGAAATGAGGGAACCTTAAATGAAAAATGGACTGCATAATATAAGAAATCAGTTTGATCCCTTTCACAAGGCACTAGACAACGTTGTAAAATTCCAACTAATGAGAACAACATAGGTCTGCTACTATTTCTAATTTACTTCAAAGGATGATTTGATGATAACTTTTAAGTTACAATAATTCATTGTTGTATCATTTAATATATCCATTACAGGCACCATTTCTTTGATCTACATGTTGTGTCACTATTTGCAGCTGCAACCTGCCATCCTCTAAGTCTACCAGAGCCACCCAACACCATCAAGACCTGCGTGGCTGCAGGTGGTGGTTACAGATGTACTTACACCTGTCAGTCTGGCTTCTACTTCTACCAGGACTACCCTGGCTCTCAGTTTGTGACAGATTGTCAGAGAGGGGGAGACTGGACCGAGAGCTATGTTCCATCTTGTGGAGGTCAGTGTCAAGAATCATCAAGCAGGGCTTGATTTATTGCTGTGTTACTTGCAGTAGTATATAATCTAATGTTCTGAAATACAACCATGTAAGTTGATGAACTTGCTTCATGCAAGTCCACCAATGTAATCTGGATAAATAATGTTTCCAATGATGAATTGAATTATGTGTATGTACACAATTGGAATAAGCTTGGTGAAATTAGATTTCCCTCTTCATTTCCAGTTATGATGGAATTGCTAATTAGACATGCTTGATTGAAGTTTTGAATGTATTTTGGTTGACATTGCTAAATATAGCCTTGTCATTTTGAGTTTTTATTGTCTCTTGACCAAACCAAGTATGCAAGTTTCCATGTTTATACCTAGTGTTCTTGTTACCAAGTGATGCAAGTGTCTTTTGTCTTGGAGACACTTGATCCACAAACCATAAACCATAATGTAACTAATTGGACAAGTAAATGATGATCCATCTCCTTGTTACAGATCCCGGACAGAAAGGAAGACTAGTACAGTTGTCTATAGTGTACTCGGATGTACTCAGCCCACCATCTGACCAGTGCAAGGACAGATACCTCACATCAGTTCTAGACAAGCTACCTAGTGGACAAACTGACATCTGCAGCTCTTCTGCTGTTACTGGTGTCAATGAGACGAATGTTGTTGTTTCTGCAAACTTTGATATCGCCAATAATCAGGTTATTTATTCTTTTAAATAAATAATTTCACAATTTCACAAATATATATAGATATATATAAATCATGTTTTAAAATGTAATGTTGGTACAGAGAAACAAACAAACATACAAGAGGTTGAGTAATAAGATGTTGGCATATTTACTGCTATTGAGGCCAATCCAGGAAGGTTTAAACCGTTCACCGTATTTATGTAAAGGAGGGTCAAACTCCCTGATCCCCCCACCCCCATCTTGATGGCAAATATGTAGCTGACTGATGGTTAGGTTTACATTGTAGTTACCATTCTAAAGGTGCACCCGGTTCTTATGTAAAACATACTCTTTAGTTATTACATAGTTCATACAGCCATTGCCATAGCCTTCCAGAAGCACTATATCAGAACCCTTACTTTGCTTTCCAGCTAACAGTAGACATAGAACTGCCTCTTACTCCATATGGACTGCAGGACTCCGAGTATGCAGCTTGTACCGACAGTTTGTCTGTCCAGTTCCAGTTCATGAGTGATCTCACTTCCCTGTTCAACCCTCTTAGTGAGTTGTCTGCCCCTGATTGTCCTACTCTCCAGGGGGCACCATTACAAAACAAAAACATCCTCATATGTGAAGGTCGAGGAGCATACCGTCCCGCTGAGGCAGTCTGCAGTAAGTAAATTCTGAATGATTTTGTTCCTTTTGCTGGTAAGCTACAAATCACTGATTGAATTAAAAATAAAACTTTAAATTCAGATCAACAATCACCAGATGGATTGGTTAGGTTTTCATCATCAACTCTACCATGATATTTTACCATTCAGATGGTTTGGTTATGTTTTCATCGTCAACTCTACCATGATATTTTACCATCCAGATGGTTTGGTAATGTTTTCATCTTCAACTCTACCATGATATTTTACCATCCAGATGGTCTGGTAATGTTTTCATCGTCAACCATGATATTTTACCATTCAGATGGTTTGGTTATGTTTTCATCATCAACTCTACCATGATATTTTACCATCCAGATGGTCTGGTAATGTTTTCATCGTCAACTCTACCATGATATTTTACCATCCAGATGGTCTGGTAATGTTTTCATCATCAACTCTACCATGATATTTTACCATCCAGATGGTTTGGTTATGTTTTCATCGTCAACTCTACCATGATATTTTACCATCCAGATGGTTTGGTTATGTTTTCATTGTCAACTCTGCCATGATATTTCACCATCCAGATGGTCTGGTAATGTTTTCATTGTCAACTCTACCATGATATTTTACCATCCAGATGGTTTGGTTATGTTTTAATCATCAACTCTACCATGATATTTTACCATTTGGTTATGTTTTCATCGTCAACTCTACCATGACATTTTACCATCCAGATGGTTTGGTTATGTTTTCATCGTCAACTCTACCATGATATTTTACCATCCAGATGGTTTGGTTATGTTTTCATCATCAACTCTACCATGATATTTTACCATTCAGATGGTTTGGTAATGTTTTAATCATCAACTCTACCATGATATTTTACCATTCAGATGGTTTGGTAATGTTTTCATTGTCAACTCTACCATGATATTTTACCATCCAGATGGTTTGGTTATGTTTTCATCGTCAACTCTACCATGATATTTTACCATCCAGATGGTTTGGTTATGTTTTCATTGTCAACTCTACCATGATATTTTACCATCCAGATGGTTTGGTTATGTTTTCATTGTCAACTCTACCATGATATTTTACCATTCAGATGGTCTGGTAATGTTTTCATTGTCAACTCTACCATGACATTTTACCATTCAGATGGTTTGGTTATGTTTTCATCATCAACTCTACCATGATATTTTACCATCCAGATGGTTTGGTTATGTTTTCATTGTCAACTCTACCATGATATTTTACCATTGAGAAGGTCTGGTAATGTTTTCATCGTCAACTCTACCATGATATTTTACCATCCAGATGGTTTGGTTATGTTTTCATTGTCAACTCTACCATGATATTTTACCATCCACATGGTTTGGATATGTTTTCATTGTCAACTCTACCATGATATTTTACCATTCAGATGGTTTGGTTATGTTTTCATCATCAACTCTACCATATTTTACCATCCAGATGGTTTGGTTATGTTTTCATTGTCAACTCTACCATGATATTTTACCATTGGCTCTATTTTGTAATGTTCAATCAGACATACTTCCTTTCTATTTGACTGAATATAGTTGTTGAAATGTTCAGATTAACCTTCCCGTTGAACATGATGGTGTGGTAAAGCCAAGATTGAAAACTATTCTTAGATATGTACATTCTCTGTTCATAGTGTAGTGTCAAGACAAGGGTACCATTTCACTAATCCCTGTGATCAATCTTTGGCAATGATAAAAGATGAGTTTATGATTGTTCTTAAGGCTAATCATGTAAGTGGAACAAGCACCAGACCTTCCTGTTATGTTTTCCAGAGGTGTGTCCTCCAGGGACCTCCTACAACTCGACCGGTCAGTGCCAGTTGTGTCCTGCTGGAACCTACCAGAAGCTGTCTGGACAGATCACATGTGAACCATGTCCCCAGGAGACGTGGACAGATGGACAGGGAAAAACTAGTGTGGACCAGTGTATCAGTAAGCAAACATACATAAGTATATTTAGAATAAGTAAGATTTCATGTGTGTATGTGTGATTGATTGACATATTATCTCTTATTTATGGATAATAGTAAATGAGACCCAAGTATGATCCAGAACTGTATAAACCTCAACTGATTGGAATATTCTGTTGAAGAGATTATGAATATGTGTACGAATGTCAGAGATGTGACCTTTCACAAACTTTAAAAGATCTTCTTTGATTTGCGTTTTTAGAAACTAGAAATTAGGTAGCAACAAATGAATCACAACTTCTTTATTATGGGAAATATTTATATGGGGTTTCAAGCTGTTTAGTTGGTTTCAAGTAATAGCTATCTTTTACATTTAAATATTGAGCTTTGTCATTATTGCAGAATTCCTGCAGTTTTCAGCAGCAGTAAAGTCTCTGTTAATCTCTGCCAACCTTTTTGACAAAATGGTAGTCAGCGGTGTGAGAGTAGAACTAAAAGACATCATGTTGATGTTTTGATGATGGAATGACATCCACCTGACTCATTGACTCTTGATGGTTTGTCCTGTGATTGGTAATATTGATGCTCTTATGATTTATCTACCTCTGTTTGCAGGAGAGTGTCCAGGGGAGCTAATCTCTGACACAGGTTTCCCTCCCTGTAGACAGTGCCCAGCTAACATGTACAAGGTGGACAGTAACCGGTGTGCTCGGTGTGCGGAGGGAACTCGCTACACAGGCTCTGATAACCCTCTCCTCAGTGATTGTAAGGGTGAGTTATTACAAATGTCTACCAATTAGAACAAAACAGCTTTGCATCACTTGATTGATTTTTTTTAATAATTTGTAACAATTTGTCATAATCATCTGTTGATATTTTGGCAGTTCTTGTCATGATCTGACAATTGATTTTGGGAAAATGTAGCTGTGATTTGGTGACTGGTCTTTGATGGTGATGGTGAAAGATCATTTGTAGACATTGGAGGGAACCCATTTTATGTCTTCCAAAACTAATATGATCACTTACTGGTGGAAGGATTTGCTGTTCTAAAGACTCAGTCTAGGTCAAATACTCTGGGCTATTCTGAGAACGGATGTGTAATGGATTTAGTCATGGCCACCATTACATCATTTAGCATGTTCTAATGATATGTCTTGTTGTGAACAAGGTCTTTGTTCAATTTGGATTGTTTATTTTGCATCTATCATCAAACCTTCATCTTTCTTTCCCAAATCACTGTCAGTTTTTATGTTGTTTACAAGTTTTCTTATTGATTGGTGTAAACACATAATAATATATGTGATTGTTAACCTCAGAGGAGGTTTTTAACAAGTATGATTATCTGCATACTCCATGGATCGAACTGGCTGTTGTTTGTTTGCTGCATTCTTTGTCATCAAAAGATTTGTCCTGTTTGAAGACTGAAAATATTGTATGCGGTTTATACAATAATTAATTCTTTGATGGTGAAACCTATCAATTCAGGCTTTTTCCATTGCTTCAACTTTTCATTGGCCATCTCACTGTTGTTCTCAGTTTGTTTTGTCTGTATTATCCCAAACTGGAAGAGGGCACAACTAATAAACCAAATGATACAAACTACTGTTAGTCATTGTTGATGTTTTTGGTTGGTTTAATCAATGCTTCTGACTTCACTAAACAACCTCATGTGTCTTGTCCAATAACTCAATGGTGGATGGATATACAAGATGCCGAATGTATCCCTTAAATCAGAGTTCCACCTTTTCAATATAGAGTCAGCCTGTACATACGTGAGAAGAGAGAACCAACAAATGGTTGGCACTGAAGGCATCATGAAGGCTGTTGTTGGCACCAAGCAGTGCCAAAAGTCCTGCAACGGTTTCCGGGGTCGCTTTGAGGGGCGCCAATGTCTTGGTTTCAACTTCTTTAAGAGTATTGGTATCTGTTTCCTGTATGATTCTATAGACTCTTACCAGAGCACAGGGCGGTATGACTTTTATGAGAGAACTTGCCCACAGGTTACCAAAGCAGGTAAATACTGAACTAAATTCTTTAGTATGCTTCTCTGATTTTCAGTTGGCCGTTACTTATGAATTATTTTTTTAAAACCTTTATTGGTTGTGAAAAGAAATTTTTTAATAGTAACTGTTAACTGAGTTTTAACTTATTCCATTTTCTGACTTAAACCAATGTCATTGTTTATCAAAGTGTTAAATATGATTCATACAATATGCAGATGATTTCAGACTTTTGAATCCTAACATACTGTGTAATTCTAATTTTCAAATTATTGATAAAATATGTTTATACATGATTTCTAAATTGATATATAAATCTTGAGAGTTTAGTAAAACACAACATTTCTCATGCTTTCTTGCTCTTAGTTCCCTTACAAATTGTTTTCAGAATGTTTCTGTGCCCCTAAATGTCCAGCTGGTTCGTTCTCCTATGATGGATACCAACCAATCTGTAGAGGATGTCCTGTTGGCTTCTTTTCTACACCTGGCGCCACCATCTGTCAGGAGTGTCCACAAGGGGAGACAACCCTCAATAAAAACTCTACAGACATTACTGACTGTGTGCCGGGTAAGTAGGATATAAATGTATCATTACTACCTTGGATATTTGTAATATCAACAGTCAATTTCAGCCATCTTAGATGATACAACTTCAGGCCGTACATCATGATAATGGTAAAGAATGAATTATGAATTTTACAAGTGCTTTCCAACTGAAAATTCTGTTTGGTGAAAAACCAGTTTCTGAATTAATCCCATCTTTTTTCATTTATTATATTTGCATATAAAATTTTCATAAAGTTATTACTGGTATGTCATCTGTGTTCAGCAACATCTGTTCTGTGCCGCCAAGGACCGTGTCTAAATTCCGGTGTCTGTAGAATAGTCGGTCATTCTGAGGAGTGTGACTGTATTCCAGGTTTGTTTGCATATTTCTTTTAATTTCTTTCTACACTTCTACCAGAAAGTATTTCTTCAAAACCCTTTTCCCAAAATATTACAGAATAGTCACTCTGCACAGTGGCCAAGCAAATTCAAAATGCCACCAACATGGTACAATATATTATCCAAGATTATCCCCTTTATTAACAAATTATGATTCATGTATGTTGGCCACTGTGAATGTTTTGTAGGAACTAATTTGTGTATGAAGGTGATCTCATTGTTTCTATTCTGCAGGTTACACAGGGAGGATCTGTGACGTGCAGATTGACACATGTGCGTCCCTCCCGTGTCACAACGGGGGTCGATGTCAGTCCTCCGGTACAGCCTTCTCATGTACTTGTCTCAATGGTGGGTAGACAATGTTGTTGTTTTGTTTTTAGTGGTTGTTGATTTCATATATTATATTCTTATATCATTTATTTTTTAAAATGAATGATTATATAATGTAAGCATTTATCTGTTCATACCTATAACATACTTTTCATAAACAATCCCTAATTTCATGAAGTATGACATTTTGCATACATTTCATGTTTTATTTCAACATTTTGTATTCACGGAAGAAAGGGTGAGGAAAAAACTAAGTATAGTAAATAAACCTTCTAAACATTGATAATTGGAAGAAAATAGGCCGTTTCAAAATGAAATGATTAAGTGACAGGTACATTGTAGTGATTCAGAAAGCGTTTGCAATATGCATCATATTACCTACCTTCAATGGTAGGCAACACTAGGTAAATTATTCTTATCTATCTATCTCTCTAGTCTCCCTCTCTATCTTTATCCTTCTCTCTCTCTCTCTATCCTTCTCTCTCTCTATCCTTCTCTCTCTCTATCCAGGTTATACAGGTGATCAGTGTGAGACGAACATCAACGACTGCACACCTGACCAATGCGGGGAGGGAGGGGTGTGTGTAGACGAGGTCGGGTCGTCCAGGTGTGTCTGTGTGCCGGGCTACTCAGGACCCAGGTAAGCTCAAGGGCCATTCAGAGTGGTTTGAAACTGATCAATACAGCAGGTAATTTAAGTTGTTATGATATACTCAAAATATAAGTCCTTTAATGAAATAACTACAGCAGATTGAATTTTCCAAATGTTATATTCATGCTGTAAGCAACAGCAGGATGCCAAGGAATGATGCCAGTACAAGTTCTGTGCTGGTGATTTTCTTAAGTGCCTTAGGTTGAAATATCTTTGTTGTGGCTGTCCTTGTTTTGATAATCATTGTACATACTTGCTATTTCAAACCTTAGAAGTCTAGTTAAGTCTACCTGTCAGTATATTTATCCCAAACAAAATGCATGAACCTCTATCCATCTATTAGTGATTTAATATGCATATTCTGTTTCTGAAGATGTGAGGTGGAAAGCACCAAACCATGTGAGAGATTCCCCTGTCAGAATGGAGGTAGCTGTGTTGAGGTCAACCCGTTCTGGCGCCGATGCGACTGTTTGCCGCAGTTTGAAGGGGAGGATTGTGAGAGAGATGCAGGTAGTATGTTTATTTGTTTTGTTTGTTTTTTTCAAATTGGATGATCTAACTAGAAAGATTATTATTGGTATACTATTCCACAGAAATGAGATGTATGTTCTGGAAATGAAGCATTCTGTTTATGATAAAGGTGTGTAATATAAGTTCATAGAATTTTTATAGTTTGTGGGCTTCTGTCTGTCAGATTAGAATATCTTAACTACATTTCTTTCAAACACGGGAATGAAATGCTGTGCATGATTGTGTATCAATTTACATGGTCATTAGTTTCTGTCATGACTATGTTGAGTATTCATAATCATGCATATGAGTAGAGTATTCATTGATGTATTCACTGTCATATAAATTTATCCATTAATGGTGAATACTTCATTGTTAACTTTTCTTGGATATCACATCCTTCAACTCACACCAACTCAGCACACCTAAAATGATCATAACACATACTCTTTTAAATTAACACATTTCTTAATTTAATTTGCATCCAGTCCAAGCATCATGTGACTCTACCCCATGTCTGAATGGTGGAACCTGCACGGAGGTGTCAGGCGGAGTTATCTGCTCCTGTCTGGCTGGGTTCTCTGGAGAGAGGTGCGAGTCCCCGACCCAGACCTGTAGATCACGTGACTGTGGAGCTTCCTCAGACTGTATAGAGGATCCAATCACTGGTCTCTCCTGGTGTATCTGTCAACCAGGCTATCAACTCACACCAGGTGTGTTTATTACATCATTTTGTTTTGTGCTTGACAACAGTTTTTCTTTTAAAAACAATCAGAGCCCATGTCCAAATAGCTACTGCATTTGCTAGAAGCTATTTGGACAGAGCTCTGATTGTTTCTATAATATTTTTTAAAACTTGACCATTGACCCAAAAACATATGATATGCGATAATTTCAGAAAAATACAATAATAAAGTATAGTCAGTTCCAAATGGGGTTCATGAATTTTGCATGGAAAGAATATTTTCAATATGCCAACCCCCCTCCCTTTCCCCCTGAAATTTCCTCTATCTGCTTTTAGGTGACATGTTGCAACAGCCTATGTAAATGTATTTCTAATTGATGTTGGCCGTGCAGGTGTGGAGTGGACTGTATGGTATAACACTGATGATGCCGCTGACGGGAATGATATTGAATTGTTACCTTCCATCAGACAGGTAAGTTTGATTTTTATTATTATTCTCATAGATAGATTGATTAATGTTAATAATGTTAAAGTTAAAGGCGCTGTAGCACGCCATTCTTACTGAAATAAAGAGCTCTCACAAAAAGGTAAACAAGTGTCACCAATGGCTAGATAATACTCCAAAATCAATATAATGAGTTCTAAAATGAATGTACATGGTTCAGTTAAACCATGCAAGTCCATTTGCCATCAAGCGGCCATTTGAAGGTGTTCACATTAAAATAGCTGCTCAAAGGTAGTTCAAGTGATATGACTGATGTAGCGACACCTTAACACTCAGAGGTAAAGTAGTTAGTAGTGGAGTAGTAGTTATAAATATGGTCAATCATCTTGTTGTCTGAACTCTCAAAATCGCATGAGACCAACAAATCTACTTCTCATACTGAAAAGAATTGTCGCTTTATACGTCACACAATTTTCTTCTAATCTGGGTAACCGTTTTCTATGGATACGGCTTATCGGGTCTTGTAATGTTTTATCCTCTAACGTAACAAAACATTGTATAAACTTTAATAACACATGGCAAAATTGAGAAATAATTATATGAAAAAATGTGCTACAGCACATTTAACATCATCTGTACAATGAACACTCACTGGTTTTCAGGCAGTCGAACCAGTCTGTTTAGATGCAACCCCAGTGCAGACAGAATGTCGAATCAATGGGGAGACAACTCTAGTTATTGGACCTGAATGTACTGATAATGGCATCTCATGTACGTCAGGATCATGTCAGGACTATGAAGTGAGGTTTAGGTGTCCAGATATTGTTGGTGAGTTGGTGACTCTTTATGTGTGTTTGTGGATATTTTATGAGAGCTTCATTCAGTTGTGTCTGCGTTAGCTGAGCTGAATTTTTTAAAACATGTTCATTTACTACATGTCAGCTCATCATGGATGATACTGGAAATGTCCTTGTGATTTCTTTATGAAATAAACCTGAAACATTACCAGCCCAAACCTATGATTAAATTTTCATGATCAAATAAGGCAAAACCCTGAAACAGGTACCTGACCGGACCAAAGGCAGCTAGGTTAGGGAATGTCTGACTAACCTTATTTCACAATCCTGTCATAACAAATAGCATTTGTGGGAGATGAGAGTTGTTGTTTCCTTGCTTTCCACCCAGCATTATAGCGATAAAACATCCCTTCTGGTTAGTTTCATTGCTTTACAGTGCACTGTGATATTTCGAGTAGTATTCATTAGACCCTTTTGTAATATATAGGGGATATCTCTACCATTCTCGTATATTTTATGAGTGCTTCATTAACTTAGTACCATCCAAAACCTGTCAGAATTTATAAAATATTTGGTAATCAATTATGTTAACCTATTTGTTAATTGCAACATTTACTCATAATCTTTTGATGAACAAGAAACTAATCTTTGAATTGTGTAAAACTATAATAATACTTTTTGTGTCGACTGACAACTGCATTGTGCTGGAATCAAGACATTAATAAGTTGTAATCTATATGTTTTGTGCACTGACTTTGATGACGTCATTGATTTTGGTTGTTGAAAAAGATGGCTGATTGAAATAAACGGCAGTAAACGACACGGAGAACTTTCATGTTTTAATTCAAGTTTGTGGGGGAAAATGTCGATCCTTGGTACGCAGCACGTACAGTCCTGGACTCGTCTGCGCTATTCTACTACATGGTGGAGAATCCGGGTACAATTAAGTGACATTTAAGTGACGTGATCTTGTAACCAACTGAACTTTCAAAAGCACGTGTTCTGCCTCGTGGTCTCGCTTTGTCACCATGGACAAATTCATCTTTAGAAAATTCTATGGACTCTCAAGTGAGGACGGGGAGCGCTTCCTCGCTGATTTCGAGGCATTCAGCACCCTGAAACAGCTGAATGGCCCAGCCAATGACACTCGAAAAGTCGCCGCCTTCACCCTGCAATTGGAAGGCCCAGCCGCCACCTGGTATCGCAACCTGCCGGATCGGTACAGGCAAAACTGGCTTAACGTCTCACGTGCGTTTTCTGTGAAATATATAGACTATGATCCCCAAGACAATCCGAATGTTGTGGCAGAGACAGAACTTTATAACCACTTAAGTTTGCAAGATGGACAGCCCATCGAAGTTTTCCATGCTAATATTGTGGAGAAGGGGAGGAGACTGAGAAAAACCAACGCAGACATGATTGCAAAGTTTATTGAAGGACTGCCTGCCAAACTTGCTTTCTATGTGAGGGCAGCACGCCCAGATTCCCATGAAGCAGCGCTCACCACCGCTAAAATGGGAGAGGCATATGGGTACAGACTAAACACAGATTTTGCCACCCCAGGGATTAAAGTTTGTGCAGCGAAGGCTGATGACAACCGTGCGTTGGGTGAACTTCAGGAGCAGGTGAGGTCGTTGACCGAGGTTATTCGAGGTTTGCAAATGAGTGCTGGAACTGGAAGAACTCATCAGAGACAACAATACCCACCATATAATCAACAACATCATCAACAACATCATCAACCACAACAGCGTTCCCGACAGTCGCAAGACCAGTGGGGCTGTGCCAAGTGCCACTCACCTGGACATGTTCCAGACCATTGCAACATGCAAGATGGACAGAATGGCCGTCGCGACTTAACTTGTCAGGTCTGCCGTCAGGTTGGACATTCTGCAAAGTGCTGCAAACTTGTTACTTTTCGCCAACAGGGAAACATGTAGAGCCCCAGATCAAGTCAGTGCCAGTTCTAGGGGATTCGGGTGTCGGTGCTGAGTGTAATTGTGTTGATAATGACAATGTGGACACATTAGAAGATACTGGAAGTGACAATAACAGTACTAGTTCTCAAAATGATAGTGTTTATTCAGATAGTGATGTTTCTTCTTCTGGTGCTGCAGATAAGAAACATTTTATGTATATGCCTGTTGAATTTGCATCTCTCAAAGTTGGTGCTTTGGTTGACACTGGTAGCAATATTAACATTGTTTCTGAAGATTTATACCAAAAGATCTCTCCTGGTTTAAAGAAACCTATTAGTTCAGCTTCATTTAAGAGTGTAGAATTAGCAAGTGGTCAGAAAGTGTGTGTGTGTGGTGTTACCAAACTGAAGGTAAAAACACCTTTTGGTAAGCATTTTATCTCTGTTTATGTACTTCAAAATCTTTCACACCCTTTTATTCTAGGTACACAGTATCTTTCAGCTAAGAATATTGTGTTAGATTTCAACAAATACTGTATGCGTCAGACAAAATCTAAAGTCAGGTGTCGTAAAACATTTGTTGTGCCAGCCAATTCGGAAAAGTTGGTGTTCGGAAAAGTATCTGCCAAGGTCAGATATGGTGTGCAAGGTATTTGCACTGCAGCGAAACATGTTGCAGATACAGGACTGCTTGTTGCCAAATCTATTGTTGGTTGTCCAAGTGATCATAAGGTGCCTTTGAAATTAGTTAATTACACTGATAGTGATGTGACAGTGCCCAAGGGCCAAGTGTTAGGTTTGTTTTCAGTGTTGGATTCTGACTATGACATAACATGTATTGATGAACAAAACAATTTCTGTGCAAATGTAAATAGTGAGACAATTTCAGATAATGTTGCAGATTCTTTCATGAACAATTTTAAGCTTACTTCTGATTTACATGACAATGAAAGATTATCACTCTCAAAGTGTCTGCGTGATAACAAAGATGTTTTCTTGACCCCTGACAATCCTTCTATGGGACTCACAGATCTTGTTCAACACAAAATTCATCTGAAACCTGACTTTGCTCCGCGACAACAGCGACCCTACCGACTTCCTCCTGATAAACGTGAAGTACTCCGTCATCAGCTTCAAGAACTACTTGATCAAGGTATCATCACTCTAGTCGACGAGAGAGAAGATTTACCTTTCACTAGTCCAATAGTTCTGGTCTCTAAGCGTAACAAGTCGAGGGAAGGTCTAGTTCCTGGCACCAAGGAAGAAAGCCTAGCTCTCTATCGCTTTTGCTGTGACTTTAGGTATGTAAACTCCCAGTCTCGGGAATTTCACTATATAATTCCTGACTTGCAAGAACTTACCGAATCATTCACGGAAAGAACTCCGAATTACATATCAACTCTTGATCTGTCTCAAGGTTTCTTCCAGATGAAGATTTCTGAAGAATCTGAGAAGTACACTGCATTCAGCACATGCTTTGGTACTTACAAGTTTAAAAGACTACCTATGGGCCTCTCTACAGCTCCAAACAGTTTCCAGTTATTAATGGACAAAGTACTGAAAGGTTTGACGTTCAAGTCTGCATTGTGTTACTTGGATGATGTCGTTGTGTACTCTGACACTTTTGAGAATCATCTAAACGATTTGAAGGAGGTTTTTAATCTTTTTCGCAGTGCTGGTTTGAAGTTAAATCCCAAAAAGTGTACTTTTGCTCAGAAAAAGTGTATGTTTCTTGGACATGAGATTTCAAGCGAGGGGATAGCGCCACCTAAAGATCGTGTGAAAGCAGTTCAAGAATTCCCTGTACCCAAAAACAGCAACGAACTTCGAAGAGCCCTCGGACTATTCAACTGGTTTAGGAAATTCATTCCACACTACAGCAGTTTAGTAGCCCCACTAAACAAACTTCTGAAAAAGAACTCTAGATTCGACTGGACGCCGATCCAACAGAAAGCCTTTGATGACGTAAAAGCTGCTTTTCTTAACTCTCCAGTTCTTGCTTTTCCAAGGTTCAGCCTTCCATTTCATCTAGGAGTAGACACCTCGAGCCGAGGGATCGGATACATGTTATATCAAGTACATCCTGAGAGTGAATTTCAAGCCGGAACGCCAGAGAAAGATCGCATACGGATTGTGAGATTTGGTTCCAAGTCACTAACCGAGTATCAGAGTTCCTATGGGCCGACAAAACTTGAGCTGTTGGGCGTAGTTACAAGTATTCTTGACTGTGCTTCGTATTTGAGAGGAAGAAGATTCAAAGTGTTATGTGATCATCAAGCCTTGAAGCCACTATTTCAGAAGAAGATGAAGGGCGCAATCTACGAACGCTGGCTTGCTATCCTGCAACAGTTTAGTTTTGATATCGAATACAAACCTGCCCAACAGATGGTAGTTGCTGACGCTTTGTCTCGATGCAAGAACAGAACTTCTCATGTGACCGCAGAGTCCAGTCCCGATGAAACAGACCCGTGCTTTCCCTACGTACCTGATGTAGCAGGACAAATAACCTTCCCAGATGGTTCAGAGTTGTTACATGTAAATCACCTGAAGGTTAGTCAAGAAGGCTTCCGTGATCTAATCTGTGACACAATACCTTTTGAATATCAGCCAGAATATGATGGTGATACAGAGGAGAATGACGAGAAGCCGAGACTTAAGCGAAGAAAAAGGAAAGTGATCCCTGCAAGTGAGAAGACTGAAAGAGAATCAGCACCTTTAGTGGAGAATGAACAGCTGGTACAGACAAGTATGGACTCCAGTCAGAGCTGTGAAAGCACCGGTAGTTGTATTTCGTCAGAAGTGGGACCCGTAAATGAAACCACAACACAGACAGAAGAAACAGAGATAGATAATGCTGCGCTGGTTGGGAGGACCATTGAAATTCTACAAGCAGGTGACCTTACATCAGATAAGTTAGCTGATTTACAGTACAATGACCAAGAATTACAGCCTATGATCAGACATCTGAGAGAGGGTTGGTTGCCCACATCACAAAGACAGTCTAGGAAGTTAATGTTGTTAGCCCCCGATTTTATGTTGATAGGTGGACTACTTTATCACACCACAGTACCAAAGAAACAGAGAAAGACTCGAACTCAGAAACAGTTGGTTGTTCCGGAGATTCTCCAGAAGACTATGATAAGTACCTATCACAACTCACCTCTTGCAGGACATGGCGGAATCAACGATACCATTGAGAGATTGAAAGACAAATACTACTTCAGAAATCTGAGTGAACTAGTGTCAGACTACGTCAAGTCATGCCCAGAGTGTCAGGCTCGTAAGCAGACTAAAAGGAAGACATCTGCAGGTATTGTCTCCTTACCGACACCCAGTGCTCCATTTCAAGTTTGGGAAATTGATCTCTATGGACCTTTACCCACAACCTCTCAGGGAAATAGTTTGATTTTTACGGCTATAGACATGTTTAGTAAATATGTAGTTGCCATCCCCATAGCCAACAAAGATGCAATCACAGTGTCTCGTGCAGTGTTCCAGTTGTTCACCAGGTATGGAGTATGTGACACCCTAGTGTCAGACCAAGGTACGGAGTTCATGTCTGCCGTCACCAAGGAGGTCATGAAGCTGATGAGTGTACCCCAGGAGTTCACGCCCAGTTTCACACACCATTGTCTTGGAGCTGTGGAAAGGAGCCATAGGACACTAGCAGAGAAAATGACTCCATTTGTCAAGAACAACAAAAAGAATTGGGAGGACTATTTACCAGCTACAGTGTTTGCAATTAACAATTCTGTGAATGCTTCTCTCAAGTATTCACCTCATGAAGTAGTTTTTGGTCACAGACCCAAATTTCCCTTAGAACTTCCTACAGAAGTTCACCTTGATTCAGTACCTGCAGACACAAGGACCTACATGTCACACTTTCTAAAAGTATTGCAGACTGTTCATGATGATGTTGTAGAAAATGTGAAATCCTATGGGGAGAAGATGTGTGCAAACCGAACAGGCAGTGTTCCGTTGCCTTTAAGGAAAGGAGACTATGTATATATGACTAGAGAGCAGACAGGACCAGGGAGGAAGTTACAGGATAGATACAGTGGACCATGTGTTGTGTTAGATGTTCCAAGTGAACATATGGTTCAGGTTCGGGATGAGAAGTCTCGAGTGAAAACTGTGCATGTGAACCGCTTAAAGATGGCGTATGTGAGAATACCCAACCCATCTAAATATTTTAAGGATGTAGTGGTTCACAATTCTGGGAAAAGTGTAGTTGAGAAGGAGACACAGACTGATGACATTGTACAGAAATCAATCAGTGAAATCCCTCCAATGAAAGCTGATCGAAAGATACGGTCACGCAGACAAACCCAAAAACCTGCCCGATTTCGTGACAGTGACCATGTTGACCCAAATGATGTCCTCGGGTTCAGCAGCGTTGAAAGTGATGGTGCGGGTTTCCACAAGATAAAACGTGTACTTGGACAGAGAACGAAGGAAGGGAAAAATGAATATCTCGTTCATCTGGTAGGTGAACCAGCCGACCAATCAATTTGGGCGAACAAGAACCAACTGAATTCTAAAGCTCTTAAGTCAATCGAACAGAGACCACCTCCAAGGGTCTAGATTGTGTATTATCATTATAATTATACTGGTAACAAGCTTTAAGAGTTATGCATTGTTTTCCCCTTTACAAACAAAGCTTTTCTATTAGGACAGCTCGCTGTAATTTGGATGAATATCTTGTTGATGTGGTTGTTCAAGTTCAATGTTACAAGTTTTGTAATTTTCATAACCGTTCGATATGTTGCACTGTTTCTAGTTCAAGTTCTCGGTTACACATTGATAAATAATTCTCAGTTCTGATAATATAAGGGCTGTTTCTCCCATGTTATCACTCAACTGTGAATCAGCATTCACATATTATCCATGCCTCAGCATTTTAACCAGCATTATCTTCCAGCTCATGTTGGATCACAATATGGTTTATAGCAATTAAGTATGGTTGTTTAAAATATGCACTTGTTTCACTCAAGCTGAATATGTTATCCTTGCAAGTATTGTACACATGTACCTTTAACATCAAGGTTGAGCAGTATTTACATTTATCACTGGTTTTATCTGTAACCATTTTACAGTATTATTGCTATGTACTTTTATAGTCATCAGAGAAAATATACCTTTTCTGTTTTACTGCTAGTTAACAGAGTGTTTGGATTTTGGTTGAAATTGTAAGTGTATGATTGAGTGGGTTTGTGATCAGAACTCAAGTGTGCAAGAGGGCTAGTCTGTGTCACATATGTAATTGGTAAATCTGATGTAACCATAGTAGATCTGTTATGTTTCAGAAAAGTGATGATATATCATAATATATTGTAATGCTCACAGTACAAACTTTACTATGTGTTGATTTATACCACTTAAATCATTGTAAAATGTCAAGGAGTTAGTTTTGAGAATGCATATCCACAGCATGCCATTGTTAACACAATATTAACAAAGTGTTTTCAACTTTTCACTGTCAGTTAAGCCTTAGTAATGAATAAGATTAACCTGCATCTGTGAATCCTGGAGACTGTACCATTTTGTATTTTACATTTCCAGACTTTAAGTGCCTTGCATTATCTAATTGTAAGTCAATCATTGACTTGATGTATTCAAGGTATTTTATTTGACCCCTCTACTGCATTTTGTAAAGTGGTATTGACAGAGTTGTCTCCCTTCATTTACTTGTTCACTTTGTCAAATATTTCAGTGTTCCTAATCTTTCATCATTTCCTGTCATTGTAAGTGCTTTCCATTCCCGAGTACTTTTCCATTTATTAATTGCCAATTGTTTTCACAATTGTAATGAAACAAATCTATGATATTGTTTCATTTTCCCCCAGAGCCCCCATGTAATATATAGGGGATATCTCTACCATTCTCGTATATTTTATGAGTGCTTCATTAACTTAGTACCATCCAAAACCTGTCAGAATTTATAAAATATTTGGTAATCAATTATGTTAACCTATTTGTTAATTGCAACATTTACTCATAATCTTTTGATGAACAAGAAACTAATCTTTGAATTGTGTAAAACTATAATAATACTTTTTGTGTCGACTGACAACTGCATTGTGCTGGAATCAAGACATTAATAAGTTGTATTCTATATGTTTTGTGCACTGACTTTGATGACGTCATTGATTTTGGTTGTTGAAAAAGATGGCTGATTGAAATAAACGGCAGTAAACGACACGGAGAACTTTCATGTTTTAATTCAAGTTTGTGGGGGAAAATGTCGATCCTTGGTACGCAGCACGTACAGTCCTGGACTCGTCTGCGCTATTCTACTACACTTTACCTGGAAGCCTATAGCCTATCCGTAGGCAATGGCCAATGCCAATGATTTCATTTGCTAAAGAGCTGTGGTTACTGTTAACTGTCCACTCAGAATGGGCTGGCAGTAATTGATTGAGCAGCTACATTGCATCATTAAAAGGTGTCCTCTCCTCATTCCAGTACACAAAGACAGTGTGTGCAGGCTGTTAGACTACTGCACCACACAGAGCCCGTGTGAGAACCAGGGGGTCTGTGAGAACATCCCCGGGGGGTACCGGTGTGTGTGTCCCCCTCAGTACACTGGCGCCAACTGTCAGCTCTCCACCCTGGGGTGTGACAGTCAGCCCTGCCTGCATGGGGGTACCTGCACGGAGGGGGGCGGGGGATTCACATGCCAGTGTCTACCTGGTTATACAGGTGAGTTTTTTTGATGTTTTAACTATTTTATTGAAAGTTTGCAATTTCTTAAAACCAACAAAATTTTTAAATTCCATATAAAGAATAAAACATGATTGAATTAATTAATTGAAAAGTTTTGAATGGTATAAAGACTAAAATATATATACTGCTAAATCAGTTTATGTAGGCCTACTGATATTTGTGGAAATACAATATATGATATAGACAAGATATAACTGTTGAAGCTTTTTGGATCTTAAAAAGTGAAATACATGAAGATATGCAATAGCTCTCTGGAGAATATTGATGTACAGTATTATAGAAGCGTTATAAAACAATTCAATTATGAACTATTGAAGTACAAACAAACATTTGATTATGTCATGTAAATGTTATTGTTGATATAAACGATACTCTACCCCAGGATCAACATGTGAGACAGACCTAGACGACTGTGAGAGTAACCCCTGCTCTATAGAAGGCACTGTAACATGTCTAGATGCAGTGGATCAGTTCACCTGTATCTGTCAATCTGGATACACTGGAGATACTTGTCAGGTGAACACATACCTTATTATACACATAGGCATATCTTATCAACTCATTGCTCCAATTCACTGTCATTTTAAGGATTTTTTCCCCCAACCATTGTGAAGTGTAGAAAGGTTTGGAATGTTTTAGTTCCAGGGGTGATCATGTGACAGATGGTAAAAGCAAAAGTAGTGATGAACACCTATACATTTTTTATCATAGACACCATTGTCATCTTTGGATTTTAATCATTTTGAAAGCTGATAAAATATAGAAATCTCTGATGTAAATATTAAATAGAGAAGTAATTATACATAATATATTGCTTTATGTGCAAGTTTATTTATATAATGATTCAACAAAGCCATGTTTCTGTGCAGTTATCTATGAAGATGAAAGGTTTGGGGGAGGGGGGATTGTTTCAGGGAGTTCAACCTGTGCATGTGTTTTGGTTGAGCCCTCTGGGAAAATTTGGTGGAGGTCTATGGGTGTAGAATTAAATCCTTCATAGATTGTATTGTTTGAATTACAGACCAACATAGATGACTGTGGAAGCAGCCCCTGTCTCCATACAGGTACCTGTGTAGATCTGGTCAACGATTTCACCTGTATGTGTCCAGTTGGATGGACAGGCAGGACATGTGATGTGCTGATTGACCAGTGCAGTGTCACCAACCCTTGTGGTCAGAATTCGGTCTGTCGGTCACTATTTGCTGATACATACTGCCAGTAGGTTCAACTTAATAAGTTTTTTAAATGTTTCATTACTATATATATCTTTAATGTTGTAAATGAAGAAAACATTTTGGAATTTTCAATTTATGGTTGTTAAATCGGGGTATATTTTGTGGAAAAAAATTCTAGAGGATATTTCCTTTTACACATGTATGTCATTAATACATGAAAGATATTATTGAAGTTATTTCTCAACTTGACAAAGACAAGAGCGCATTTGTTGAAAAATAAAAACATTGAGAACTGAAGACAGTCATTGCCGCTGCAAGTGGGGAAAATTTTACGGCCTAACAGCATATTGTTTATTAGTTTTATTGTATGTTATGTGTTACTATGTGAATATTCTTTCATTGTGTATGTTTTATTATTTTAAAAATTGTAAAACTGGGTTACATATAGCGTTTTTTCATTTCACATAATGCCAAGAAACCAAGTTGGCGGATGCTTCCGATAAATCGGTGACAGAGCTTTCCCTTAATTTAATATGTATAATTTATGGACGATTGATCACATGATCAAAAGTATATGAAACAGAATTTGTCACCTTTACTGTTTAGACTTGCAGTTTTTGCATTCATGTCATACTAAATGCATGTGAATATCATGATGTTACACTTGTGTATATTAGGTCATATCCTATGTTGACATTCTTATAATTTCTTCTAACACTTTCATAACACGGATTTGGAATAATGATTGTTTCTTGAGACTTTTGGAACAATTTGTCGGAACATCCCACCTGATGCTTCAGATGTCTGGGCGGTGCTAGTGGGTCTACATGTGAGACGGTTCCCGATGTGTGTAGCACGGTCAACCCCTGTGTGAGTCCAGCCACGTGTGTCAACAAGGGAACTACACCAACATGCCGCTGTCCTCAAGGTACATAGAGACATTAAAGGGACGGTTTCACGTAATGCACAAAAACAAATTGGCTGATTCTATGATACTTTAACTACTTTTGTCTGCTACTGCAATTTCATTAGATTATTTGGTGGGCGTCCACACATCACCGGAAAGGGTTAGTTTCTTGTTTCAAGCAGTTAAACCAAAAGGTGGAAAAGTTGTTGCTTCTTTGATTGGCGCTCATCATTGTCAGGACAGAAGAGAACTTACAAGGGTGCTGCTCTGTGACTGTCAGTTGCTGAATGTACACAACAATTTCCAAATGTACTTGTTGGACAATATTATATATTGATTATTCATTCTTTTTCACTATTCCTAAACCTTTCTTTTTGACAGAATGACTAGAATGAATATTGTAATGCGTTACTTGATTCAAGTTAATAATCTAAAATTAGTTCAAAATTACGGATGAAGAAATAATTATTGAATGATTTTGTCTACTCCTTACCTACAGACCGGACAGGGTATGACTGTGGGCTGCTGACCACTGTCCAGTGCGACTCCTCCCTGTGTGAACATGGGGGCACGTGTAGAAGAACTCACACAGGGGCCACGAAATGTGTCTGTACTGCAGGTCTGGACAATCACTTCTATATTGTGACTCAGAAATATAATTTATTGCTGAACAGTCACCGTTGAATGCTTGATTTTGAACCTCAATATATGATAATATTGGGAGCAGCTGCGTGCAGATGGAGTGTAGGGTGAGGGAACATGGGGTTTATTATAATTTTGTCACATGGCACCGTCACTCTTACCTCCTTCCTCTAAACAAAAAAAAATTATTGAACTTACTATAACTGTATTATTTGTTTATTCATTTAATTATTTAGCACATATTAGTTTCAGTTGCATATCAAGCTTTACATGACACAAACACCCTAAACTCCTTTCCTTCCACAGAAAAAGAAATATTTCATATATAATTGTTCTGTATCTAATTCATACTACCCAGGATATACTGGGGGCAGATGTGAGCTGGCGGTTGACCACTGTGTTGGAGTTACCTGCCCCTCTCCGGCCACCTGTATGAGTGGTCAGTTCAAACACTTCTGTAGATGTCCAGTTGGTAAACGTCCTCCTGACTGTATACAGGGTAGGTGTGACTCGTCTTTGTCTTTGTAATCATAGTGGAAGTCTTAGATATTGCCCAACTGCACTCAATGAGGTTGGTTAGAGATGTTCGCCTATCATACACATGATCAGTGATGTTTTAGCTTCAATGGTTATGATCATAGAGAGAGACAGCCCAATAAGAAAATTAGCTTCAAAAGTGTACTTATAATTTGAAATTCCAGGTCAACTGCCTTAGAATCATGAAAATGAAAGCTTGAGTGAAATCTGGTCTTAGGATCTCATTGGTTAATTATTACTGATGTTCAACATGAATTACACCTTCAGTTTCAGATATTATATAAAGCTTTGTTACGCTATCACAAATGATAATGATAACTATTGAACTGAAACATCCAGTGATAATACTACATGTTCTTCCTTGTCTGCAGATGTAGAAGTAGATTACGATGTATGTTTCCCGGGAACATCCCCCCCAGGAACAGCTTCCCTCCCGTACTCCGTCCCTGTCACCTACACTGATGGCTTCACGGTCACTCTCTGGGTCAAGTTCTCTCCGTCTGAAGGCAGGGGGCAGTTCTTTAGCTTGTATGAAGATCTGTAAGTACATCATCAGATATTTCATTCCACCAGTATGTAATACAGTGGGATATAGTCGTCTCTCTGTCCGTCTGTCCGTCCTTAATCATTTTGTTTCCGGAACAGAACTTTAAAAACCGTTCATGATATCTTTCTGAAACTTTCCATTTGTATTTTCTACTATCTGAAGTTGTGCCTTTTGATATTTTCAGATTTCTTAATTTATGGGGGTTTTTTGTTTCCATAGAAACGTGTTGGATTTTGACTTTGTTCAGGAATAGGTTTGTTTCCAAAGCAGAATTTCAAAACTGTTCAAGATATCTTTCTGAAACTTTGCATGTGTATTACCCACTAACTGAAATGGTGCCTTTTGAAATTTCTGATTTGTGAAATTCTATTTTTGTGTTTCCGTAGAAACACTTTGGATTTGGACTTAATTCAAGGATAGGTTCTCTCCGGATTAAATCTTCAAAACCCTTCATCATATCTTCCTGAAACTCTGCATGTGGATTAACCACTTACTTACTTACTGGTACTTTAAAGATACAATTATCTTTCAAAGATGTGTTTTACAGATAATGTGGGACCGGTTGGATATGCCATCTTCTAATGACTCTTGTTCAAAACCAATTGAATATACTCTAATTAATCAGACAATCTATGCTTTATGCAAAGGGATTTATACTTGTGTAATGAAGATGTTAATTATGTATAATTATTTGTCATATTCGCTACTACTTACTTTTAGAAAGACACTCCAACAGTTTTAATCATGAATAATGAACTATCAAACAGGTATAATTTGCTTGTAACTGATCCTGTGTATGAACAAAAGTAGCCAGCCCAAAAATTTGTATTTTGTCATTTTAAATGGCAAAATTAAAGAGAAGTAAAAACATTTGATAGATGTTAATTTAAGTTTTTAAGCAAGACCTACCTTTAGTGTATTACAAGGAAAGGAAGATTGATTTCTCTTGGAAAACATTGTATATTATGTGTCTGGCCATTCATCAGTAAGGTTTTCACAAATTCAATTTATCCTCAAGAACCACTGGCCCTACAGAGCTGAAATCTTGATTACAGATGCCTTGGCCATTGGGGATGATGATTTATAAATTTGGTGACTGTGGCCCCTAACAACGACCACAGAGTTCATGCCCTTATTCTTCTTAAAATTTGGTGTTAAATGTTTATTTTACCTTATATAATATAGTTTTCAAAGAGCCTGATGAGCTACAGAGCCAATGAATTTAATTATTTTGTAACTTAAAATCCCTCAGTTCCGAGAGTGGTTTACGATCTACGCGACTAGTACTGGAAATCAGTGAGATCGGAGTCAACAGCTACCTGGACAATAACCAGATCCTCCTGCCCTACCTGGACACTGGTCAGTTGGTCAGTGACGGAGAGTGGCACCACCTAGTGGTCACGTGGCACAGTACCCGAGCTGTCCTCACTCTCACTATGGATGGTACCGTACAGCATCAGCAGGAAGACTTTACATCGGGTCTGCCGCTACCTTCAAGGTATGAGACTTGGAAATGTGCAAAAGTTCATACAAAGATCATCTCACTAAAGGTTCATGGTAGGAGTATATATATGTATACAAATTCATATAAATATAATCTCCCCCAAAGTTTATGGTACTGAAAATTGAAAATGTAAAAAAATTCATACGAAGACAATCTCCCCATGTTTCTTTTGTATAGAAGGCTTGTCAATGACACTTTTACTTTTGAGATTGATATCAGATATCAGGTAACATGATGGTGAAATTATACATGTGTGTATTATATTATGAATATGTACATTGATTTGCTGTGCACTTTACAGCATTCATCAGATTTGTAATGTCATTGCATCATGAGTCATGTGTTTGTATAAATATTGATGTGGCAACATATGATTTTATACATCAATTCAATTATTCGATAAAATGAAGTAAAGATTTATTACATAATGCAGATAAGTAAACAAATGTTACAAGAAATGCATAGGAGAACTCTCCCAGTACCATTGGGTCATTTGTAATCAATAGATCACCTGTTACCGTATAAATTTTATAGGTTATGGGTAGTCCTGGGTTCGATTCCCTCGTCTGATCCTACAAACACCACCCCACCCTTCCAAGGTTGTGTCTCCCAAGTGAACATCTACGGCCGACACGTGGACACATCCACAGAGCTCGGGGTGTACACTGACCAGCCCCAGTATGTGATGGAAACGGGGTCAGTCCTCCGGTGGGCAGAGTACGAGTCCGAGGGGTCAACCCTGGTGTCCAGACCATCGACTGCAAGATACAACACATGTCCATCAGGCTTCACTGACCCTCCAGTCTGCACCACACCCACGAGAGGTACGTTTACTGTGTGGAAGATTCTGTCAATATATTGTCAGATATTTATTTGTTTTCTTGAATCAATAATATAAACTTGGGTGATGTTAGGTTCTCAGAAACCAACAGAATATCATTATCAGATTTATCACCCTCTGTGCAGAAAAGAGGGGGGATTTTGAAACATAGAAGCGGAATAGTACTTATTTTATCAGGGTCTTTTTTTATAATTTTCAGCGCAATCGTGCATCCCTGATTGGATACTGAATATAAGTAACAGAACAGTTGTGCAGAAACAACAGAATCATGTGCTTGTCCGTTTACTACCTTCTACTTCTAAAGTAGTCAATGAGAGATATCTAAAATTAGCATAGTTATAGATAAATACAAATTAAATTTCAGCAAAATATTTTTTCGACAAAATTAATATCAAATTATTTTGATAACAAGCATTTTGAGTAACAGTGAATAAAATTCAGTTGGATACCGTATCTTACTCTTTTTATTCTTCAACTCTTCAACCCAGTTCCAATGAATCTACCAATGAATATATCCAGTGAAAGTAACTATTGATACCATATATTTCCTTTCAAAGACACAGCGTCAGTGCGAGTGTTGTTCTGTCCTACCAACCAGTTCCTGGAAGCACCAACTGGATCAATTCCAGTAGAGTGGCAGCAACCTCAGTTTGTTGGGGCAACATCGGTCACATCTAACTACACACCTGGTAATGTTTACAGGTCATAGTTAGCATATATACGCAACAATGTACAAATTAACTTTATGTGTGCATGAAATGCAAAAATGTATTTCTTTCCAATTCATTTTCATTACAGATTCTTAATTAAAGTTCTTGACAGTAAAATTAATTTGAAAAAGAATTGAATTTGGTTGTATTTTAAAGTTTATCGCATTGCATTGTTTCATTTCTTTTTGTATCATAATATATCATAATTTTGAACTATGTATGGGTGTGATGGATAACAAATTATCTACCACTCTTTATTACCCTAACCTACCAAGATGCATGTTTTGTTGATCCAATACATCAAGTTTGTACGATTTTGTAATAATTTCTTCAACTTGTAGGCAAAAGTATCAAATCAGAAAGCTAAAGTGTAATGGTGTATACATCATACACCATACATCATACATCATACATCATACATACATACATCGTACATCGTACATCATACATCATACATCAAACATCATACATCATACATCATACATTATACATACATACATCGTACATCATACATCATACATCATACATCATACATACATACATACATACATCGTACATCGTACATCATACATCATACATTATACATACATACATCATACATCATAGATACATACATCGTACATCATACATCATACACCATACATCATACATACGTACATCGTACATCATACATCATACATCATACATACATAAATCGTACATCATACATCATACATACGTACATCGTACATCATACATCATACATCATACATCAAACATCATACATCATACATCATACATTATACATACATACATCGTACATCGTACATCGTACATCATACATCATACATCACATATAATATATCATAATCATATATAGAGAACATCACCCAAGTGTCCTCTGATATCAAATATATCAACACGAGTTGATAAAAGTTACAAATATCTGAGGCTTGCTGAGGATATTTTGACTTTTATCAACGAGTGTTGATATATTTGATATCAGAATACACGAGGGTGAGATTCTATTTATCATCCAAAATCATTTTTTATTAGATTTTAATGAAAAATGAAAATATCTGGGCACAAAAGTGCCATTTGGCTTCCAGTGCTGTGATGTCATAGCATTGTGATGTCATTACTTGATGATACAAAATCATTGTGATGTCATGTAGCTGACGCCAACAGGGCATTGTTCACAATCTACTGTCAATCATAGATACATCATATATCACATTTAATATATCATATATCATATATCATATATCATATATCATATATTATATATCATATATCATATATCATATATCATTAAACATATAACATTATGTATTGCAGGCGAAGTGTTTACAACAGGATCCCACGTGGTGGTGTATATAGGTAGAGACGATGTCGGTAACACTGCTACCTGTACGTTTACCATCTTCGTCAACAGTAGGTAGCATTTATATATTTTAATCTTGCTACTCTTTCGTATCAGCTATCCTGCAACTTTTCTACACTTTTCTTTCTTTTTAAAAGGTTGTACCTTTTTTTTATCTATTCAACTTTTTCACTTTAATTAATTGAAGTAAATTTGAATACTGTAATCTAGCATATATCTTTCCAATATAATTTCTGTTGTTAATTTCCTTAAAGTTGTATGAATTGTGTCCTTTTTGAATGTTTATGTTGATTGTAACTTCATTTTGCTAATTTCTGTCATGTGGGTAAAATATTAACAAGATCTTTTGCATAACTTCACTCATTAGAATAATATGTTTGAGGCACTTATCATGTTTTATAGGAGAGATGTGTCCAACACAAGCGAATCCTCGAGGAGGGGGAGGAAACTCCTGTCAGACCAGTTCTGGATCCTGGCCCTACACTGTGTGTACCCCAACATGTCCAGCCTCAACTTCAGCACTCGTCCAATCAGCACCTCTCTACTTTACCTGTGGTCCAGGAGGGGAGTGGACCTCACTTGACCACTCAGATGGACTTTACCCTGTTTGTGGACGTGAGCATTTTGACTTATCTGAAATATTTACTTTTTAACAAAGTTTGTTTATATTAAAATATATTTCAGAAAAATATGGAAAGTTCATATTCCTAAGAATTTTTATAAGAAACATGTGTACATACATCATTTATCCAAAATGCACAATTTCTGATTTGCTTATGTGACTGTTTATTTAATTCTCTATATATATGCTTGCATCATCCAAATCAAATTAAATAATATTATATATTAAAGTACATATTTATAGCTATAATGCTACAATGTCAGATTACATTTAAAAAAATCATACAATGTAAATACATTTAGCAGAATTTCAGTATCATTTTACACTCAAGTTGGTATATATAATATATAAGTTAGTAAGGAATGTTCTCTTTATTTCAGAACGCATGAACCCATCCACAAGTTCAGTAACAGTAAAACTGCAGTACCCAATAACATCTGTGTCCTGTAAGGATATGAAGAGCAACTTAGATCAGCAGCTTCGACAGAGAATACAAAACCTTAATCTCTTGTACGGAGGAGTGCTGTGTCACACAATTGACTGCAGTGGAATCAATGTTGATATTGCTTGTCAATTCTTCGACGCTGATGTCAGTGTTGTTTTTCCTGATATTCTGTAAGTTAAAAGTAATTATTTATAGAATTTCATAATTTTGTTAGACATGAAATGATTGCATGAAATGAAAGTTTAAGTATGAAAAGGCAAAAATTATTGTGTTTGAGATACTAATCATAAATTTTCATATGAAAGTATGAACTGTCCATAGAAATAAGATATGATATTTAATGAATTATGATATGGTCAGATATGATATATATTTTGGAAATATTACGTACATTCTTTTTTTTTAACAAACATAATGAGAGTTGCTTGCTTCTAAAAATGAATTAATCTGATGTATTAGTGACGTATGTTTAATGATGTGATGTTGATAGAGTTGCTGCTCTCAACATGTAATTGATTAAAATGTAATCTTGTCATATAAACCAAAGTCTTTACAGTCAGCATTATAGGAGTAAAAGACAGCATTGCCTTTCACTGAAAAGAAGTAAATTTGTAAAAATAACTGTAAGTGTTATTGTTACATTGTAAATACTGTATTATGAAAATAAAGTGTTCCCAAAGGGATGAATAATTGCATAATAAAAATAAGTATATTTGCAGTTTATAAGATTTATAATATAAAATTGATATTGTATTTCGTCATTATCTTTATTGTTGATAGATCCGTGATACAGACCTCAACAGAATCTCTCAGCCCCGACCAGATCCTGATGAGAGCAGGGCTTGATGAAGATCGCTTTACAGTCTCGGTAAGACGGTAGAATCAGAGTTAAATCCAAACTTTATTTATAATTGGTTGCATTACCGGTAGTTACATATGAAGAACACACAGAAAAAAAATACTAACATTGAAACATTTTAGAAAACACTGCCTTCATAAGTACAAATTCCTGTACTTTTTTGGGCCGAGTCTGTTGCGGGATTCGAACCCACACCCTCAGAGTAAGGCAACTATCGCCAGCACTGACTGTATCAACAGATTACCACACAACCACGGGGCCTCAATTTTGTACAAGATTACTACTATTGAAGGTAGTGTTATCCCAATTGTAACAATGTTAGATTTGTTCACTATCTAAATAGTATATATTTCTAAAACATAGAAAAATTGTTTTAAGTGATTTTATGTTTAAAAGGTGTATCTGTTTACACTTTGAAAATTGTAGGCCTATAAGTGTTCCATTTCTCAAAAAGAAATGATCAATTAAATTGGCTGAGAGACCTCAGATCACATTTTCTTAATTGTTTTTCAGGTTAATGGTGAAAATATATCTCCCAACTTGCGAGTGTTTGATGCTGCAATTACTGACTTTTGCCCAGATGGTCAGATTCCAATTGGTTCATTTTGCTGTGAGTATAAACGAATATATTATGTTTTGTATATTTTTATAGTAGCTGTATTCAATTAAAATTTAGACCTTTTACCCTCCTTTACTAAAAGATATGAACATTCTTCAAGAGTTACTTCCCTTTGACTATGCATTGATATTAACATCTGAAGTAGTGCATGATGCTGAGGATTTTATGTTTCTTTATAAAATGAAAATTCACCATGTTGATGTTGAAAATAAAATGAATATCATGTCTGATAAGACATAAAAGCTTTTCAATGCTATTCAGGAATTGCATATATATCATCAACATAATAATGGCTATGAATGTGATTTACCTACACGAATAATCTATTCAAAATATCGAAATTAAAGACAATCTGACATAACCTTTTGTCCAGATATTGTATTCAAATATTCAGGTAAATTATTTCTCCTATCAGAAAACAAAAGGAGAGGATATGAAATGTCAAATAGCCTACTAAATATGAGAATTAATTGTGATAATGTCTTCATAATTCTGTACAGTTACATGTGGTCCGGGCACCTACCACAACACCAGCACCAACACGTGTGTAAACTGTCCAATTGGAGAGTATCAGAGTCAGTTCGGAGCTACCGCGTGTACGAGCTGTAATCAGGGGGAGACAACCCCTGCTCGCGGAAGTACTGACCAATCAGCATGTACTCGTGAGTAATTGGAAGGTTCTCTCATCCTATTACAAAGCTCAGCCTAAAAACCAAATTGACCAAAGTACCTTTTCTATGTTATGCTATGTTCATTCTTTAATATTGAAGAGACGACTTTGTCGCTGATCGCAAAACATGAAAGGAAAAATGCTGTATTTTCACTAATTTTATTTTTTCAAAATAATAAAACATATACATTGATGGAATGTTCACAAAGTAACACAAACTGTATCATTAAACTAATCTCATTGTTTTTATATTTGAAAGAATATGAATTCGGCTTTATCAAATATCAAATTACCTTTTTCCGATATATAGTCATAAAAACATTCCCCTCAGTATATATGTTTCACATGGATTTGCAATAAGCATGTATTAATACCATATTTATGTGTAAATGGGAGTATCCTCTTGAATTTTGTTTCCACGAAAAATACACCGATAAAACCCTCTTTATAAGGCATTTGTGCACCTCTTAGATCAAGTTAAATTTTCTTTTATTTTAATTACAAAATGTATTTAGAAACAAATGAGAAAGTAAAGATTGAAATAAAAAAATTGATAAGATAATTGTAAGATATTTTTATGTTTAAACATTTTTGAGCAGTAATAAGAGTTTCCTTATGCCAGCTCTCTGCAGTGAAGGAGAGTTCTACAACACGACTGATGGGTTGTGTGAGTTATGTCCCCCTGGCTCCTACCAGGATCAGCCCGGTCAGTTGTCCTGCTTGTTGTGTCCGGGAGGTCAACAGACTGACTTCCAGGGAGCAGTCTCACAGTCACAGTGCACTGGTAGGGATGAAAACCATCATTGTCGCAGTTTGATCAACTTCCCTATGCAATGCATCTCTGCCCAGTCTCCATCACTGGCTGATCTTAGCCTTGCAGTATTTCCCTCACATTTCTGTGCTAAGATAGGTGAGTGCTGGACCTGATAAAACATAGTGGGATCCGATTTCCTAGCACGGAAACCTGAACAAAATGTGGCAGGGCTTAAATCAGCCAGTTGTGGATTTGCAAGATTTATGCTTTGCGTAGGGATGTTGCAATTTGATTTGATGACTAGAGATGAGAATGTGGAGTGACCTGTGGCTTCATCATGAGCACGGAGCATAGTTAAAATGTGCACAAGTTTAGAAGTGACAGTAATGTATAGCATAAATGAAGATCAATTTCAAATTCTTCAAAGATAGTTTCATTTGAATTCTCTCTAGGAAGTACAAAATGTAGGACTGAATTATGTTAATAAGCTTGTCTTTATACCCCTCAGTTTCTATGGTTATGCCTTGCAAATATCTCTTTTACTGGTTATGGATTCGATTTAAATTATATTATAACTATGACAGTTTAACCCTCTGCTATATAGTTTGCCCCTGAATACAGCAATGTAATGAAAATAGTAATACCATTGAGAGGACTCGCTACTTCTTGATTTCCTGCTTGTTAATGTATGACATTTTATTTTGGAATATTGATTGTGGCCTGTAATGATAACCTCTACATGATATTCCAATAGACCGGTGTGAGTCTGGCTATGAGTTGACCACTGCTGACCAGTGTAGGGAGTGTCCAGTGGGGACATACAGAGAGAGTCTGGTGGACAGGGAGTGTCAGGAGTGTCCAGCTGGATTCATCACTCCAAGACCAGCTGCAGCTACAACAGCTCAGTGTACTGTCGGTCAGTGGAACTGCAATTGGCTTCCTCAATAACATTGAAATCTTTCTCTATTATATTCATGATCAGAATGATTGGATTGTGTATTGGTGCTTTTGGATCAAAATCAATGTGTTGGTTATGGATTTTAAACCCTCTCTTTGGTTGTAAATTGTTCTTGTATTATGCTACCCTTGTCAAACTACAAAAATATGGTTATTTCGTTAAACTGAGAATCACTCCATTTCCACTTAAAACGTTTAGTTTAGTTCTCTATACATTTCAGAGAGGAAGGGAGGAAGAACCACCAGGAACCAGAGTTGTCTAGGCCGCAAACATTTATTCATGTGCTTACATGTTTCGACCACTAGGTGGTCTTCATCAGAGCATGTTCATCTAACATGCTCTGATGAAGACCACCTAGTGGTGGAAACATGTAAGCACATGAATAAATGTTTGCGGCCTAGACAACTCTGGTTCCTGGTGGTTCTTCCTCCCTTCCTCTCTTCTTACCAACCTATTGGTTGGTCCACCACAGCATCCTTAAGTGGATCCCAGAGACGTCCCAGCCCCAAGATCACTAAACCATGCTGGACGTGGAGTAGACTAACTGATGTTTAGTTCTATACATTTCATTCATGTATGTGTAAATGAGTAATAAAAAAAAGGAAAAGAAAAAAGATAATCCTACTTTAAAGAAAACCAATTGAATTAAACTCTTTTCAATTGTAGGCTTGTACTTTATTATTTGCCTTTTAAGAAAATTCAAAAGGCAAGTATTAAAGTATGAAAAAAACCAAAAAACTTCATTATTCTTAAAATGATTATTCCAGTTGCATGTCCAGTGGGTCAGTTCCTGAACTCCTCCACAAGCCAGTGTGACCTGTGTCCAGTTGGGACTTTCCAGGACAGGAAGTGGCAGACATCTTGTACTTCCTGTGGCGGCGAGATGTTCAGAACCGACACAGAGGGAGCCACCAGTCAGGATGAGTGTCGATGTGAGTACATTGTGTTTATAGGAAATGATGATAGATGAGACTTAGTTTGAGCATGTGTTGCTGAAAAGAATAACACCTCTGCTATGATTGAGTGCCATTGACCCAATAGTTATTTTCCTATCGGACTTCCAAGTAAGGTGAATATAGCCTTCTCTAGACAAAGTTAGTAGGAACATTTGTGTCTCACCAAACTGCATACAGAATAAAGTATTTCACTGAATTGCATAAGGCAAAATTGTAGATCAATGTCCACTAGATACTGTTTCTAAGTTTCCATCTTCATCTGTTGTTCAACAATCTTGAAGTCTTTCTTTAAGTTTTCTGCTGGAGAGTGAGCTTTATTTTTTTTTAAGTTTCAAAAGATGAGAGGTTCATAGGTATGCATCAAACTTCACTTCAAAATTGATTTCAAAGGATCTTTAGATGTAATTGTTCCACCAATGTCTGAGAGCTTTATGATAAAAGGATACATCAGAGATTTTATTTAAAGATAAGATAACATAATTCTTTAATGACCATTGGAAATTTGTTGTACACTGTTTTCAGGCAAAACAAAAATACGCTAAATTTATACATCACATAGAGATAAATATATATAGAATACACACACATATAAACCAAGTTACTGGACTAATCAATGTTGTGAACTAATGTCCATGAGCCACTATCTTTTATATTACAGTTTTCTGTCCATCAGGAGAGGAGGTTGTAGATAATCTTCAGTGTAGACAGTGTGTGATTGGTACCTACAAAAACAACTCAGTGGATGTCTACAGCAGTTGTCTCCCTTGTCCAGGCAACTTCCTGACACCGTCAGCTGGTACAACATCAGTAGCAGGATGTACTGAGGGTGGGTAGAAGGATCAGACAACTGCAATGATTATGTTGGTGTATGGTGTACTTCAATATTCATCTTTTCTGGCAGAAAAAGGCAAATTAAAGAGAATATTCAAAGAATTGTTGTTTTCAATATTGAAGTAGGCTTTTTAAGGTTTTTCTGCACGGAGGGAAAGTTATCTTCGGTAGACCTGATGTCCATTCTGTTGTGGATTCTCCATGACAACTAAACGTTCACATCAACACATTGAAATATTTTGCACATATTCTATCTCCCATTCTCTCCCCAGCAAGTGCTTGTCCATCTGGTCAGCAGCTGGTCAGTACAGTGTGTGAGGAGTGTCCAGTAGGGTTCTACAAGGACAACACAGTGGAGCCTCTGTCCCAGTGTCAGCAGTGTCCAGCAGGTTACGTCACACCAGGTCTCGGGGCTACAGCTCAGACACAGTGTTCTATACGTGAGTTGATCATGGATCTTGTGCTTCCAGGAAGCCATTAAGTCAAGATATTTAATGAAAGATAGTAATACCATGATAAAGCCCTAAATTTCTAATGTCTTAATGTTTAAAAAATCGTTTTCTTGTTCAAAATCTTTCATTTAGTTTAATGTCATCAGAGATTAATGCTGAATGATTTGTTTTGAATTGATTGTCATCATGTTGTCTTGGTCCAATATGTATGTTTGTGTTGGTAGAAGATTCATTCAGGTAAGATGATTTTATGATGGCAATATAATTTCAAGACAATGAAAAGGTAGCCCATGGTAGCAAAATCCTACTTGTTGATTTGGGGTTAGACTTTGTAATGGCCTGTTGACTTTGAATTAATAATCTCTTCTATATACAATGTCCAGGAGACTGTCCACCAGGCAGCAAGATATCGACCACCGGAGACTCTTGTGACCTGTGTCCAGTACAGACCTATCAGTCCCTCCCCTACCAGACAGAATGTGTGCCCTGTAAGACAGGCTTCACCACCAATAGTACCGGGTCTGTCTCTGTCTCACAGTGTCTCCGTGAGTGTCATCGAGTTACATCAGATATATCAGTAACAGATAATAAGGTGATGGCTCTAGAAAGCCATGATGGAGTGTTGTTAGTGTTGAGATGTTATTGTGTTTCTGGTCTTGTTGAAATCGTGAATCTAGTTTCACACTTCAGTATTTAGTATTTTAAGTATTAAAGCACCAGGTAATCAAAGCACGATTAAAGGTTCAATTACCACTTAAACTACTGATTCATTTGGTGATAGACAATTTACAGCATTCACATACACAGCATGAACATGTATCTTCAAGAATCGCATCACTCTCTAACGTGACTTCCCATGTACACAGAGTTCTGCCCCTCTGGTGAGGAGTTGGGAGAGGGAGGGGGGTGCTCCCCGTGTCGGAGGGGGATGTACAAGGACAACACGGAGGGTCAACTACAGCAGTGTCAGCTGTGTCCTCTAGACTTCATCACACCAGCTACAGGAGCAGGGTCCAACACTCTCTGTACTGTCCGTGAGTTGGCTATCAACAGTATAGCTGTGGAATGAACTGGTGTCAAACTATTATGAGAAGCCACTTTACAGGAGCACAATTTAACAACAGAATAATGTGGGATTGGTGAATGACATCAGACTATTCTGAAATGTCATGAGACGCAAAGTGAAAAGTAAAGATGCATCTATAGTAAAATATTGTTTCCTTGAGTAGTTCATTAAAACAGTTCATGAACACTGTACTATGATTTGGTCATTAAAGAAAAATAATAAACTACAGATTGAATTACAGATTCCAGGGTAATTTCTCCTGCATTACGTATAGCTTGTCATCTCTTTTGTGAGGTGGCTGGACCTGGATATCGTAGATAACAAGTGAATTCAGCTCAATGATTCTAACAACATTAATCTGATGAATCTTCCTCCCAGATTCTAATGATCATTTCAATAATACTGTCAATACTACTCTTTGAAGCTCATTTGTAAATACTTTTCCTTTTTTTTTTTTCTTTGAAAATGAATAGTCCATCTTGACTGCATAAATGCGTAGACTGTTATTTGTTGAAGCTAATATGGAGAAGATATTTGACCTCAAAATGGAATGATATGCAAATTTCAGCACATCTACTCTATATATGCAGGTAACTGTAGCGCTGGGTACCGACTGAACGAAGCAGATAACACCTGTAGAGAGTGTGAGCCAGGTTTCTACCAGCCGGCCAGGTGGCAGACCAGGTGTGAACAGTGTCCGGGGGGAACTCTCACTGTAGATACTGCCTCTACCTCTCTAGCTGACTGTAAATGTAAGACTATCATTAACTTACTTTTATGGGTTTTTTAAATGTTTTTTTTTATTAATATGTGAGTGTCTACTTATGTAAATGAATTGGGAATGTAGAGATTATCATGGATGAAACAATGTTTTATTTGTATTCTGGATTATCTTACCTGTGCTGAGTGCTGATTCAAGTTATTTGGTTTTATCATTTACTATCAATGTGCATTTGAGGATTTTATTTCTAGGAATACATTTGTATTCATATATATGTAAAAAAGCATGAATGCACAAAAACACATATATATCCTTTAGAAATTGTTTCCATAGAAAATACCAAGCTCATACACAGGGACTTTTCAGGAAATATTATGTCTCTTGTTCAAGAATAATTTCTGTTACAGACAGTGTAGACTCAAAAAAACAATGTTGTATTTGTCTTTATCTTGTTATCTTTAATGGCTAGTAGAGGCTAATAGAGAAGGACGCCCTCATCATGGTTTCAAATGCCTGGTGAAAATGTGAATATTGACATTATGGATATTACTCCACTCACCTCAATACATGTGTCTATGTTACCCAGTGGTGTGTAGTGAAGGACTAGAGGACCAGGACGGGTTGTGTGGACCGTGTGCTCTAGGATACTACAAGTCTGTGTCTGGAGCTGAAGCTTGTACTCAGTGTCCTGATGGGTTCAGAACTGGAGCAGTCGGGGCAGTGTCAGTAGTAGACTGTAATATTGGTAAGTGCAGGTAGCAAAATGAGCTATTATGGCATTAAGCAAAGCAATCTGTAGGTACTTTGAGATACTTTTGAATCTCCAACATAATTGATATTGCACTTTTATTATTATCCTTTTAATTTCATGATATTGACTAGGATGACTAAGTTCCTTGTCTCTCTTTGGAAACTACGGCCATCAGGGAAAGTTCAGCCTCTTATTTACTATAAGTATCATGTGTATAAACTATTATTAGTTACACGGTGTTTTGACAGGGTGTACGGGACTGTAAGGGCCCTTGTGTATTCCGTATTTTCCTGAGGCGCAGCCGAAGGAAATGCGGAATATTCAAGGGTCTTACAGTCCCGTACACCCTGTCAAAACACCGTGTAACGAATTTATTACTCTTTAGATCTATTATTTGTACTTATTTCACTCATTTTTCGATAAAATATATAGGCTACATAGCTATTTCCGTTTGTGATAAAAACTCCACACAGTGTGAAACAGCAAAAACACTGTAAAGAGTGTACCGCTCCATATCAAGGGAGATAACTCTGCGGCTAAAAAATAATCAATTTTTAAATTATTATTACCTGATGAATAATTGAGAGACCCGTATTTTTATTGAATTAGTTTATTGACGCAAACAAAATAAATAATGTATATTGGTTGAAATCACCGTACTTATGTTTGTTAATGTAAGTTTCGATCCTGAAATTCCGAGTCGAGCAACCGTTTTACTTCCGCATTCCATCTAAGGTCAAGGTCATCCGTAAGACCTGTGTAGTTAGTCACGTGACCTGTCTCACGGGTCATACGGAGGGTAGACCCTGGCAAATCCGCCTACATGGTTTCGTATGCATTGGCTATTGACCAATCACAATTCAACAAATTTATCTAAAGGGTAATAATACTTTGTAGGACACTTAGATATGAATTAGATTTGAACCTAAATGATTTAAAAAAGAGAGAGACGTCTCCTCAAATGCTAACATCAGAAAGGTTCCTTCTTGGAGATCAAAAACTTTATGACATGATGGTCACATTTCTGTTTATTGTAGATTCATTGTATCATAACAAACCCTGTGTAGTTGAACAGAAAAGGTAGCTTCTGTTCCAATGATGTTATCATATATTCTGATCAGCTTCTGGTAATAAATCATTGTTCCAGTTGCCTGTGATCCTGGCTCGTACCTGGACACTGTGTCTGATGAGTGTGTGGTGTGTCGGAGGGGTCGTTACCAGCCTGACAAATGGCAGGAGAGTTGTCTCCCTTGTCCAGAAAATCTGACCACGTATAACACTGGCGCTATCAATCGTGATCAGTGTCTGTGTGAGTGTTTTAACTTTGATATTGGGGTGTCATAAGTATGAAAACCTTTTACATCATCAAATTCTAATCTCATTTAAATCACATCGAACATAACACTCATGTCATACCTCGCTGTGTTTCTGATCTGAGTATACTGCACCATAGATGTCATGTCAATCAGCAACAAGACTAGAAAATCATCGTACCGACTTGACTTGACATACCACATTCAATGCCATATCTAAGAAAGTGAAAGGTCACAGCATAGGTCATCTGAAATGACCTCTGCAGGATAGTACTCCGATCGATGCATGAGGTACAAGTGTTATATTTGATCTTATTTAAATGAGATTCAGCAGATTCTAAAGGACATACGTGATTATAATTAAGTAATAGAGTGTTTTGAATCAAAAGCTTTTGAGATCGTTCACCTTGCAAGACACAAATAACAGCTTGGAGAGAGTTGGAATTAGAAGCACAACAGTAATCCCCAAGCACTGATCGCACATTGTTTTTGTTCTTTAAATAAAAGAGGATAATGGTTCGTTTCAGTGGAGTGTGAGTCTGGTAGAGAGTACAGTTTGGACACTGGTCAGTGTGAGCTGTGTGGTCAAGGCTTCTACAGGGATGCTGCTGACCGCCAGGACCGATGTCAGCTGTGTCCAGTAGAGTTCATCACAGCTGGACTTGGAGCTACCCACAGAAACAACTGCACAGTCGGTGAGGCATTGTGAATATGTCATACTTTTATATTACAGCTGCACATTGTTCATTTGTAAATTATGAATATTAAATATGAATATTTAATTTTATGTGCAGTTTCCCTTGATTTTTTTCATGTCATAATGGAAATCACTTTTATTTTTTATCATATCCAGCCTTCAAGGTCATTTGTCTAACTTGTCTTTCTTATAGTTAAGTTTATCATTACGTTGCAACTGCTTCTTTGAATAACAACCAGTGGGTCTCTGATCCAAAGCATGACTACAGATTACCACTTGCTTCCAGCTAACTGCAGTATCCCTGGTCAGTACCTGGATGTTGACACCAACCAGTGTGTGGAGTGTCCAGTCGGAAGCTTCCAGGACCAGCGGTGGGCGACAGGATGTCAGAGGTGTGGGGAGGGACAGACTACCAGACTCAACGGCACCAGCTCTCCCCTCAAGTGCTTCCGTGAGTTCATATCAGTTGAATATATAGTTATATATATAGTTGAGTATTATCCAAGAGTTGTGTCATATGAGGTTTACAAAACGAGTGTGAAGTTTTGTTTTGCCTGATCAAGGCATGAATTATATATGAAACAAATTAAATTTTATCAAAGTTATATCTCACACTTCAGAGTCTAGTTACTTCTTACTTACCTATACTTTTCCAGTTGAATTGTATAAAAATAGCCAGAAAATGGTCAACTTCTCTCGTCATTACAAGTTTCAATGTCATAGTAAACACTTGTTTCATTGAAAACCAGATACAGAAAGTTACAACAAAAGAATGGTAGGCACATGTGCTCTTATTGAAAAAAATTATTAGCTCAGTTATTTTCAATCTTAGAGTAATAATTCAATATAACAATGATGACCAGAATAAATCTCACTAATGATCTACTTCAATAGATTCCTTTGATATACTGTATTAAAAGATTGTATGGTAGGTACCATGAGGAATGACTGTCTGACTGATTGAACAAGTGCTTCTTTGTGTTCATAATTTATCATATTCATGTATCAGAAGTTCTCATGATACAAATAATGATATAAAAAAACACTACCATAATCAAATGCTCGAATGCTTTTGAACATGAATTAAAATATTGCCTTAGTGAAACACTATAACATGGTTAAATTTGGGATAACACTACCTTCAATAGTACTAATTCTTGTACGTTTTTGGGCCGAATCCCTTGCAGGATTCGAACCCACACCCCAACTATCACCAGCACTGACTGTTACAGCATACCAACAGCTTACCACATAACCACCAGGCCTCGAAAAAAATCGAGTGTAACACATTTGAAAAATGAAACTCGATATAATTATGCTCCTATTGTTACAGTAAACTGTTTACATTTGGAAAATAATCGAACCAAAGACAAGTTTCCATCCAATGTTCCATCTGTGGATCATATAAGTAACCAAATTAATTCACATTAAACCTATACCTGTCCAGGTGATTGCGAGTCAGGTACCCAGGTGATTGAATCAAGCAACACCTGTGAGAAGTGTCCAGTTGGTCAGTACAGGTCAAGAGAAGAGAGCTGGACGTGTGTGCTGTGTGAGGCGGGAACAATCACAGCAGGCAGGGCTGCAACATCCAGTCAAGACTGTAAATGTGAGTGAAACTTTCTTTTGATGACATCTTTTTTTCATTTTCTCACCATATTAGGAAATTTTAACCAAGTCCAATTATCAAATACAATGCTGTTGCAAACTTCTACAATGGCTACCAAACATCTAGTTTGAAACTGTTGTAAAGAAACTAAGCTTGACTATGATGTAGAAATGGTGCGGTTTTGTTTTTTAAACTAAACTTCTTTTTTCTTTTATCACTGTACAAGGGTGATACTTTGAGCACTTGTGCAATAGGATACACATCCGTTGGTATTTTAACTTCATATAAATAAGGTGATAAGGACTTTTGTGCATCAAAGTAAAGCTTTGTTGACTCACAGATATACTGTTTGTACATGTTGATTGATTGAAAGATATATGCCCAGTTCTTCAGGGCAATCAACTGTTTTTAGCAGTATCCATATTTTGTCTATACTTATGAAAATAAGCTTGTAATAGACATTTACCTTACATTTATGTCTGTCCATCATAACTGTATGGTATAATTGTGTCAGGAATCATTTTACGGATTTTGCTAACATTTGTTGCCGAGATGTGATGGAGGTACCTTCAGGCAGTTCATCAGTGATATGTTGGTGCGTTTCAGCTATATGTGTGATATGTTGGTGTGTTTCAGCTATGTGTGATATGTTGGTGTGTTTCAGCTGTGTGTGATATGTTGGTGTGTTTCAGCTATGTGTGATATGTTGGTGTGTTTCAGCTATGTGTGATATGTTGGTGTGTTTCAGCTATGTGTGATATGTTGGTGTGTTTCAGCTATGTGTGATATGTTGGTGTGTTTCAGCTGTGTGTGATATGTTGGTGTGTTTCAGCTATGTGTGATATGTTGGTGTGTTTCAGCTATGTGTGATATGTTGGTGTGTTTCAGCTATGTGTGATATGTTGGTGTGTTTCAGCTGTGTGTGATATGTTGGTGTGTTTCAGCTGTGTGTGATATGTTGGTGTGTTTCAGCTATGTGTGATATGTTGGTGTGTTTCAGCTGTGTGTGATATGTTGGTGTGTTTCAGCTATGTGTGATATGTTGGTGTGTTTCAGCTATGTGTGATATGTTGGTGTGTTTCAGCTGTGTGTGATATGTTGGTGTGTTTCAGCTGTGTGTGATATGTTGGTGTGTTTCAGCTGTGTGTGATATGTTGGTGTGTTTCAGCTGTGTGTGATATGTTGGTGTGTTTCAGCTGTGTGTGATATGTTGGTGTGTTTCAGCTATGTGTGATATGTTGGTGTGTTTCAGCTGTGTGTGATATGTTGGTGTGTTTCAGCTGTGTGTGATATGTTGGTGTGTTTCAGCTATGTGTGATATGTTGGTGTGTTTCAGCTATGTGTGATATGTTGGTGTGTTTCAGCTGTGTGTGATATGTTGGTGTGTTTCAGCTGTGTGTGATATGTTGGTGTGTTTCAGCTGTGTGTGATATGTTGGTGTGTTTCAGCTATGTGTGATATGTTGGTGTGTTTCAGCTATGTGTGATATGTTGGTGTGTTTCAGCTATGTGTGATATGTTGGTGTGTTTCAGCTATGTGTGATATGTTGGTGTGTTTCAGCTATGTGTGATATGTTGGTGTGTTTCAGCTATGTGTGATATGTTGGTGTGTTTCAGCTGTGTGTGATATGTTGGTGTGTTTCAGCTGTGTGTGATATGTTGGTGTGTTTCAGCTGTGTGTGATATGTTGGTGTGTTTCAGCTATGTGTGATATGTTGGTGTGTTTCAGCTGTGTGTGATATGTTGGTGTGTTTCAGCTGTGTGTGATATGTTGGTGTGTTTCAGCTGTGTGTGATATGTTGGTGTGTTTCAGCTATGTGTGATATGTTGGTGTGTTTCAGCTGTGTGTGATATGTTGGTGTGTTTCAGCTATGTGTGATATGTTGGTGTGTTTCAGCTGTGTGTGATATGTTGGTGTGCTTCAGCTATGTGTGATATGTTGGTGTGTTTCAGCTATGTGTGATATGTTGGTGTGTTTCAGCTGTGTGTGATATGTTGGTGTGTTTCAGCTGTGTGTGATATGTTGGTGTGCTTCAGCTATGTGTGATATGTTGGTGTGTTTCAGCTATGTGTGATATGTTGGTGTGTTTCAGCTGTGTGTGATATGTTGGTGTGTTTCAGCTGTGTGTGATATGTTGGTGTGTTTCAGCTGTGTGTGATATGTTGGTGTGTTTCAGCTGTGTGTGATATGTTGGTGTGTTTCAGCTATGTGTGATATGTTGGTGTGTTTCAGCTATGTGTGATATGTTGGTGTGTTTCAGCTGTGTGTGATATGTTGGTGTGTTTCAGCTGTGTGTGATATGTTGGTGTGTTTCAGCTGTGTGTGATATGTTGGTGTGCTTCAGCTATGTGTGATATGTTGGTGTGTTTCAGCTGTGTGTGATATGTTGGTGTGTTTCAGCTGTGTGTGATATGTTGGTGTGTTTCAGCTGTGTGTGATATGTTGGTGTGTTTCAGCTGTGTGTGATATGTTGGTGTGTTTCAGCTGTGTGTGATATGTTGGTGTGTTTCAGCTGTGTGATATGTTGGTGTGTTTCAGCTATGTGTGATATGTTGGTGTGTTTCAGCTATGTGTGATATGTTGGTGTGTTTCAGCTATGTGTGATATGTTGGTGTGTTTCAGCTGTGTGTGATATGTTGGTGTGTTTCAGCTGTGTGTGATATGTTGGTGTGTTTCAGCTGTGTGTGATATGTTGGTGTGTTTCAGCTGTGTGTGATATGTTGGTGTGTTTCAGCTATGTGTGATATGTTGGTGTGTTTCAGCTATGTGTGATATGTTGGTGTGTTTCAGCTGTGTGTGATATGTTGGTGTGTTTCAGCTGTGTGTGATATGTTGGTGTGCTTCAGCTATGTGTGATATGTTGGTGAGCTTCAGCTATGTGTGATATGTTGGTGTGTTTCAGCTGTGTGATATGTTGGTGTGTTTCAGCTGTGTGATATGTTGGTGTGTTTCAGCTGTGTGTGATATGTTGGTGTGTTTCAGCTGTGTGTGATATGTTGGTGTGTTTCAGCTATGTGTGATATGTTGGTGTGTTTCAGCTGTGTGTGATATGTTGGTGTGTTTCAGCTGTGTGTGATATGTTGGTGTGTTTCAGCTGTGTGTGATATGTTGGTGTGTTTCAGCTATGTGTGATATGTTGGTGTGTTTCAGCTATGTGTGATATGTTGGTGTGTTTCAGCTGTGTGTGATATGTTGGTGTGTTTCAGCTATGTGTGATATGTTGGTGTGTTTCAGCTGTGTGTGATATGTTGGTGTGTTTCAGCTATGTGTGATATGTTGGTGTGTTTCAGCTGTGTGTGATATGTTGGTGTGTTTCAGCTGTGTGATATGTTGGTGTGTTTCAGCTATGTGTGATATGTTGGTGTGTTTCAGCTGTGTGTGATATGTTGGTGTGTTTCAGCTGTGTGTGATATGTTGGTGTGTTTCAGCTGTGTGTGATATGTTGGTGTGTTTCAGCTGTGTGTGATATGTTGGTGTGTTTCAGCTGTGTGATATGTTGGTGTGTTTCAGCTGTGTGTGATATGTTGGTGTGTTTCAGCTGTGTGATATGTTGGTGTGTTTCAGCTATGTGTGATATGTTGGTGTGTTTCAGCTATGTGTGATATGTTGGTGTGTTTCAGCTATGTGTGATATGTTGGTGTGTTTCAGCTATGTGTGATATGTTGGTGTGTTTCAGCTATGTGTGATATGTTGGTGTGTTTCAGCTGTGTGTGATATGTTGGTGTGTTTCAGCTATGTGTGATATGTTGGTGTGTTTCAGCTGTGTGTGATATGTTGGTGTGTTTCAGCTATGTGTGATATGTTGGTGTGTTTCAGCTGTGTGTGATATGTTGGTGTGTTTCAGCTGTGTGATATGTTGGTGTGTTTCAGCTATGTGTGATATGTTGGTGTGTTTCAGCTGTGTGTGATATGTTGGTGTGTTTCAGCTGTGTGTGATATGTTGGTGTGTTTCAGCTGTGTGTGATATGTTGGTGTGTTTCAGCTGTGTGTGATATGTTGGTGTGTTTCAGCTGTGTGTGATATGTTGGTGTGTTTCAGCTGTGTGTGATATGTTGGTGTGTTTCAGCTATGTGTGATATGTTGGTGTGTTTCAGCTGTGTGTGATATGTTGGTGTGTTTCAGCTATGTGTGATATGTTGGTGTGTTTCAGCTATGTGTGATATGTTGGTGTGTTTCAGCTATGTGTGATCCAGGAAGTGCACTGAAGCACAAGACCAACCTATGTGAGCCCTGTCCAGTAGGAAGCTACCAGTCTAGAAGCAACAAGGATACCTGTGTTTCGTGTCCCAACAATGAAACCACTGAGACTACAGGGTCAGATAGCATTGACAAGTGTTACTGTGAGTAACTCTCTAGGTTTTAGATATACACTGAATAAAATAGTTAAAGAACCACCCAATTTTCAACGCTTATATATTTGTTATTTGATATTATGATCATTTGATACTTAAATATTGGATATAACTTACTTTTATATATTGAGAATACATTGTTTACCATGCTACTCTACATGGCAAGACAGATAACTTGAAGGTTATTGTTAAAGTATCTTGTTCACAAACAATGAGATGGAAATTAAAATTTGGTGTCAATATACAATTGAAACAATTACATAATTGGTACAAACAATTGACCTTTATAAGTCACAAGTATATTAGAACTAGTTTCATGTAAATAATCTTGATTTTAACATAGATTAAAAAAGAAGAGCATTTAATTTGATCAAATTTGTAAAAACAAATCAATGTTTACTGAAATCTTTTAGTATTTTTCAATATTTTTAATGTTTTACAATGATCTCCTCAGCGTGGTGCAGCACAAAGGAAGACAAGTGTCAGAGTCCGACAGAGTGTGCTGACAGACCAGATGGGTTTGTGTGTCAGTGTGGAACTGCGTATGTTGGACCCCCGGACAACTGTACACGTAAGTCTTCAGGAACTGAGTTGAGATTTTACAATTGGTAGGGACAAAGACATTGATATTGAATCTGCCAGAAGTGTGCAATCTCCATAACAATTGAGGTGTTTCTAGAATTTTTGTTGGAATAAATTATTTTCTTTCTTAGTTAATGAGTTGCAAGGCAAACTTTTTTTCTCACTATAATTGTTTTACAGAATCTCCATCCATGATTTTGATAAATTTGGAGAAAACATTGCTACTCAAATCCCTCTCAAAATGAACATGTTGCCATGTTTGCCTTAAGAATTAAGAATACCAGTATTGCAAAATTTACTGTCAAACTAACAAAATACCGTAAGTGAAAAGTTATGGTTTGATGAATCAATTCTGTGTCACCTCACCAAAAAAATATTTTTATGTTCGCTAGAGCAAAGTTGTTTTGTATTTTGTCTCCTGTTTTTGTACATTTTACCTTTAAAAAAAACTACAAAAAACAAAATGTCAAAATAACAAAATACTGTAAGTGAAAAGTTATGGTTTAATAAATCAATTCTGTGTCAGTTCACCAAAAAAAACTGTTCATGTTCGCTGAGCAAAGTTTTTTTGTATTTTGCCTCCTGCTTCTGTACATTTTAGCTTTAAAAAACATAAGAAGTAATGTCAACAAGGAAGTGAAGATATATTTCTTGTTTCTGGTTCACTCTAACTGATTGAAGGCAATGAAATTGTTCATGTAACAACATTATAAAATGTTAATGGTATGTATTGTAAAAAACAAAAGGTTAAGAGTTAATAACTTGCTGTTTGTTTGGTGTAGACGTGTGTGACCTGCCCTCCTACTGTACAAACCAGGGGGTGTGTCGGAAGGAGACCCTACCAGCCTGTCTCTGTCCGGAGTTCTACACCGGGAGGACATGCGAGATACGTCTAGGTGGGTCTGTTAACTTTGTAATAAGAACATTCACAGAAGTTATACATTTGAGTAGCATTCTCAAGGCATGATAAAAAATGAAGACAATATTTATGGATTTACATCTTTATTCTGTTACTGTATAGGTGACGCCTTTTTAAAATTTCTAATTTACACTGACAATTGACAGTACAAGAGTGTCACAAATTGGGAAGTAATATGTATAGGTTATGAGCAAAACTAACTCATCAATAAAGTGAAAGCTGGTTAAGTTTTCTCTTTATCATAGCCCAAAAGCCCTCTCTTCTGTATAACAACTGTTCCCAATAGTAACTAACATTGAATCCATATCAAATTACATCTTAAATACCCACTTGGTTGGTTCGTAAGTTAGATCTAAACCTCCCAATCGGTTTTGTTTGAGAAAGAAAGCTCTCGGCCTCAGGAAATTTGGTATGGCTTTTTGTCCTCCCAAATTTCCCTCCCTTCTTTCGCAAACAAAACCTCTTCGTCGGTTTTGATCGTTAACATAAAAAAATGATTTATTTGAAACATCTAAAAAGGAGTATTTCAAAACTATTTTGAAAAATTTCAGCACCTACAACCACGAATGTTGACAGCACAATTATAGGAACTGTTATCGGTGTGGTTGTCTTCCTACTGCTTCTAGCTCTCCTACTAGTGGGCATCTACTCTCGCCGTCGCTACAGGTAGGTGGTGTTTATAGGTTGTACACTCGTGATTGACCAGTTACTGTAGTTGATGGTTTGTGATAATAATGTGCAACTTGTGTGAATGGCATCATTTTGAATATTAAAGATAAGTAAATTGAATTGTTTTGTTGTTTTTTTATCATTAACAGTAAAGTCCTGAGGAAAGATATAAAGAGGCCTCAGTAAATAGTGTAGTTATATATATATTCACATTCTTATGTTTACTTTTGATTATGATATATGATATGATGTCCATTACATGTATAATGAATAAAGACAAGATAAAAAATATATATGACTGAGTGATATACATAATCCAGAAAATTTAAGCGAACATTTAGCATATCACAAATAAATGTCTTGAAAACTGTAAACTTTTTATCAAACAGGCATGAAGAAGAATCCTATGAAGAGACAGCATCTGACGGTGTTAGTATGACACCATCTAGCTACATGACGGTGCGTACATCCACCGCACCCTACGCAGTTCTCCACGTAGCACCACTAGACACCCAGGACGATCCCGCGTTCTACAGCGCTAAACAGCAGAGCGAGGTAGACAGAGGTTACATCAGCTACGAGAATGAGAGAGTCTTATATTAATGCTTTAAAAAACATTGTTTTCTTAATTTATCATTTTGTTGGTTTTGATTAAAATCCATGGATTCTATTTCACTGAGCAATCTTGTCAATATGATTGATCATAGCCATGCTTTAGCATTCAGTTGTGATTGTTCTTAGTGCTAGGGTTGTTGAATGATACAGAACCCTGGATTTTGCTTTGGTTTGTTATTTGTGTTTTGCTCAACACCAGAATATATGACTTTGTTCACATTTATCTTTCATTTGGTGACATGCCTCACTTTAAATGGCAATCGTGTTTGATTTCAAAAAGAAAAAATGAAAGTGCTTCCTCATATTCACTGTAAAGTAACATGTCCTAAAATGTCCTCTGGAAACTTATATAGAAAGCATTAAAGATGGGATGGTATAATGCTGAGTTTCCCTTTCTGTATTGAGAAGACAAAAATATTATGGATTATCAACTTCTTTATTATGATAAGAATTGTATGGATGATTTAATTATAGTGGTTAAAACATGTCAGCTAATGAATAAATGTTTGCAGCCAAGATCTATCTGGATTTGGTGGTTCATCTTCAAATCTGTTTATCCATAAAAAAATCTTCAAATACTTCTTGGAATGTAGAAGTAAATGAAAGACTTTTTCCTTACACAATAACGTCACAGAGTCGCAACATTCCAGCCATAATAATGTTCTCTATATAAGAAAGGTATAGTTAATAGTTTATAAATGATGCAGCTGTGAGTGTTATGATAGCTTTAAGCAAATATTTATTTCAAATGTACAGTTATCGTGTTTATTTGTTGAATATTGCATTTTAATACTTTGTAAAGGGTCATGTTGTAATAAACAGGCATAATGTTGTCTTCCATTATTGTTTGATATATTGTCTAACTGTTCTCAATAGGGTCGAATAAAAATAATATAATCGATTAAATAGACACCTTGTCATGTAGTCGTTATTGTTTGGTATAAACCTTTCTTATTTCTCTACATGATTTTTACATTTACACCTTAATTGTATATTTATGCAATATTTTTATTAGTATTTTGGAGTATAATATTTCTTTAATTTGGAACACATTATTAAATGAGATTGGATAGAATTTAATATACACATACATTACAAATATATTAAGTATCATATTAATGTGATTATATATTATGTATTAGGTTGTGTATGTTTTGCAAGTTACGCTATGTTGATGTACATTGTTAATGTAAAAATATTTCAATAATAAAACATGACACAATTTGTAAAAATTATGTTTGTATTTGTATTCGCTTATTTAAAATGGAGCCATTGACTCTGTAACTCAACAGCCTTTGCATAATGTATTATGTAATGGAGAATGCATTCGGAGCCGTGGATTCGTTAAAAATAATCAACGAGTCCCGAAGTGGCGAGTTGATTATTTTTAACGAATCCACGGCTCCGAATGCATTCTTAATCCATGTATGACGTCACGAAACACACATATGTGATTATCTATCATTATAGACAATACATTTCAATTATGTAACCTAAAAAAAATATTATTTTGCAAATTTCGGTGCCCATTCATCGGATATGGTACACGTAGCTTCGACCCTTATGAAATGGATTCTTCCACGCACGAGCATGGCGCAAATCTTCCACGCAAAGCGATTTGACTGACAGCCAAACTCCTGCATTTCATGTGTTTCAGCACGATCCGCATGCGTTTCACACTTTACCAGTCTCGTTTAGAATGCAGGGATCTTACTGACAAACAATCAAATGATTACCAGCAGGCCTGGTAGTCTAATAGGTGAGGGCGCTGCGTAACAGACGAAGGATTACATGTTCGTTTCCCGGGTCAGACATTACAAAAATAACAGATATTTTAAGATTCTAATCAGATATACTAAGACAAAATACATCATTCTTGAACAAATTACTTTGTGAGCCATTACGAAAATGTCAAAACCTGACACCCCTCCTGACTGGATTAGTCAATGACCAGTAGATTCTTTAAAATAATCCACTGTTAACACAATAGAGTGACATCATCACCATGGATTAAATGAGATTAAGGACTTACATATGAAATAATAGGTTTCTGGGATGCAGTGAATAATCAAAAAACATATAATGTGCTGGTCAAAGCATGTCTACACAATAATTCTGTGTTTTGTGCATTTCGCCTATTAGGAATAAAACAAATACCTTTGAGGAAGTAATTTCTATGACTTACACATTTTGACTCAATCAACTCTCACACATTTACTCTAAAACCTCATATATTGTTGAAAATGATTTTCAAAAGCGCTAAATGACAAGAACCATGAACAACGAAACCATGCTTAAAATACACATAATACCATATTTCAGTTGTCAATGTAATCCACACATCCCTATTTACAAATCAAAGTCTCCATCCAACAAACATGATGTTCTCAAAATATGATCTTCCTAGCTTTAGTCGTTTCTTGAAAAAAGTTGAATGAAGTCTTCCAGGGGGCCACACTGACACATCCATATTTAAATGCTGGGATCAAAAACAAGTTTACAAACTTCAATTATCATGTTACAAAGATATCATTCTAAAATTCGCTCCGTACGCCAATTGGTTTAAAAGAAAAAGTTTGTGAAAGGTGAATGATGTCTAGCTCGCCCATACATGAGGGGATGAGGAACAACTGAACAAACTTTGATACTTCAGGTGCAAGGTACCTCCCCACACAAATTCAACTCTAAGGTTACAGTAGTTCTGGAGAAGATTTCGAAAAGTGAAACGTTTATTGGTAATGGACATAGTGCCCTAAGCGCCAAGCCTTGTAAACCTGGTGATCAAAAAGGGAAATCAATGAAATCTCTCATTTTAAATTATATTGAACATGCTAGACTTGGTGAAATGTTATGCACTTGCTATGGGTTTATTTGATATACGATTAACAATTTACCGGAATATGTATGATTTCATGTGACAATAATGATATTTAAATGAAGATATGTAAATGAGTACAGTATAATAATTATATTTATATGAAAAATAAAGATGAGTTAATTATCAACAATATATATGCTAACGTTACACAAAGGATAATATATAAGATATACCAGTGATTACAACACAGCAATTATTCTAGATGAATTTAAAAAAAAACCATTTTACAATAATATGTATGCATTTAAAACCAGGACACACACGATATGTTCAACTTGATATGTTGCGTTTTCAGTTTAATTTCCATATGGTGTCAAAGATAGTATCATAATTTTCTATAGAAGACTGAATGAAAAACTTCATTTAATATAGAAAACTGAATGAAAAACTTCATTTTATACAGAAGACTGAATGAAATAAACTTCATTTTGTATAGACGACTGAATGAAAAATATAATTTTTCAAAATACATACATAGTTGTATAGTTAAAAGCATCTATATTTAAATAAATGACATTGCGTACGGGTATATGTTAGAAAATAGCCACAGCAATGACTAGTGTATACTCGGTGACATTATAATATTAATAATATAATATATATGGAAACCATAATGTCACCATCTTAAATGAAACAGATGGTGTCCAATTTATCAAACATGATATTTCATAATAATTTGAAAAACGGTGTGTGTTGATTAATTGAAATGAAACATAATATCCAGTTGATATTTTCATAAAAACATATTCCCCATTCAAACAACTTTACAGCTAATAATGAAGCAAAATTTAAGATAACAAAATCCTCATCATTAAAGATTTATGATCGAAATAAAACAAATCCGTATTTCTTTTCATTATCATATCACATGCCAAACAAGCTTCTGGAAAATAACGGTTTCATATTCCTTTATTTTCTGGATATAAATCCATCAAAATGAAAGCGAAACTATGTTTTCCATTACGTGTGGACAATGAGATATAGGACAGAGTTCAAACAGCGTTTAAACTTCATTTTAATCGATCATTTCACCAAGAGGTGTTTGTTACCGGTTTTGAACCGTAGCATCTGTTCAAGTGTTTTGCTGGCCTTTCGGTGGAGACAGGCGTCGTCAAGAGTTACTTCCCCTTTGACCATCAAATCGACTGAAGAACAATGTCTGACTTAGGCTAATTTGAGAGATTTATGGCCAGTTATAAAATGAATTTGTTGCTTTCCATACGACAACAAGAAAAAGTTTAATAACCATGATAGCTCGAGCTGAGAAATACGGCATGATGAATACGAAACTACGGGTTGCGTTTAGGCAGGGGAGTAGTCATTGTATTCAAATGTTGCAATATATCATTCAATGTATTACGTCGCGCCCCTGCAGCTGTTTTTAATGAGCACGTTTCGTCGGGGGCAAACCCCGAATAATTCATTTAACCACATAATGTATGCTTTCTTTTCATTCAGGTTTTATGTAACTGTCACGGCCTTTTTTAAACAGATGTAATTATATTGATTTCCAGAGGAAAGCTTCTCGTACTTGATACAAGCATGCTACAACTAGAAACAAAGAGTTGGGGTGAAAGTGGCATTCATAATACTTCTCACTGTCACCGCTATACAATTAACCGTTTGAAGAAACGTGGTCGGCTGATGACAAACACAGCACATTGCCTAACCAGAATAGAAATTGGCTCTTTTTTCTTGCTGGAGACAGGTACCTGAGTTTAGGATTACTTGTAAATGGCTGTATAAATCCAGCTGTCTCTACCTCCTTCACGGAATGGGCTTCGTCTTCAAAGAAAGTTCCTGTTAACTTCTTTGCGGCACCGGAAACAATCGGCCATAAAATCGTAATCCCTCGCGCAGTTTACTCCGAGTTCCTTCTCCCCAGCCCGTAATAATTCACATTCATTTAGAATTCAATTTGCAGTCTCTATGCGAACCCGTTATTCCTTTGTAGTTGTGAAATAAAACTTCCGTGATTATGTGCTTGGTTAGCGCAGGGAATAAATATTCAATAACATTTTTTGTATTGCAGAATATTCTCGATGGATTTATGATACGGAAGTCTGGTTGCCGGTAGCTGTTAGTATAATTACCGTGAATTATCATGAGTTGAAACGTCATAAATATTAATAAGTTTAAATGTTATTGTTCCGTCGATGCGTAATTTATAGTTTGCCCGTTAATCTATTTGAAAGTTTTTGGCTGTTTCGGATGTCAAAAGTTCTCAATATTGTAACCTTAAGCAACACTTTGCGCTATACAATTTGACTTGCAAAATGTACTATTTCATAGTTGTGTTCAATGTTAAGAATAAGTATTGTGTCCCTGATAAGAATATTATTAGTGCCTCATGTCAATCAATGTAAATTTAATTTACAGATTTCATGCTTCGAGGAGTCTCCAATATAATACATGCCAATCGGTATAAATTCTTTACCATTAAGGTCACATATTACATTTCACTTGTTTACGAATTATTGATAAACTAGAATTTCGACATGGCAAGGTGGTTTAACAACTGTATGTCTTCATATCATGTGACATCATCCATTTAACATAACAATTTGACTGTCATATAATTAAACATCGTGCTTCTAACATAACAATTCGACCTTACCTATCTCTCATCATATAATTAAACATCCTGGTTTTAACATTACAATGTGACCTTACTTATCTCTTTTTATACATTTAAACATCCTGGTTTTAACATTACAATGTGACCTTACCTATCTCTCTTAATACAATTAAACATCATGGTTTTAACATAACAATGTTACCTTACCTATGATACTTTATATAATTAAACATCATGGTTTTAACATAACAATTTGACCTTACCTAAGATACTTTATATAATTAAACATCTTGGTTTTAACATAACAATGTGACCTTACCTATGATACTTTATATAATTAAACATCGTGCTTTTAGCATAACAATGTTACCTTACTTATCTGTCTTCATATAAATGAACAGCATGCTTTTAGCATAACAATGTGACCTTACCTATGATACTTTATATAATTAAACATCATGCTTTTAGCATAACAATGTTACCTTACCTATGATACTTTATATAATTAAACATCATGCTTTTAGCATAACAATGTTACCTTACCTATGATACTTTATATAATTAAACATCGTGCTTTTAGCAAAACAATGTTACCTTACCTATGATACTTTATATAGTTAAACATCATGCTTTTAGCATAACAATGTTACCTTACCTATGATACTTTATATAATTAAACATCGTGCTTTTAGCATAACAATTTGACCTTACTTATCTATCTTCATATAAATGAACATCATGGTTTTAATATAACAATGTGACCTTACCTATGATACTTTATATAATTAAACATCATGCTTTTAGCATAACAATGTTACCTTACCTATGATACTTTATATAATTAAACATCATGCTTTTAGCATAACAATGTTACCTTACCTATGATACTTTATATAATTAAACATCGTGCTTTTTGCATAACAATTTGACCTTACTTATCTATCTTCATATAAATGAACATCATGGTTTTAATATAATAATGTGACCTTACCTATGATACTTTATATAATTAAACATCATGCTTTTAGCATAACAATGTTACCTTACCTATGATACTTTATATAATTAAACATCGTGCTTTCAGCATAACAATTTGACCTTACTTATCTATCTTCATATAAATGAACATCATGGTTTTAAAATAACAATATGACCTTACCTATCTCTCTTTATGTAATTAAACATTAAACAACGTGATTTACACATACCAAAATGACCTAACCCATATCTCTTCATATAATTAAACATCTTCTTTTAATATAACAAGGTGACCATATCCATCTCTCGTTATGCAATTAAACATCGTAACATAATTTAACATAACAGGATGATTTCGTCTTTTAAACATACCAAGATGACCTTACTTATCTCTTTTCATATAATTGAACATCATGGTTTTAACATAACAATGTGACCTTACCTATCTCTCTTTATGTAATTAAACACCATACTTGTAACATAACAAGGTGACCTTATATATCTATCCTTATATTATAAATATCTTGCTTTCAATATAACAAAGTGACCTTACCTACCCCTCCTTATATAATAATGATCGGGCTTTTAGCATAACAATTTGACCTTACTTACCTCTCTTCATATAATTAAACATCATTGTTTTAATATAACAATGTGACCTTACCTATCTCTCTTTATGTAATTAAACATTGTGCATTTAGTGTAACAATTTGACCTTACTTACCTCTCTTCATATAATTAAACATCATGCTTTAACAAGGCGACATTTGAATACACATTAATATATTGTCTGTATTTTACAGGAGACGATAAATGGCAACATGGTAATTAGGAAAGTTGATTATACGTAACCAATTTGGGAGATAATATAACAGAGTAGAACAAGAAACGCAATTTACGTAAAGCGATGATACAAAATAGAAATGATCATGAAAGTGGTAAAATAATTAAATAACAACAATTTGTATAAAAGATCTGTATCACTAAGATAAAACATTGCGGAGGAAAAGATTAATTATGTTATTCATAATTGTTGTTGATAATTGGGAAAATTGTCTTACAAAGCAGAGACATAGAAATAGAAACGCAGAAAATATCAACACTATCAATTATTAATTATAACCATTATAAATATATAAAAAAGGACTAAATGGCGTGCTATTAATATCATCTCATGAAACGAGTGAATGATTTAGTACTAAAAGAACGAAAACGAGTTGAATACCAATACCATACATGAGTTGAATAAACATTGTTATTTAACAGGACTTAAACTGACAAACAAAAGACTCTATACAATTTTCAACAGAGCAAAAAAAATACTATTGTCGGATAAAGTTAACATAAACATTTATTTTGAAAAGAATTGTACACAGTTTAATTCATCGGGGTACCTTTGATACCTTTTAATGTTTGTCTATTCAATCACACGTGTATATTTATTTAGCAGCGATATATTTAACGGTGAGTGATAAAAATATCTATTCCAAAGTTAAGTTGATAGGAGAAAGTGGTCCTTGCAACGAATTGAATTGAGTATGGATGAAAACAAAACTGCATATAGAGAATTTTGTAAGTAAAAGGGTATTTTGTTGAATGAATAACGTCCAGAAGAAAGTAATATTGTATTGGTAGAAACAAATGGAGAAACGTTAACACTTTGAAATTGAGAGAGACCAGAAATGGTGTACACGTGAGTCAGAAAAATTGTATCATGAGAATCATTACAGAACAATTTGTTTCGTGAAACTCCTGACTTTCTTGAAACCTATTTCGTATCACATATTCTGTTTGAATATGACACCATTTTAACGTGAAACGTCAAACAGGGACTTTATTTCAGTGTTGATAAATAAATAAATTTATATTAACGTGGTATACATTTTTATTTTGGAATGAGAAATTAACTTCCGACATGTTTCTATTCAAATAAATGACTGAACATTTGATTATGTTTATATTTGTGTAAGACATATGTTGAGTACTGCCCAAAGGTATGTTCTATGAGTTTTGATGTAAAGGACAATCGCAACGTTCCTGTCTCAATATCAAGAATGTAATCACATAAAGATTATCATTGCTGTTGCCTGGAGCATTTTGAACATCTCTCAAACAAAATTTGGCTTTAGAAATCATCACTAAAGTAATTTAAATGAATGCATTTTAAATGTTTCACGAAATAAGTTACGTACATACATATTTAATAACTATTTATATTTTTTTAATATTCAAATTCGAACTTATAATATATATATATATATATATATATATATATATATATATATATATATATATATATATATATATATATATATATATATATACATACATACATACATATATATATATATATATATATATATATATATATATATATATATATATATATATATACATATACATATATATATATATATATATATATATATATATATATATATATATATATATATATATATATATATATATACAATATATGCTCGATCTACATTGTAATAGGTTTTTCTATAGGCAAAAAGCCTATTCAAATGAAATTTTAATTCACATATTTTACTCATATTTCATAAGTTAATATTGTTTAGCAATGTCATTATCGTTTGCATTACAAGTTTAACTGTTACCTATAAATATAAAGTATGAAAGCTACAATGTTTTGAAAATGCATTGAAATATCGATCAGCATTTCCCCATCATTCACACTCACTGAAAAGTATTTTTTATGCTTTGACCAGCCTAAGTCATCAAATAGTCATTCTTCGTAATTTACAAAAGCTATTAGTTCCACTTTGTCCCTGCTTAAGTGTTGTTATGTTGTAAATAGGACGGAACCGTCACGAAAACATTGTACCGTTATGAAATAATGATTTCTCCCTTCCAAGCCACCACCAGGTGTCACTAGTAGTTGCACACCTGCCCATATTGAGCGCAGTAACGTAAAATCTCTCCGAAAGAGGGCGCTTCGAGATTGCCGTCTACCACAAAGCGATAGTTGGAAGTTGAATTATGAGGATTTTATGAATTATTTAAAATAATACGAAATGAGAAAATTAAATCAGTTTGCGTTTATATTCTAAAAAGAAGGAGGAATTCACACTTGATATAATTATTTTTTAAAATATAATTGACAAGTATATATTTTTAAAATGTATATCATATGAATGCAGTTTAAGACTTTAATATACTTTTTTTTAAAGATTGTGAATGTCCTTTTTTTTTAAAAATATTTTATTTTAGAAGTCTTTTTTGTGAAAGGGATTGCAAAAAAATATTGTTGTTTGAAAAAAATGTGTTAAAATAATTGAGAGAACATTTTAATTTTTTTTGGAAAAAACATATTACACTCCAGTATTGTATTTTTTAAAAACTGCATCAGTTAAACACACTTGTAATGAGAATTTAAACTGCTGTATATAAATTGTCTAAAAATCACAAATATGTTCTTTTCAAAGGGTATTTCCTGATACTAAAAGTTTCATCATCCATGCTGACGGAAATGACATTTTAGACAAATATCTGTTTAACAGCAATTTCATGCGAAATAACACATGTTTCGATATTATCTCTGTCTTTTTATCCCAACCAAATTCCCGCCCCATATGGTTTGTCAATTATGAACAGTCTTGAATTTGAGTGTGAAACTATGGTAGACAAATAAACGCACATTTTCTTAAGTGTTGCGGATTTATAAGCCGGATATGGGATGCGTTAGATTTGCACCCAAGGCGGAGAATAATATGCCAAGCTCCAAATGTCTTGAAATAATGTCTTCCGCCATATTGGCACCCAGTGAACCGAAATGTCTATTGTGGAAGAAACCAGCAAATGGGTACAAACTGTATGTGTTTGGTTCCCCTCACCCCTCACCCCTCTGCTATATTCATTAGTTCCCTCCCCTCCCCCTACACCTCCCTCCCCGTATATACTGGTGGTGTCTCACTCACCCCCTCCGTTGATCTCACACCTCTCCAACCCTCTTGTATTCATCTGGTTACCCTATCCCGACACCCCGATCCTTCACCACCCTCCCCGTCTGGTGTCTCGGGCCTACACTCTCTATGGTCCACGTGACACCCCAAACCGTTATCCACATCCCACCCTGGTATTCGAATATACCCTCAAAATCGCATCGACAGTAACAAGCCCCATCCTACATAAATGTTACGTACCACTTTGACCCCTAGACTAAAATTAAAAATTTCAGTGAAAACAAAATTGAAGATAGTGAATTTAAAGAAACAGAACCTCTAGTATGTATCCCTGAAGCATGCTCTCAAGTCTTGTCATAGACTTGCCAAGGATTTTGTAATTTCAGGCTCTGGGTGACAAACTATCCTACCCCTCTTCCCTATGTGGTCACTCTCAGATCTCTACCCCTGCATACGTCTCTACTAAACCTCTCCCCAACTGCCTCCACTCCACGACTCATACCACATGTCCCTGTACGCCTTACCCCCTTCTTCCCCTCCCACAACCAGACCCATGCTTATGGGCCATGCAGCGTAGAGTTTCTTTGAAGTGATGAATAGAAAACATATGTCCCTCGCATTATTTACAAATGAGGGACATAAACGGGTTAGGAAAAAAAGAAATTCAATTAACTCTAAGAGCAGGCCAGGACTTCTTCGCATGACGTTTGCTTTACTTCTATATTCTGTTTAGTGAGAGGTTTCCTTAAAACTAACAAAATGTCCCCCTCCTTTTTCTCAACAAATCAAATGGGCACAAAATTCAATTCGGCTGCGATTGCCCCGAAATCTTTAATTGTGTGTGCGAGGACATCAAAGCGTAGGTTTATTGTTATGAGATGTAGATATTTATAACTGTCTGTAGAAACGTTTGGAGTAAACATTCTCAGGGAGAGGGACTTGCTTCTCTACAGGACGGTTTACCGAATGGGTAACGCTTCATTTTGTAAGTAATTATGAGGTAATTTTCACGTGCTGAAAGACGCTGTAAACAACTATAACGGGAGGATGGAGGATCATACTGCTTTCCTATTCGCAGCTTTCTTTGTAAATAATCTTCTCCGTTCTGGGATCTAGTTAGAGAAACAGGTAAACTCTTCTTTCTAAATGTGTATTGTTGTGTAGTATTATTGTTATCTTTAAAAAATAATTGCAATGAATTTTGAATGAAATGAAGAAATTAAACTTATAAACAGTTAAAGTTTGATCAAGTGCATGTTAGTGGTTTTCATCATGTTGCTTTTTATATCTTACAGTTTACTTTTAGGACAGTTTAGTTATTTTTCTTGGTTTGATCGTTTCACTTTTTGCAACGTAATGCAGATAAAATGATAGTTTACTCTTCTAACGGATATTACGTACTTCATGATAAAATGATAGTTTACTATTCTAACGGATATTACGTACCTTCATGATAAAATGATATGATTTGCCGGTAAGGTAATAATGTTCATGAAATACGTAAAGGGATAAGGTAACAATACATCATTGAATGGCAATTCTCATGATTTCCGCAGAAAAGAGTTGTGTGTCACTTAATGGTCAAACTTTGATACATTCAAATAATAAACTTTAATTTTAATATCCCATGAAGTATATTTTATAACATTTAAAACATATTTTTATGAATTCATGTAACACAATAACCATTTCATCGAAAAACTAAAATTATGACACAAAATTACAATAATTCTCCGTGTAAGTTCTTGAAACACCGCCACAGGGAAACATTGTGTCTGATATCGTCGGCATGTCTTGCGGAAATTTCAGAATAATTCCTCCACTTTTATCTTTCCCTTTCTCTTAGCTTTGCGAGTTTCCCATGTGCTGAAGCTTGCAATGAATGCCTTCAAGCTTGAAATCGTTAAGTCTTGTTGTTTGTTGGGATTTGCCGCAGAAGCAAAACAAACTATGCTGCGTTGCCAGGGCTAGATCCTAGTTTGCCGAACAGTTCCACGTTTGCTGCAGGTATTGCTGTGTTTGTAACGCCGAAGGTCGGAATTACGAAACTTTTACAGAATGTACCCCAAATGTGTTGCAAATCGCACCGGCAGGTAATGTTGGTTTTGTATCAGGTAGTGAAGCTGGGCCCGCGTTATAAAATTGTGCGAAATTTTAAACAGATTTGTGAGACAGGGAATAAAATTCGACAAGTAATTGGTTGTTTGTCATTGAACGATAGTGTTCTATACCTTTCCTGTTGTGAGGGTTTGAGATAAAATGCTCACTCTGAAAATAGTACTCAAATTCAAATTCAATTTCACCAGTGAAAAATACACACAAATAATTTACAAATTACGAATGCGGAATTTTATTTGAAAATGGCCATTGTGATAAAATACAACATAAACCTAAAGTACAATAGAAAGTACACACCTCAGTTGGTTTTATCATATGTATGATGTTCAATTACAAATAACTTAAAGTTTTCGACATCGTTCTCTAAAACTGAAAAGTGCAGGCATTAAGTCATCAGCTAAGGAATACTTCTACGTGTTTCTTTTAATTGTTTTGAATAAAAATATATTTTGAGTTAATAAATAATTCAAAACTTATTTTGGATAAAACACAACTGTTGTTCGACATATAAAGCATATTCTTTGTGCAAATCGGTAAATGTGCCTCGGTCTGCACACATTTACAACATTTTAAACATGGTAGGGGTCATATTGGTGTAAATTTCATTTCTTTCCCTTGTCTACATTAAACAAAGATATTCTAACTAAAAAATAACCAGTCACCAATGTCATTCGTTCAACCTACTGCAGATATGTGTTATTGTATCATGCCATAATCAAATGCATCTAAAAAAGATTTAATATTGAATTAATCGAAACCAACTGAAGTGTGTACTTTCTTTTGTAGTTCAGTTTATGTACATGTCATTGTATATTTGCGACAAATGCCTTTATTAACGTCATCTGACAAAATGATGAACTTTGAAGTTTGAATTTATAAAGATAAACTTTTAACCGATTGAACTTTGTAACCGCAATAATTGAAATTTTACTTTGGAGGTTTATAGTTTGGAAATATTAAATCTTATGTTTATAACAAACGTTATTTTTAAATATGACCCCAAAATAACAGTCATTTTATATCTAATTTTCAATCACGCAAAAAGAAATTTTCCCGACTTAGAACCCATGAATTCCACAAATCAACTCCAATGTTAACACCCATATCTTCCCACACTGATGTCCTGTATACCTAATCTTCCCACACTGATGTCCTGTGTACCTAATGGACAAGAACTAACCACAGCAACACGTGTTTATCCCTTCTGTTTATAAAACAAACTGGTGTTTAATAACATGAATGATCATGTTTTAGTGTATGGTGACAGGTCACTATGGGGGTCAGATTCAGCTGTCAGTGACCCAGCAGGGAGGGGGATATAGTTGGGTCAGTCAGCTGGACTCGAGAGGAAATCATGTCTAGAGGCTCACTACCGCTCCGAGGATTTAGCTTTACCCCAGGGGTCCAACCGAGCTCCGGCAGACACTGCCCCGGGGGGTGGGGATTGGGGAGAAGAGTGGGAACAGTTTGGAGGGAGGAATGACTTGCAGTTATGATTTGTAAACTGGAAATGTATTTTACATGTGATGTTTTAAACGTATGTTATTCCAATTAAAGGGATCAGTAATCAGCCATACATGTGATGGTGTTGAGGGTAAGATTCCATATACTTTATAGTATTTGTACAAACACTCTTACGGGGTAGAGGACCTACCCTTACAGGGAAGAGAAGACGTTAAATACTATAGAACTAGTAAGATAACAGGACGGACATCTGCAAAAATAGCAAACATTTTCAATAAAATACATAATGTTAGCAATTAATACGAGCTGAATATAAAGATGTACTTAGGAGATAGAGGAACAGGGAGTAATGTGAGGAGAAACGGAGAGAAAGAAGAAAGACTAATGAAAAAAGAAACGTAGTAACAGAAGTGAAAGGGTCACTGGAAGTGATATGGTTGAAAAGATTGAGAAAATGCGTTTTGATATACATTTAACAAATGAAAGATATCCATTATGAATTTGTTATATTTTATTATAGTTTACTCCATGCGCAATGTCATATCTCTTGTCGTGCTTTGGTAATAGTTTATCACATGTTGCCAAAATACATTGATTAATTATGTGTAGTAGTGTGTTTCATATGTATGTGAGGAAATGGTAATCGACATTCTGTCTGCCTATGAAATGGTAACTTAAACAAACTGAGAAGAACGCAGAGATTGTCTTGCACTCAGACTGAGTATCGTTAAAGATACAGTTTCATATAAAGAAATTTTATAGCTACGGGTTACACATAAGGCATTACGAGACCAGTGGATTTGTTTTAAAATATGATATTCCATAGACTTAATGTTTACCTGAATGAGGGAATAATAGAGAAATTAAGATTCTAAAAGGGAATTATGATAGAGAAAAATAATGAGGGAAAAGGAGTGAGAAAAGTGAGAAGGAATGATAGAAAGTAACCAAGAGGTGAGGAAGGTGACAGGGAGACATATAACTGAAAGCAAGAAACACAAAGATGAATGAAATACTAGTTGAGACGTTTGTCTTAATGGACAGTATTTCATTGGAAATGTGTCAATGTAATCTTACTGCCTCTCCACACGATATGATCTGTGGATGACGACTTACCCCCGGGGGTGCTAGCACGATGTTCCACTACCCCAGGGGGTGCGTTGTGCTTACAGTGAAGGGACACCAGGGGACTGATACGGACGGACGGGATTACACACCTCACTGTGTGCAGATTAACACATCGTGTTTACTTATTGTTAGTGACACGGAACATGATTAGGGGAATCTTGATTTCAAGAAACAATGTTTTGATTTTGAAAAATGAAATTGTTTAGAAATATCCTGTTGGGTGACAGAAAGCACACTGAATGTATATTTCGATAAGGACAGTAACTGTTGACATAATTCGACCCACAATTATGAGTGGCTTCTTTTTATATCTCTTTAAAAATAAATGAATATAAATTAAAAATAATTAGATAAATAAGAAAGAAGTAATTAACTTAATGAGTATCCTCACTACTCATTAAAATCACTAAATTGAACATAAAATAAATATAGAAATAATGTGCATTAGAATCTACTCTGTTCGTTGAATCTTAAACTTCCTGGTTAAATAATTGAATTTTGTACACATTACAAACAAAGGAATTTCCGTAGTTATGCTGAAACTGAAATTAACTTGTAAAGACATGAACTCTTATTTGCGATGTTAAAACTTCGTGTGATAGAACATTAATCAAGAAATACTTCACCATGCAGATTTAAGAAATAAAAATCATGTTTTCATTCAACGTGTAACATTAAACATCGTCAGCTGCTATTTGGAATTCATATTAAAGTATTTCAATTTTCAAATCATGTTTTACAAGTTGGTTCTCAGAATTATGTCTGATTATGAACAGGTGATTTGTCAAATTGAGTATGTTTTTGACACTTTAAGGAAATGTAAAACATGGACATTTGTTATTTCACATACAGATGACACCACGTGGTATGAATGATCAAATAGTTCACAGGTGCGCCAGCATACATTACACAAGATTCTAGTTTGTGAACAAAAACTCAAATTGCATGCATGCATGCATAACAAAACAACATGTGTTAAATATAAATTATGATAAAACATCTTTCAATTTGAGGCACTATTTTGATAACATTGTGTATGCAGTTGGTTTTAAATTATTTCATTTTCATGCAACAGGTAATAATTGATCCTTTACTGTTTCATTCCATATGTCGATAATAATCAAACAATATGGAACTTCTGGATTTAACAATATGACTTTGATGTACATATCAAACTGATGATGTGTTTGATAAAGATGAACTAGGTCAATTGTTTCATGCACAATAAGGAATGGAATATACAATCATTACAGATCGTTGATCATTTCGCTCTATTTTACAATGTATATAGGGAGTTAAACAGCATGACACTTTATTTCTAATTGAAATCAATATTCACAAAGACAAAACTTAGAACCACGTATCACAATTAAACACAAGAAAGGGAAAGTCTCACTCACGTTGTTTAACATTACTGTTGATCAGCAGGCTCGGGTTAAACAGTCACTGGGTTTACTTAGGAAGGTGAGATTGACATTATTTAACAGTAGGGAAAGGATTTAAATAACTGTTGTTAATGGATAATTGTTCTTTATTTAACTTGACAGAGCGAATAACAGCATGGACACAGCAGGTACAGACTGCAGGTCGTGTCGTCCAGGGAGTAAATATATACACAATGATAAACATAGTGTTATTTTTAAAAAAAACTCTTCAATACTGCGCTAATATGAAAATGATATGCATTAACGAAATTGGCTAAGGTTACATACATGATAAAATAGTTATTACTTTGCTATTGTGAGATGGACATCAATTGTGATATCAAATGTGTGCAGGTTAAACATACTGAATAGCATACCAGTTGAATATAATGTCCCATTCAACTCTATGGATATTTAAAATAATCGGTCAGTGTTTATAAAATAAAAATACAAAAAGGAAAAACGAGACCGTTTCATTCCTGACAAAAGTATGCATAATCTATGGACACAGTATTCATTTGGTTAACATTAAACCAAATTTAATCCGAAGTAAGAGAAAGGTTTAGAAAATCCTCAAGTCACAATAAATAGAAACATTGTCGCTCAAGGTTCCTTTCCCAATATATAAAATCATATGTAATGTGCAATTTCAAATGCTGATATTCTATACATAATTGGATTGTTTGAAGTCAAATTATTATTGCAAACATACATTTAGTTAATAGCTATGATAAACCCATTAACACCAAACCTTCCATATGTGCTAAGTGTTTGGTATTACCCACAGAGTCTCCATGTGTTATTGATAACAGCTGGAATGTCGTTATCAATATAAATAATACAAATAACAGCTGGAATGATGTGATCGTTGTTAGGGTTGCAGATATAGTATTTGTAATAGTTTTATCATTGATAGTGTTGCAGATAGTATTTATAATAGTGTTATCAATGTTAGTGTTGCAGATAGTATTTATAATAGTGTTATCAATGTTAGTGTTGCAGATAGTATTTGTAATAGAGCTATCATTGTTAGTGTTGCAGATAGTATTTATAATAGTGTTATCATTGATAGTGTTGCAGATAGTATTTATAATAGTGTTATCATTCTTAGTGTTGCAGATAGTATTTGTAATAGTGTTATCAATGTTAGTGTTGCAGATAGTATTTATAATAGTGTTATCAATGTTAGTGTTGCAGATAGTATTTATAATAGTGTTATCAATGTTAGTGTTGCAGATAGTATTTATAATAGTGTTATCAATGTTAGTGTTGCAGATAGTATTTGTAATAGAGCTATCATTGTTAGTGTTGCAGATAGTATTTATAATAGTGTTATCATTGTTAGTGTTGCAGATAGTATTTATAATAGTGTTATCAATGTTAGTGTTGCAGATAGTATTTATAATAGTGTTATCAATGTTAGTGTTGCAGATAGTATTTGTAATAGAGCTATCATTGTTAGTGTTGCAGATAGTATTTATAATAGTGTTATCATTGTTAGTGTTGCAGATAGTATTTATAATAGTGTTATCAATGTTAGTGTTGCAGATAGTTTTCGTAATAGTGTTATCATTGATAGTGTTGCAGATAGTATTTATAATAGTGTTATCAATGTTAGTGTTGCAGATAGTTTTCGTAATAGTGTTATCATTGATAGTGTTGCAGATAGTATTTGTAATAGTGTTACCATTGTTAGTGTTGCAGATAGTATTTGTAATAGTGTTATCAATGCTAGTGTTGCAGATAGTATTTGTAATAGTGTTATCAATGTTAGTGTTGCAGATAGTATTTGTAATAGTGTTATCATTGTTAGTGTTGCAGATAGTATTTGTAATAGTGTTATCAATGTTAGTGTTGCAGATAGTATTTATAATAGTGTTATCATTGTTAGTGTTGAAGATAGTATTTATAATAGTGTTATCATTCTTAGTGTTGCAGATAGTATTTATAATAGTGTTATCGTTGTTAGTGTTACAGATAACAACTGTAATGGTGTTATCATTGTTAGCAGTACAGATGGCTGTTGTAGTAGTGTGTTTACTATTATTATTGTAGATGAAATATTTTCGAACATATTCAAAAATCAAATCATTTAGATAATGCAATACGACTTTCTTTGTTTCAAATGGATGTTGTGCATATTTCATGTATGACTTCACAATAACAATTTGCCTGTCTGTCTGCCTGGAATACCACTTGATGGTGTAACCTAAATAATGAGGTTAGACCCTTATAAATGCTCAATCTGTCTTTCTGTCTCACCTGTACCCCTTATCACGTTTGATCACTGACCGCTACCTATTGACTCTCCACACCATGAATCATATGATCAAACTGGCCCACCATCTATCAGACACATGTGATGTAAGTTGCCCCTCCCCTTAAACATTCGTTCCGTCACATTACCCGCCTCTTTGATCGTTGAGACAGCACTAACATTACAAAAACTGTATAAATAATACAATTACCCTGAACTACCAACTACTTACGTAACCTGCCCCACCCCCAAACACCGAGCGATCCCTGCACCTCCCACCCTCCCTCTCCCTACCTCCCTCGCCTTTGATCATTTACCGCAACCTATTAACTGAACACATGATGAGTAATATAATCACAGTAAACTGCTACCCATTTAACATGTTTTATGCAACTGGCTCCACCCCCTTGAGTTAAAGAATGAATGAATGAATTGTTTATTTACGTGTCACGCATAAAATTACATGGTACACATACGGATTGTAAATACATGATAAAATGGTTTTATGCAAGGCCTAAAAAGGCCGAGGAGACACGGTTGAAATGTACATAGATATAAGCATAAAAGTAGAATTACAATAAAAGCATGATATAATGGTAAGATAGAAATATGGTAATACACAACATGTAAAACTATTCATAAAATAATAAAAGTTAAGAAACAGTATGCTTTAAAAATTTACGGCGATAAAACATTTTAAAACACATTAAGCCTAATTTGGATAAAAAAGATGTAGAAGTTACCAAAAAGCTGAATTTAAAATCTAAGGTATTCCCAATAAAAGATTGATTACAAAACAATGTTGGTAAAACAGATTCACGTATGTCGTCATAAAAGGGACACTGTAAAAGAAAGTGTTTTTCGTCTTCAACACATGAGTGGGAGCAATATTTACAAGTTCTTTGGTCAGGTGGTGTAGGGGGAGTAGTGTATCTGCCCGTTTCGAGTTCTAGTTTAAGAGATCCACATCGTAGCGAGGCAAGTATGGAACGTTTGAAACGTGGGAGGCTAAGGTAAGATTCAGCTTTAAAAGTCGTTTTAAAAGTCCTGTAGGTCCTCAATTTTGGTAAAGATAGCACCTTTTCTTTCCAATATTTAGCGTCGATTTCCTTAAGGCGTGCAGTGATTTGATGAATGATCCAGCTTGTACTTTTGTCAGTCCTGTTTAAAAGTTCTGTTAATTCAAGTTTATTAAAAACACATAAAGACACCCCTCAAGCAGTTATCCCTATTCGGTCCCTCACAAGCAAGCACTGTCAACCAACCTCACCGAATTTTACTCAGTTTTGACCGTAAGTCTATGTTGGTAATACAATTAACATGCTTATATTCCAAAATCCCATCCATTAAAGAGGCAGTAGCACGTTTTTTTTCGCTCAAATAAGTTGATGAAATATATTTGAAACATAATGTCACCAATAGTAAAACACCCTTCTCTCTTCGGAAAATCAAGTTCAAAAGTGAGCGTACATGGTTCGGTTAAGCAATAGAATCGTTTATGTAATTCGAAATAATAAAATGTGTTCACATTAAAATGGCCGCCATGCAATTTTTGCTTTATACGCAACGCCGTTATTAGCACTATGGATAATTGGTTTGTGTAATAAGATGTTTTACCCTCTAAAGTAAATATAAATGACTTAAACTATCATTATAAATGGGAAATTTAAAAATAAAATTTGCAAAAAACGTGCTACAGCCCCTTTAAACTCAAGAGATGCAAGTTGTTCTATCTCTCCAACTGACACTGGTGTGGTGCCTCGACCCCACTCCCTTGATCCAGCACACAACCTGGGCGTGACCATGCAACCCCTACAGAACAACACGCATCAGACAACTCCTTCTCATCCTTTACACCTCTAACGTAAAACTGATTAATACTACCATTATAATATACAGCTTTATGTATCATTAGCATTAGAACAAGATTGAAATGAATTTTCCTCAACTAGAGACATTTCGTCAACAATGTTTTACGAACTCCCGTTGCCACTCCCCTCTCCGTCAAGTTGACTGATACGATGGTTTAAACGTATTTATTCACCGAAAAGTGACGGAATCGGCAACCAAGCAAAACAATGCTTATATAAATGCCTCTCCCTACAAACTGCAAACACAACAAACATATACACGTGTGTGACGTTCACAGAACCGAATAAGTTGCATACATTGCAAAATCATAAAATATAAAACCAACATTTATGTAAATGACAGATACAATTGAATGTGTTAACGTTACATAGCAGCAAGGCAATAGCATGATAAGAAAAAGTTAAGAAACAAAGATTGATTTATCCAAAGTCCGAAAATCATTATCAAGATTTAACGATAAAAATTTTGGATGGATTTTAGCAGTACACGATTTTCATGGTTTTACAATGATAATGATACATTTGTATAACGCTTTATGTACAGTGAACCGCTCCTCGCTGGTACTTGCTTGCTTTTGATAAGTGGATATCTGTATCTCTTGGACATATACAACAATACTGCCACTAGGGGCAGGTTCTCGCTGCATGCTCATCAACACGGCTTACTCAATCACAGCTGGATGACCTGTGACCTTTCACCTATCAGTATGATGAGAAACACAATAATATCTATGCCATCATCATGATCACTAAACACGGATGATGTAACTAGCTCCACCCTCTAACGCCAGGGGCATCCCTAGGCCCAGCCACGTGTGATTAATACATCCGGCTGGCGGTACCCCAGGGGTGCGACCCAGACTAACTTCCCTGATGACACCTCGCTCGTACTCGGCCCGGGGGTGCGGCAATCACAGTGGGGGCACGGAGCTGTAAATGAACCATATTGATTTATATGTCGTGTTTACATCATTGTAAGTGTTAATCCTCTAGATTTAATTATTGCACTCGGTATTATAGCTGTCAACAAGAGCGATGGTCTTTTAATTATCCCCCTTTATCTCTACGTATGGTTGCTCCCTAGGGGGTGCTGTACCTCTATGAAGAACCTATTAGTACCTTTCTTACACAACACTGCTTTGTGTAGGACAACAAACGAAGTCAGGCCAGACACATAAATATGCCATTTGTCACGATAAATATATGCTTAATTCTTAATTGCTGTGATTTGCTTTATTTGAGGAAGGAAACAAATTGAAATTGACGTAAATGGCCCTTGCAAACGCGAAAAAACGTATAAGGTGATTGATGTGACAGTTTAATGAATAAAATATTAAATGTCACATTTTCTTTAAATGTGAATTCTTCTTGTTCAATATCCCGATGATGATTTATATTTCTCAACTCAAATTGAAATATTTTTGTCTAAAAAATCAACCAAAAGATGGAGAAATCATTAGTTTGGAAACACTTCTTTAATACGTAAAATGAAAGATGAAAATTTACATCAATCAAATTGTTGAATATGTCGTTCCACATAATAGTTTCCTGTCAAGTAAAATTTTTAAAAAAACATTGCTTACAATATACAACATAACCTAATGATAACAACAATGATATACAATGTATATTATTAAATTATCTGTATGTTCATTTAAAAAATAATATTAAGACAACCACAATATCTTTATTGTTCATGAATGACAACATTGATTTCGTGATGAAAAACTTTTGACTAAAAATTTCTTAACATAATTCATGAATTATGAATCAAGATACGACGTGTAGACACACAGAAGCCTGTAATAACACAATAAGATGAACTTAGCTGTTGCAGTTTAAAGGTTTCACCCACTGGGCGCCAAACTTCCTTTATATAAGTCTTCCGCTTACAAGCTGTTAGAAATGTCAAATGTAAGTAGAAATTATTTACATTCCTTTGACTATTGTGTACTAAAATAAATCTTAAAATGTAGCTGTATCTGACTTATAGGTTATAAATTATAACGTTCCCAAATTTTCGTTTTTCAACCACAATGCATGTTGATCTTTCATCTGTGTTTATAGCAAGCACTTGGTGTTTTTAGATGTCAGTTTAGTTTTGAAGAACACATTACATGTATTCTGATTATTAAATAAAAACGAATAACGATGTAGTCTATAACCTGTGCTTCTTATTTCACGATTTGAATAACCTTTGTGTTTTTTTTTATGTAAAACAATGGTATAATGAGGTTGCATGTTGCATTCAGTCAGTCTGTATAACAGACAGTTTAATTTCAATTAGAATTCAAATCGATAGTCAATTAATACTTTAATTAAAAACAGTTTTAGTTACATTTTAACAAACAATAGCTGTCATTTTATGGTGTATGTGTCAAATTGGAAAGAATAAATATTTAGTATCTTATTTACAAACATTTAACTATTGATATAAATGGCAATATGCAAATGTAAATACACTATCGAATTGTGTGAAGACATTAAATGATTTTAATCATGACGGATACTAACGGGAATTTAACTTCTTCTCCCCCCCCCCCCCCCCCCCCCCCCCCCGCAATAGATATTAATATATAATAAATAATAATATATAATAAAACGTGATCATAACCATTTAAAAAATAGCAATTGTACTTTATTAGATAGCAATTCGCAACAGTTTGCGTTAAATTTCCACGTCTTCCCGGATAGGAGCGTGTGTTGTGTGAGATTCACATGTCACGTAGCTGACACAAGCTGAACGTCGACGCGTTACATGTCGACACATTCTGTCAGGCTTTAATCAAAACCAGCGTTCAGGTGTTCACAGTCTTGTTTGAAGTCTATGTGTCTTGTTACAGGTGACACGCCGCCCCCCGCCTTACACCAGATGTACATTACACCGACAACACGTGAACAGCCGAAGGCGGGGAGACGTGTGCGACCGCGTACAGTGGACATGCTGTCGTTACTCATGTACATATCACAAACAGGGACATGTACATCTCACGAATAGCACGTGCAGATCGTGGCATCTGGTAATCGTGGGGAATGGTGTCATTGGTGATGGAATGAGAGTAAATAAATCACATGCATTTGTCATATTCAATGGTTATATCGCGCCTCCTGTATACATACTGTCGTTGCAGATATATAATTCGCAAATAGAGGACATGTACATTTCATACCACGTTTGATTGTGGGATCTGTGCTTGTTATTGATGTTCTGATTTGCTGATCCCACGAAAAGCATGGACATAATATTATAATGACTGTACATTTCACAATATCACAGATCAAAAATCACGTATTGTGTGCATATTGCACCATGTCCTTCTGGTTGCACATAATTAAAGAGAATGTAGATTCATAGGACACCATATCACCATATCAACATGTATTATCCTAAAATGCGTGATCAAGCGATATTTCCTATGTCGTTTTGATATAAGATGTTCCACAATGTCCAGACATCAACAACTCATGACATCACAATGTTTAACAACACCTAGTACATGACTCACGATGCTAAGATGTGAAATTCCTGATGACATGACAAGGCTATGACGTCATAAACTTGAACACGTCACAATATGCTATGACCTCACTCAACTGCTGGTTTAGCAGTAGTGTTGAGTTCAGCGATGGATAGAATATAACCCTCGACCATAGTTTCTGATATCAAATATATCACAACTCATTGGATAAAACTATCCCCGGCAGGCCTTGTAACGTTTATAAACTCACGTTGATATATATGATATTAGAGAACCATTGGGTGAGCTTATGTACGTATATCGTGTTCATTCATCGTTGGTAGTTTGTATATAAAACATATACCACGTGCATGCCATGTTAGTACACGTACAAGTATACATATTTCGAATAAAGCATGTATTTCAAGAAAACCGCATGGAGATCGTGAATCATTGGATGTGATGAGCGTATCATATATCAAGGCGATGTACATTTCATGGTGACATGACGAACAAATGGTGTGACCTCGTGTCGGCGACATATTGCAGTTACTGATGTATGTGTAGTAGGAAGGTGATATACATTGCGGTGTACAAACACAGTGTCCCTGTGATATTTACATGCTGTACTCGCTGGTGACAATGTAAGTGATGTACATTTCGATGTGACAACACGTGCAACTCGTGGACGTTTGTTTGTGCACATGTACGTGTAGTTTACACTCTCGTGTAATGTGATTTTGTGAATGACAAATAAACGCCCTCCATAATTTGAGAACTGAATATCCTTATATCGAGGTACAATTTAGTTATGCGTTGATTTAAACATATTTTATGTCCAAAACAGAAAAGAGACTGACATGCATTAGTTATGTAATAGTTTATGAATATACTGGGCACTTGAATACTGACCAGTTGGAATATTAATTTTAGCACATACTTCTGATCATATTTCTGTCTGGAATAATAATATCATACTATTAAATACATTTTCGTGGATTTATTTATTTGTTCATTTATAAGGTGTTGTTTAGACATATTTAAATGGTGTAAATATACATAGTTGAGAAACGACTACGAAATAAATACCTTTTTGTGAGGAGGGAATCATGCATTTCTTATTACGTATGTTCCCATGTATGTATCACAGCCATGTTGTCAATTGCAAGGTGTGCATTACCGTGATAACGACAAGAGTTATGACTTACCCTCCACACCTTCCAATTAATCACACTTCATACATTGTCATATTTAATCAACACTGTAACCATTTTCACAGATAATAGACACGCGTACAGCTTGGTGATAACGGTAGATACATATCGAGAACTTAATTACATTGTAATACCAATGAAGCATCACAATGCAAATGCAAATTTACATCGAATTTTCCTTGAAATGAACAGCGTCTGCACGGTTCGATTTACATGAGCATAATCGGACACGTGGCTGATTGATCAGTAGATTTGTGCAGCGATGTTGCAGGTACAAGATTTATTTGATTTCACACATTTCACCTGCAGACTCGCAGATGTCTCTGACATGTTGATGTTATCTCGTAATCAGTTGCAGCATGTTCATCGATTTTCCTGTCAGTTTCTGCATGTACTTTCATACTTGTTATTAAAAACATATCCCTTGTGAAATAAAACCACCAGTCCTCTAATAGCTGTGAACTTAGGTGCTTGAGATGCTACATCAAGATATGCTGAACAAGACACGGCAATGTTGATATTGTTACGATGAAAGATGGTTACATATTATCAAAAACAAATCGGTTGTAAAATGTTTTACTGTTAGCTGTTATACTAGAAATGACGATGATAGCAAACACGACGATGTTGGTGCCTATATACATTAAGAGGAAAGACGTTATATAAAGTGTTTAAATTTAATTCCCTGTAAAACAAAACCAGGAGAAAACAATAGCTTTTATTGAAATGCTTGAGGTGTTAAAACAAGATGTGCAAGACACAATGAAGATGATTCTCGTGTAACTGTGCTGTAAAAAACGTATTTAACCACCATTCGTGAAATCAACATGGATTTTAATATTTCAGAGACTTAATGGCAGTTTAACACAATGCTATTGTTATTAAGTTGCAAATTGAAAATAAAAAAGATCTTTTTTAAAAATCCTTAGAGTGTCTGCTTTTCAATTGTTTAAAGGAATCTAGAAGACCTTCTTATTTATGGTAAACCGATGCTTAGAAGTATATGGTTACTCCTTCACTGAGTGAATGGTTATTATCTAGAACTATTGGTTTACTAACAATGATGTACAGTTCCTCTCCATTGCTGAAGCGGATATTATGAGAAGACGAAAGCGTTGCTCGTGTATATATTGCTGAATTATATACTATGCAATTAATTATCAAATATTAATCACAAAAACATTTAGAATTTAATTAACGAGCTTTAGATATTATTTTACAAATCCGAAGCTGTAAAGCTTTCAATCATGTAATTTATAAATATTAGTAAAGCACATTTTAATACAAGAAGCGAGTAGTGTTGTTATGCGCAACGCGTCCGTTCAAGAAACATGAACGATTCCTATACATGTATGTAGGTAATATTACCGGTTACCAATTTCGCAAACACCGTTCACGATGTTGTAAATTAAGCCATCAGAGTAAATTTAATCAAGTACACTACGTCGCATGAAGCATGTAAATTCAACATTCATGAATTTACAAATATGTTCATTTCACCAGAAGTGGGGCATTTGGTACATGGTTGTAGAGACACAGCGACGTCGTGTATATGTACTTATCAACATTAATGAAATCAACATCGATGTCCATTTCGCCTGCAATGTACAAGGTTGTTGTCGATGATGTAGATAGCGTGAAGGAAGACGGAGGGATGCATGGCGTGTTGAGAGGAAATTGCGTGATGAATGTCTTTGTCTACAAGTTCTACATCACATTTGGCGACTCTCAGCGCCTCACGGGCGACAAGCTGTCACTGTGATCTCTCAAGAAATGCCAATCATCGTCACCTATCCTTATTGACTAAGCGACCTGTCAAACTCGCGACAGTTAACATTTGACAACACCTCGCAGCTCACTCTCGTCTCGCCAACAGCAGTCCTCATCTTGTTAGCGGTAAAGGTGATGCACCCATCTGGTACGGACTGCGTTAAAGGTGCTACCACACAGAAACACGTCAGCGCTGTTAGAGACACTAGTGCGACAGATATGCGTGGAATAGGCCAACGTTTCACCCCTGCGTGCCTGTACGCGGCTTGTGTTGCTAGTGGGATCTGAGAGGAGAGGAACTATGCGTGTGTGTTTGAGCGGGGATCGACCCCAGGTCAGCGTACATCTCCTCAGCCTAGTCGAAAGCCTGTCACTCGCTTTCACCGCGATCCCTTTGATCTTTCGCGCCCCCGTGGAAATCAAATGAGTTAAAATTTGAGTAACGACGCCACTGCTATTTTGTTATTGTGTCAGATTCTTACTTTATTTGTTTACGTCTGTCGCGCTCAGACCAGTTATTTGACAGTTTGAGGTAATGGCGTGTCCCAAAGGAGCCGGCGTGTTATAATTGTATTGGCCATGTCCATTTCACTTCCCGTGAAATTGACAACCAGATAGCGTTCACTCACAAACGGCGCCCCTTGTCAAATGAAAGGAGAAAAAGCTCAGGAAGTTTGCAGGAGTCTGTTAGATTCTGCGACTAAACTAATGCCCGCTTGTAAGTTTTTATGGGTAAGCAAGGAGTGCTTTTAAGGAAATTTAACAGTCCTATGTAAACTCGGAGAGCAAAGCGTAATGATAATTATCAGGTTAAAATGAGGAGACGAAGCTTTCAACGGTGTGAATTTCATGTAAACACGCCGACCGCACACACCGGTTGAGGCCTCGCAGCGTTCCTTACCGTAATCAGATTACGCTGTCAATCATTCGCCTGTCAAATTGAGTTTGATTGACACATAGCGCGGCTCCTTTGATCTGTCTCACCGGCTGCAATGTGTCAGCATGATGAAAGCCGGCCGACAAGATGGGCGGAGCAACAAACACAGGCCATATTTGCTGTACTGGGAGCGAGCTGCGCTAATGTACTAGACTCAGGCTCGGGCTTATACAGGGTATTAAATAGACGCCTTGAACCAAGATGCAAAAACCCTACTGACGCGACGAGAAAACACTTTGGAGGAAAAAATCTAGTTAACTTCAGCCAGTTAAAAACCAAAGTATTAGCGCATGCTTTTAACTCTAACATGGGCCAAATTGTACGGTAATTGACTACAATTCCAGGCTGTATTTTAATGGCGCGTCCTTTCACCATAATCCACCTCTTCCGTCGATTGTGTCCCCTCGTCAAACGAAGACCTATTGTGGTTCACCCCTAGCCCCGGGGTGGGGCGACCTCTAGCATGACCCTCTGTGGGGTGCCTGTGTGGGGTGGTCCGAGGTATTGAGACGACCCTCTTCAATAAACCCTCAAACTTTGCTGTGTATGATGCCCTAGAGCATATAAACACTCGAGTAGGGAAGATGAAAACACCTTGTTATGTAAAGTCTGCTGCTTCATTATGGGGAAGTGACGACCCTTGAGCTATATGTAAATTGAAACAACATTGCATTAGGTTGTTTAATTTGGTAATTAGGTGTTGGGAAGTGATCGACAAAAGGAATGAAATGTGTTAGAAGTTGGAAGCTAGTGAAACGAGCACCTGTGCTAATACTTGAATACAATATGTACACTGTGGGGTATGTGTTGGGGTACACAGAAGACCCTTTCCCCAACTTGAGGGTAGGGGCTCATGGGGTAGAATAAACACTCATAATCACTCTTGTCACATCAAAGAGAAAAGTCGTCATTCCATTTATAATAAATAAATAAATAAATAAATAAATAAATAAATAAATAAATAAATAAATGAATGAATGAATGAATGAATGAATGAATGAATGAATGAATGAATGAATGAATGAATGAATGAATAAATAAATAAATAAATAAATAAATAAATAAATAAATAAATAAATAAATAAATAAATAAATAAATAAATAAATAAAAAGTGAAAGTTTCATCTACATTAACAGCTTCACAGCCGTTTGACTCAGTTTCAAAACGTGTGAACATTTAACAGAGGAATTCAAATTATCGTGATCAAATGTCATAAATAACCGAGCTAAATATTTTAGAATAATAGATTATGGGGAGGCGTGAGAGTAGATATTGTCATGTGTGGCTCTCTCATGTATAGCGGCAATTGATACTGAGGTATTTGCCACTGAACACCAGGAATGTGTGAAACACATCTACCCGAAAAAGAAAACCTTCTCACACGTTAAACAGCCGATACGAATTTTAATTTTTCATTCGAAATGAAACTCGACACAAGAGGGAAAACAAGTAACCAGTTGAACAAGCAGGGGATGCTCTCAGAATCTGTATGTTTCCATAGGGTGGTAATGTGTGAATAGTGTGGTAATGTGTGAATAGTGTGGTAATGCGTGAATAGAGTGGTAATGCGTGAATAGTGTGGTAATGTGTAAGTAGTGTGGTAATGTGTGAACAATGTGGCAATCCGTGAATTGTGGGGTAATACGTGAATTATGGCGTAATACGTGAATAATATGGTAATGTGTAAATGTGTGATAATGTGTGAATAATGGGATAGTGTGGTTATGTGAAAATAATGTGATAGTGTGGTAATGTGTGAATAGTGTGACAGTATGGTAATAGTGTGGTGATGGAAGAAAATATCAGTAGCGGTATGGACAGTGTGGTAATCCCAAAATCTTATGGTAATAAGAGGGAGTAAAGAAATTTGGAGTGGGAGGTGAGAGAAGTATAGATGTCGAGAGAGCTGGCTGAAGGTCTTTTTGTAATCGATCAACTCTCAGCAGGGTCTATTGTGAAGCGCCTGACAAGCCGCCCGAGCGACAGAGCCCAAATAACAAGCTCGTACCTCCACTGAAACCAGATCTCTCAACACATAATCTATCTTTTACCCCGCTCATTAATAAATTAAATGTGACAGTTTTCCTGCTATACTGAGCGGTGATTTTGGCCCGATGAGACAAGCTGTCAAACTAGATGAGAGCCTTTACTTCCAGGCTGTCCCCCCGGGCTGCTCACTCAGTCAAGTCTGTCCCGGGACAGGGAAGGGGAGGGGGTGACAGCTACCTGTCTGCCTGATAGATCGGGCTTCTGTTCACCCTCTCTACACCCCGCTACTGGCCTGTCAAACCCGCCTTGCCCAGAATATCTCTAGTCTAAATTATCGTTGCTATTGGCCAGATAAGCTTCAATGCCGTTTCTACGTTACCAGTGTCCTAATTACGATTGACTGTCGTTAATTATCAGTTAGGGCATGCAGTTCTTATTAATGATAATCAGAGCAATTTGTAAGTGCTTTAAATATTGGTTATTCTAGTTTCTGCTGGTGTGAAGGATGAGGAAATTGGTATCCGGTAGATTGTGGAATTTGGAACTTGGTATCTGAAATAGGGTATCGCGAATCAGGAATCTTCGGGTATCTGGGGTGTTGAAAATGGAATCAGAAATCGTTTACCAGACAACTTCTTGTTCTGGAATCTGAAATCTATTAATGCTTTGTATCTTCTAATAACTGGTAAATAAAGGTATCTTCTGGAATCTGGGATCTGTATTCATCTGATGATCCTATTGTTTGAATCTTGATCGTGTCTACTAAGGGTTCATTATTAGTTTCATATGCCAGGTGTAATAAAGTGGCCATCCCCTGCTCTGCTCCATTATCATATCTCATGTCTCTGTCACAATCAAGGCTTTATGATCGTCATCAATCATAGGGAAGTTCTTGATCACTTTGGCCGGTCAAGTATCTCTCGTATTCAAGTTAATTGGTTAGGTCAATGCTATGTAAGCAAATACCCTATCGGTATGTACGACGCTGCTAAAATGTAAAGTGAATGATACATTAATACCAAGGATGTGGAGACTAAACGTCTTGTGAATCGTTGTCTCCATGTCCCGTTGTGTAATGTGGTCTGCGTGACCTGTGAAGTTATTACGTTACACAGTTGTCATTGTGTATTACCATTAAGCTCAACAAGATGTATGGCTCACATCCCTGAGTGGGCATGATGAATGTTACCTTTGAGTTTACCTTGTGAATGTTACCTTGAGTTTACCTTGTTACACTGTGGGATTACCACGGAGGTAATATTGCCTGTCGCTTCCATATACATTACACGATAATAATTACCTGAAGTTCAGCGAGGTTCCTGGTATCCATGTCGACGTAGAGGCGGGTAACGTTATTGTTGACATGGTAACCACTTTAACAGTAACACGGTCTCTGAAATGGTTGTCAATGTCTTTGTCATTAAAATAGGTATCTTGTTAGTTGCTTAATAAGGCCAGGCTATCACGAACATTGTAAATGTTGTATTTTTTATATATTTGTCTATATATATTTTATTTATTTCCTTGACGTGAACGTTATCAGGATTCAGTAAGTCCAGTAAGTAAACGCCAGTGATGTAAGAGGTGAGATTACCTGTGAATCTATACCAGGAAGGAGTATCAGATTACAAGTCAACATTACAGGTGTGGTTACATAGTTACATTACTGGTACACCAGTAAGTGGCATCTGTTTGGAGTAACATGATATCGGAAGTTACACAACTACGATCACCGTTGATGAGAAACGTTGACATTACCGTTCAGAGTACCATCAATTGGAATCATGTTGGAATCATCTGATTAAATATGCTAACCGAGTAACTGTTGAATTAGAAATACCGCTAGGTATGTATGTGACATTAACCATGCAGCTGCTAAGTTACAATTATCCGATAGGTTACATGGTACCAGTGGAACTACGATGTTACTATAACCTGTTCCCAGAAACAAGAGAACACTGCCTTATGTAACATGTTCATGTATTGTTACTCGTTAGTAACGTAGTGACCATGGTACTGTACATTACCATAAGGTTACCCTGTAAACACCAGTTACCATTTCCACGATGTATCATACATTACCATAAGGTTACCCAGTAAACACCAGTACTGTTACCATTACCGCGAGGTTACTGAATTAGCGCCAGTTGCCCAGTGACCATTACCTGTGAGGTTACCGAGTCGGCACCTGTGGATTTATCATTACCTGTGTGGTTACACGGTTATCATTGTCCGAAGAGCGACAAGTATGCAACAAATATCTATTTAGCGTCATTGTGATGGGTGAATGTTTTCTATGTGGACTATCCCATGTGCGATCGCCTGGGTGATTAGGTTACAGTTCATGTTTAGGTTGAACGATAAGTATCTCACAATATCTCTTTGAAGTCGCCGCCTAATTGTCAGATCTGTCAACGACGAGATGTCCGCTCTTTCGCCGCCCCGGTCCCAATCTGTTTTCAAACACCCCTACTTGTAACAGATTGATTGATAAGCGCTTCAATACCTCTCTACAGCGTTTGATGTGCAGCCCAACTTGTAGGCCGCCATTACGAATAGGGGCATTCCTTTCTTTCCCTGGAGCCCAAATATTCCCTCCCTCGCTCCCGCCACTTCAGCAGTCACCCTCATCTCGCCTGTAAAAACCGCCTCCCCCTAACACAGCCCGTTTCCCCCATAACGCCTAGTAAATAAGCCAGTCCGCACCGCTACCTCGGCCCTTTACTCCCTTTTCATCTTTCATTTGGCTCTTTACAAAGTATACATTAACAGCACGCGGTGACATAAATCAAGCTTGATTGACAGACAGCCCATCAAAGTGATTGATTGTTGGGGCATGAGGTGACGTCTGGCTAGCTGCCAAGTAATTATGAAGAAGCTCGCTGATTGGCTGATCGCTCACGCCGAGCTATTCATCACTCGAAGCATTTATCAAGCCCGACGTCATGTCGACCTGTTCGTCCAATCACAGCGTGGGATCAACCCTTATTTACGATTTCATTGGCAGGCGGTAAAGCCGTTTCATCTTGAAGTAATTCACAAGTGTTGTCTGCTCGTGTTCGCTGTGTTGTCTTGTTGGGCGGCATGTTTCAATAAAACTTGTGCGGTTCGGCTAACGGGGTCCATAGTGTGATTGACAGTCGGCGCGGAGAGACGAAGCTAGTGAGAGCCGCATGAACCACATTCGGAGTATCGCCTCTCACAGTCTAGGAGGTGTGTTGTGCGCCTCAACCAACTTCACCCGCTATTGTGCTACTTGTGTGTTCGTGTATACGTTGATGGGATTTTACTAACAGTGTTGGATTTTACTATTTCACAATGTTGACGACTTCCAGTTCATCGCAGTATTTGCACCCGGACTATCTTCAGCCCCTTCCTACCACTGTAAGTATAAGTTTGCTAGAATCAAACCTTCAACTTTCGAGAAATTGCTTCGTCTTCTAATTACCCATTTACTGAATAATATTCAAACCATGTAACTTAAATTTCCAGTAAATTTAAAAGCGTAGAGCGATCAAGAAAGCGTCTTCACTCTATGCGCTGATTTTAGCCGACGATCGCTTTTATAGCACTGCCCCTTTAAGAGAAGCCGCGAGTCTGAGTGTAGCGTTGTTGTAACATGTTGGCAAGCGAGACAGTCGGGTCGATACGAAGGAAGCAGCGCTCACTCTTTCAATGGGAGCTCTTCAGACTTAGGCACAAACAAATATGTCGAACAAATTAGATATTTTCCTTACGTTTTCGGCTTAGATTGTTTTTAGATAAAGTAATTTCATCATATTTCTCCGCGTTGTCAAATTTGTTCATTTTAGTGATTTCATCAGTGACTTTTTATCCTGGCCTATTGGATGATTTGGCCGACGCTTTCAAACAAAGACAATAATTTCTGAATTTAATTTAATGATGAAGTCATACGAGGTGGTATGGGGAAATTTAAGAGAGTCATTAAATACGGATTCTCATAAGGAAAAAACTTGAAAACGGCTTTTGTTTGAAAATTAGATCTGGGCTTTGGCGATTTCCTCACTACTTTTGACAAAAACACACTGCGTCGGTTGTTTTTTTTATTATCACTGTGAAACTAATTTTCAAATTCTTGACATGTTTAACATTGCGAAATAACAGAGTTACCGACACATATTTCAATTAATAAGTCTTGTCGTTTCGCAAACAATGATTGTGCACATTACTTTCAACATAAATATAATGAACACGATTGGACTCCGACATTTTACATTTCACCACCCAGACCTCGTAACTGATATTGTGATTAGGGACGCAGAACAAAACATAATTTAGCCTTGATTTACTGTTTACTCAGCTACAAGTAGTACAATAATTTGTTTGTAATTTTTCAATAAATATCTAAAAAATTTAGACATAGCATTACAACATGTAAAATGAAATTAAACCTGAAAATACCAGTACATGTTTTTAACTCGAAGCAACATTACATGTAAATATAAATTTAAAACTTTCAAAAGTATAATTTAGAAACAAATCATTACAACACAAAAGCTTATAAAAATCATGGACACTTGTTCTAAACGGTTATAGGACAACTCAAACCGTGTTCATTTCATTTGAGTGACAAGAGAAATCGTTGATTGTATATGTCCGCGTAGCAACGTTGACAGAGCTAGCCTAGGCGAATCAATCAGTCAACATTGATCCAGCTTCACGAGGTTATTGTTACAAATATCGATCCTTTTGACTCTCTCACAATTCTTTCATTGTTTTGTCATTTGCCTCGCCAGTTTCCCCGTGTAATATAGTCGCCTTTGTTTTGTTTTCGTTATCGATGTCAATGAATTTGATTGACAAGTGGAACATACTGCTAAACAACGAGAATAATTTACATTGATAGTATGTTGGATCGTAATTGTCTGTATACTTGGAAGGACGTTTTGAGTGACACTTCTCGCTGATAGGTGTGATATTGGCAATTTCCCTTGACAGATTGCAAATAGTAAAAGCTTTTGTAAATAGCGCACCTTAAACGTGAACACAACAAGGACATATTTTATTACATCGATATGACAACAACTTGGGCTCCACTAACAATATACACTCGACTTGTTCACTCTGTTGGATGGCCAGTGAGAGCTAAATCCTAATTCACAGTTGTGTGTTTTACAGTTGTGTGTTTTGTGTGTTTGATATGAAGCGCCGATAAACTTGGTAGAAATCAATTAAGCACTGCATTTCATCAAAAGTGAATTTGAATATGTGAAGATTTATCTGTCAGTGATATGTTTATGTTTTGTTTTTTAATTTGTTAGAATTTTATTTTATGTTTGAGAGAAATTTGACAGTTGTGCTCTTGTTTCAGCTTGATGCGAAGAAGAGTCCCCTAGCGCTGTTGGCCCAGACCTGTTCCAGTATCGGGAAAGATACCCCACCGTCCAAGCCCATCATCCCTCCACTGGAGAAGAAAGAATCGGACAAATCTCACGACAAGTCTGGTGAACAGAAGAGACCCGCCAGCTCTGACGACAGAAGGGAGTCGGGACGTGACTCTAAACCCGGATTCAGAACTGTTCCACCTAAAGAAATCCCTCCCCTTGTGCCAATCTCTAATGGGGGAGGAGAGAAGCACAGCTCCAATGTGTCAGAGAGCGGCAAGTCTTTCTCGGAGAGTACTACGGTCAGCAATGTGATCACTCGTCCCGTCTCCTCCACTGGATCCAACTCAAGTGGACACGGCTCAAAGGGCAGTGAGAATCATGACCCCCCTAAATCTCACTCCACCTCCCCCCACCACATGAAACCAAGCAGTGCTCACTCCACACCCATTCTACCTACTCCAACCAGTCTAGGAAGTCTGAAACCATCTATAAGTCACTCGTCTCTGCTGGGGGCTCTCCCCACTGCTCCCCACCTCGCCTACTCCGCTCTCCCCCTCATGGGTCACCCTGGTCTCCACGTAGATGTCCAGGCGAGCAGTCCAGCCTACCATCACTCGTCGCTAGCAGCTCACGCCAGCTTGACAGCTGCAGCTGCGCAGAGTTCCGCCATGAAAGCAAGTGCAGCTGCAGCAGCAGCAACATCAGCAGCTCTGTCACCCTACGTCGCTTATGCAAGAGTTCGAACCCCATCAGGCGCAACAACTCTGGTGCCGGTGTGCCGGGACCCATACTGCACGAACTGTCAGATGACATTGCAGAACTCTCACCTGTCTTCTACCTGCACCGCGCCCGGGTGCTCTCAGTGTGCTCATGAGAAATCTCTGACCAGTCTGACCAGTGGTCTGGGAATCCCTGGAGCCTCCTCGCTCCCCATCCTACCTCCCCTCTCGTCCGCTGGGACTCTGGCCAGCAGTGCATCAGGACTATCTTCCTTCCACTCTCTGTACCAACACAGTGCTCTAGTCAGCCAGGGACTACCCTACATCTGCAACTGGGTGGCAGGAAGTGAATATTGTGGAAAACGGTTCACCACCTCTGAGGAACTGTTACAACACTTAAGGACACATACCTCTAGCATGGACGCTTCTAGCTTAGCAGCAAACTACGGACTAGGGCTGCCCTCAGCGGCGGCTCTAGCTGCATGTCACGGACACTACCCCGCCCCGGCACCCCTTAGTCCTAACTCTCTCAGACGGAGCTACCCCACAAGTTTAAGTCCCGTGTCAAGTCTCCTCGGAGCTAACAGATACCACCCGTACAAGTCCCCCCTGGCGAGTGTTCCCCCTAGCCCGGCACAGGCATACCCCGCCCTCTCCCCCTACTACTCCCCCTACGCCCTGTACGGACAGAGACTGGGAGCGGCCGCTGTCCCATGACTAGACGGGGCTGCCTACCTGGCCTCAAACAAATAGACACAGGCTACACCGCCTCTCGCTCCAAGTGCGTGATATCCCTGAAGCAACGATGTGTGATGTACAGTGCACTGATTGTAGAGGAGTGAAGTTCCAGCACTGTGTGACTGAGTGAGTGACTCGTGTGACTCAAGTCACCGTCACCATCATCTGCTCAACACTATGTGATGTTCCAGCACGACTAGACGATAAGACTCGAACAACTCGTGGGTCAAACCCACAGACTCAAAGTGCAGACTCAAGATCTCCCAGCTTGCTGGAGAAACTGACGAGTGTCTAAGGTGTGAAAATTTGTCATATTTATAGAGACATGTGATCAGAACAGAGTGCTACCGTGTAACAGTAACTGAACTCTACCACTTTCCCTTCTCTCCTTCTCGTGTACTGTATTTGTGTGACAGCTACCACTTCTATTTCCACACCGGCACCTTCTTCCCGTAGTGTGAGTGCAGTCCTTCTTCTGTCCCTCTTTTCCCACAAGCACTGCCCCACCCTTGAATGATTGCTGTACCCACCCCCTGCTGTGAGCCACTTATCGTGTGGGTGCCAACTCGATTCTTGCTATGTATATATATATGAGGAAAGATGTATATGTCAGAAATGTGTTGTTTATTATTAAATTTTATATGCATTGGATGCATTCACATTGAAAATATTTGTCTGTTTTATTTTGATAACAATTATCACGAGTTTAAGACAAGAACGAATGTCAAACTCTAAAAAATATGACGAGGTGTGTCTAGATTAATGATACTTCACAATCCGTAGTTTGTGTAGATTGAAGTTTAATCCTTAACTCAGCTTTATGTCGTCGACATACACATTAGTTAATCGATGTTCCAATTTCTTACAAGTTATGTGTCGATAAAGAAAAAAACACTCTTTTACTGATTTAGTTTTGTAATCGTGTTAATTAATACTGTACCTTGTTAAACGAATGTTATTATCAACGTCACAATGGTTTCAGATCATTTCATTTATATTCGAGAGCTATGCCAGAGCTAATAACGAACTTATGATTAACTTATATTCCAATAACCAATAGTTGGAATGGTTAGAAATAGAAACGCTGTAGAAATTTCATTACAAATTATTGGATACAGTTATTCGAGGACAATACACCTTGAACATAAGACCCATTGTTACCTCCCATTCTTATAGCAAGGAAGAAGATAACTTCTTAAGAACACTTGTTTGAAGTATATTTGAATATTTAGTCGAGACGTATACTTGACCCATTATTGAATGAAACGATGGTGACGCTAGAAGAGAAATGTTAATATTGCAAATACATGGCTATTTGAGGTGTACTATACATTCATTACACATTGAATAGGAACATAATAGTATAATATTTAGTCTCTCAAATGATTTATTTTGTAAACTTTCTAAATTCGAAGAAGAGAATATAAAGATTAGCTTCTGGGATGTCTTCATTATCCTTAAACTGAGCTCTGCAGTGTAAGAATTGCCTTGGTTCTTAACAGTAAGGTGTCTGTGTAACATGCTGACAACATCACACAGAGTCACATTCACATATTTCGATTTTAAACGTACCTAGGATCTCAGATTTTGAAAATTGTTTACCGGTATATTGAAGAAGACACACATACACACGAAACATTGAAATTATTAATAGTAATTATGGATATATGCTCATATTCTTCTTTAAGAAATATATTTTATAATGAGCAAGTGAGTGTTTACTTATACATCTATTAACATGTGACATTACATTGCGCTATCACACATATACCAACAGACTTAACTTATGATAAGGATATAACGAAATCAAATGGAAATAGTAACACATTGCTAAATGTTGCATTATTCGTAGCGTAGCATTTGTGTATATATTTATTGTACATAACAAGACAACTTTTAAAGAGAACAATACCACAATGACATGAACATATCTGTGCTCCTAGTTGTGATAATCTGATGAAAACATGATTATTACATCATGTTAAAGAAAATATGTATTTTCGTCTGATGAGATGACACTTTTACCACAGTACAATGCAGTGTGAACATGGAACCCGTGTCGAAGGTTAAGTACTGCACGTGGAACGTATCTAGCCCATGGTCAACTTCATACCAAAACCGAAGGACAAAATGGTAATTTGCTCGTCATAGAAATATACATACTTATTTAAACATTGTCTGGGATGAGTTTATGCGCTGTATATATGAATGTAATAATCATATTTCCACCAGATTGTCATAGCAAGGAGCGCTATAAACAAACATGCATATAGGAGGACGGTGTCAACTTGTATAATTATCATGCACAGATACTAGTTATCATTTCATTATAAATTTAATTAATTATGTTTTTCACCATAAGAAACACAGTGGTATATATTAGTAATAGTTCTATTTCATCACGATTTGCTACTGGGAAGCATAACACGGCGACTACGTATTTATTGATTTGTGTCAAGGGCTGTTATTCTGAAACGTTAAATATGACATTACCAAAAACTAAACACTATAAGATGGTCTTTTCCAGTAAATCACCAGGAAATAATTATTTCTTAAAAAGATTGATAAAATAAATTTGATAACACCACCATGTGGTATGATGAAACTGAATATTCACACACAGAGCTTGTCAATTATTGTTGTGGAACATAGACACATCTTTACATTTTCAAAGTGGGTGGGGCACCTTGGGATTTATCAAATGTACATTATTTAAATATTATTTTGCATTTATTAAAAATTCCCAAAAGGGGGATCCGCCACCGTGGCACGTCGTCATGATGACTTATGTGCTGCATAAGAATTTTGCCTTACCTCATAGCGAAAAATAATATTTTTCTGAACATAATTTACCAATTTTGTCTTCACCACGATATGGTCACATATTCTCTAAAGATTCCTTATTGTTTTAATAAATGACCATTAAATTTAACATTGTAAAAAAACTTCCGAGGGAAGGAGCAGACTCAACTTGAGACTTTCTATTCAAGGGTTGATCATGTTTCCAGATAGGTGAGGTTGAGGTTAAAATATTATGAACTACCGTCTTTCAGTAATAATAGGGGGGGGGGGGGGGGGGGGGGGGGATGTACACGTGATACCTGTGTCAGTGTTGTTATTTTGGAATGATGTTCATCCTCCTATAACTAAACAAAACGATGTCATGATTTTCAAACAAAACAATTGTAAGCAGATTCTTTAGGTCTTCCTCAGACCCGCTTGCTGTAGCGTTCAGGTTTTCAGTGGAGGGAGGTTTGTTTTAATGATATCGCGTTTCTTTGGGTTGTTTACTTTGTATCACGATCTTGTGCATGGCATTGAAATCAAAGAAAATATTTTGAAATTAAACAGTATGTTACAAAATGTAACAAAGAGCGAAAATATTTGTATATCTGACATGGACTGAATAAGTTCAAACTTTCTTATTTTTTGGGTTAGGAAAACTCGAATCAAGCAGATACAAGATAATTCTCTGTTTTGTTTTTTCTCATTTTTGACAGGCTTTTGGGGATACATTATTTTACATTAGTGGATATTCAATCATTTTGTTTCATGAGTTGGATGTGAGTCAGGTTATAAACAGTCTCCTTATATATACTCTCAAATTCAGCTTTATGCTTCTTTTTTTATTATTGATTTTGAAGTTTAAGCTGTAGAATTGCTAAACACAAGGGTATTTTCAGTTTGTATACAGATTTGCATTTTCATTACTGATTAAGAAAAAGAGTAGCAACTATGTTAAGTGAATTAAATACACGTTTGTAGAAAATCATTGAAGTAATTATTTATGCAAACGGGAAGTTTTAACGTTTTTAAGAAAATGAATAAGGTACACAAATAATCCTGGAAATCATTCATGTTTTTAATCTCATTAGTACGTATATCTCATCCAAACCATAATAAAGAAGAATATTTATTCCAATAACATATATTTATAATCCGATATGAACATATTTTGAAAAGTGATTTTTTAAAATAAAAATAAAATAAAAAATAAGACTACACTCTATACTTTTAAAGTAATTCAGTCGCGGTGTATGATTATGACAAATATGTGCGTTATTTTTGCTTTGAGTAAAACATTCAATTGCAATAAAATATCTAAACATGCCCTCAGTTTGACAAGTTAGGCTTGTATTTAATCGTTAAAATACATGTAACTAGATATTTTGAGTTTCCTTATTATGAATATTTGCTCATATTTGCTTCCTACAATCATTAATCAATTGTTATTATTGGAGGAGATGAAGAATAGGCAATGGAATATTTTCGGGTTAAAAATAGCATATAATTTATGATAAAGATAAAGAAAATGTGAAGGTAAAACTGTAAATCTTTCACTTTGAAATTACTGTCATTTGTTTATCGTTTCACATATTTTATTAATCAAAGGAAATGATTTATCATGAGAACTGATATATTTTATATTTTTTTTAATTTTAAAAATAGTATAAAAAATTATGATTTTGATACTTGTATACCAAATTCAATCATTTTTTCTAAACTTTTATTTAATATCTTAATCTTTCATTAAAAATGCACTATTTGCTATCATAAACAAAATAATGAATTCATTTAATCGACAAGCACAGTTGTTATCATGACACAAAGAATGTCTTTCATTGTTTAAATCTATATTAATATTAATATTTGTTTTATTTATTAAAATCTATGTTTTTCTTGTGTAAGCGAAGGAAGGAAATGGAAAAAGCTATTTTCTTGACAACTCTCTATCTTGCTGTGATTTCGACAGTGAACGTGGGGTGAACATGTCAATTTTAATACCTAGTGTACCTCACTGACCACTGCCCCTGACCATAGGAATCGCCACAGTAATATCCAACCTAGAACACATCCTACTTAAACATCTCTTTCACAGGAGTATCCACTTACTTTCTTAATGAATTATGCAAACTTCCTCGTCAAAGGATTCAATTTTCATAAAGTCAATGGAACATAAATTTGTTTAAGTGGTGATATCTGCCTCAAGAGTTATTATTTTCCTTCGGAAAATTGATTTTAATTGTAACTAAGCAATGCCACTGATCATTAGTTTTGATACAACTGGTGGGAAGGAGGTAAAAATCTCCTCACAAAGGTAGCATCATTTATTCACACATTTCCTTCATACCACGCGACAAATGACCCGCGTGTTTTTAAAACATTAATTTCACTTTTGATTTATGTCAGAATGATAATAGAATTTTTTTCAGTTTGAGTTTTTTTTAATTTTCCTTTTTTTTACCATTTAACGTTTAACTGTTCTAGTACTTGCAGGAAGAGTATATTATATTCTCGTCTAATTACACCGTTATCAGACAGGTTGACTTTGTTCGCATATAATGGAGGAATGAGTCTTTCATCCAAATTGAAAACAAAAAGCGATAAATAATCTTTTTCGTCATCTATTTTTGCATGTAAAACACAATACAAAAATTCTTTCATCCATTTGGGTAACGTCAGGGAGCTATTATAGTTATTAAAATCAATTGAAATTTCCAAACACGTTGATCACAATCTGTAGCATGGATTTCAACAGAGCGAGATAAATGGCAGGCGCATTGTGTGAAACTAGTGATACTGTGATAAAACTAGCAGCGAACATAGCACAGGAAGCTTTAGTGATTTATAGATACCCATTGTATACTTCAAAGGATTTCACCGACAGATGGCTTCTATTAAATTGAGTATAATTCACTTTAGAGTTGCGTTAGGGCTTCTGGTGAGTTGGATTCATATAAGGGTGTTTACCATTGAGTCTCCTTCCAGAGATTTGCGGGTTCTAAAATATACGTTTCATTTGAGAAAATGAGGAATAATTTATTTTTATTTCTTTTGAAGGTTGATCTCCGCGTGACCTCCCAAGCCGTTGCTAAGAGATACACTTATCGCAATTCGTTATATACATATGTGGGTATGGCTTTGGCTCTAGTTTTGATGCCTTCTTTATGCTTCGTTATAAAGTTAAAATAATATTTTTTTAAATAAACAAACTTGTGGAGTAGGCCTATGTATGCAATGTTTGCTGAAAGTTATAAATCTTTTAAAATCGTTTCTACTCACTTGAATAATAATCACTAATAATTATGTACAATATATAAATATATACTTTTAATTAAGTGAATAAAACATGTTATATTCTACTTGGGGTAAAATAGGAATATGTTAAGGTATTAGGATGTAAACCAACACTACCACCATGTTGTTGATATGAAATATGTCATGATATTGGAAACAAATGGTTATGTTCGTAAATAAGCAAACTTCGATATATTTTCTTTATTACATCCAATGTTTCATCCACTTTGTAAAGTGTCGTTTTACATTCAAATTCCATTATGGAATACATTCGATTAATTTTCTGTAGTACTGAACTTTAACATATAAAATATACCACAATTTATGACTGTATATACTTTAAATCTAACAAAAGTAATTATGAAACCTGTCATATTGAAATGAATGTAGATTTAACCCATGAAACAGGCAAATATATATGCAAATATATCACAGACTTGTCAAATCGTATCTGTATGTGACAGCACGCGTCAAACAAACAAAACGTCCTGTCTTTGACATTTGATTTATGATTTTTAGAAATGAAATGGACATGTGTATGTTATTGTATTCCATTGTTTGAAATGTACAATCTTTTATTTCGTGAGCCTTCAATCCGTTGAAAGATTTCATTGTGTTTCACATTTAATAAGTATAAATGATAAACATATATAATAAGATGCTCAATAAAGTTGTTGAATGTAACCATACTATTACGAAGTTTGAACATTATCAGTATATGAGATTTATCCTCGTTACATGTACATTTACTAAAAGAAGCCAACCTTACATTCATAACACATTTACATATAGTCTCTCGAATAAAAGTGTGGTGCTTAAGTTAAAACTTATGTAAATCATTAAAGGAAAGTAATTGTAAAAATTAAATTTCACTTCTTCTTATATTCTTCTTTTAGTACATGTTGTAGGACCATGTTGTTAGTGAAGGGCATAAACTTTCAAGTCATATTAAAAAAACTCATAATTATAAACGTTATGAAAAGGAAGAAAACTATTCACACCAAAATGACCGTCAAAGTTTGAAAAACAATGTTGGAAATGTTATGTTCACTACAGTTTATAAAATGATAATGGTTCTGAAAACAGTGAATATACAAAGACATTTCAATCACAAATAATCACATAATATCATAATATTCTACAAATATGTTAAGTCGACTGATTTGTTTGTCATATTTCACGTAAAAACGTTATCGCATATACTTATGACACACATCTAATATGTTTGATAAAATTATCAATTAAAACGTCATCACGTTGCAGGCAAACAACAATAATACAGGGTATTCAACGAGATTGTTTACCACAAACCAACAAACAGGATATCAGGGAAACTTCCCCAAATGTTGTTTTCTAAATCCGGAACAAAGCGCATTATGTATGAGATAAAGCCCTGTTGAAGAGATACCTGTGGAGATCCTGTGTTTAACATTGCTTACATTCCTGCAGTACATTCACATGTCTATAAAGCGGTGACACGCTTCCTTTACATATGCTTAGCGGGATGTAAATTACATGTACAGTGTACAATTAGTGTGAAACATATACTGTAGTGTATAATATGAATTAAGCCTTTAAGAGTTTAAATAAAACAAAGGCTTTGTTAAGTGATTTGCAGGGTTATGTTACTGGTGTGTTAGATTTGCGTGGAAATTATTTTGCATTTCAATTTGAAAATGTCACCCGGTTTTCAATTATTTTGAAAGAAATTTTAAAATATACAATATTTCAATATTGCGGTAATAAACTACGACCAAAGGAATAACAAACCAGCAAACACTCAAGATATGCAGTACAGTGATAAATGCGAGTGGAACATAATTGTCTCACAAGGCACGATACAGTAAAAAGGTATTTTTTAAACATAACATTACATGTTTATGTTTCTGTAAAACACGCCTTTAAGTAAATCGTCGGTGTAGAATTTCCTTAACTATATACTGCATCGGCGAGACAGAGTGAGATAGGAATGTCATCTTTTAAAAAAGGTTTCATGACGTCATACAACGTCAACGAATTCAAGTCCAAGAAGATATACAACATCTTATAAACTTTATTTTCAGACTTGTTTTCACTTGAATGTCACAGCATCCTGTCGAAAGCCATTTTGAAAAAAACCCAGCAGCAATATATTGTTTTTGTTTACTCTGTTCAGATTCTAGTATAGTTTCTTTTGCCCGTTAGATGATTTCAATTCTTTTATTTTCTTATTGTATACAGTTTAATGTATCAAATGGAACCAGCGGCAAATTAGTCTACATTATACGAGTATTCAGAAGCTGATGATCCATTACCTGCATGTAATATCGTATTTAAAGTTATGTTTTTATGGTAATTAATAACAAATACGCAAAAATAAAATCTGAAACTTATATCCACGTTATATCCATTTTTATTAAAACCAGTGAAGCATATCCAAACTTTATTAGAAAACAGTCGTGGGCTGATTTATGAATTATGAAATATACAAGGGTGTCAACTGCATATTCCAATATCATAATGTAATATATGTGACAGAATGCCAATGATGTATGCTTTTCAATTTCCCTCTAAGTTATTTAACCCGATGCTAGTGGCCTCGTGGAGCGTTATAATGTTAATAACTTATATACGATATCTAGTGGAGAGTCAATAAATAGCGGCAGCTGTGTGATTCATAGCGCCGAGTGTCAGTCGGTTGGCGTGCTGTCGTGTTGTGTGTGTAACAAGCGACATATCGGTAACAAATACATTACTGTAGCAGCTACTACTATTTATGTCCTCTAAGGGGTGTTAAAAGGTTGAGATAATGAGAAGTTGGATAATTTGTTGTTAACACACATATTTCTAAAAGGATAACGTGATGAGTGTGAATCATAAAAACAAAATTGCAATCATTTGCATTTGAATTTATTACATTAATTACTATATACTATGTATTAATTACATCCTTTAAATAACATAGAAAAAAATCATTGCATTATATATAATGTGACATGCATAGGTTACGCCCTATCTTTGGAATCCAGGTCCAGTCCTTAGTTTGGTGCTGTAAATATTATGTCAATATAATCATTTTAGGTATTCGAAGTTACACACCCTATCTTTAGAAAACATCGCGTTTTAAAGTGTGTTTTTTTAATTTTCAAAAAATAATTCCAATGGAAAGTTTCAAGTAGACTTTATTTTCCTTGGAATATGTCCAATGATACAAGGAAAACATGTGAGACCCACTGCAGTTATGACAGATGCGTTCGTAAAAATGTAGCATGTTTTGCCCTACCGGTGATACTCCTCATTCACAAAGTGGGAAAATAAAGTGTCAGGTTTACTAAAAAAAACATTAAAAAACCAAATATATCATAACATGCATGGGACAGCTTTTCACATCATTGTCATGAATTATTTGTCATGTTTTGAGAGGACCTTTGAATGTCCAAAGACATTTTCAAGTAGTTGACATGGCCTTGACATAAATATCACGATGAACGTATAGAAGTCATCTCTCTCTTCAAATACATCAGCAGATCAATAGGCTTCCGAACCAATGTCAATGTCAAAGTGTGAAATTGATTGTATTTTTGACTGGCTTCATGAATTTCAAAATCAGATGAATATAAAAACTTCAACAATCTGTTATTCTTGAAAGGTCATCAGTTTTGATAAACCTGAGGGTATTTTTGTGTAAACAATGTAAACAGGAACAGACCAGCCGCTGTGAAGTAAAATACAATTGTGTCAAATGCTGATTTTCATAAACGTTAAAATAACGTAAAACGTAAAATACAGTACAAACGAAATGGTATGTATGCCTTAACGTTAATTACCTTTGTTACTATTTCTTTGAACTGAAGGAGTTTAGTTGTCTACGACTGCAATAAACAATGCTAGTTCTTTATAATCAATGCGTACATCATATTTTAATTACAGGATCAAGTTCATGTTTATTGCCAATTGTCAGTTTCATTACGTTATGAGTGCACGTATGTTTTCCAATTCTCCATGTCACTGTATAAAGTATATAAACAATCATTTGCATGAAACGAATGCTATAATGTTTAAAACCTACTAATTTAAAGATGTAAAATTCAGATTTCATGATCTTAGTATGGACACCAAACATACAAAGGTAGTTTATTTTTGTATACAAAAACAGATTTCATGCAAGAATACCTATATGTAGCTGTACGTGTTCAATAATCCCACCACTGTTCCCGAAAGGATTGTTCAATTGTAATGCACGTATAGTATACATGATAGACTTGATCTCAACACTGTAAATACAGCACATCCATCAAACATGTCTGTCTGTCTGTCTGATAGAACCAGCTCTCAGTGTGTGATGATGTATGTTTCACAGATGAAATGTACACTATGTGTATATACTATATATGTATGAAATGCTGACACGCTAATCCTGATGTAAATACTAAACTTACTTAGTTAATGCTAATTTATTGCTGACACGATGTATTGTCAGTACCATCAGTGGTTGTACTGTCACTCAGTGTCACTGTGTAAAACACGCTGCGATTCATCAACATTATCACCCATCAATGTCAATTTCACATCTACATTGTAAATAAGGATTGTTTAAATGACGACTGCGATTAGACATGCATATAAATGTAACATGCATAAACCTAATGACTGTAAAGCCTGTATACCAATACACATCACCAGGGTATCATGAAATATACGTTTATAAACAGTTTCCTTTTGTAAACATTTCACCAACACTCATTGCTATTAAATTGATGATATTACTACTAGTACTACTACTACCACTAATACTCGAGATACAATTTTAGTCAATGCCATTTCAAAAAGTAGTGCAATGCTCACTCTCACTATTTCATATATTCAGTTGAGTCTAGACTGTATTAAAGGCTCTTATTTTATACACAGTTATGGAGTAGGACTGCTTCTACTATTATAACTGTTTTTGTTTCTGCTACTAGAACTACTGCTAATATTTTCTATAACTTCCGGTAGCATTACAAACATTTTGTTGCCAAATCTTTATAATAATATTTTCCCGATTCCGCTGCTGCTACTGCACTACTTAAACTTAAACTGCTATTTACCCTTTTTATACTACTGTGACATTTATATAAATACATCTATGCACTACTGTTACACACTACTTGTGCAAGTTCTTGCTAATGCCGATGAATACTATATCAATAAATCCTACTTTGTACGATGCGTTCCCCCTTCATATTCCACTACAAATGATTTACCACACTACTTTTTAATTTACACGTGTTCAATTACACTTTATTGTGGTCTTAAATGTTATCGCTGTCATGTGAAATGTGAATTATTCCTTCAATTCAAGATACGATTATTGTTAATGACAGCATTGAAATGATGATAATGTCAACTCCGTGTATTTTTGCTCTGTTTCACCACCTTAACCGGCTTAATTTGTTTCTATGTGAAATGTTGCAACATTTAAATTAGATAAACCGATCTTGTATTGTTGACATGAATGGTGTACGTTTGATTGATGTCACTTTGAGGCGTCGCAATGCCTGATGACGATGACATTATGACTCTAGGCTATGTAACAATCAATTAGAGCCGTAGTTTCACATCATAAACTCACAGCATGTCAAATGTAATAGGTACCGGATCTGTCTAGTGATTACTTCCGTGTTAATGACAGAATAGCTGTCCAATTGAAATTTACAACACATTTCATAAAATTGACGATGATCATTTTCTATCAATCATGACTTGATGAACTATCCTGACTCATTAAAATAAATTTTTAATTAATAATTTCCTCATCATGACTGTCAGAATGAGATATTGCTATTGGTTTAATCAGCTATAAGTTATGATGTCTCTTAAGGGAAGTTATTGGTGTAATAACCAGTATGTACTTGTGCGGGTTATAGCCTTGTATATTTTGTCGAGAACAAAGCCCTCTGCTGTCAGCACCTCCAACTCTTGTGAAGGAGCAATCATGCCGTATTTCACCGTGCTGTAAACCGCCGTGTAGATCTAACCTCACTTCATAGACTCTCATTAAAATATTCATTTGTAGTCTAGTATCAGATCACTAGAATCCTCAGCTGTAAACGTCCCCTCGTGTAAATTTGTTTTCCACCATAAATTGTCCACCGGTGACATTTACTATCCTTTATGTTACGCAGAGATTGGAAAACAAGCACAATTCTTCATATCCGTTTGCTATATTTCATTTCTCCTTCCCACTGAACAAATCAACGCCTTTTAAGCCTGGCTTGAAAAGCTCTCAGCTTGCAGTAAATTTATAAGCTATAAATCTTCAGGCACTTGAAACGATCTCAAAAAGCTCATTCGGCGTCGATGTCATGGGTTATGTTCAGATTATTATACGTTCTATCATGAGAGAATACACAGAGGGGGAACTGAACCCGTCTGCTGGTGACAGGGCGGGCAGCCCCTAGACTCCCTACCCCTTTATTAGTCCCGCTGGTGTCATACATCACCTTAACTATTGTCTCTCACTGGTGTGGTGTAGTTCTGAGGTAACGTCTTTGAAACAAAGTCTCTCACTGGTGTGGTGTAGTTCTGAGGTAACGTCTTTGAAACAAAGTCTCTCACTGGTGTGGTGTAGTTCTGAGGTAACGTCTTTGAAACAAAGTCTCTCACTGGTGTGGTGTAGTTCTGAGGTAACGTCTTTGAAACAAAGTCTCTCACTGGTGTGGTGTAGTTCTGAGGTAACGTCTTTGAAACAAAGACTCTCACTCACTGGTGACGCTATGTCTTTCATTCATGTGGCTCCGAAGTTACGTCCTGGTAACATTGTCTCTCACTGAAGTAGCTCTGAAGTTACGTCCTGGAAACATTGTCTGTCATTGATGTAGCTCTGAAGTTACGTCCTGGAACATTGTCTCTCACTGATGTAATTCTGACGTAGCGACTTTGAAACTCTGATTTTCAGTGGTGTAGCTCTGAAGTAATGCCTTTGAAACATGGTTCTCACTGGGTGAACCTTTGAAATAACGTCTTTGGAACATTGTCTCTCATTTGTGCAGTTCAGAGGTTATGCCTTTGAAATATGTCTTTACTGGTGCAGCTCTGAAGTGACGTCTTTGAAACATAGTTTCACATCGGTGTACCTCTGAGCTGGCGTGTTTGAAACATGATATCTCGCTAACTAAGCCGACTGTCTCAAAATACTTATTCATAAAGTTCAACATATGAACTTCAAGGCATCTTCTTTGTGAAGGTTTGCATAATTATATGTGTCGTGTTTTTGGGGAACACAACTGGGTTTTTTTTTTATCATAATCATGTAGATAATAATTATGTCCAGGACAGTTTAGGTTAATCAAAATGTAAAAGCAATGAACAAAACACAACTCTTTGGTAAGTGAGACCAGTCAACGAAATGACATAATTGCAAATTATGAGTAAGCTCAAAGTTTAATTTATAAGAGTTAATATCAGATTCGTTTCATTCAATTTTGTTACTTAGTGTTTCGATGAAATGTTAATTATCTTTGATACATGACAAGATATCAATAAGATGATTAACATTCAAATCATCTAACTCAAATTGCACATGTATCCCCTAATGTCAAATATTTGACAATAACGTGCTTTCTATGAAAATCGAGCAACGGCTTAATCAATAACGAGAAGACGAATTCATGAGCCCCATTTACAAGTATACCATTTATATATTTCATTGAACAGTACCATCAATATCTGTCTCTTTGTCAGCAACATTTTACCAAATGGCGCGAGCAAGCCGCCGTACATTGTCCGGTTTTCGATCATAAGCATGGCTATAAACATCTTAATCTTGTCACCATTCTGAATAGATTGGCTCTAAAATATTAATTTCCGACTACAGTCAATACCTCTCGATAAAATAACACCCTTTGTAACTTTTGACATATGTGACTATAATAACACACCGAGTGTCCCTTTAATCTAAGTGACACGTATGCGAGTAAATAATATGCGATATCTACATTCTACAGTCAATTCTATCAGTTGTGTCTGAATGAAAAAATATATTTTAGTATAATCTTCGTAACACGTCTATTCTATAACCAATTATTTAAATAACAAAATCTCGATGGTTCTTCTTTTGTTAACATAACTGACAGGTATGCAAGTAACAGATATATATCCCCCATCATTCTATAGGTAATTCTACCTGTTTTACCTGACCTCCCCCAGCTCATTGTTATACAATTTACAACGTGTGATTGGAAACATACAACCGGTAGCTTTTCACATCCCTTTGTGTGAGGGAAGGAGCTGTCATTTGGCGGGTGTATATTTCAGAATAAATGACACTTGAAGCACGCTAGTTAAGGTACAGCGGTGTGGGGTTGTGGTGTTACTACATTTCGTAACACGGGATACTAAGCAATGACATCATGTCGTGTCAGACCTTTCTGTGTTGTGTAGACGCTTCAAGTGAGAATATTGAATTCATGACATCTACTTTTGTTAGATTACTTCAATTTTAAAAAAGAAAAAGTTAATATATTCTTAAAAAGCAAATCACGATTTCTGGAAACAAGTTCTTCAATGTTAACATAAACGACGTTTCAGAGTACATACTCACTCCTTTGTCTTATTCTAACTGACGAAGGACTTACATCAAACTGTAGCATAAACTACGAACCGTCGTGTGTGTTAACAATAAACACGTTGTTATCCAGAAAATCTTGATTTTCGTATGTATTCCACTTCTAAAAGTCATTCAAAGAACTTTAAATACAAATCTGTGTATTCAAGCAAGAAATACGTTTGTTTAGTTCTTGAATGGATGGATAACAGGAGAATATTGAATTCATGAAATTTACTTTGACATATTTATGTTGATTTGTTTAATAAAAAGATAATTCATCCTTTTGAAATAAATTAACGTGTTTCATCGAATTTAAACAAACGTTTTATTTCTTTACATAATTTAATTTGATAAATGGATTGATGCCAGAATATTTATTTTCTGAACTGTTTATTATTTTGAGATATAAAGTCTAGATAAAATCAAATCTAGAAATTGAAACTATCATCGAAACAAAATGTTATGGATTGATACAAATTGATTTCAAAATTATTACATTATTTGATATGCGGTCATTTGAAGGGATACATGACAATGATTTGGGTTTTACACCTTAATACATGCTCAATATCTGTGCTTCGAGAGAGAGAGAGATCTAATATTCTATAATTTCATGAATTGCTTTCGTAATGTATTGAATGGATTGCTGTGATGAAAACGGCAAGCCTTTTTAAACGCATTAGAAACTTTGCACAATGTATTTTGGATGAATACACTAAATTATATTATAGTGTTCACGTCCAAGCTGTTGAAATTCAGCACTAAATGTGTTTAAATTCTTATAACGATACATGACGATACATCAGAGTTGACATTGGAATTGTTCTATATTTGATTTACTGAATTATGAATAAAACCTGTTGACATTATCAGAATTTGTTAATTGAAAAATACGGTTATAAAGCCTATGCGATGAATGAATAATTAAACTTAAACAAATACATGACTTATTTGTTAAATTAAATGAAGGTTGCCAAGATATGTTCAAGTTATTTACTGTTAATCGGACAAGTACCTCTTTTACTATATTGGGCGAGATGCGTGTGTAATGTATGGATATGATTTCCTCTTGTATTGTGTTAGCTTGTAACAACTAATTGTTTTGCAACAATAACAGACTGGGTGCGTCCTTCCTCCTCAAAACAACCATGAAATTAATTATACAAGTAAGAGATCCGTGTCCGGATTAAAAAGCAGAAAAGTATATTTAGAATAGACTGTAGAGAGCCTTATGCCATTTAATGACGTAAACAAGGGGGAAGGTGACCGTTGTATAATCACGATCTAGATAATCATGGTAACGACTACATCAAAACATTTTACAGATGAACGTATATTGTGTTGTTTATCGATTAAAGATGTTCATTTTAACTGCAAAACACTATTGAAGATGACTAATAAACATTCGATTCGGCTAGAGATCTCAAATTAATAGCATTGACATCTTCTCTTGATTTGTAAGAAATACCTATATTGCAATTCATAATATCATAATTTATGAAAAATTAAGCTAATGGATGATGCATGCCGGGTATTTTTCGTCAGCATGCATGTCTCATACACTGGATTAACATTAAGATCCGGTCAGACATGCGCAATGTATCATCCGGCCTGAGAGATTTAGTCTGTACACGGATGTGACAGGTGTGAAAGGTATGCTGTGTTGAACGAATGTATATGAAATCCGCATGTCCTCGTTCGTCCCAAGGTGCGTAAATAAGGGTCAAATAAACAACAAGCTACAGGTAATGTATTGTTGGACGTGAGAAACATGCAGAACAAAAGGTTTGTTTCAAATTTGGACAAACTAACATGATATATAGTTGGCGTGACAATGTGTTTATTACAGAAAACACAGAGGCATATGCTACATGACAAGTGTATTCAAAATTCAAAATGTTAATTCTATAATTCTACGTAAGTATCATCCTTCAGTTTAAATATCATAGAGAAATAATCCTGCACATTGACTGCGTATTTACGATTGAAAAAGCGTTCTTACAGCTTTACAAAATGATCATTATATCTGAACTTATTTTAGAAATAATTGATATAACAAATAACCGGTATTATTTTTAGAATTTAACATTATTCCGAAAGGTGTCAGGTAAATCAAACCCGAAAGGTGAAAGGTACGAAAACAGGTTCACCTATATATGCTTTGTTTACACGAGATGTACATAATGAAATAATACCCTCTTAAAACTGATGTACCACGAAGTAGTTGACATGAATGAGTTTTATATTATGAGCTGATATTAATGTCATGTTAACATGTGTGCTGTACAAACATGCTTAGTTGAGATATAACAGAAGTCGATGGTTTTGATTTTGTATCTATTTCTTACATCGCACAGAACCAAAGCAGTACTTTCAAAGCTTCTCATACCAGTAAATCGTAGTATATCTGGAGGACTGATGTGATGTGACTGACATGCACGCTGCCTTACCTGTGATATTGTGATTTCAAGAAATTTGATATAATATTATCGTAATCAAATGTCATTATACATATACAAGTATTTAGATATAAATATATAAATCCTTGACATATCCTATAGTTTCAATATGCTTTCCTGCGGTAAGTTTACAACCCATAATGATTTGAGAAACCAACTTCGCACTCTCGCACAATCAACATGTAGTAGGAGGTCTGTAAACTAAGCTGCAAAATATATCGTATCCATTTTTCATTAGAGTCCAACAAACAAACAACAAAAAAAAGTCGATATAAAATGTATATATCTTATGAAGAGGTACACACAATTTCATCCATGAGAGTTTGATATTTAATGTTGGTTATGTCTGCTCAAACGTATGTTCATCGCTATATCAACAGTTGTTTGACTTACTGTGTGGTATTCAAGTCAAAGTTTTTTTAAATATGAAAATTATTGTTAATACAAGATGTTGTCGGCATAATGTACCTTCTTGGACTGTTTGACGCATCGTTGCTGTTATTTGTTCTTGTTGTTAAATCAAGCAACAAGCCATATTCCACTCTCCTATCTCGCCTGGTTAGAAAGATTCCAAACCGACGATTTTTAAAATGTGGATGTTCTTTAATAGAAAAATGAACACGATGTTTAAAAAAACTATTCATTTCAGTTCTAGAGACATGGTACAACTTACTGTGTTTCAGTCGTCCTTATCACTCATGGATTAAACTACCTTGCTTTGTTGTACCTATAGTTTCTTTTAGTTAAGTTTAGTTAAGAAACATAAACTATTAATTACTAGTGAATAAAATAAACATCTTAATATATATAACCCATTAAACGTCAAATCGTGAAATATTCCTTTACGATTTCGCAAGAAAGTATTATGCCGTAAGTAAATATTTTTAATGTAATGAAAAAGAAGAATGTTTATTGCAGAAATGAATATGCCTTCTGTCAACACCATTAGATACATGTACATGTTGTGCAGGGTGGTTAATAAAAAATAAGATTATACACTAGCATATCAAAGATATATTTTACTTCACTTTGTGTATCTAATGACGTATTCTGTAAAACATTCTGTAATTATGTGAACAGTTAAAAATTAAATAACTTTTCGTGTCAATTTTGTCATTGTGCAATTGTTTTGCACATTCTGCTGAAAAATGAATGAGAAAGCATGACAGAATCATTTAGATGTTTTATTTTAAGAATCAATTATTTCACGAAAACGATTTTGACAAGAATAATTCACATGAGTGAAATCCGCATTCGTCAGCAAGCAGCTGCTTCCTGCGCTGCTTCCTGATCTATTCACGTCTTCATAGTCTGTGAAATAAGAGATTCTTTCCCGGACACGTTAGTTTATAAATTCCCCGTCACATGCTACCGTGAATGAGCTATGGTATCATCACGCTCATTTGTCCATGTGATGAATGTACGGTGGCCAAATCACACCCTGAAACCCTTCACAAACTGACACGTACAAATTATAAAGAGTACGATATAAGCGATATCAGTTAGTCCACGTCCAGTGAACACATCATTCAACTTCTCCCATCCCTCTAATGTAGGGGGTTAGGAGCCTCCCACCCACATCGAGGCTGACCTCTGGTCAAGGGTCAGAGGTGAGAGAAAGAGCGATGAAAGCGTGCAATGATGTAAACCAGTGCCGTGTTCAAGATAGGTTTCAAAGTAATCGCTCAAAGAGCGATTACTTTGAAACCTATCTTGAACGCGATTGCTCAATGTAGCGCTACGTAGCAAGGCGAGCAAACTTTGAGGAATTTGCACTGTGTCGTTCAAGAGAGAAGAAGCGCTCATTGAGCGCTACATTGAGCGCTACATTGAGCGCTACATTGAGCAATTTAAGCGCTCGCTGCTATTGAACGGGGCGCTGGTACCTGTCAGTTACACTGACGACATGTGTTCTACACTGACTAACGGCAGTGTGGGGAGAATACAAGCAACGAGTTAAAGTCAACTCGTGTTTAATTACCTGACGTACGACTTTATTCTGAGGAAGCCATATTTCGTACAAGATGTCTCATGTCCGTTAAGTTAACGTTTACCAGACAAGTGAATATATTTAACCGCGTCGTGGTGACACGTGTTGCCAGCGTTAATCTCTGATGTCCGTTAAACCATCTAAATTTTCGGGTCCTCATTTTGAGTGACGTCCCATGATTCATCTTGTATGTGAACGGACTTGCAACATCACCTCGGCATTTACAGCCGTGGCGTTTATTTCAAAGGTAGATTTTAAGTGAGCGTTATTTTGACAAACGTATGTCAGGCTTCAAAGATGAATTTTGAAATTACGGAGACAAGTAAATCTACCTTCGTTCATATACGATTATGGTGGCGTCTGTATTATAATGTGTTACTAGCTGGAGCATATACAGTCACTGCATTTGCAATAGGCCTTTATGGTCTTCATATAACCATAAACCATGTAAAATGTTATATTTTCTCGTTGAATCAACACAAGATGATCAAAGGAAACATTAACCTATAAAGAGAAACCAAATCTCCAGGATTCCATTGCCAAGTAATGTATAGATTTGATTATATCGTAAAGTTTTAAAACTCTAACAATGAATTAGTTCCTATTGGTTTTGGATCAAGGTTGCGTAATCCGATTCCCCAGAAGATCTAATGTTGATGAACTATATTCATTTCTGGAAAACATTACCATATTGGTCATATAACCTTTCTTCATTTATACATTGAATGTATCGTTATTTGCTAGTAATGTGTAATATCTACTTAATACTTATTTCGATGTCGTTTATCTTCTTGCCTTATCATCTGTATAAGACATGTCAGGTCAGATCGTGTCATTATGAAATAATATTATTTTGCAATGTTTTTTTCATATAAAAAAGGTATGTGTGTCGTTCATTCTTAATCTGCTCGTTTAAAGCATAATTCCGTACTCTTTCCCCTCTTTCCCTCTTACCACCATTAGTCAATATCAATCATTATTTCATACTGAGAGGTCACAGGCCTGTATCGCATACAATAGTTACACATGTATAGGTAGTAGTACATTATGTCTGTGCATAAAAGCTTTATGATTATGAATGGACTTTAGCGTACTTTACAAGACGTTCCATCAATGATATAAACAGCTGTAGCTTCATATTTCATACTTTATACATAGTGAATACAAACAATTATATATATATTAGTCTGTCATCCAGACCCTAGATATATATATTAGTCTGTCATCCAGACCCTAGATATATATATTAGTCTGTCATCCAGACCCTAGAGCAAAAATTTAACGGAGCCTTCATAAGTCTAAGAAATGTTGGCCAGTCTAGTTGCCTCCTGAAATTAAGTATTGTTCAGGTCTCCCATTTTTATTTCCTATCAAATATTGAAAAATAAAATATCAGTAAATAAAATCTTTTTTTCAGGGACTACATGTTAGTCTAATATATATATATATATATATATATATATATATATATATATATATATATATATATATATATATATACCGCCATATATATATATACCGCCATGTCAGATGAGACATTCGACAGTATTTCTGAAGCTTTCCTCGTACTAAGGTAAGGTATGTCGTACATTGACACTGGTTTACCAGAGGGACGTTTCGACAGTCTGAATCATGTTCAATTTCGCATATAATTACGTTAGTGGAACGAAATAAATACTAAATGAATCATGCGTTAATATGTTACATCATGTGTACATAAGCGATGTTTTGAGTAGCGTGCCAGTCAAGGTTGCGTATGAAACAGATGTGAATAATTGCTTGTTGTGAGGAAAATATTACTTCATATAGTTTAACGCTTAGTAGCATTTACAACTGATAGAATGACACAGATGATCTCTTGCTAATTCAGGCAATTACATGCTCATTGACGAGTAGGCTGTAATGTAGTCCTTAAAGATGTCTTAACGATCAATTTCACTTTTCAGCAACGAGAGTTATGCAGCATCACTTTGAAGTGTGAACCATCACTGAAATATTTAGGACGACATTCGTGTCTAGTTTCGCCGGAAATAGCATCACGCATGCGTAGCAATGTGTACGAGGCGCTCTTCACGCGAGAATAGACCGGTGATGATGTTTGTCAAATTTACGACGCTGGCATTATGGCTACTGTTTAGCGATTTGGTGCGTTCCGCAGTCCTCCAAGCAGAAACTGACTCCATCTACAAGCTTTGTTCTGAGTCAAGCAAGCACTGTTTATGAGATTGGGTTGTCGAGAGTGATTTGGGGGCCTCCTAAAGACGGGTTTGTGTCGGTAGAGAACGCTAAAGCCGTGCGACACATCTTTACGACGTCTACAAATCACCCTCTCACATTTATCATCGGGCTTGATTACTGCACACTGATGTGTAGACCGAAACAACATAACATCAACGATGACTATACTCCAAAAACATCTTTGCTGTTAACAAAAGAGGGACATTTAGTCATGTTTCCCTTTTTCGAATGACTTGTGACGTAAGTTTAAGTACCAGGTAAAGGTCACTGCCAGCAATTGCGTAACTGTGTCCTGTTTACGATTCTTTATCATTGACCCACCCTAGAGTCCGAATGATGTCCAATCAATCATACTGAAACTTAAAAGACTTTGCATCCTGAATTAAGCTGAAAAAGTCACAGATACACTGTAAGCCAGTCGCTTGAATTGTTAATCTTTCCTACTATTTATGTTGAGTAATGTACACAAAGATGTCAAACAAGTTCGCTTCGTTCATGCAAATCCAAATCAATTCGTGAACACTAACTACAATGTCATTGTTTTCATTGCGTTAATTTACATCCAAACGGACGCTTAAAGGTTAATTGCTTTTTAAAGGCTACATAATATATCTAATAATGGCACGAAATTGCCCTAACGGAAGTAGAGAAACGGGGCGAGATGCTTCCCTTAGGCGTCAACCACTAAGGTGAAAGAAGAGTCGTTATGACTGTCATCAAAACCCGAGGCCAGATACTACACTACCCCTGATTGGCTGAATAATACAGAGGCCGCAGGGTCAACGTGTGGGCAAAATCAGATCCTTCTAAATTGACCTGTTTGTTCATTAGGCTGAAAAACTAACTTAAAAGGCCATGACTCAATAGGCAATCAGCGTAAGGTTTGCATCAATAAACACATTTCCAATTGGCACAATTACACGGCCAGAGAAGGCAGGCTGAACCCAAGTCAGATCACGCCTCACGCTCTGCAATGAGGGAGTCGAACCCACTAATCAAGCCGTCAAGCAACACTACCGTCAATTTAGATGATGAAACCTCTAGCTGCCGTGCCCGCAGGGCTACGAGTTTGAAGGATTCACAACAGAACCTCTCAACCAGGAGTGAAGTCTTCAATCCAAGCTCTACAGTTTGCGGACGATTGTTCGTCTGAAGTTCAGTCTTGAAGACGTCCGCCTCGGGTCATACATCTCATCGAGGGGGTCGTGGTAAAATCAAGCAGGAGAGCCCTTTCATTGGGGCCCACTCCCTGTCTCTCACCCAGCGTCCTTACCCCCCGGCAACCAGGGCCAGTCTGTGAATAACAGATTGTCAGAGGCACACAGTACATGAGATGCCTCTTCACTGTGATTTGGACGCTCTAAGCTGGAAATTGTAGAATATTGACGGGAAAACGAGTAGGCACATGAAGGAACTAGGCTTGAAATGCATAGAGGATCGTTTGATAACAACACTTGTATTATTTGCCCCAAAGGCCGCGTTTCGGCTTTAGTGAAGTTAGTTAGTTTGAGATTGCTGCCTGTAGTCTCGCGACATGACGTGTGCGTGTATGTTCTTCAGAAGAGTAACATGCATGAGGCAATGTTCTTTAATGCTGACGTCGGAGGTCTTTGTGTTGGCATTTGTCTACATTTATAAAGTTTTAACTTTCTGTTGCTACCCCCAAGACGAAATATGAGGCTGGATGATTCAAGATGTTCTTGCACGTAGCACGTGAAGGTTGAAGGTTGTAGGCTCTGAAATGATATTTTAGAATGAATGGAAGTCTTCTGAGTGCAAAATAAAAGGTTGCATTTTAAATATATTCATATTCAATACATGATCGTCTAAATTCGTTATAGCTTAGACTTATTTTGGTCTTGATTAAGTTTAAGGCTCTCAGATAAGGTATGTCATCGGAATTTAAATGTGAAACTATAAACTGAGCCTAAAAGTTGTTCAATACAGTCAACCCGCGATAATCCAGCCACCGATAATCCGAATCTCGCAGTTTCCGAACGGTAGGAAGATGTAACCAAACTAATATCTTTAGTAGTCCTCAGTACTCAGTAATCCGAACATTTCACTATCCGAACGTTTTTGATAAAAAACGGAAGCGTTCGGATTATCGAGGCCTGGCTGTATTTACTACATCATCCTCCATACATATTAGTGCTTAAACTTTGTTGTGATTAGTGGCCTATAGCTCGTTACTTTCCTATTCAGCGCCACATTGTTTATTCGGTTCGACTCACAGTATGAACAAGTCTTGTTTTTATATTCATTTATTCAGAATCTGGAACAGTCAGATTCTTTCCTGTGTGACAGTACTGGCGTCACTGTGCGCTCTTTCGGCTGTCGGTTTGCGTGGCAAAATGTTATCTTTAGTGTGACAGGAATACGCTCAACTAACAGCTATTTCGTTAATTTCCCATAGCAAATGTGCGTAATGTTAACAACACAATTACAAAAACTGCGAACATACGGCGCCATATGAAACAAGTTGAAAGGACATTTCAGTTGTGTGGAAAGCAGTACAGGTCGTTTGGTAATACTTCCCGACAACTACTCTCAAATACTCCTCCCAAGGGTTCCCGATTCTTTCACTGTTTGATTGAAACCCGAGCGGTTCCATGCTGAAGTTGGCTTTTTCTAGCCTCTCTCGCGCTCCTCTGCGCTAACCCAATATTGGTGATGGGCCCAACTTGAGCACTTGAATGGGAAAGAAAACTAGGCTTTTTCACCGATCCAATCAATTTGTCAACTTGAATTTTGCGATTGTTGAAAAGGCAAAAACTAATTACTTGTAAAAATACCATTTGAACACTTTGTTGGCAACAGTTCTGTAGTAGGCTGATTACGGTGTAAGTGCTGTGTGAAAACTCACCTCAACTCTGGCATTGATGAAATTGATATCTCCCTGCAAGTCGAGCTTCTGTCAGCCTTACAGAATAGTTAGCAGGTTTTAAACGCACATAGAGCCAAAGTGCTTTCCTTTTAAAACCGTTCATTTCATTAGGAAAATAATTATTAGCGAAACACTCGTCGCGGACATCAGTTTGTATTAAATCATTCCTTGTGATGCTTCTTTATGAATGTCCAGTTAAATGAAACTGTAAAGACATGAAAAATAAATCAAATTGACGGAAATGTACTCGAAAATAAAGAGATTATCAGACAGTTTTTGTCAATCGACTGCCAGAGACAATAGTGTTATGGGCTGCAAGTGCAACAGTGATTACTAGTGAAGCTATGGACTGCTTCTTGTAAGAGATCGCGATGGGATGCGATGGGATGCGATGGGATGCGGTGTCTAGCCTCCACGTAATCCAACTACACCCTGTTTCCCCTCAACAGTCTGGCATTCAGACCAGGGTGTTACGTCACATGACGAGATTTCATCTGACACTAACACAGCTTACAACCAAATACTTCAAAAACGATTTCCATCAAAATACCTAAAAGGAGCAAAGCGGCGTGTTAGCGCTGTGATCAAAGCACCAAATGGACAGTCTTTTGACAAGGAAGACAGATTGGCAGCCTGGCTGATGATAGATATGTCACTTCTCATTTTCTACTCCGGTTTGCCAGAACACTCGCAGCAGACAGACCGAGCTGTAAGACTCTGCTCCACGCATTGCACAATTGGAGATGAAGGTGATCACGTGACTATGTCACGCGCACAACGTAGGGCGGCCATCTTGGCGCCAGGTCCGACAACTGATCACCCCAAACTGTCTCTACCTCGCTGCGTTCCCTAAAAGACGTGTCGCATAGAATAACGTCACTGGGTTAGAAACGCGGTGTGCAGAGCTCAGTTGTTCTGATCTCGAGCCGAGGTTTGTCAGTGGGAATACGATTCCGCCTTTGAAGCAACCACTCGCATAATCAATCTTTGCGGCGCGAACGACCCGGAAACTAGTCTGGCGCCGGATTGCGAATCATTTAGGGTCAATCATATTTATGCTTAAGCATTGTGAAGCGACTCGGTGATTAGACCTGACACATATCAATACGCAGGGGCAATTGCTCGTACATGATCACTCCGCAGAGAACAAAAAGTTTTTGTTATGGGAGTTATCATGTCTTTTGGGGCTCGTAACTGGCGCAATATTCGCCCTTTCTAGACAGGCAATTGTTTGGAAGGTCTTGTTTTATTTATCAAACTGGGGATATAATTAGGCGAAGTCCGGCCCGATGGGTACTTCATGTCTACATCAGATAAATAGAGACAAGGCAAATTTGTAGTGGCGATCATTTACCATGTCTCAATTAGGAGTTGCTTTAGTTGAATGCTTCAAGGCTTTCTTTATATCTAGATACACATAAATGTACTTACATGACTGAACACACAACAACACATCTTCTTATATACTGTTTTATCATGATATAAATATTCTTCAACACAGTGTCTTAGTTATCTATACCGTGAATTTGAACACACGTTCTTTAATACTTTCGTTATCGTGTCACTATGAAGTTACAATGTCAATTTACAATGACGTTGCATGTTTTCCTGTGCGTTGAGAATTTCCTGTAGAAAGTGGACGAAAACTTGTCTTAAAATAAGGATTTGAATAATCCATCCACACTGAATTATTCTGTTTAGAAGACCAAATGAAAAGGAACAACTGAAATTTATACATATTCAGATAAAACCAAGTTCTCGTCTTGACATAGACTTGTCTAGGCTTTATATCTCCTTTTAGGGTCTGGGTTAGTCTTACCATCAGACTCTACTTAAATTGTCACAATTTTAATAAATATTGTAAAGGAGACTATGAGAAATATAAATTTCTGAAAACAAAGGCATCTTTTCATATATTATATATATTATATACTGCTGCTCGTGTAGTGACAGCCAGACGTTGATTCAGACAAGCATCATGTTATGTAATAGGCTCAATGTATCCTCTTGTATTAGAGTCTTCGTCTCGAGAGAGAGAGAGAGAGAGAGAGAGAGAGAGAGAGAGAGAGAGAGAGAGAGAGAGAGAGAGAGAGAGAGAGAGAGAGAGAGAGAGAGAGAGAGAGAGAGAGAGATTATTACCCGAGGAAGTGTGTCATATGACTTTTACGAAATTTTTTTTTTTTTTTATTGCCCGAGCGATAGTGGGTTATACACAAATTCGCACGAGCTTCGTAAAAGTCATTTGACACACTTTCGAGTGTAATAATTTCTTTATTACCCGTTCTATTCCATGTGATTCGCGTAAAAATAGTCAGAAAGGAAGCCACAGTGACGTCACGAACAATCGTTTTATGATGTCACAGACGACAAAATACGGGAAGCCGCGTTGAAACAATCGTTGCTAGGCACATGTGCTCATATCAATAATATTAACTCGGTTATTTTCAACCATATGGGTAATAAATATATATATCGCTTTTTGGGATATTCCAAAACGACGATTTCTTCAATCGTTCTCAGAAATATGAACAGATACTGTTAAGAAAGTTCATATTTAGTGTAGTTGGGTTATGAAGACACGATGTATTGCTGTTTCAGTCGTATTTATCTCAGTGGATTAAAATATCTTATATTTTTATGGGGACGTTTCTTTTGCATGAGAGTTTACTGAGGTATAAGCCTTTCTTTACCGTCGTAGTCTCCGTATACTTTGCTTCTACAGTTCTTGTTGTGTTAGAAAAAAAGCTTTCAATGAAGCGTCTTGACAATAGTGATTATCTTGTAACAACAACAACACCTTAAACAGGGAGAAAGAAAATGTGAAAGAGAATTTTGTTTACATGTTGTTTACAAGTGTTCTGCAGAGACCAATTTAGTTGGACTAATTACTCATTGAAAATCATTATTTTGCTTATTCCTCATTGAAATGTTCATGAACTTATCCTAATTGTTGAAAAACAACTTTTTCAGTTGTATAACTCATTGCTGAAATATCTCTCAGTGCCTGGAGATAGATAACCATGAAATTAAGAACGAGCATTTAACCAAAAATCCTTGTTAATGTCATGTTCGATAATATATTCACAGACAGAACGAAATCAATTATGTTTGACATACAGGATGTTTTTGTGAGAATAATACGCTTTTATTACAATTACGCATTCCATAAGGGACCGTTTACAAAATCGTAAACGTTTCAACTTGGTTCTGTCTTTGAACGGGAACCCATGTAATTCAAATGCTAAATGATTTGCAAAAAAACACGGCCCATTTCTGTACATCACAGCAAATATATCACCCTTCTTACAAACGACCCCTCACTAACATTTCAAGCGCGCTAATAAGTTTTCTAAAAGAATATTACGATCCCCTAAAACTTGTCTCCCGCAGAACAGTTGCCTGTTTGTTTCAACGAGGCGCGACCGTTAACTATGTTAACATATGGCAATGGCGTACTAAGTCTTGCACGCGCACTTTGCGTCACGTGACGTGTGAAATGAACATTTCCGGTATTGCTGCTATGTGGGTGAGAGTGTCATTACAAACCTCTCTTCCTGTAATGAAATATTCTGATTATCACGACCATGTGTGACATAAATGTCGCAGCTTATATGTACGTTTATTTTCAAAAATGGACTGAACATTAGCAAAGAATAGAATAGAATTTTATTGCACGAACACTCATGGGGCCGAGTACAACTATGTCTAATAATGCACAATAGCAAGTTTCATAAGTACACATATACACATTCATTAGAATATACATCTGTTTATTGTTTAAGATAGTTTGACATCAATCCATAACTATAAACTACGAGCCTTTATACGTCTAGAATATTTTACAGTCTAGATTACTTAATCTCCTAAATGCAAATCTATGTACAATTATAAACATGCTGTGGTTTCAAAAGTTTACAAATAATTCTCAAATTCCAGTCTGTATACCATCTCATTAGTCCTAGAATTATATATTCACGGTCAACGCTTTGTAGGTAGTATGTGTAGTGTTTAGATAGATAATTTCAGGGACTGTCTTCCAAAATATAGACTTACATGTAGGCGTTAAATCACATGCGTTCTTGAATGTCTCTATTTCCTCATTTTCTGTATGAGGGAAAGGTGCATTTGTTTCTTTATCATTTCATAAGTTGTGAAAACTGTCAGACAATTATAAATACTGATTTCTGTTGTAACATAGTTGAATGTGCCGTAGCACGTCGTTCTTATTGAAATAAACTGCTCTCACGAAAGGGCAAATAACTGTTACCAATGGCTAATCCAACCTCTTGAATAAAAAAAGTTCTAAAACGAATGTACATGCTTCGGTTACGCCATGCCAGTCTATTTCCCATCAAGGGGCCATTTAATGTGTTCACATTAAAATAGAGGCTCGAAGTAGTTCAAGTGATCTGACGCATGTAGCGATACCTAAACACAACGAGTTGATTTTTAAATATGGTATGAAATGATGGAATTGGCCAATCATCTTGCTGTCGAGACCTACAAATTTACCTCTCACATTCAACAATATTGTCGCAACATTTTCTTCTAATCCGGGTAACCGTTTTCTATAAGGATATCGGGCCAGTCGATTAGATGGTTTACCCTCTAACGTATCAATATATTGTACAAACTTTTATAATTTATGGGAAAAAAATGATATGCAAAAAAACGTGCTACAGCGCGTTTAAGATTAGGTTTCTTTGTCAGAGGGGGCGGGATAGCGCAGTGGTTAGCGCGTTCTGCTTCGGATCAAGGGGTCCGGGGTTCGAATCCCGCCAGGATCACGGCAACTTTGTCTGCAGCAGAGAACTGTTCTACACGCAGTAAGGTTTGGGTGCAATGCTACACTGAATTTCAGCCGTGCTACGGCTAGTTCCATGCTCGCAGGTTTCACCGCAATGGCAATTCCACATGGCGTTGCGGGCTTTCTTCCTGCCATAATACTAGCAGCCGCGATATAAGTGAAATATTCTTGAAAGCGGCGTTAAACACCAACTCACCTCACCTCACGTCTTTGTCAGATATTTAGTTTTTAGTATGTACTGATCAGGTTTCATTGTCATTTGGAGTCCTTAGGTTTATTTCCAGGAATTAGTGAGTTTATATACAAAATACTGTTCGCATCCCCTTCATTGTATGTTTAAATAATCCTTGTTTCCTGGTCATGAGCACAGGTCGAAATCTAATTCATTATGATATAACCATCAAAATGTCAAAGGAAACAAAAATACTAAGAAGAATATGTGGAACGACAATTAAATCCAATTAAAACACCAACACACCTGCGGGACAGGTACTCAGGTACAAGTTGGCGGGTCATGTTGTCACACTACGGTAACTATCATTTCTTCTCCTTTGCACTCACCAGGAAGTAGGTTCACTATACTCTGAACTTTCTCGTGTTGTGACATTAAGTTATTCGATTTATGACATCATCAAGGGGGGATGCGATGTGCGAGTGACATTAAAGGTGGAACACTGATAGATATATACATGTCCATTTCCTGTTTCCAAAAATATATAGTACTAATGGTACGCCACTCGAAAGCTAATCTGTGAATTTAATTATGTCTAAATCTTTTGTACCATTCGTTAAACCCTGATAGGTTCTGCCACCTTGAGTAGTTTTTAACACTTTATTTACATTATTCATATGGTAGCATGTAACGTATAGCAGAAACTGACACATGATATTCTAATTATTCAAACTGTCTACAATTAGACATCATGCAGTCGTACGACTGTCTCTCTCTGGAAAGACAGGATCCGAATGGATGTACTGTAGTTGAAAGCACTGTTTCATATGTCACATAAATCTTGTCTATTTCAAGACTATAATGTACATACGTCATCTTCGTATACAAAGTTCTCCAACAAGACATATCATATACATTTAATTCCGTAATATTTATAATCCAGATTTGGCACTTTTGGCTCGTAAAAGCATGTTTAAAGAATTACCCGTCACCAAAGGAGAACTATATCTTCAGCATAAAGAGGCTTTAAGACGCCGTGAGTGACATGTTATGACATTCATCCGACATAAACCTTGGGGTAACGAAACACAAAGACACATGCGCTTCAAAGGGGTATATATGTAATAGAAGCTGTGTGATGTTAATTATGGTTATATAATCAGTATTTCTTTATAATAAGAGAAGAAGAGTGTCTCATACGTAATATATTCATAACTGGATTAATTTATTAAAATATTTTAATAATACATGCCAGCTGTAATGCATTTTGTACAACACAGGATTACCCGGATTTACATAGATTGGAATACTAGCGAAATTGAAATCAGCATTAAGTTTATATGTGAAATTGATATTAAGGATGAATAACATGTTTTAACAATATGCACCGAGATATGACCTCCACGCATTGCAGCGCATTGTTAATGTACAGTGTGAGGAAATCATGTGGTGGATTGCTAGGGATTAATGGACTTGCACTGTACTTTGTCTGTTAACAACTGTTTAATCACTGTGTAGTTGTATGGTATTTGTTGAGTGTTGACATCACATAAATCTTGACTCATCTCGTTCTACTTTTTCGTTATATTTGTTTCTCATTGAAAATACACTCACTCCGAACAGTCTCATTTGAGAAAACAGTCTCAAAACTATATCTTGTGACCTGGGAAAATTTAATTTCAATTTCATATACTTACAGTATATCAGTTGAGATTATTTATTTCATAATATTATGATGCATAACATTCCTTGCAATTAATGTACATCGGCCCTCCGGCCTCTGTTCCATTATCTTTAGGAATGGAGAAGTTCTCGGAGATTAACCCATCGTCTTATGAACTTGATAACAAACCATTGAATGATTCCCTTTAATGTTTATCAATTCCTGATGTCTATTACTATTTCATATGTACATGCAGTTTTCAAAGTTTCAAATATATCTAATGCATGGAAGTAAAGTTTATGCTCTACTTGTAAGATCAGAGTAAACTTCAATTTTATATTGAGATCTCTCTGAGCATATTTCCTTCAAGAGACCTTGGGATATCGGGAGACTGTTGGTTCATATAGACTCTGAATTCCAAGAGCCCATCACATCAATCTCTAGAGGCTGACAACCATGTTTAAAGAATATAAAAAAAAGAAACATCTATCATATAATTATAGCCAGGTTTGTAATGGGGGAGAGATTCAGGAATCCACGCCAGAGTTCAACATACCATCAATCTTCAGACGATCACTCATAAAGGTTCTAAAAACTATATCTTTTTTCTCTCTTGAAATTGTAAAGTTTTTATGTAGCTAATATGTCATTCATATTGAACATACCCACCAGATGACATTCTTTACAACCAAACGGCGTCTTGAAGTCAATATATTAATACTTTTATGTCCCTTTTTGAAGATATTTTTTCTGTAATGTCCATTTCGTTTACTTAAATTGACATGTCAAACGATGCGTCAAATTTATTGATGTCAGGTCCCTTTGTCGTATAAACCACCCCAGACATATTAATTACGTTTCGCGTCATTTAATTGATATCGTGTCTGAAAGGATAAAAATGAAAATTTCAGTACAAAATAATGGATATGGTTTTACTCTCAAATCGCTGACTATTATCGTCTTCAAGTAACAAATATTATAGTTGTAAAATCATCTGAAGTGTAACAGTTATCAATGCAAAAGAAAACTTGTAATAAATCGAGGGAGAAAGAGCATCAACATTTTTAATATATCGATAAACAGATATTATGATATATATGATATAACCATTAGAATTGCAGAATAGTAATAATTATAATAATTATATAGTAATAATTATGATGTTTGAATAATAATGTTAAGTCTTAGCAATGCTGCAGCATCACAATAATATAATAGATCATTAAACACAAACGCATGCACTAAAACCTAAATCTATCTTGCCTCAATTACCCTCCCGTGTATTAACACGACAGAACATAGCAACATGCATCGTGGTCATTCCTCCTTAAAAGCGTATTTCTATAACCAAAGTTGTATATTTCTTTCCTTCATTACATCATCTGCTAAGTAACAAGAGCATATGGCCTTGTATACCCCTCATCTCCTTTCTATTTATCTTCGGGTCGACTCATTGCTAGCACTAGTATAATTATCCCTTTGATTTGCACACTTTCCTTATGCGGAGGGCAGTTATCTGTCTGTCATATCGATCCCCTGTTAAAAGACTAGTCTTTACGGCCCTGTTTCAAATCAATTTGCACTCTAAACATAAATTGTGCAGTATTCACTGATGGCAAGCAGGCATCGCTAACATAAAGGTGTATTTGATCAACGGCTGGCGCCAGAAGTCCGAACGTGCAAACATTTTGATTAAATATATATTCCTAAATCAATATTGACGGATATCTTTGAATGATGCTACAAGACCTCTGAATCCCCCGCCAATATTTCATGGGGTGAAAGGGGCACGGGGAACGTTGCGAGTACTGAGTAGCGAGTCGATGCGGGCTGTTGTAGACGCCGGGCTTTGAACATTCGAGATCCCTAGAATGAAATTTATGATATACATAGTTGTGTTTGATGATGATTAATACAGACAATTAAAGAAGTAATTCTACTAGATCGAATTTATGAATGATTAACGTTAATATAATCAACAATAATATGAAAATGAAAAGGTCAAATAAGTCGGAAAGTGATGATGAGGATGATAAAAGTGTGTGTATATAAAGTGCCTGTTTCCATACACAAGGTGCATGCTCAGAGCGCCTGATGCCATTGATGAAGGTTACAACGATGATGATGAAGATGAACATTATGGTTTCAATGATGATGATGGTGATTACAACGATGACAATGGTGATGAGGATTATGGTTACAGCGATGATTGTGAACATTGTAATGATGTTGATGATGATGACGACTTGACGATGACGATGAACTATGAACATGACGATGATGAGGAGGAGGAGGAGGATTACTTCATGGTTATGATGATGATAAGGATTACGTCATGGTAATAGTAATGATGATGATGAGGAGGAGGAGGAGGAGAGAAGGATTACTTCATGCTAATGGTGATGTTTATGATGAGGATGTTGATGATGAGGAGGAGGAGGAGGATTACTTCATTGTAAAGATGATGGTGATGATGATGAGGATTACTTCATGGTTATAATAATGATGATGATGATGAGGAGGAGGAGGAGGAGGAGGAGCAGGAGGAGGATTACTTCATGATAATGACTTTGTTAACGATTTCAGCGACAGAAATCATGGGTTTTAATCGACGATAAATTATGGTGATCATAAGGGCGACGTTTTGGCGAGATTTGTTTCACGAGTTATCTTCAAAACTTCTTTGTCTCAAGATGTTCTCCCATATAACAACAGGCAATATGTCTCCAATTTCTTGTTAAACTTTGTGGCAGAGTAATAAATCAAATAATAAAAGTGACAACTGATCATCTGATGGTTCTACTTTGAAAAATAATTTGACACTGGAGTTTGATTTCGTCGTAATTTAACACAAATGTCCTTAAATATGATTATTTGTTGGAAGAATTTATCTGATGTTTTCATCTATGGGTTATTGATATTCCGTGTTTCAAATGATAACTACCATGAAACATCAGTTGAATAATAGGTACAGCATCACTCGTATCGTTAAACATAATACCAACCTTTCTTTATTAAATGTGATAATAACACGGTAATAGCTTTGTAAACAAATACAATTTTCTTTGTACTTTTATATACCAACATAAGTCTTATCTTTCTCGATATAAAGCAGCAAATATGATATTATAAGGCTATTACAACAACGATAAAATTGTAAGAATATTTGATATAATCCAATATAAAATCCTTGTTTATTCGAATTCTTACATAACATGAATATAAAGGTCTGAAATAACTTAATTACATAAGTGAACTTTCCTTTGATATGTTTTATCTATGTCATCTACTTCTAATAAAAGTGTGTAAATATAAACATATTTCATTACAAACGATCAGTCATTCAGAAGCAATCAATAACGAAATAAACAAAAGTCACAGTTTGATATACGACTTCAGATAATTAATGATTGTAAATTACCTTTCGCTGTCAGCTGCATGTGATAATATAAATAATTGTAAACTGCTGTCATTTCTGGCTCGATTCTGTATAAATCAATGGCATATATAAGTAAGTAAAGACGTATTCTGAGTAACGTGGCGCCTCGGCTGTCTATTCGCCGCAGTACTTGTCAATTGCAACGATCAGCTGATTGATGGGATTGTTAATAGCAGACACGTGCATCTTGTCTTCAAGCTGTCTTGTTGACCATATACTAGTTTCCTTGTCAATTACAATCACCTGCACGGACTACACGGGTCCATCTGTACATATAATGGATCTACATGGATAGACTGCACCAGAGTCTCTATAGTATATAATTGAAATGTGTTTTGGTTATTATATTTCCAGACTTTCACGTAGTTTATGTTTTGAATCATTTAAAATTGCAAGGTTGACAAAACTGAAGTTTCTAAGGAACAGTATATGAAAACCAGGCTGTAAGTTATACAGTGACGCATGCACCCATTAATGTACGCGATGTACATTTCACAACTGTACTATGGTATGTACTGTCTGTGTATTAATTTAGTAAAAGTATGTGAACATTTCAATAATGTCTTGTCGCCTCAAAGGGCATGTTTTACAATTATTTTGTGTATATTTCTTGACCGTGGTTTTGCCTTTGACATGGAACTAGTTAACACATTGTATGTTTTTAAGATTTTAAAGGGGCAGTAGTACGTTTTCCCCATGAAATAAGTCGATGAAATGTAATTGAAAAATAATCCCACCAATAGTAAAACACCCTTCCCTCTTCGGAAAATCAATCTAAAAAATGAGTGTACATGGTTCGTAAAGTCATGGGAATCGTTTTTTGTCATTCGAAATAATAAATTGTGTTCACAATAAAATGGCCGCCATGCAAGTTTTGCTTTCTACGCAACATTGTTTTTACCACTACGGGAAATTGGTTTGTGTAATAAGATATTTTACCCTCTAAAGTAAATATACATGACAGAAACTATCATTATAAATGGGAAATTTGAAAAAATAAAATTTGCAAAAGACGTGCTACTGCCCCTTTAATGTAATCCCAAAGAGTAAATAGTTGGAGTTCTACTATGGCTGTCTGTCGGTTCCAAACTTCATTTCATCAAGTTCCATGATTTAGACCCGGTATACCCTAAACGAATATCAATTTTATTTGTTTAAATCTACATTTGTTTAGACTTATGTCATTGTCACTTTCTTGTCGTACAAGTAATTGATGCCATACGGATTATTGATTTTGGAGACCACATTCCAGACTAGATGTTCAAGTGATTTGTGATTATATTTCACAATAGACAACAGTCCATTATGTGTTTGTCATCGATTATTCAGTACACCATCCAATCATGTCATTTAGGTTCTAACTTTAAAATCGTTAAGTTGATATATCTTGTGCTTGTGAGTGATAGACACGGGCAATCAAGAAACTAATTAGCGCATATGATTGACGTATACGTTAATTAGAAAGATAAAGTGTTTATGATGACAATAAAACGCATTTTAGTGTTGCGAAATAGATTATATTTGAATAACATGAGAGATAAGGTTTGATTTCCAGTCGTTTAATTGTCTACCACAGACAATTAATGAAATGGAAAATAATTTTTTTTATTTTTTTTATATTTTATGGTATTATAAATAAAGTAATATAGCCATAAAGCTAATCACTTAATGATAACTGAATTTATATTGTAATTTCTTCGTCTTTTAACTGTCCAATGTATTGATGCGCAGAACATAGGAGTTAAAAATAGTAATTATGACAATTTTTTTTTTTTTTATCTTTAACATAACTAACACTTCTGAGAAGAATATACGTCAAATGTTGTGAAATATTAATGAACATAGTTTACTAGTAGTTCTGCAAGTTCGAATAAGTTAAGACATTTTTTCAAATTGGTTAAGAGTTTATCAACAACGGATCTTCGTTGCCATTTCACAAAGGTTTGGAATTTACTTAATACATTTCACTACATTACATCTTGTGCAATTAACCATTTATGTTTTATTTTGAGAGAAACGTTTTTTGAGACCTTCAACAAACTGTCACTTCTATATGCTTCCAAATCAACATCTGTCGTATGAAAATGCGAGAGATGTAAGTACATTGGTCGTTTTAGAAGTTATTAATTTTACAAATGAGAGATTACAAATCAATACATAAAAGGAGAAGGACATGGAAGCTTATTTTTAACGAAAGGCTGAAGACACGTCCTAAAGTTTGATATTAATTATAAGAACAATGGTTATCAGATCATATTATCGTACAGATGACAAAGACGCTTTGTGACGTCAAGCTTGACTTTGAAACCAATGTAAAAAAATAGTACCAATTCATTCCATACGATTACAATTAGTTGTACATAAAAAAGCAACGTCGTGTTTGTTGTCGCCAATAGTGGCGTTTATAAGCCCTTTGCGCCGTATATCATTCTAACTTGTCATCAAAAACATTTCCCCTGAGGTTTCTAATCATAATAATGACATGTCATAAAAGCCGGGGAAATCACTATGACAAATGTCACTCTGCGTGTGTATGGCAAGAACAGGTAAAATGTACACCGAATACCGCTGTTCTATACCATAACGCCGGCCCCTCCCTGCTTAATGGTTATAGAACATTATACAAGTTGGCAGGATTAGAAATATTTACTGCGATAACACCACAGGACTTTGTGCAGTTGAGTCTAAAGGCATAGGATATAGCGATCACGCTTCGACCTCTCAGCACGAGCAATGATTTCCGAAGGACATTTTGAAAGGTTGAGAAATCAAGAGAAAAAGTAAATTCCCAGAAATATAAAAGCCCCGCGTGGGAGCGAGACACGGGAGACTAAAAGCCGTGGAGGTATATGGTGTCCTGGGATGTCGGCGCCAGGGATGTTAGTCATAGCTGCTGGGACCCTCCGAGGTATATAAATCTTGTACAAATACGCTACACTGCATCTTTCAAACACTTGGCTGCCTACCATTCAATATGTGTAATATTTATACTGACAAATACGCAATTTATCAGTGTATACTGTATTAATGAAGACTGCCTGGTATGTCAGGCTGATGAACGGGGCATGAATTATACAGGGAGTTTCCACCGGAGATTTTTATGAATTGCAAGCACGTTTTCAATACTGGGTGATTTTAGGACCGCGATAGGGATGAGGGGATAAAATAAGGGCATAGTTTTATAGGCCGTATATCGCATCAAATAACTAAAGGAAATTCTTCGTGGGTATGAAACTTGAAACAGGAAACATATCCATGACGGGATCCCATATTCTCCCTCAAATGATGATTTAATGTAGCCGAATAGCAAGAGGTATTTTATACGTATTTTATGATGTGGGATCAAAGGAGTTTCTGAAAGGAAATTTTAGCAAAAAGAGAGAATATCATGAATGAAACTACAAACATGTTAAACATTGGAAATATTTATTGCTGAGAATGTGAGCAAGAGGCATGTGTAACTTAATTCTTACGAAAATAAATATTTAAACGAAAATGTCAAACTGTGCGTGGTGTAACTTGAATTAGATAAGTGTATGTTTATACATATATTACACGAACGACAGCGAGGGTTATACACAAATTTACACAAGTTCCACGAGCAATATGCAAAATATTGAGAGTAATAGTTTCGTTATTAATACTTTTATTGTATTTCAATCAAGTAAAAATAGTAAGAAAGCAGTCCTATTTGTTGTCACGATCAATTGTTATTATGACGTCACAGACGATGGACAAGGAGATTTCATGCAGAGACAATGGCGGAAGTAAAATGTGCACACGTGCAGTCATGCTACATATGTCACTAGTTATGCTTCACCAACGTGTAATGAGATATGTTACATATTGAGCGAGACATATATTTATCAGTTTCAGAACCAAGGCTCAAACTTAGTGGTTATTATGCATATTGAAGACACAATGAGAGCCAGTCGTCCGAACTACATCACGCGACGTTCATGTGGCTCCAAGCAACATCTCTTTTATAAAGTAAACTTTTATGTTTCTTGACCCCATAAAACTCAATTTTCTAACGGCGTCTACTGGTATAAAACTGAAATTATGCTCCATCCCAAGAGGATCTTGATGACAGTGATAGTGAAAAGGGTAATGTATACCTCATCACTATTCTAACATACGGGAGGTCTATCTCATGATTGTGAATCAAGTATCTGAACTTCATGAACAACAATATCAAACGGCCGATGTGAATAAGTTTACTTCCAGGTGGGTAAATTATTTCAAAGTTTTGTGGTCGGACGATTGCATCTCCGAAAGTTTGAGTCTTTGAATAATTGAGAAGATAAATCTGACGGGCTGTCTGGTGTAACTGTCTCCTGTGATGAGAAAAACTGACATTAACTTTGTCTGCGGTAGTAAAATGCCAGCACGTTACATCATTCATAGTCCGCTTGTTTTACATTCCCACTTTTACAACCCGATAAACGGTGCTCGCTTCATTTGCTTGCTTTGTAATTTAGGAGCTTGGCTATCGGCAAGCAGGGTGGTTTACAGCAGGGGATTTGCCATGGTACTAGAAATGGTACTTTAATCACTCCTGGTGTTCATATTCAATCAGTGCACCATTGTACCATCCTCGCAGTTCCGCAGTTAACGTCATGATGCTTGATGAATGGCGGCAGCGTTGACCTTCCCCCTTCAACACGCCGGCCGCATCAAAGTCTTCTCAACATGAGATAGGATGCTGATGATCGCTATGAAACACAGGGTGACCCGCAAACAGACATAAATTACCGGGAGGAAGGCCAAATGGACAAGCTTGGTGTGTTAATGCTATGTTACAGCGCCGATACCTCTCTCAAACTCGACCGCAGGGCTTATGGGCTCTTAAATCTCGGCCCGAAGATATCGCCTCACTCCTCCGGTATTAGGCACTAATTAAAGGTCTTCCCATCTTCTTGTCAAATAAAATGGGTAGTTTCCGATGATCTTTTACAAGAGAGAAAATCCGGGCGATTCAGTCTCACCCGAACGTCACCTTTAATGTTGTGAGGTCACATCAAGAATAGCGAATTGTCGTTTCACGCAATACAGGCTGGGATAACGAGATTAACAAAGGAAGAGATATGGCCGCGGGGTTGATGAATACGGATGGGGTTTCTCGGGGTGGCGTTATCTTTAAGAGAGGGGGTTCACTTAAATCATGAATTTCAACGAAACAATAAAGAGCGGCCCGTAGCACATCGCAGTGAGTAATGTAGTCGTGAAATGTACTCCATAATAAATTCTCCCAAAATAATAAATTATATAAAACGTTTTCTAAAGGTTTTTCTATAATAAACTTCGTTAATGATTAAATATGCACATGTAGTAGTTACTAACGCTCATTTTCAGCACCTAAATGTGACCATGACTTATTTTATCATGACATTGGAACAGGAAGGGAATCCAACGCAACATCATACTATTTTATAAATGGTCTTATAAACATAATTCAATGGTCTAACCTAATAATGTATGATGTTCCTACCATCTTGTGATTATCATTTGGATTTACATGTTTCAAGCTCGATATTTATTGAAATGGGTTGACATAAGGAAATTTCTCTTGTAAATGAAGTTTATCAAGTACGTTTCTTTCCATCAACGTTAAGAACTCAAGAGGTTTACAATGTCCATAGGAATGCTATAGTTACATTAGGGACTACGGAGCCTTCGGTGTGTCAATCTCAATTGAAAAGAATATCCAATGCATTGTAACTTGTAGCGTCAAATTGATCTTTTATTTCTTTTTTTTCTTCCAGATTCACCAAACAGCCTCTGTGGATACAGTCTCACTGTATCAAGGTTCCGGCTGGAGCGGATTATTCTTTGAAATCCTCGTCTTTTGAAATCGTGTCGGTTGTACTAAAGGGAATCTTAAACAACTGAATATTAGATTACCCATGGAATCATTATATTAAACGACTTGGAATATTATTCCTAGCGACTCCTTTATCGCTGTACGGAGCCAGCCTGTGAGGCAACCAAAGCACATCAATTAGCAAGCTCCCATCTGTACGAGCTACACATGGACTAGTTTATTTCCAATGAGGTTACTGTTTCTTCATACGCGACTACATCAAAGGCAACCCAAAGCCACAAATCCTCCAGTGTTCTCGTTCCAGGGACATAATGGTGTCCATGAGATGAAACAGAAAGGGCGCCGGGAGTGTGGTGTGAGCAGTTTCGGGTGTCACGCCAGCTGAAGCAACCCGGATGGAACATGGCTGCCGTATCACTTCCGGTTTATCTTGTCTTCAGGCAGAGAGCTAGATTTCACACTTCGTGTCTTCTCTGTGTGTTTTCTGGAAGACGAAGAGAGTGTACGTTACATTAGACAAACAGATATACATTTCATAGTTGACCTTCATCAATGATAGGTGTTATAAACAACATGAGCCAAGAATGAGCCGCGTTTCCTTACGACAGGTGTAACGTTTGATTAAGGTTAAGTTTTAGTACATATGTTTCCTTTCATGTAAATCCCCTTTTTGAAGTAAAAAGGAACATCCTTTTGGATTACCATTTGATATAGAAGCAATATTTACATGACATTTAAGAAGGACCATAAAACATTTTTTTAAAAGTGTTTGGAATTGTCTAATCTAATTGTCTAATCAATATTCTATTTCAGCTGATACTTTAACAGTAAAATATTAATAGGAAACGTTTATCAATTATTCCACGATTTGTGGGATGAATCCTTTATTTTCACCATATAAAAGCCGTGAATAGAATATGTAGGCACAAAACAATTATGTAAGTAACGTGTCTATGTAGAAACAATTCCAGACATTTTATAACAATATATAAACTTCAGAATGTCAGCGTTTAAAATGTTCACGGCAGTTAGTCAAGTTAAAGAACTAACTCCTTTGACAAATAAGATCCAAATATATTTACGTTATCCAGTTTACGACATATCTGTAACGCTTCTAAGTCTGTTGATGGCATCAGCGTAACGTTAATATGGTTGCTCTGTCGTTATACTGTTGTTTAGGGCTCGCTTTACCTTGATTTACTACATCCCTAGTGATGTACGGAGTTCTGAAAGTACTCCAGTAACCTCGTGTGATTTCCGGTATGCGCAGTGAAAATGAACAGCCGCATTTTTGTATCGTCCGATGTTTAAATCTTGATATGTATTTTGCTAGCAGCACATACATATGTAAACATTCTGCAATAAAAAATATATACCTGCGCAAGTGTGCCATATGTTTTTTTTAATAATACGACCGTGTTTTTCTGTATTGCAAGAGCTAGAGACTGACATTATAGACATATGTTGTTCTCTAGTGTCGTCACGTTCAAATATTATATGATGTCACATACATATGAAATATGGATGTTGACAGTAAACATCGCATTCTCAGAGTCGTTGTGATTTTTCAAAATTACGTTTGGAGACGGTAAAAATTACAAATAAAGTGAAAATCACATGTCACTGGCGTCTGTCTGTGCTTTATCTTGCGTTTCATCCTGTATTCCCATTGGCATCATATTGTTACAGTACAGACACGTCGTGGAAGGGTATGGGACAAGCTCAGAAAACAGAAAACCAGTTGTCTCTTTGCCGTATGAAGGCGCATATCCGTTTACGTTAACGTTATAACGTTATATCTAAGTGACGATATGGATAGCACGTGCAGTAGGTCGACAATACGATATGTACATATGAAGTGGGTGACCTTGAACAGGTGGAATCGGAGCTATTTGACCGCTCAATGGACATATACTGACCACTAAACTTGGGACATTTGGCAGATAGTATACGACAGTGACAGCGTCAGGATTGACATATACCAAGCTTTATATTGAATGTTGTCACAGATTGAACAACTCTTAGACGTTTGTGACGTGTTGAAGTAAAACTAAATGTTTCCTTAATGAACGCGTTGATGCAGGTTTTACACGAATGCTGAAACAACTGCCAAATGACGTCCTGAAGCGTTTCTATAATTTCTATTTTTCGCACAATATTCGACAGTGCTGTTTCGTGGTGTTGACAAACACACGTTGTACATACTTGGTACTATTGTAAACAATTCTCAACTTACAAGACTTTAGTAGGCAGAAAGCATTAAATTAACGTATTTGACACATTTTGACCCCTATTGACTAAACTGGTTATATCAACATCACACAGTATTTAGTTTTACATCATTTACCATGACATACCTCCATCCAAAAGATAAGTCAAGATTTTCCAAAGAAATACACACTCAATGAATATCCATTTTATAATTCAACAATATCTCATGATGAAAGTAAATACGTTTTTCAGACACTTGGGTTAAGCCCTTAAGGTAAAGAAAATCTATACGGCTTCTATAGTATCGTGTGATAAACGATACGCGAACTTCCTCCAGTTATTGACACGTGGAGCAGTGATGTAATGAACGAGATTCACATTCAGAAGAGTTCACTGACAGTTGATCTACTTTCAGTTCCGAGACGATGAATCGGTCGGTGACGGGGTCTGTACATGGCTTCTTCTTTTACTTTCAGATCTGATGAGAAATATGTTAGTTTCGGTTCAGGTTTATTTTTTGGTTTATTTTAGCGCTCCTTTAACGTTCAAAGTCTGCACATTTTAACGGATGTGTTGTTTCTTTTTTTCTCTTTCAATCGTCTTATTTGACGACTATTTGGTTTAAAAAGTAGTATTGACCGAATTCATTAGTCCATACTTGTTTTATTATGTATCTGATACAGAAACGATAGAAAAACAATAAAATACAGTCAAAATGCAACAGCTGGGACTACGGTCAAATGATGTTATGATAAAAATAGCATGACGTCATGCAACAATCGTTTGACGTTACTCAAGTCAATATGGCTTTTCTGGCGACAGTAACGTGATGACCTCTCGACCAATCAGATCGCTGGAAAAATATGCTTACATAATAATACTTGATGATGAAAAAAACATTATGATATCATTGGGTTGACGGTGACAGGGCATGTACAGCCTCTACTGTCAAAACGATATCTACTGGCGGATATGGCTTGATCTCACACAAGCGACATCTCCTGTGGAACAGAGTTTTGGATGGTTCAGTATACACTTTCTTCAAAGATTGAGAAAAACTATACGACATTTAAAATTGGAAAGGAAACAACGACGTTATAACAAGCTAAAGATGCCCGTTCAGTAATAGTCGTTTGGTAATTGGAAATAACATTTTATTCCAAAGACAAGTTTAAATTATGCACAATTAACGGGGGTTTTTTTAACATTGAAGCAAAAAAGTCTTTAATTGCCATTAATCCCTTTAAATTTACAGTATACATCCAAAAATACTCATTAGATAGTGCAATCATGCTTAAGTACTTTTAGTTTATGGACAAATTTACTTTAAAGGGAAAAATCATATGAAAACAGGAATAATCTTTAAAATAACATTTATAAAACAATAAAATGCTAAGATATTCCAAACGATAACAGCCCAGACGAACAATTAAATGCTTTAATGACAATATAAGAAAACTCGAGTAGTCGAACATGGTGGGTTTTTTTTATAGTGAAGATAGTTCGTAAGATTATCTACGAGCTTCCGATAGCAAACATTTATAATTCATATGAAAACAGTACATAGTGATAAGGCAAACAGTTCGTCTATTGCTACGGTTACCTTACCACAAAACAACCATTAAAGATACCGGTTATAATTGATAAAGATTTACATGTTATCAGTTGTCTAAGTGATTTTAACTAGAGAAAACTTTCAATCAAACGTTCTGAAATCCAATTTCTATGTTTAGTTCGATAAACGACAATCATTTTAATGACTGTGTCGCTTAACAAGTAAAGAGGCAGTCGTTTATTTTAGATGACTTTTATGGAGATTTAGTCATGTATAATTGGCTGTATATATGTATACTGTATATAACAACAATGACTGATGGTTATGCGTCTATGTGATCTACATAGTTTATATACTAGGCCGGAGTATCATAAAACTAGATCTCGATATCTTATTCATACCATTCACGTTTGTTTTCTCAAAATGTAAACGAAATGTTGATGCAAATAGGGTCGAAACGAGCCAAATTACTAGTTTCCGTATATCATACACATCAGGACAGAATATGGACAATAAACGGTGTCACTCACTCAATGTAAATATATACTTTTTCTGGCAATTAGTACAGGTGAAATATAGATATATGTCAGTTGACATTATCAATATGCATTTACTGTATTTTCTCAAAGAGTAGAGATGATATATAGATATCATGGCAAGTCACTTAACACAGTTTACACACCAGGACAGAATATGATAAATCAACGTTGTCTCTGTTATTCACACCATGCATATACAGATAAAGCCTAGTTATCTCAAGAGCATTGTCACAATAGCGCCTGTCACTGTCCCTTAGACTGCAGTGAGTTATCTTGTAATGTATATGTTACCGTCAATAGCAACATGTCTGTTTAACGTGACACATGTCAGAATGTACAGAGAAACAGAAAGCATCATGTAAAATGCAAAGCGAGAATATAGATGATGACAAGGTATAAACTATTTAAGGTCATTGTATGGTAACTCGACAATACAGGCAAGCTCGTAGATTTACACGACTGTCATAGAGAGAATAGAGGATATGATAGCATCGCATGTAGGAGACGATTTGTGAATTGTTTTTACAAAAGATCTGCCTAAATTGGAAGAGCATTGTGACAGAATGGTAGGAAATGCATGAATGTTTAATACCGTGTATTGTGATTTGTGTAAATAGATATTGCTAATTAATAATGAGTGGAACTATTGTATTAGGGCGAGGAAATGCCTGGGAAGATTGGGTTTGCAGGAAGCACATGACAATATATCAACATGGTAAGGATGATAAGGTTACGTGGTGGAGATAACTCTGTGTTTATTGATGGACCTGTCACATTGCGATGAGTCTACCGATCCTTTACTACTACACGTACTCTGATACCGTATCTACAGTCTACATCTTCATTAAATATATCCACGTCTAGCAGAATGGTTCAAACAGTAAAACACGAAGGTGAGAAATACAGTAATTAAGATTGTGTAGGTGTTTTAACATTAAATGATAACATCAAGGTATTTATACCTAAGGTCATAGATTTCTACCTTAATATTCGCTATGAAAACATACGTTTTACCAGCATAACTTCAATCCCCGATGCTCTGACCAACAAACTCGACATACAACAAACTTCAACCATGTTATGCAAATAATTATGAGAATTAAATATGAAACATCACAACATCTTTGTATTATTGATGAAATCCCAAACTCCAATACTGCTTTTCAATAGCATGATGTCCTGAAAACAACCATCAGACGAAAACTTCAACCATTATTTCTACAGTTTAACATGATTTTGACATCAGAATTCCATGGCAAAGTTTCACTATGCTTCTTGAGTTGGTTACCTTATGTATCATGTATGAACGACAGTGAATATTTTTTTTATTACATACATGTACATAAACATTTGTATACTCTTGATAAAATTTTAAAAAACAAGAGCTCTTCAACAGTCTGATGTGCTGACAAACATCCAACCGTCATGTATACAGATAATCCTATTGACATCAGAATTCCATATAAAAGAATTTCCAAATATTCCAAGTCATCATATAGATGCTCTCAGAACATATATTGTGATTAATGCTGCAGTGAGGAAGCAGGGATATTCCCGGAGTTAGCTACGTGTGTATACTAAGTGACAGGGGCGCCATTTGACCACCACCCAGCAGTCCATCACTGGCATCGAGTGGTGTTGAGTCGGCGACAAAGTGCACTTGTAATAGCCTTATTAATAAAGATATCTACATTTCCATTCGAGAGCAAATCGTTTCTGTCATACTGCAGTCCCGTCGGCCACCATCCGAGTGGCAACTTCGCCAGTGTGTCTGTGAGTGCTACACTGGCTCGCTAATACTCCACCTGCGGCATGTAGTGCTGGAACTGCATACAGTACGTGCTACTATCACTACGTATTACGTCCAACAGTATGTGACGGTGTACAGTTAGTTCAAAATGGTGGCTTAAGAACTTGAGATTTTAATTAAATAATGCGTTGATTTCTCTCAAATATGGTGTACGTTCATTTACATTGAACTGTCTAAGGTTGTATTTACATTATCTATATTGCATTGTTATCTGGTGAGATTATTTCACTTTATTTGACATAAATGTCGTCGTATTTACATTGTCCTTTCGTTAATGCATTATACTTTAATTTATTTTGTGAACATTCCTTGTATGGAGGAATAGGTTTGAACGTATGTAGGTATATGGTTATCAATAAGTAGCATGCATTATGTTGACGGTTCTTGGATTGGCTTATGCATCACACTGTTCAAAAGATCGTGTCTTTGGATATGTATAATGTATATTATAGAGCTGGTTTGTATGTGTATATACAGTGCTCTCCATACACTCCTTAATCTGACCATGTAAAACTGTAAAATCTGAAATTAACTTTAAGCACACACAGTATCCCTTTGTGTAACATAATCGGTATTTTCAGTTCCTGAACATTTAAAAGAAAGTTCAACACATCATCAACGTTTTTTTTTTTTTAAATCTTCATAAAAGGCAAGTTTCGCTCAATAATAACCCTAATTCTTAAATTTACCATAGTAACATGACCATTTGAGTGGTAAGTTCCAAAAACATAAATGCTTTGAATGGAAGACACTTTCCTGTCATTACATTAAGGTATATGCGCTACGATATCCTTATCAAAAACAAATGTTCCTCATGTAAGTATTACACTTCCTACATAGTTAAAAATGCAATTTCTAAGAGAATAATCACTAATTGACAATATTAAGAAACTTGAAATGTACAACATGTACATTACGAGGAGTGTTTTCCCTGTGAGTGGCAGCTATTAGCGAGTGTACTTGCCTTATAATTGATATTAATTCGTTCCTGAAGTCAGCAGGGTGAGCAAGCAGTGCGGGCGATCTATCATTGCATAATTAATCAGATAACATTGAGGGAAGAGAGTGAGGGCATAGGCCAATTATACAGGCTGACAGAGGTAGATAAGGCAAACATGGCACAGGCAAATAGCTGTCTTCAAATCACCCTGTCACACTTCTTTCACTTTCCCCGACAGGCTGGAAAAACGTGATGAAATCTCCATCGTTACAAATGAAGATAAACTCGTCAAGAAGGGCCTGGTCTTGTTCAAGCAATCTGCTTTAATTCATCATCAATTTTCAAGGGAAGATGTTGCACAACACGATTCTCTGACGATACCGGCCATCATCTGGTGCAGAAGGGGAGGAGGGGGTACGGGGGACCCTTGGCACTAGGGAGAGGGGGTATGAATATGGGTGTGGCTTTGAATTAAATTGAAGCTGCTGGTTCTTAATCATTGTCTTCGTTATATTAATCTTACGACTGCCATAGGATTCGCAGTAGGATGTTTCTGTGAAAATGGGGTTACCAACTTCATTAAGAACAAAATAAAGTTTGACACCAATAATTGTCTATGTTCATGCTTCATGCTAAATATCAGTTCTTAAATTGCTGTGGTGAAGGTATACAGTATATGAAAATGACAATCGAATGAAAAACGTGAACGTTAATATATCTGGATTCGACAATACGAAATGCTGAGAATGAATAGAAAGTGTTGTTATTGGTTTCCTCAATATACTGTTCATAGTCTTGAGGGTCATTCAGACATTAGAGGTTAATACAATACATCTCATAATGCACAAGTGTTCTAATACTTAAACAAAAAGTATCAACGTGAGACTAAATAATATATATTTCTGAAGAACATGTCATTCGTATAAATGAGTGTATACGTCATAGGCCATTCTCTTGGTCACCAGAAAAAAAAACCATCAGTAAGTTTGAAGACAGTAGTATAGTCTGAGCGCGTACGATTAATAGTCATGGTAACGAAATTTCTAATCTAAAAACTTTAAAATATAACTTCTAAGAACAGGACTCTGTACATGACTGAGTGATGAAGACTTCAGACCCACAGAAGGTCGCACCATCTGGAAATGGTCTCGTTTGTCATCCAAACTTCTCCTTCACACCATGCCCGGTGAACTGGGTCCCCCTTGCTCCGACCAGTCTGTCGTTGATCGCCGTGTTAGTCGAGACGTGTGAGTGTGACGGATGTACTACGTGGCTGATCCGTGATGACGGCTGCCGGACAAATGAAACATGGTCTGGTGATGGCTGGACACTTTGATAGATGTTCTCTCATGCCGGAACGCAGAATGCTCGCATTTGGAGAGGCATAAAAACTCGGAAGATGCGATATATCGCTCATCTGACAGGCGATGGGGAGCAGGCAGACTACAATATAACTTATGTTCGCCCGTTAATTGCGACAAAGTTGATGAATCGGCGTTCAAGTACATCATTAAGGCTAATTTATGTGGGCCTAGAGGTGACAACATCTTTGTCATAGCATTGTCAGCAAATGACAACTGCACGTCACGTGACAGTAATGACTCCGCGGTGAATGATTGAAGTTGGAATTGTTTGAAATTTAGATCGATATGGGTCGGGTTATTATTTTTTGTTTGACAATGAAAATGTTCGCCCTTTCCTTCATCATGATACCGTGTTAACTATGGAAGATCTTCTTTAAGAATGTCACACAAATATGTCTTGTAGACAAATGCATTCAACCAATAAGAAAAACAAACCGAAAATTATTGTATGATTTGATCGTTGTAGTGATTGATATCACATCCTTCTTCAGTTTGTATTAATTAATGGTATTATCGGATCTCGTATCTACAAAATTGACGCTCGGTATCCCAGACTAGAATTCATTTGATATGGCATATTATGCTCAATATAGCCAAGGCTCGTTTATAACAAGACGAGGGAGCTCAACATACGGACAATGAAGAGATCAAAGAGTTTCACTTGTATCAATATTCATCTTTTTAAATTTTAAAATGTGGACGTAAGTCTGTAGCGTTTTGTGTTTTATGAGATCAAGATATTTACAAACTTATGAATCAGTGTCGACACTTTTTCATAGTACAACGTGAGCTTCTCTCCGATTGACATTGACACAATATATGTTCCTCTAAGTGAAATTATGACCTTTGTCGGGGATGATGAGAAGGTGATACAGAGTCCCTGGTCAACGTAACGTCGCAAATAATATACGTAATAGAACTACATCCTTCGAAACTCTTCCCTCGAAAAAAGCCTTTTCCTCTCCAATGCTTCATGATATACGTTTGTTCAGACCGTCCGTAGAAGATATAAGTCAAGAGTTATGGCCATGGCAAAGAGAAAGCGTATGATTTGCGAGGCAGAAGTTTGAACACAGAGGCGCGTACCTCATTAACACAAAGCATGATAAATGGGTGGCTGTTGTATTATGACGATATGAAAACAAACATGACAAATTACGACAGTTGTGCAACAAAGAAACAGACGCCTGGGAAGTGAAAGCAATTGTTTATCTGTCTAAAACAGACAGCAGAGGAGAATTGGGGCCGTGGCGTGAAGCAGAGGGTCAGCAGATCCGCCTGTCTTCACCTTGTTGATTTAGCATCGTTTTTATCATATATACGGTTCCTAGGAACGGATTATCTACAAGAACGCGAGTCAGGACGTGCTGGTGAGGTGATGGAGAGAGGGGAAAAGTACGAACAAATTACAGAGGTTGTAAATTATAGATATGGTATGTGTCCGGATAAGCGATCCGAATGACGACAGGAACTGACAACTGATAGCGGATGAAAGAAGATAGACGGATGAGAGGAGAGCTAAGCCATTTCTACAAGATGAATGATTATCAACAGTTGTTTTGTGAGCGAAATGGAGATTGTGTCTTTCATCAACTAGCCTATATATCATATCAATTAACATTGGTGTTGTAACTTGAGTAGCCTTCCCTTCTTTCTTGTCCGGATTTTAATGAAGCGAGAAAAGATGGCGGACATAGATTGACGAAAGCACGACGTATGCACTATAAACATGTAGGTGCTGAAAGAATTTGGCTGAGGGCGACTGAGGGTGATATCGTTACTTGTGCTTTCAGCTTAGGGTCTACATTCTGTGCATTCTGGTCGAACATACTCTAAAAACTGTTGGGCAGGAAACAGTGTGTCAATGGTTCAGGTCTCTGGGCAGAATTCTCTTTTGGACATTCCAGTTTTTGTATGCAAAAGTCACCATTTTAAATGGAGAATTGCCTCGGTGAATCAGAAGTCACCTCACTGTTTAACATTCCATCACATGATTGGGTTTAAGATACACTTCATCATTTTTAACGAAGAACCCTCAGTTTTGATATAAGAGAAACCAGAACACTACCTTGTGGACGATGAAGATTTTCGTTTTGGAATTATAACAGGTCTATGTATAATGGGATGGGGACGGGTTGGTGGGAGGGGTGAAATTACATCGCCACAATGAATTGTTTATAGTAAGTCCTGGAACAAGCATAAGTTCTCAAACGTTTGTATTTGTCGAACTTTATTATTTTATGTAAGATGCATAACATCTCTTTCACAGTCACGCTGCCTAAAATTTAAAACGAAAATAAATGTTATTGGACGTACAATAACATAGTCAATCGTCTGTTTAATGTTACTTCAAACAGAGGATATTTGATTATTTTCTCTTTTACATCAAAACGATCTGTATTGGCAGACCCAATTGACGTTTTGACGCTTTAACAGCGAATATTTACACAGACTCGTATTATAAAGGACTAAGCGCGAACACGTATCGCCGTTATCAATCTAAATTGCAAACAAGAGTTCGTTATACATAACGGGCACTTATAGATAGATATTTGATGATTCCGTTCTAGGGAGACACATCCCCAGGGGTGAAGTGATAAGGTTGTTCAAACCACGATGAGACGATAACATCTGACAGTACCAATAACCGCGATAGACTCCAAGCACATCACTTCCGCCGCTGAGGATTGTGGGATTGGGTTTGAGAAACAAGCCAGACGTCCGACCACCGCAGAGCAGGGTGATAACGTGTCTTATCTTCCGCTTATCCGTATCTTATCATCATCTCGTAATTCATCGCGTGGCTTTTTAATTTTGAAGAATGGTGTCAGCCATTTTGATTTTTTGTAATTAGGTGTGCGTTGGTGCAGTCGAACAGCGGCTACGGAGAACAGACATTCATGGGTTTATGCTCAGTTGGGCTCAAGTTTGAAACTACATTTCTGCCAGTTTATTACACATTACACATAAATTTCAGATAATTGCTCAGCTGTTTGTAGCGGACTCGTGTTACCAAACTGCACTGTTGCATTGAAACAGGCATTGATGTCGGAGTTATCAAATCCGCCAACACACAGGGGTGTCGTTAGGAGAGTAATGTTAAGTACAACACGTTTATGTGCATTTTGATTCTGTGCTACCAACTGGTTCAGCCTCGTTTAGAGAAGGAAACGTGCATGGGACAAGAACATTGGTGTTGGTTATTACTTACATTTAGGCTTTTTCTGTAGAGTGTTTGTTGCTGAAGATATACTTTTAAAAGTTTTGGTTCATTTTAACTGTTAACGTTGTTATCACGACATGCTAGACCAGACCACCAGATTACATGAATTTACATACAAGTATGTATGTTACTTTTTCACTATTTACTTTCATGAAACTATACATTTACTGGATTGGCCAAAAGTTAAAGAGCCATTGAGTATGTAAGTGTTTCAAATAAAACAATATTTTTTTAAAATCTGCTTATGACATCAGTTGCTAGAGAAATCGTTGATCTACAACATGGCATATGCTTTATAATATTCATATCACGACATTCCGATTTGATAAACGCGTGTCAATATGATATGACGTCATATAAACATAATTCCCTTTATTGCATAAAACGTACTAAACAGCAACACGTTTTTCCGAGGCACACATACTTGTCAATTTCATAAGTCGCCATAGCAACCCACGAAAGATTATTGTCACACATTACCAAATATGACGATTGTTATATAAAAAGGGCAGTAGCACGTTTTTTCGCTCAAATAAGTCGATGAAATGCTTTTGAAAAATAATGTCACCAATAGTAAAACACCCTTCTCTCTTCGGAAAATCAAGTTACAAAAGAGTGTACACGGTTCCGGAAAGCCATGGGTATCGTTATTGTCATTCGAAATAATAAAATGTGTTCACAATAAAATGGCCGCCATGCAATTTTTACGCTTTATTTTCAACACCGTTATTACCACTGCGGATAATCGGTTTGTGTAATAAGATAGTTTACCCTCTAAAGTAAATATAGATGACATAAACTATCATTAAATATGGGACATTTTAAAAAATAAAATTTTGAAATAACGTGCTACTGTCCCTTTAACATCCGTCCGTCTATCTGTCCGTCTGTAAACATTTCGCTTTTTCGTATTTTTCTTAAGAAACACTTGGTCTAGGGAGCTGAAATTATGTGTGCAGACTCCTTGGCCAATGGGGATTCTAAATTGTAAATTTGGTGACCTTGTGACCCCAAATAGGGTCACAGGGATCACGACCTTAAAAACCTATTTACATCTTCCTCTACAGTACCAATGGGTCCAGAAAGCTGAAATGCTGTGTACAGACTCTTTGGGGATTCTAAATTGTAGATTTCGTGAACCTGCGACCCCAAAAATAGGTCACAGAGGTCATGACCTGAAAACCTATTTTTATCTTCTTCTCAAGAACCACTGACCCTAGAGACTTGAAATTGCATGTACAGTCTCCTTGGCCAATTGGTATTCTAAATTGTAGATTTCGTTATCCTGTGACCCCAAATATAGGTCACAGAGGTCATGACCCGAAAAGCTATTTTCATCTTGAGATTTTATGTGCTCTTCAAAGGGAGGTAATTTAAAGGAAACAACAGTGATGAATTGAATCTTCAAGTGTGTCTTTATTTGTAGTGGATTTTATCTCTGGCCTCAAAGATAGGTCAGAGGGGTAAGGACTTTAAGACCTGTTGTATCTTCTCCATTTAAAGTGCTTCCTATTTGTTGTACCTCTCACCTAGAAGTTAACATTTTGAATTATTTAATGCACATAAAGCCTGATGAGCTAAAGAACCAGTGGCTCTATTTCTTTTAATTTTCGGTATGTCTATCAACATAATCGATGGCTCTTTAATACAGAGTATGGAAATACTTATGTTACTCAACATATAACTTAGGAAGGTATTTAGATTCGTACGTTGATATTAGTGGAGTATTAGTTTCTTTCCAGCGACTCAAAATATAAAATAAAATAAACACACTTTCACACTTGTAAATGTAACTGAAGTACATTCCAATAAGAAAATACGAATCGATTGTTTTTTCAAATACCCCATCAGTTGCCAATACAGCTCTCACATAACAAATAGTTATTTGCTTGAATATATTTCGTCCAACTGCGAGAAGAAGAATAAAGCCTAGTTCTTATGTTCCAAGGTTCTATTTGTCCACGACAATCCCCCAGTAGGATGCATCAAACGCAGCTAAAACCTTTATCTCTTCCATTTAATTTCTTTGAATTCAATTTCAACTTGAACATGTTCGTTAAGCGCCTTGTTTGTTTCAAAGTTGTTGTTGAGAATATTTACCCATGATGACAATGAACCCTATATCAAGACTATGCTCCGGATCCACATTTTAAACTTAATCAAAACCAGGATATATCTGTCAGATATATGCATGACCAAATATGTCAATAACATTTCGAAGATCAAGTCATTATTCACTTACAGCTTACCGCCAGTATTCTTCTGATGCATGTATGAATTTACATCTAGCGATATTGACATCGTACCACGTTGAGCATGCGAGAAAACGCTAAATTCAAAATCACATTTTGTTTATTTTATAATTTATAATAATTTATATATTGATATAATTGGTTAGAATTCATCTTGGCATGGCCTCAATGCAATCCTTTCGCAAGATGCAATGTCAAGCTTCGGGAGATATCAGTGATATTGTATCTACTAAATTTATATTGAGTGAAGTGAGTGATCTTAGAAATTAATTTTAATCATTTAATCTATAAATATCTTATCATTTGATTTATAACTGTCATACCATTTTATTTACTGAAAGTCTAACACTTGTTAATGAACTGCGTGTACCACTCCGTCACTTTGCCACCCTACCTAGACCACAGTGTACAGTTACAACGCTTTGTTGAGCTTTACAGGCACTTTACCGTCGTATCGGAGGGCATTTCAAGCCATTAATTGGGTGTAAGGAGAGCATCCAACACCGATTCAACACATCAACCCATAAATTCTAATGGGTATAAATTTTCCATAAACTTGAATCCACTGTGGTCCCCCAGTGTAAATGGATGTAATTATAAGTCGGGAACGAAGGCCTGGCAAAGCCTTTCAACAAAGCACGAGACAGCAGTATTGTACACACGGGCAGATCAAAGAACTACTCGCCTGTTTGTCATATCTCTGTATCAATTATATCTCAGTTGATATCCCAGCCTTGTCAATAAATCAGCCATATCTACTTGTCTATCATAGCCGGGAGTCCATGCTAGTGACAGACTAGCGACGCCACGCTACAGTCTCGGGCTTGACACTTCCCCAGGAGTCGAGTGGGAGTTGGGGCATAAATCACACATCGGCCCGGGGGTAGAGCTGTCTTTCTTGATGAAGGGGGAGGGGTGGGAAATATTCCTTATAATGTATTTGATGAAGGAATCGAGGCACATAGATGTTGCTATCTGAGGTTCTTGTTGCTGCATTAAATATTCCACCGGACATGGGTTGGTAACAGTGTCGTCTCGAGGTGTTGCTTATAATGTTTTGACGGGGGAGGTATGAGGGTCAGGACTTCATTGTTTACCCTTAAATAAATAAATAAAAAAATATTTTTTTGTTATTGCTTGTTTGCTTTTCGGAGAGGAGGGGTTATATTGGTTGATCTTCAACTTCTCAACCTGGACTCTACCTGTTATTGACATTGATATAAGTATTTGGAGTTTTTATCCTAAACGTCAGTTCGTTCTTCATCTTGGATATGTGTTTTGGCTTTTTCATTTAAAGTTCTTATAACTTGGGGGGTCCATTCCAGTTTCCGTGTCTCGTGTACTCCGAGAGGGAGACTCTAATTGTCAATCTCAATATCCTAGGGGAGGGTGAGATTGCCTGTCGTCCATGATGTACGGGGTCGGTGGAGGGCCGTTAATGTCTTCCTTCTAGTAATCACCTCGACTATGATGTTGACGATAGTGGTGATATATGGCTCCGTGTAACGTTATTGTTGCCTCCTGTTTATTGAATATTTGTGGGCCTGTCAAAATTTGATATGGTTGTGATCTATTGCTCCTGGCAGGTGAAGTCGAGTTTGCCACCTTTATTGACAAATGCACTTCAGTGACTCTTCAAACCTTTGACAAACACCCTTTGAGGTGTGGGCCGAGTATAAAAGGAGAGATATTGTCGTATGTTCTCCCCATGAGGGAATGATATATCTACACTATCTATCTATTGACACAGCGATTCACGCTCTGCTCACAATGAAGACTTAATTTGAAGTATCTGATATTTCACGTGTTATATAAGAATGTGTATAGACCTGTTTAGATATAGTTTGCCGTATCTTTAAGTGCATTTTGTCATGACGTTTATTTTTATATTCAAATTTGCGATAGCTCCCTATGTGAATAGAGACAGATGCACACACAATAAAGAATTGATTTGATCGATATTCTGGTGAAAATCATAAACATAACATGTATCAAGCTTATCTACATATTTTGAGCAATGGTTTATATCAGAAATGCTTATATTTCTTATGTCTAAAGTAAAGTATAATTTATTCATGTTTGTAAATAGTGTTGTCACACACATCAAAACATATTTACAATGTCTTATCTTCTGACGTTATAACTTTGACTTAACTCTGAAACAAGATCCCTCTTAACCAAAGAAAAATCTATCCACGTCTTGTTGGGTGTTATCGTGTAATGCCAAAAGGCTCATTTCGCAATGTTGATCTAATACCTGCATTAGTTGTACAGCACAAAGGGTAGTCCACCATGACTTCAAGACGGATGTACACGAATCAAACAAGAACTCCTCTAAGAAAAACGTCATTAAGCTTTGACGGTCTCTCAAAAAGAGACCTTGCCGATAATGAATTACCTCATATATGTAATTCAGGTTGGTATCGACAACCTGATCGATCATAATACATCAATTGAGAAGGACATGGCTTTAAAGGGGCTCACATTTCTTGTCACCTGACTACAGCATTGATCGCAGGGACATGTATCTGGAGCTCAAACTTACAAGCGTATTAATTTTTTAAGATACTAAACCTGTCTGGATATAAGCTTGTAAATTCCATGTCCTTCGTGTAGTTTGAGAAACTCTGATATTTGTAATGAATTGTATAGCTAGTCGCCTGAATACCCAGGTATGCCAAGGGCTTTTTGTATAGCAGTGGATTTAGGAGGAAAACTTTCTGAAAGTATTTGGCAAGGAAACTTCTGACGTTAATCCGTCCATGACAAAAAAGAAATGAAGGAAGCTTTGAAGCCTACTGAGTGTAGATTAGCATGGTTGAGGTTGACGGGGAGGGAGTGCGTATAATCGCTATGTTTACACCCCAACAAGTCGCGCACCGCCGTATCTGGGGAACACGCCGCGAGTTGTGGGGTGTTCGTCATTATAGAGGTACTAACAGGCGAAACATTGCCGATAAACCTATCAAACTTATACCAAAGAGGGGATAACAGTAACATAATCACCATTTGTCATTCTATTCCAAATCACTCAGCCTGACGTGAAGGCATTTATCTTGATAATTCCAGCGACAAGTACTGCACTAATCTAGAACATAGGCGAAAGGCGCTACTAGATTAGCAGTTCGGAGTAAGCCTGTGTGTTCAGTGCGCATGCGCGTGCTATATGATACACGAGATTGGGCAAACGGCGTTAACATCAGACCCTGGTAAATCTTTTGAATCGCTTTGATTTAAACCAGCAGAGAAAATTATTGCGCACTCTTGACAGATCAGTATTTCTCGATCCCGTCTGTCGACCAGGGTCATTGGAGCCATGTCTCTCTGTCTGCGATACGGTCCTGCCCCCTGCCCTCTGCGGGACCCTGCCCCGTTCCTACCCCGTACTCTTGTCAAGTAGCGGGCCCTCCTCGCCCCCAGTCGCTAATACACGATCAATCACTCCTGTGGGTCACGCACAGTCACACGAGAAGGCGATTCCTCTGTCAAATTTGTTTGACTAGATATTGACAGATTCGAGTATTTGTTGTCGTCCGGCCGCCGCCCTCTCCACGGCTCCTCAGAACAAAGTAGAGTGTTTTAATTCCCGCTGTTTATTCGTGTTATTGTGGCCGGACAAGCAAAGCGCTTGTTGCATTTGTCACCGGTGCACTTAGATGAGCAGCGTATAGGGGGCAAGCCCTATCATCAGTCAGACTCAGGAATCAAGCCCTTTATTGCTTTTAACGCTGGTGGCAGTTTAATCTTGATATTTATCACAAACGGTGGCATTCGGGAAGATTTCGGCCCGCATTTCTCAAGTGCGGAGGAAATTTCAATTTGTATTGAGATTCTTCTGTCCTGCTATGACAGGCACGGCGTCTAGAGAGGCATCCAAGCCAGCAATATATCACCCTTCCTGAGGAAATTAGCCCCTGTACATCAAACCCAATTGACATAAAAATTTCTAGTTATCGGAAATTACTTGGGAAGCATCGCCCAGCGGCTGTCGAGATAGGAGAGGGCGAAACATGGCCGTACCATAGCGTACATCACGGGGGTGATAAGACAGAGCCGTTTCCCCTCACCCCCGGGCCTGGTTCCATGTAGCGGAGGGGAGGCAGGGGTGCCCCTAGATAACGCCTGTCAGCCTGACATAGGCTATGGCTGTAAGTTCTGGCATATGGAGATAAAATCCTTCGCTGATGCCCCTTAACTTTACACTAAGCTGACAGAAAAGCGTGACTCCCTTTCGGGTCTTTGTCAAATATAGGAGTCCTTTCTTGTTTTACGATGCACAGCTGTTCCTGGATGTCGGTGGCTGTTTGGTCGGCGCTTCGAGGCAAATTTATGTGAAGGTTTTCGCGTGAACCCGACTCGCTGATTGGTTGATAGGAGGATGTATTATCTGTGTGATTAGACATAATGCAGAAAGGGGATGGTAATAAACATTTTCACACCCCGCGTAATACCTTACCCAGTAATGGGGTAATAAGCAGCGGTGTTCTGCCTCAAACACAACTGTGTGCGATAAAACACTTTAAATACTGTCGTTTTAGATAGCAGTTGTGCAGTGTTTCCATTAGAGGCACTCGAGACGTGTCACATCATGGTGGGAGAAGATAGCACACGATGTATTCGTCCCTCACACTGCCAACTTTCACCACGTTATCAACACACGGTACGAGAGTACAGCAAGACTCTCCCATAAATTAACCAGACTTGAGCGATTATAAATGAACCTCTAATGTATCCTGAAACCTCTTAAATTGAATTAAAGTAATTCGAAAAAGAAGAGCAGTATTTCCTTTTAAGCGTTTGAAGAAGTGATGGATGTCTCCGTTTACTGCAAAGATACTTATGCAAAATATGTTTACATTCATTTCCACTCTTTTGTACACGACGGTTCAATAATTAGAAAGTTACGTATGGTTAATATTTATTTTAAACTTTGTTTTTCGAAATTTGAAACATAGACTGTCAATAGTTGAAAATATTATTGTATTTCATTGGTTTCAATAGACCATCTTGAAGAACGTTAGCTCCATGGACGTATGTCGATAAACTTAATGCAGTGTAACTGACCACAAAGATACTAAATCAGAAATCAATTAGTATACGAATACACATATATTTTCACCAAACTGTGAGGTGAGGTGTCCGGGGTTGAGCTGTGGTTCTATACTAAACAATCTTTAACACATCTGTAAGTTTTATAGGTTCGTTTGCAGCACATATGACGCCGCAATGACCATGAATTTCACGAAAGCAAAATCAAACGACGAAGGACGTTAATCACCGCTTTGCATCTCTTTTTCATTCTAATTTCAAAGAAAAGTCAAAGACCGAATAACGTTTCTGGAGTTTTTCACTTACAAGGGCAGTCTTGCAGGTTAATACATATGCTGGGTCTTTATCAAAAGAAAGCAGCGACGTCAAGGGACGTCAACATGGAAATGAGGCTGCGAAATCAATCTAAGAAACTGACATGGAAAGTACATTAGAGCAGACTTCTAACCTAGGATAGGACCTAGAGGAATAGAGGATGAGAATTAAATGATAAAATTCCTGACATTTCCATAACTAGAAATAAATGAAGATTGTATCTTAGTTAAGGCTGGGAATGGAATATAACTTGATGTCCACTGCAGAGGAATCCCGCGAGAAGGGCCTCAATTATAGCCCCATCAATCATCTTACAAGTGTCATTATGATTGAGTCAACGACCCGTCAATCATGTGTCGTGTGATGAATGATGCTGCCAGGCCCACGTGTTTAAACAATGGATAAGTAAATACATCCCTGTTTACAGACACGTTTGGAATGGCCTTATCCTCGACTTTCCTTCCATGGCGGATTGCTCTCTCAGCTAGTGTAAGCCTTTAAACTGACCTGGTACAATTTTTCTAAGGGCTATGTGTCATACTTGATCACAGGCATTGTTTGTACAAGCTTAATCTGAGAAGGATTGCCTTGTGACAATGTCAACGTCAAAGTTGGATTCAACGCCACAACCCCTCTCACCCCTCCCCCAACCCCCTCCAACACCCACTTCCCTCAAATTGTTATCTGTTGGTGACGAAGATAGGTAATGGAGTCTAAGTGTAATGAATTGATTTCACTCTAAATATCTTCATCGTATGTAAATCATAATATACCTGTTATTCACCTTCAAAACATTATCACACGACGACGACGATGTCAAATTAGGGTCTCAAACTGTCTAGTATTTGGTATCAACATGTCGTTTCCAGCGGGATTTGTATCTAATTAACAAATTTCCCTTGAATTCGATGTTGATTCTGAATATTCTATTCGTGCATTATTGCCTGCTATAAGACGATTCTGTATAAGTTTGGTTTATATTGAAGTGTAGCCCACAGAATCAGTAGAAGGCGATCATACTACATGGATCGGAATCTAAGTAGTATTGTTTTGTCATTGGAATTGGATGAATAAAGTCAAATATATATATTCATTCTCATATATAGATAATATAAGATACACAAAAATAAAGATATATTGTCAGTACATCCCATTAAAATAGTCACAAATCTTAAGAATACAGCCATATGAATTAATGCAATGAAGATAAAATGCACTCAAATAATACTATTCATGTACAGTACTTAGTGACATTATAGTGATATCTGACAATGGTTGACTTCTGACACCGTCAGTGTCTGTCAAATATAGGTTCTAACTGCCTCAGATTTGTTGGTATAATATTCATTATAACGGTAATGACATGTGAGAATTCGTGTTCTAAAACGAATAAAGGATATGCAGTATTTTATCATCATATAGTTATTGCATATTGTGAAAAGAATATATCAGCATCTAACCCCATTTGTTGAGAATGACATGCATATTCAAGGCTGTAAGAAAACATATGATTTAAATAAATATTTTTTCATCAAAATCTTGTATGTGCAAGATCAATGGTGCATTAAAAGTATGGTAATAGAAAAACGGACCCTTCACAGTGTGATGTTAGCTGAAAATAAAATATAAAAACTTAGACAGATATTCAGACTGTTTTAGTTCCATAAATAACAAAATCAATAAAGAAAGAGAATAAATACAACAGACTCGAACATATTTCTGAGTTCCAGAATAGCTCATTTTCCACTCATGTAAACTCATAAAAACATTCATCGGGAATATACTACCACACCAATCATTCATCTCTGCATGTGAAGAAGACATTCCTTTATACCACGTTAAAACTCTCTTATGGTCAAAAACCATTTGTGGTATGCGAAGCAATAGAGTACGACCAACCATTGACGACTATCTGTGTATACTTAGTGTAATGAGGGAAACACGACAGAGCATAGGTCACCATTAACCTACAGCAGGTTAGGTTGCTTTGTCTCGGTCGAAGGAAGATGAAACATCCTCGTTATTTATACATTTAAGCGTGTAGCCTCACAATACACTCATTGTCATGTAGCGCATGGAATATTGATAGCCAATAGACATAAAACCAGTCGAACATCTCTAAGAGGCTTCGGTTCCTTTGAAACATGCTTTAGAGACGGAACCTCGTCATGCGGAAGACATTTTTGCTGTGTTATTGTCAATCCACGGCTTGTTTAAAATGTCGATGAGTTTAAAAACGAGTTCTTTGGGCGGAATAATGCTAAGACGTGTAATGATAAAACTCGCAGGTAGCGCTTTATCGTACAGGATCAAAAGAATAATTCACCGCAGGAAAGATACATTTTTCAAACTTGAAAAGAAGAAACATGTTTCTTGATATTTCATCTTGTTTTAATTATTGAGACAAAGCTGACATAAAAAATAATTTGATTAGCGATGAAATGATCATACATTTCGACGTAGTGAAGGTTTTATTAGACTGAAATGAGAATTGCCTATTTACAGCTATAATGTTTATTTTTTCCTGGGAAAACTACATAGCATGTCCATCTTCGTTAAAGATTAATCCCCACAACATAATGAGTGTTCATTAAACTCGCTGTATAGTTTGTGTCGCCTCTATATGGGATCATTACATCTCCAAGACTGTTTGGCTACGAAGTGGACATTATATTATGTCTTATTTATACATCCAAATTGATATTTATCCACGATGTGCCATAAATTTAATCCATATCACCATTGTAAAATTTTAATTATCATTTCCTTTAGGCTGCCACACGGAATAATCTTAATACAATAAGCATGCTCGTCCTTTCTTGATAACAAGCTCAAAGTCAAACGACGCCGAAAAGTCGTCTTGAAATGTATAAACTCCTTAATAGGCATTAGCATTTCGATATGAATATGGCAAAATCACAAGTTTATGGCCTGGAGCAAAAGTTTACTTGACCAACTTCTAAACATTATTATTACTAAACTGATTAAGTTACCTGATTATCCTTTTATCAGATTATCTGACCTGTTAATCACTATTAATCATTATTGATTACGGGATTAGATTATCTCGTTAACTCCTTACCTGACATGATGGTCTATATAACGAGTTGACACGCTATTTTACTGGACGTAATATGGCTTATTATAAACCTATATACTTACATAAAACAAACACATTGTAGTATTTACTGATTTTGTCTATCGACCAGTATCCGGGTTGGTGAACAAAGTATTAGTAATGTACCTACATAACAAAGGAGTGAAAGAGGAAAGTCGTGTCCATTTGGTTTGCCTGTCAGTAGCTGAGTTCATCAAGTAGAAAGTATACACGTAATATATATGAATAAAGCAGGTTAACCTATTATATAAATGAAGTATCTAGAGTGAATTAGTTATGAAAGATTAATAGGACTTGCTTGGCATGATTGAGCTACTTTCCAGTGACTCAAAAGATTATTATTCTCAACTTTAGTATTCATGAAGGTGATCCTCCCATGATGATTGAATGATCAATGCCATATATGACTATTATCAGATTGTGTCACATCTTATAATTATTATGATATTCAAAGTCATAACATCTTGGATCACATTTTGTGTGTGGCAAATGTGTATAGTTTTCAATTCGACTCTGGTGAAGCGATTGTATTAACGTTGATACAATTCCAAACAAGGTCCATAAGTAAAATGTGACCTTTGCCCTCTTAAACGTGAAACATGTATTCAAGTAAAAATTACTGGTTTGCGAGTTTGAATTATTTTTCAATGTATTCTTTTCTGAGTGACTGCAAAACATAAATTTTGCTTTTCAACTATCAAAATAATGACGACTCAAAGATTCAATACTTAAGTAATTTAAGGATAATGAAATGAATTTAGCGGATCCATTTGTGTTGGGAATTACTATATATTCATCAACAGATCGAAATCAATGAAATAGAAGTGAAAGCATCGTATTTACCAGACGTGACATATTTTCCAAGCCTGAATGATAGTGTAGCCACATGGGTGAGTGATTTATGACTACCGTGCAAGGCAGAAGGCAGGAGGTTGTCTGTTATATACATTCAACTACAAACACAAACATGTCTTGGCACACATTGGGTTAAAGAGCTGATTAAAATCAGATTCAGTCTGCATGTTAATCGTGCATTAGATGCGGCTTCTTTGATCTTTGCAATCGCTCATGACGTTGAGTAACAAACCTGTCAAAAGAAATGAACATGTGATTTTGCAGGAAGAGTCCGAGGGAAAGTGGGCGGGGCCAAAGCGCAATCTACCACGCCCCTCAGCTGATGTCGATCAGCTTTCGAAAACAATTTTACCGACTTTCTCCGTTTTCCAAGTTGTGTTTATCCGCTGTTGTTCTTTATTTCCTGTGTGGCTTTGGTATTGAGGCAAATAAATACCAAGGTTTGAACTCGGCATATGTACCCCATGAGTTTGTGTTATACAGAACCCACGTGTTCGTACCATCTGTCTTTCCTAGGGTTTCCTGCACTTAGGTGACCACTTCTAAATGTTTCCGGTAACATTGCAACCTGCTTCCACTACAAAATGTTACCATGGATTTACATACATGTTGTCGAAATTTAAACTGAAATTTGAACTGAAAAATCCATGCGGAGTTTAAATGTAATATAATGTGCACAAGTCATGATCACGCACAGGGGCGTGTAGGCCTGCCCCTTGACTGTGTAAAAAATATATTTAAAAAACCTTTAATACAGTCCATTGACCTGTAGTACATGTTCTGAAATTTGGTTGATTAATTTGGATCTAATACCACTTATGGACTATGCCACATCGGGCTGTTTTGGATCGCTGTTGTATTGTTGGGTAAGAATATCGAACGATCGGAAAGATGAACCGGAAAAAGGTCTCACAAACAACTGACATTCATCTTGAAATGACATTAACTCTTCGTTCATTTCCTGGACGATTAAATTGACAACTCTGGAATTGACAGCATATGATATGTTTCTGATAGTCTGATTCAGTTCAAATGTATATATTTGTTTTATTCTGATATGGTTTCATATCCATTGTCTGCATTCATCGAAATTCACTTAAGGAATATGATTTGAAAATTAAACTATGATATATTTTTGCAACTGTTTTCAAATATATTAGATATGTCAATTTATTTTTAACAAATTTTAAAAGAGACACTTAAAGATAACAAACGCAAATCTTATATTGACCCCTCTGTATATGTATATGTGTGATATATTCATTAACCAGCCTTCTAATCAATGGCCACGTTTGAATGTAGAGGAAGTACTAATATTTTTTCAAAAATGGCAAGAGACATCCCTTTCTTATCCATCTTATTTATAGTCTACTGCATATCAGAATACCATTAAATGTAAAAAAAAAAATTAAACATATCCGGTACTAAGGAAAAGTGGGTTACAAGTTATGCTGTGATCTTTTTCTAATTACTGTGAGACGAGAAACGTGAAACCATACTCGTTATAAATGTTTCATCGTGAACAGATTCTAACTTCCCTTCTGTCAGACAAATGTTCTCGAGTGATAAATCATGGAAGCCGACTCACTTAAGACCTATTCCTATCTTTCATCATGTATTGCTGAACAGATAATAAGCAACATTCTCGCGTCATGCTTTCCATCAGCCCTTTGCATAGTTGACATAACCGCCGCCATTTTGATATGTTCCCACGACGCATGCGCGCAGAAAATCCAACCTCGTCAGCGAAAAAGTAATTGCCATTGGCATATCTTACGTAACTTGGTGAAGTGCGCTGGGTTTGTGTGAAGGTTTGACGGGACTGCTCGAAGAAAAAACAGCCGCATCTATCTTCAGTAAGAAGTAACAGCGGCGTTTTAAGTTTGATGACTGAAGGCAACTCTATAGGCTTGGTGATGGATGGATTTGGTTATACGGCGAAATCAAACCTCGACGTTTTTTTACGAGGCTCTTGAATTCAAAATAATATCGTGTTACACTCAGATGCCTCGTTGTGTGGTGAAAGTGTTTTCTCACTAGCGTTAGAAGAGTTATCTGCCCTGCGGATATTGTAACGGTACCTTGCGAGGTGTTAAGATCTTTAATGTCAATACAAGCACCACGACCATCACAGTTCATCCTTTGTTTTCAATAAATACGGAACACTCAACGTTTGGTATGAGTTTTTGGGATATTGAGTCATTCCTTCTTTTTAGAATATTGAACCACACGGAAATGCTAATCGTAAAAAGAAATAAATATGAACAAACAAATTATATCAATTGACCTGAATTGATAAATATTGAATTGATAAATGTTTTTAAACTTGAATTTTGATTTATAGATGTACTCATCTTGCTGATACAATGTATTAATTTTGTATTCGTATCATCATGGGTTCTACACTCCCCTTTTACCTGGCTGTCAGTATTGATGGAGGTAAGTTACTCGTTCTAGATATAGCATTGTGTTGTCATTAGTCATAAGAATACACGCTATCTATCAAAGGGGTACTTAGCTTATTAGTTGTTGTACCTCGTTTTGTCTCGGTGGTTGAAATCGTAAGCTGTATGGCCAGTCAGTGCTGGCAATTGGTGTCTGACTCGAAGGGTGTGGATTCGAATCCCGCAAAGGACTCGACCCGAAAAAAGTACAAGCATTTGTAATATTGGAGATAACCTGATCCCAAATATAACAATGCGACAATAATTACAATAATAAACAATTCGTGATTTACAATTTCATGGTCACTCACCGTTCTTCTCATCCGGGCACTGCCAATATTTCTCGATTCAAAGTCATTTAATTACTTGGTTATTTATAACGCGATACGAGACGTAAGCTCATTAGACAATCAGGGTACTGCACTAGCCTTGGGGATTCAAATACCCTGGCGGAGCAGGATGAGATGTCCTTGCGTTGATTAAACTAAAAAGGCGCTAAAGTTGAAACCATCTTCTTATATTACCTAGATGATTTATGTACACTCAAAAATGACAAAATGACAATGTTGATATCATTTTACCAGCATATACCGTAGAGGAGATGAGATTGTTCTTACAATTCTCATGTATAAAACTGTTTCTTCGCCTCATCGTCAATGAAGAAACTGGTATCATTTTACGTGTATACCATTTTATTGTTAGTTGATAGGGACTCGAGGCAAGATTTATTCTCATTGCAAATGAAGAATGGAACCACATGCTTTATAGTGTTACCTGTTGGTGTAGTGAAACAAAACATGCTTCGAGGTATGGTGCCTTGAAAGAAAATGGACTCAGATTCCGTCTTTAATTAGAAATCTAATATACGAAGATAAGGTTCATTATTTGCCATCGGTTGTATTTGTACGTTTTTAGATGTAAAATGGTGATAGTATGCAGTGGATTAAAATTAATTGAATTTGTTTGTTTTTAATACTACATTTTAAAAATTATTCAATGTCTAAAGGCAAAACTCTTCGAAGTAGTGCAAGCATGGCATGTATTCACATAATGGACTACATCGACATAAACCATCCTTTTAACGTCTTCATAGTCAACCAATCGTTGACTAGGTCCAGTTAATAGTTTGAATTCTGTGCAGGGTCTATGGTAGAGGTTGTGAGAACACACATTAACAACATGGTTGATAGAGGATATTAAAGTACCTTCCATTTAATACCATTTAAAAGAGTTAAAGATTTGGTATCTGAAGAGCTAAAGCGTCCATTGTGACGTATCAACATCATGGCGTCTTTGTTGAGTGGCATGATTTATTTGTAAACTTGTAGAGACGGATGTTACCAGTATATAGTAGGGTAGGACAAGTTATGTATTTGTATTGAGTGTTCATTGATACTATGAAAGTAATTGGCTGGGGGAAATAATTGGTGGATAATAACATTATAACTATGATTATACATATATATGTGCATAAGATAAAATATAATTCGTCTGGAAGTTATTTCTGTTAAAAGGGATTGTACATGGTATTACTGCCTCATATGACTAACAATTTGATCTTGTTTATCTGAATAACAGAAGACAAGAAACATTATTACATGTTGTTAAAATGTCACGTTGTTGTCAGACAGTAGCATATGTATAAGTTCACCCAGTCCATTAGTCTTTAATTCACGAGACACAACTCGATACATACAGTCCATAATTACAATATCGCATTCGCTGTGAGTATTTAATCAGGCAAGTATTCTTGAAAGTTCATAAGTTAACATACTAAACTTCATTTTCTATGAATTGACATATTTACAGAAATAACATTAATTGGTATAGTGGTTGAGTGTTCAGTCTTTGATATGGAGTGGTATTGATTTAAATTTGTAAGTAAACTATCTCAACTAATAACCTGGACACAATCTCTGTGTCAATGTCCCTAGAGTGAGCATACGCGAAACCCAACCATTGAAAAATTCACTGGTTGGGTCTTTGATATGGATTGGTATTGATATTAAATTGGTGAGTCGAAGATCTCAACTAATCGCCCTGACACGATCTCCATGTTCATTTCTCTTGATATAAAGTCGAGCGTACCGGATGTAACACACAGTTTAGTGCTTGTCATTTTTCTTCATTCTCTATTTCTTTTTGCTCTTTAGCAAAGTCACGAAAAAGTTCTAAATCAATCTATAAAGTCTACAATCCATGTATAACGTCAACAAGATGTTTGGACAAGAGAAAACAATTGAAAACTACTAAAATGGATTCCAAAGTACAATGGCAGTATCATAATTAACATTTGAACGTGAATAAATCATTGAAAACCAGTGATGACATCAGCTTTCCCTAAAATGCCAGACATGTCCTATCTGACCGATAGCGCATATCATTCACCAATCATTTTGTGGGCAAATGTGCTTATTTGAACTACGTGTAGAGAAACTTCGTCATAATGTAGATTTTTTCATTAACATTGGGGAAATGTTTCTGGTATTATTACTTGGGGAGACATTTGTATTTCCGAGACAATTTGTGTAAGGTAAAGCAGGCTGCCCATACGTCGTCTATTGTAAATTATAAACATGTACAACACTTTCTGGCTGTTTTTCTCTCCCGTCTGTCTTTCTTATCAAAGTAAGTCGATCTCACGTCAGTTCTAAGTAGTTAACACAAAGCCACGATGATAAAAATGTTTCTTCTAAAAAACAAACCGAGCTGCAAAAATGGGTGCTTTTTAGCCTAGCGTGACGGTAAGTGGTCCTAAATCAATCACCCGTCAGAAATTCCTAAATATTTGTTTCACAATTATTTGACTTACGACGGCATAAAGAACTTATCTTGTGTTGTCTCGACAGAAAGCGTTCATAAATAACGGTCAGGCCGGCGCGATCAAGACAACTTGGTCACAACAGAATCTAACGTCACGTCATACAAGGTCTGTTGATAGTTTTTCAGTATTTCTATTTGGTAACATAAGATGGACGTTTATAGACTTAGAAAGATTTAGCAGGTTTCCGTTGTTGTAAATCTTCTGTGTTTACACGTCTTCTGAAATGACTTTATCTATCAACCTCTAACAACACGGCGAGTATGGCTCAGTCTTTACAAATAGAAAAAATCATTCACATACAGATATATTTTAACCCTTGGGAAGATATTGATCTACAGTAGAATACGGATATATAGCGAACACGGATATAGCGAACAAACGGATATAGCGAACAAACGGATAGAGCGAATAAATTTAGAAGTCCTGTCAAAAGTCCAATACAATATGTCAAACGCGAATAGCGAACATCGGATACAGCGAACTAAATTCTTTGGTCCCTTGGAGTTCGTTATGTCCGTGTTCTACTGTACATTACTAAGCGTTTTGTTCTTGAAATGAATAGTACCTGTACCCATTGCTTATTGTTCGATAAGGGTACAGTAGGTACACAACTCATGGTTTCTCTTTATGCATATGTTTTAGCTGTCATTGTTGTTACCATCGTCACTATCAGAATTTTGTTTTCGCTCATGGTTCAATGTTTTTGTGTATTGATGTTTTTCTCTACTGAGTCTAACTGCTTAAAACTCGTCCAAAACTATAGTCCAATTGAAGATAATGCTTATATTTACATTGTAGATATCGTTACAACCGTATCATCGCAGTGAAATTACACCATCAGCTATAGAATGACCTCACGATGCTTGACATCAATGAACAATGCAGCTGACAATGCTCTGACGTCAGGTGATAACGTAACAATGCTTTGGTTGCATAATGTAGATGACTTCAGAATGATATGACCTCACTGATGGCTGTGCTGTGTTTCATACAGATATGATCATTCTTCTGCTGGTTACTGTGAAGAATGACATCGAATAATTCTGACCCTCTTTTATTCTGATATAATGTATATAAACAATCGTTGTTCAAAGTAAAACATGTCCTCGGCAAATCTCAGATAGTTATTATGCTTAAATCAACTTTTTGTTGTTGATATATTTTATTTCAGAAGACATGTGGATGGGAATCGCTACATAAATTCATGATTTAATCAGTACTTACTCTTCATATAGTTTGTTCTTCCTTTGCAGAAATTACCTTACCATATATATATATATACGAACAGAAAGTAAAATGTCCAAGTGTATGCAATGACGTTATCCTTGCACATAAATATTAAAAAAAACCCACCGGGTTCATTGTATCTGTAGGGATACAGTCGAAATAATAAGTAAAAAATGCAAAGTTTATACAAAATGAATATATCTGACGATCTATTTTGCATTAATTTTGCAATTTATAATTGCAGAGATTAAATATGAATTCACAAGTTATCTACAGTTTCCACCCTGTGATCTATTAAAAGGGACCATTGTCACGATACTCACATCCTACACAATAGTGGCCTTCTTTGACGGTGAATTTATTGGAGTCTTTTGTAAACGCATGATAAATTATTTTCGAAGTATGAAAGCCACGTTCGGGAATGTAGTCGTGATGAAAAGAACTCCATGCTTAAGTTTAGTAAAGCATGGCCCTGACGAATTTCACACTAAAACCTTCTGAAATGGAACCTGTATGACTAGTTAACCATACACAATGGTCATGTCGGCTAGCATATGGGATGATACATATGATCTATGGGATAATTTGGAAGTTGATATTGATACGACCTTTACGTGTAAATACCATCAGGTATCTTCGGGTGCAAAATGTGTATAGTTTCGATTGAGACTTTATAACCTTTCCCCATGTTATATTTATATCATGACTCTGGATTGAAAAGGTTCACATTTTGCATGCAAGAACTTCTATACTTCGAGTGCTATGGTTTATGGTGAATTTGGGAGGTTCCCGCTGAATATTTACTCTTCGATAAATGCTGTCAAATATTGGCTAGAACGTTTAGCTATGTCTTCAGACAATACACCGAGAAAATGCTATAATATGATGTTGTTGTATGATAAAAATGGACAAAGAAATTGGGCGTCTCAAGTAAAACATTTTGTTATTCTCTATTGGTTTTGGAAATGTGTGGATTGCACAAAGTGTAGGATCTCATCCATTATTCATTCAGTCGTTAACCACAAGACTTACAGACATGTATATTCAAACATGGTGTGAACACATTTCTTTGTCCAGAAAATGTTTTTATTACTCAATGTTTAAAATGACCTTTCTATACTGAAACATATCTATCATGCGTTGATATAAATAAATATAAGCAATCACTAGCAAGTTTCCTATGCTCATCTTAATATAATATAATAATACTGTGTACTTATATCGCGCTAGCCTCCATACACCAAGTGCATGCTCAAAGCGCTACAGACATTATTACCCTGGTATAAGGACCAACATCGTTCCTTTTTTCATTCTCAACTCCCTTTGGAGTATGCAACCTGGGCTGCCAATTACGGCGCTCCAAGGTTATCTGTCACATTGCCTGCACTTCCAAACCAGGTACTCAATTGTACTGCTGAGTGAACAGAGGCACATTTCGAATTAAGTCCCTTGCCCAAGGTGACACCACGAGCCTCTCAACTCATGTCTCAGTGTGGGGCAGGGAATCACCCTTAAAACTCTCAGTTTTTCATTCAGCAATGAGGCGGGTAAACCACCCATCCAGCGAGCCATGCCCGTTGTTGCTGAACTTAACTGATAGCGGTCGACTGAGCTATGCACAGGACCACGTGCCACCACAAGGATCTCATGATTCGGCTATTGAAAGTGGCAGATATAAAAATGTTAAAAAAGAAGACAGAATATGTACTTATGTAGTTTAAACGAAATTTAGGATGAGTACTTTTCCCTTCTCATGTGCCCATTGTATAATTCATTACGTGAAAAGTATATTAAACGCTACTTCTATGTCCATCCAAGTACTATAAAATTCATTGCTAATGAGCAGTACATATCAAATTACATTACAAAATCTTGCTTTATATATTCACAATGCAATGTATTAAAGATCAAATACTACAACATGTTAAAAATGTAAATATTCCCATGTGATATGCATACGTACTATCGGCCTGAGGCCTTTTCAGTGCGAATAAAGATAGATTGATTGTCTCTGGATTGTGATGTTAGTATAGAGTCGTTAAAGGGTGGGTTCTATCGGGGTATATTTTGTGACAACGAATGTCGAGACATTCCTATTTACATATGTTGTATGTTATCAATTCATTATAATAGCGTAATCCAGTTAAAACATATAACTGAGGGTAATATTGTGACGATTGTTTATGACTAGCACACATTCATTAAACATCAACAGATCAAGGCATTCATCGACGATACGAACATATGCTATAGCATAACAAGACCAGATCAATCTGATGATAAATTAATTGTTCCTTTGTGGATATTCTATCAATAAAGATGTTTTATTATTTAAATGTTGTAAAAATAGTTTTAAAAAAGCGTGATATATTATTTTCCTCTAATGACAAAATGGCGGCTACTAAGACAGAACTCTCTTGAAGTTGTTATTACAACAAGAAAACCTCTTCAGTGTTTAGGTGACAATATCTTATATGAGAAGAAAGTTTTATATTAACATATATATGTATATGAATGAATAATAAGGCCGAAACGTCTTCATCTACCTACATTACGTTTAAAAGTGTTTGAATAAATCGTTGAAATGAATGACAGAATTAACTCAAAACATGTATTCGTCTTTTAGTCATGCTAGTGAATTGGTGAAAACGTCATAAGAAACCTGATTAAAATGAAATCAAAGTGGAGCGATTGATCTATTAATCATACTCTGATTGACATGGCGACACATTCAAGACTTCATAGATTATTGTAGACACTTAATACGATATAATTAGAAATGAAACGGATGATAAATATCGGAGAATTTCACTATCATCATTATAATCTGTTTATAGTCACACAGATAAAGTTAATAAGGCAGTTTTACTGACACTGAAGATAAGAACATACCTAGTGGTCGGTTCTGGATTCCAGCAATCTGGGACTTATGAAATATTAATGCTTATCATTATAGATTATACTGCAGTGACTTCGACAACTACATGATAAGATAAGACGCCTTAAAGTTTGATTTTCAGTAACGTAATTGACATATCTTTTACAACTGTGATTCTGGAAACGTTTATTCATCTTAACGTCTGAAATTGCAGTTGCCGTGTTATATAACATGATGTTGTCAAATGAATAATTGACCAAATAACATTAGTTGAGTCGAAATCAGAAGAAAAAAGTATGAAATGGCACGTCGGTGATTAAATATGAATCAAAAGTGTGGAACGTGTATCAAGATAGCTTCTTTTTGACGTGAAATATGAGCTGTAAGTGACATATCATGTATCGGATGAGATTAACGTGATTTATGATGGGAAAGTAGGAATTGGACAAAAATGTAATGAATTAAATATGCCATGTCGAAAAACTGTCTGGGAACGATCTAGTCATTTTCATATTAGGAGTCTTATTCTGTCATGTATTGAAACACGTCCGTGTGTTTTCTCTTTAAACTATAACGATTGGCTTAAAACGTCTCCAAAGCCTCGCATTTATCACTAAAGATGAATGTCAATTAATTATTGAAACGCATTGACAATCTTATTATCACTAAAATAGAAGCATTCCATCTTGCTTGATATACAGTTTCTGATATACAATGTATGTAATTCTCTACATCAATATTTCACCCGTATTTGCATTCAGATGACATATTGATGACACGAGCTGTCGACAGTTTGGGAAATCAATGTATGTTTCAAACAATATGCCTATCACGGACAGATAAAATATAAAAGTAACTATTTCCGTCGTTCTAAAAGAGATTTAGCCGTTTTTCAGTGTCATGTGTCCGGTGCTATATGACATGTATTTATGAGGATTCCCAGCAACTGCTCTGTGACAGAATGATGCCAATATGAAGGTGTGTACATCAACTCCTATCCTTCAGTTTACTGTTTCTCCGAAACTTCAATGATATAATAGCATGCTGTACAGCAAATTGTGTTTTTGTGCACATAAGAGGTTCTCACTTCTTTTAAAATAACCCGTTCACGTATAAATAACTAAACCTACATTTTCAGAGACTGTTATCCGTTTAATCTGTTTAATATGTACACATGTAAATGCATATATACACAACTCAGTTGACCGTTAACAATGTAGTTCATCAACAATGGACCCGCTTCACTGCTGGATACACTGAGACTTTAGAGGGTGTTTCCGTCCATACCTCACACTGAAACATGTGCTGAGAGAAATGGAGAGAGATAAAAGAGAAAAAAAGTTTATTAAAGTAATAAGCATGTGGTGTCACCCTTGGTAAGTGAACGTCTCTTCACCCAGCAGTAAGTGGATACCTGGTGTAGTGTGTGATGGGGGTAACCCTCGAGCGCTCAGGTTAGCCAGGGTTACACTGTCGGTAGCGCTATAACGAGGAGATTTGAGCGATTTTATAAATGTAAGCCATAACCATTAAACAACTGAACCTAGAAACTAACTACGGTACCTGGTAGTTCACATGGTGGAGTGTCCTCTGATCACCAATAAAACCAGAGTTCGATTTCCGTCGTACGAGTCACATCAAACGATGAGTATTGTTGTTTCCTTGCTTGGCTCTCAGCATTTAAAGATTAGAAATAACCCTTAACTGGTGCTGCACAGTGGATGTCGATACATTTGATGCATATTTATAATTGCATGTATGTGGACAACAACGTTAGATTGTTAATAATTCCAAATTAGCTGTGTTTGGGCAAATACTCAAAAGTCAGGGTAAGAGACTTGCGGTCACTCTGCGTTTGACTAAACTACAATGAGATAAGTCTACAGAGCTCTGAAAATTAACACATCTCAGAGACTCCTTTTTATATTAGAGTATACAAATCTTGAAAAAAAAATTAAAAAATGTTCAGAGACTAAATGTCAGACTAGGTGATCATATATACGTCAAATGAATTTTAAAAAGTATTTTAACGATATTTTAAGCTTTGCATAATCAATCACAATTTTTAAGAGAAAGTGCTAATTGACTGGAAGCTACCTAATGATGCTTATAACAGAATCGTGTCTTCCTGGATGATACGAAATGACTATTTCCAAAAACTGTGAATACGTCAATCAAAATAGCTTTGATTATGAACGTTGATATACTTCTTTTGCAAATTCTAAGTAGCAAAGTTAACGTTCTTGAAATTTTGATGCCCACATTGTTCCATTTCACATTTCAACGCTTCGACTGTCTTGCAATTCATAAACCAATTAACGTACATTTCTTCCTATATGATTCATAAATATTGTAAATATATTCTTGATACGGTATCTTTGCTCCTTAAAAAGCATCGTTTATGTTTACGATAAGAGTTCAGTATAGTAAATAAGACATATCAATTAGACATGTGTAATTAGAGATAAGTTTTAAATTCAGACTGTCGCGGATGTGTTAAGTTTACCGTTGTTTGATAAAATAACAAGAAATCATTTTTAAATAATAAATGTGTTTTGAACGATGAAGAATACTTAAGTGTGTATTAACGTTTATCAAGTTAATAAACAGTGGCTCAAACGCCCCGTGTTATGAGAATCTAGTCAGGGGGAACATATTTCTATACATTTTGTATAACGCTACAACGGTAGAAAGAGAAACAGCAATTAAAACAATGCGATTGCATCTATTTGGTAAACTATGTTGAAATTAATACTGGTATTCGAAACTATTGAATATCTTACTGCATTGTTAAAAGAACTTCAAATAGATAACACTAACACCATATACAAATATATAGAAGCATTATTACAGTAAATACATTATGATCTTACATTTACTTTCCCTGCGTAATTTAACAGGAATGCCGTGCCAGAAGAAAATGAGACTTCGCTATTTGAAATGTGAATTTTGTAAATAAAATTGTTGTGGATGATGTGCTTTTATTATTTAAACACAATAAAGAAATATTCAAATATTTTAGTGTTTTTATTTGAGACATTTATATTGTCATTTCAGTTTGATTATAAATTCTATTTGAAAAATATGATTCCACGGAAAGCATAACAACTCAAAACTATTTCAAAATGATATATGATTTGTTAGGTGATAAGAATACATGTCAATTCTGGGTTTTATAAAAGAGGTTTTGTGTTATGTGTAAATTACATACGTATGAATATGAATCTCTCGAAATTCAGCTTTATCAAATGACATCATGATATGTTAGGAAACATCAGATATTGATACACACATATGTAACTTTCTTACTCATTATATCTCTATAGTAAAATGAAGCAAACATTGAAACATGTACTTTACTATACACATGTAGAAGTCACAATTGTGTTTCATCCCACATCAAAAAAGATAGTCAATAACCATTATATTAATCAAAATTATTTACAAAATTGCTAAAGAACATTCAGTAAGTTTTAAAAGTAAAATCAAGGAAAGACAGAAACTAAATAGATGAAGAAGAACGTGTTTGCATAATGTTATGCTCCCTGACCATAATAATATATAGTTTGACAATATTACAAGGTGATTAAGTATCGTCTGAAGCCTTTGATTAAGTAAATGATATTAATTAGCTTAATGTAATAGATGATGCCCTGCACCCTCCTGTTGTCAGTTTAAATGACAAGCTCATTGGTTCACATAATGTTGCAGCTGTGGGGGATATTTCAACAATCCCCCGCCCGGCGTTCTCGGACAGGTTTATGGGGGGACATGCAGAGTAATTACGGTAATAGGCTCTCTAGAAATAGACTTAAACAAGTCTCCACTCATATTTTCCACAGAATGCGCTTTGTTTGGAATTGACAGGAAGGGAAGATATAACGTATAAGGTTGTCATCCAGACCCTTGTCTATCACGTTATAGCAAGTCTAGAAACGTACTTCAAAGAGATCAGAGAGGCTCTTTTTCACTATATTTTTTTCAATTTTAACTCATCCTGCTTAAATTCAATATATATTTCAGAGCAAGTCAAGTATACGAAATAAAATGAAATTATCTTGAAGAAACTAAATCCATGTCGTCGACACTAATTTCATGAAATGTACAGGGTCGTTAGTTTCAGAGACATCCCTAAGAGGTTGAATCTTAAGCTTTGTGGAGAGATGTTCCTTGAAACAAACTGACTGCATACCTTCAAACACATTTTCCAAATACCGTAGGATATATTTAGCGTGAAAGGATTGTTTAACTCTCATACTCAGAATGAACAACACTTTTCCTTTCGTGTATCGAGTAGTTATTGTTAAGTAGGATCAAATACTGATTGAATCATTAAGAACACTAATTTGGGGATGTTCAACTTCTTTATTCGCTTTTATTGCTTGATAACGGTAAACATATAGTATACGGATTTAAGAGCTCCTATATCAAAACGTAGCAACTAATGAAGATGAATAACCATAAATTCTTGTTCACAATTACCATTTCAATTCTAGAAGATTAAATTAAAGGCTAGACGCAGCCTAGAGTAATAAATGTTAAGTGTAAGTCCGTGACAAGAACGTTTTTGTTTAACAAGGCCTAGCTCTTCAATATTGCAGTCGTAAAACGCGAGAACGTGAGATTTTACATGTTTCTGTAATTTGACAAATGGAAGCCCCTCGTGTGTTTGTTTTCTCCTTACTTATGTTTGAAAAATTGCAACGTTCAGACGTTTGCTTCCGCCGCTATGCAAGGTGTGCAGACGCTATGAGTAAACGTTGCTTGCATACCATTACAGCGTGTGAATTAGATTCGTATATGACTGTAAGTCTTGTTGAAACTGAACTTATGTTTAGAGGTTTCAGAGGTGACATAGTTATAACGAGCATCGCCAAAACCTTGATATCAGAATCACGTGAATAGGGATGAACACACAGAATATGACATATATGGACATCTTAGCTACATTTTAACGATCCAATTGATAGTTTGTCATATTTAGATCTGGAGAACATTCAAAGAGTAGTGTTAATAATACATTGTGCATGGACTGTTATTGTCTGTTTTTTTGTTATTATTAAATGTACCATAGTTTTAATTGAATCATATTCACTTGCATTTTAATCACAGTGATCTTAATTAGAACCATCTTCATTATGTTAACTATTCATTCACAATGTGACTACAAAAAGATAGGATATGATAACATTTTATTATCCCTTATCACATCATAGAGAGCATGAAATGAGTTATCTACATAATACATGACAAGTTATATAGTATCTTATATATTGACACGGATCTATCATGCAACAGTTTAACAGATAACATTAATTTCCAAGTTTCTATCCAGAATTTTCAGATGGCGGAAGTGAACGTGTTGAGTGTAGGATGTGTGATGACTATCTTTCTTTAACATCGTCAATGAAAAGATTAAATCATACACAATATTTTCTTAGCAATAGTTCATTCACAAAGAATCCAAATATATAATTGAAACTCCTCTCAAACACATGCGCACATGCAAGCTCTGAGAATGTGTATTGCCAGATGCCCCATCTATTTTCACGCACAAAACCATTGCAAATATTCCGGAAATCGCTGTCATCAGAACACGGCAGCAAATATCCCGCAACTTTTTGTGTGAAATAAAATGAAAACCGAATGGGTCCGTATTGGCGAAGAAGCAATAAAGTGAGCCATTAGGAGTTGTCCATTCAGCTATGGGGCTAATCAGGGTGAAAAACCGTTTTGACGTTTCTAATGGTTCTGCACAATACCATTAAGGCTGCTGCCATAGCTGATACCAGTTTGTATGCCTCCTGCTTTTCATGTGGAAAGCGTTTGTTCATTTTGCTTGCATTAAATGAACATAAAGAACAGCTGATTTAACGTAATTATTGTAATGTGTCAAGTCTGTATTTTGCACACTTTTATATACTCATTTCAAATGTGGCGGATATTGAGAAAACATCACATAAAGCCGTCATATACAGTGGGCCCATACACAATTTGGATTTATAAGGTTTCTGTGAAGATGTTGCTTTATAACTATAGTGAATACAGGAATTACAATAAATAAATATGTAATAGATCTCCAAGTTATTCAATACAAACGTACTCAAGTGGGATTTTTTATTAAAAGATTTAATAAATTCGTATGATCTTCGATAACAAGGTCCTTTGAACTTTCTTACTCCTCAAAACCAATTAAAATTTATAATAAATTGGTCGATTCAAACGAGAATAGATTAGACTTTGACAAATCTCTTAAACAGTGCTTTCTAATGGTGCCTGACCCTGAAGGTGTGATGGTCCGAATCCCATACGTTTCCTGTACGTTTGGTGATGATGTGATCCCAAATAACAATGTGAATGGCATGTATATTTCTGATTCTAAAATAAGGTTCAGCGAGAAAGAGCAATAAGGAATTAAATAACTAGATTGGTTTTATGTTCAGATAGCCATAAATCCAAAATGAAATTGAAGGCAATACATCATGTTAACCATCACACTACGTTTACACACACAGGTTTATGACCAAAATAAATAATTATCAGACAGTCTTTTGTTTCAGGACCTAATTGCTCCCATTTCCATCTGTTCCTCGCGACCCAGGGTTCCGCTCCCCCGGGCCCTGGTTGTCTGATTTAGGGGTAACATGATTAAGGGAGGGGCCATTAACGCTGTTGTCATCAACATAAACAGCAATCAACATCGCCTACTGCTGCTCGTGTAGTGACAGCCAGACGTTGATTCAGACAAGCAGTATCATGTTATGTAACAGGCCCAATGTGTCCTCTTGTATTAGAGTCTTCGTCGATCGAGATCGAGATCGAGAGAGAGAGACAGAGAGAGAGAGAGAGAGAGAGAGAGAGAGAGAGAGAGAGAGAGAGAGAGAGAGAGAGAGAGAGAGAGAGAGAGAGAGAGAGAGAGAGATTGTTACCCGAGGAAGTGTGTCATATGACTTTTATGAAATTAATTTTGTTATTGCCCGAGCGAGAGCGAGGGTTATACACAAACAAGACTCACGACCCCTAACTTACGTGAGAGAGAGTCGCTGTCTTTGGTATCCTGTCTTTAAGGTCTTTGGTGGGCATTTATTCTTCCTGTTCTCACTGTTCAGTTTAACGAAAAAGGTTGGCGCCAATAACATTTATACATTCACACATACAGTTCATGATCACGACAACGCAATTTATCATCCAAAACTGGGTTCCACAGGAGATATCGCTTGTATGAGATCAAGCGATATCTCCTAGGAGAGATCATTTGACAGTAGATTTTGAACAATGCCCTGTTGACGTCAGCTACATGACATCACAACTATTTTGCATCATCAAGTAATGACATCACAATGCTATGACATCTTAATCATGATGACGTCACAATGCTATGACATCACAGCACTGGAAGCCAAATGGCAGTTTTGCGTTCAGATATGTTCATTATTCATAAAAAAAATTTAATGAAGAATGATTTTGGATGATAAATAGAATCTCACCCTCGTGTCTTCTGATATCAAATATATCAACACTCGTTGCTTTTTATCAACTCGTGTTGATATATTTGATATCAGAAGACACTTGGATGAGATTCTCTATGTACCAATGCCGTACAGCTCATTTCAGTAGCCTGACATGCTTACATACAATAACATGCTAAAGTCTTTATTTCGACTCGATTAGACCCCTCTGTCTGCAGCTTAGGAGAAACTTCACTGTATTTCTCTTCAAGAATTGGCAGGTATTCTTATCTTGGATACACAGAATTTCAGTCAATGAGCTCGCATTTCTTTGATATCAAATTATTTAAGTCAAGCAATTATAGCATGAAATATTGTTTGTATCTCCAGGTGACTAGCCTTGCTAACCAAGACTGTATACAATACTCTATTCAGAAGCACAGGTGTAATATATCACCTGATCAGCCCTCTACTTCACTTCTTCACCGGTGTGGTAAGTAAAGGCAGGACTGCTAGTTTATCAATGTCTACCTCGCACGTGTTTATCTACGTTATGCAGTGTGTGTCACTCTGGATGCCCTTCTACAGTCAATTAGTTAGACGCAAGGGTTCACGCTTCAACTTAAGTCCCAACTACAGAAGCTCCATCAACGTCATGACTAATGAGTCGTCTATTCAAATTGCACACAAATGTTACTCTATCGATTCAGTTAGTACCAGCATCGCTGTGGGTAATTAAGACAAATAGTGTGGGGAATTCGGACCGATTACCCCACTGTCAGCCTGGTTTTAGCTCAGCCCCCGTGTAGCCCCGTCTAAAATAGTATTAGTTGGCGATCATAGTCAGCTGGTTGCTGAAGGTTGAAATAGATTACAGTTCGAATTACAGTTGAAGGTACATGGGACACGGAGGTATTGGCAATAGAGACAGTGTGGAAACAGGCTCTTCAAAAGTAGACGATCTGAGGTGAAGAAGTAAGGTGTTGCTGTGGAAGTTTTTACTGGTGATATTTGGAGGAAGATTGGTAAAGAGAGAAAGAAACATACCTTTCGATAAATTTTTACGTAGTAAAAGAAAACAGGGTGATGGTAGTGTGATCGTAGTCGGGACCGGTGTAGATATGTGCATGAGGGTGTTCGGGTGTTCGGGTGTTCGGGTGTTTTCGTAGATGAAATTGAATATTGTAATCAAACCCCATAACAACCTACATCATCAGATTCAAATATATGCAATAAACTGTCTATACTGCATTACGAATTCTGCAATCAAGTAGTCAATTGGTTCTAAATTTATCTCATCTGAAAATACGAACTCTGTAGTTGTTCTTTAAATCCTGAATATCAATTGTTTAACATTACATTGTGAAGTAAGCCTGGCGTTGTTGTGGCTTCTCGTGGATATGGCAGGGCATATTAATTGGTTTGAGCTAAACAACAAAATGTAAATAAATAAAAGAAACAGAGTTATCTCCAAAGTGCCAAATTTCATAACCCCCTCTCAGTCACCCTAACAAACGACATGTGCTGTGCCCATGCGAGAAGGCAGCACTTTGGTCCGAGCCTCATCTATCACTTACATGACTCACACCAGCAAACAAAAGCTGACATCAGTGACTTGTATACACGAGCGCCACCCTCAAGAACGACTTGCCTCTGATGTGAAATGTCACTCGCTATGTACACGCTTTTACCGTGTTACATTGCTGTATGTCACCCGCTATGTACACGCTTTTACTGTTACTTTGTTGTATGTTGCATGCAGAAACTATGTAATTAACACCGACAATGGTGACTGGGAGCTAGCATGTGACACAGTTGACATGTGAGTTAGCAAGGCCTGGTACTGATGACTGGACTAATGAAGGGCGAGCGATATGTGCAACTATGTATCTCAGTCCTGACAGGCGACCCACCAAGTGGATGTCTAACTTACCAACATAATGAGAGATTAGAGGCAACAGCTAAAAGCACTTGGGGAACTTAGACAGCAGCTGACAAGCCGTCAACACATGGCGATTCCTCATGATGACGAGCGCAGACAGATGCACAAGCAAATTAAATGAACCTTGGAAAAATATTCTCTGTTCTTTGCCAAGAATAATCTTTGAAAATGGGAGAAACCGATCTTGGTGTATCTCCTGACACTAGCCGGCGTTGTAAACTTCTCTTCAACCGCCATGTACGCGTGTAGCTGCTAGCGGGAAATATTTCCCCGTGCAAAAATCCAACGGCTGTCTGAAACTGTCAAGGTATCGCTGTATCTCACCGCTTAATCACGGGAAGATGAGTGATGGGATTCGGCAAGCGTCACATGCATCCCCTCAGCACATCACCGGCCTCGGATAATGGACCTAACGACGACAGAAGCCATATTTAAAACACCTACAGGTTGAAAGATCTCGTTCTGACGAGACTTCAGCAAACGATATTTGTCTTAAATCACGTCAGCCATCATCAAGCGAGATATTTAGGTGCGAATACGTCGTATCCAACAGCCTCTAGCATTTTGAAAGAGCTAACTGATGAGTAGAATAGCTGGAATATCTATACACACACGTTCCTGCGAACTTTATGGTGGCGAATAGTCGTTAAACATCTATTGGCAGTATATTTACAACCGCAAACATGGTAAATATGAGAATAAAAGGGAATGTATACAGTGATATAAGAGAAACTAATGGAATGGTCAGACATAGTGTGTGCATTTAAGAGAAAAGACATGTTCTAGTTGATGACAAGTGAGGTCACGCCAGAGCAGGAAATGTTTGTAGTGAGGTAAAAGTAGTCATAATTTGTTCATTATGACTCAGATGTGTACATAGATACACAAGAAATTACAAAGCACAAATATAGTCAATGTTGGTAATTTTCTGTCTTTAGGTGTTTGATATCTGAACATACTGCATAACGTGTTGGATATTCACTCCTACGAATGTCTGAATAGTTACAGTTCCTATTAGGACTAACGCATTTCAGAAGAACATCAAGTGACCTTAGAAACTATCCCAATATGACTTAATTTAATCCACGGAAAACGTACCTCGCACTTTATTTTCAATATCTAATGAATCGGGAAAATATACCACGTTTTATAAGTCAATTATGTAATCAGATTTGAGAGAATCTCAATTTGGGAGAGCTCCAGCGCCTATATCTAGTCTTTCTCGGCTAGTGGAGGCGAGTAGGAAAGCGATGATAGAAGGCTCCCCTCGCCGCCAATCAAGCAGACAATCCGTCAACACTTCCCTCCATGTGAGTTTGACGGAGATGTTCTTCACTCGCGTCTGTTCTCTTCACGTCTAGGTGCTGCTGACTCTTCAATACCGCTTGTAACACTACAGACTCGCTTGTAACACTACAGACTCGCTTGTAACACTACATATACTCGCTTGTAACACAAGAGTTTCTCGTGTAACACTACAAGAGCTGACCATCGCACATGAACAGCCTCTTACTTGGACAGATCGGATATAGAATTAATCACGAAGCTTAGCAGATCTGTAAACGTCCTTCCGCTTGCTTGACAAAAATTTACTAACAAGTTGACAGCGCCAGCGGAAATGTCTTGGACAAATGGGGGCTATTTCTCCCCGCTCTGACTGATCAATCTCACTCGATCACTGCGATCCTCCTTGGTGGACACTTGGCGCTGTCAGCCCACAATTTGCCTCTCTCTCAGACCCCGGTTTGTGACTTCCGGTGTGAACGCTGTGGCTGTCCAGCGCGAGGAGCCGTTTCCGGTTGCGAGGGGTCCACTACGCACTAATTTCAACTTTTCGTGTCCACTTCCGGCAGGTTCTATCGATCCTGTGAATAATAGCCCTACAGACTCGCTAATCTGAGAAAGAGCAATATGTCTGTGATTACACCTAGACTTACTTATATCTTTACACATTTCTTACAGATCACCTATGGAATGTTGAAGATCTGAATGTCGGTGATTACACTTTTATCGCAAATTGATCTTACACACAGACCACATATAACATGCGTAGCATGAAGATGTCTGTGGTCCCTTGTCTATGTATATATACACCACTTGATATCGAATAGGAAGATTGATAATATATAGTATTACTTTATAAATTTAACAATATTCGGTATCTGCTGTATAGATTTAATAGATACTATAGATTTAACAATATATATGTTTCCCTTTTCTACAATGAAATTACCTGTAGCAGATGTTAGAGCATCTGAAATGCGTATGTATAAAATCCTGGACAAAAACTGAACTATCTTATCGAAGGTTTTTTGTCATGTTTTCTCTCGAGTAAAGCAAGATTCGTTGATACATTTGTTCTTCGCAAACGAAGGTTTTAATATTTTACACATACCCTAAGTCATTCTATTAAGATTAACATTCATTGAACCAGGGGTCACATGGTATGCAATTGAAGTTGGAATTGTAATTGGAAGTCACACATTATTATGTCGTATAAGGTAACTATGTTCTAATTATTTATCTTCTTTATTTTTTAGTTTCATTTTTTACAATATTTAAAACAGGAATTCTGAGATCATGTTTGACCATATGTTTGATATTTCAATACAGAAGAAGCTCCTCTTAATGGATGAGAAGTTGAGAACTTCTTGCTCTCTGGTAACTTTATTTTTAACGATATTCAAAGATGTTTTCAAAGATGCTCAAAGTTCCTTCTCATTTATGTATCAAAAGTTTGTATCACAGCTTCTTAGGTCAAGATATCACATTTCATATTGCAGTCAAACTTTTTATGTGGGTATTATTCGAAAATTTCCGATATGTAAGAATACACATGAACGGCTTTTCTCATCTGTGGCTGAAAGTGATATGGGCAGACATTTTTATTGGGCAGTATTATACTTTGTTTTTATATATTCGTCTGTTTTCAATTTTAGATACTTAAACAGCTACGTGAAATCGCCACCATTACAATGTATTACCATAAATGAATTAAACAATTGTTCACGCTAAGCCTTCAATGGTTCAGAGTTAATTAAACATTGACAACCGTTATACTGCTGTACTATTATAACGCACCAGTAATCAAGACCATTAGGCATATTCGCTTCCTCTTCTTCTTCTTTTTTAAATATTTTTTAAAACGTTATTTCAATCAAAGTAATATTTGATGCGGTAGGCATACTTGTCATGCTCATTAACGCCGTGAATAATGTTTAATTTTCAAATATATTCCAAACAGTATTTCAACCTGGTATAAATTTTTAACTGTATAACCAGCCTTCTCGTATGGTGACAGTTTCCATTAAAAGCAAATCCCCAATCAATGCGGGTGTGTTTTGGAAGGTCGTGTGTAGCAATAGATCAGAAGATAATTGAAGAAAACACCCCTATGTATATCTGCGTTAATCTGGGAGTAACATATACGGGGGATATCCATGTTGATATATGTACTCGGGGATAGGCAGTCGGTAATTTATTAAGATATCTAATTGTTTGGAAACGACCCGTGCTCCCCCGAAAACAATATATTTCCATCGTGTAGATAAAATACTAGATAGCAGCGCTGTGTTTTGTCAAGTAAATCGACCACAAATAAGTATTCACATTAAAACGCCGCGGCAACCTATAGGGCACGTGAAATACCCCTTGCAGTGCAGTCTTGCTGACTATTTGATTACAAACTTGCTGCAATCTATACACTTACATGAAGTTGTTCTAAAAGCCACTGACATGCAGGTTACGTCGTCTGAGATAGATATTGTAGATGGCGCGCAGGAGAGGGACCCCGTGCAATCGAATCTGTGGGGTCAGCGACCACGCCCCCTTGCGGCGATAAATCAAGGCGGTAGGTCGTGAGCTTCAAAGGCAGCCCTTTTAACACACGAGCTGAACTCCCATATATCACAAAACAAATGATCGCCGTTGCCTGCCTGTTTAAAGACCGCCCTCACCTATAAATAGTGGACTTCTCCAAAACATGGCAGTAACGTTTTGACTTCAAGTCTCTCTGAACGACCAACATCTGGCTCACTCCTTTTGATATATCTAGTATTCTAGCTAACAGTTTGGGCCAACTTCAGTTCCATTTTTCACTGAGACAATAGAGATTAGAAATGTGTAAACAAATGAATTTTAAATGGCTTCTTTTAAAAGATATTACAATTTCAAATTCGAAAAATGATGTCTGTTTCAAAATTTTTGACGTTGGAAGAGTACACATTTCAAACTTAGGAGGGGTGGCCGGTAGCGCCTGAGAAACATAAACACTTCTGGGCAGAGTAGAAGAATGTAGCTAGATGTTATCAGAGACCATTCCATCTGTCCTGCTCAAGTGCTCACAGTGATATATGTCAAACAGTCTTGTCATGGTGGAATTATATTCTAGTATTATTAACTTATTTAGCATTCAATGTCATTAAATTCATTAACTTATTGACCATAATCATATGCAGTTCATGATATATTTTAAGATCTATACACACAGCAAAACATGAATTCTAATATTCCGTGATTACATCATTTTCTTTGATCAAGTACTGAAGATATGTTGTGGACTGAGTAATATATATGAAAAACAAACCACGTTCTTTTATATATATTTAACTGAGTATTTGTATAATCAACACATGATAGGCTAGATAACGACTAAAATTTTGTTTATGGAATTTTTTTAATTACTCTACCTTCATCATTATGGTTATATGTGTCACATGATGAATTCGCATGTATCTATATACACTTTGAACATCAAATAGTACTGTTCTATTTGTGTCTATATTAGATTGAACTTGAACATGCTTTCCCATACTCACACCTGTTACTGAGATATAATTGTTTTTAATAATAATTTTATTTATGCTTCTCAATATTGAAAGTCTTTCACATACGTCAATATATCTCACAATTATTAAATAATTCAGATGTTAACTAAAGAAAATGTAACCTCATCAACCGTGGTCATACTAAACATTCGCAGTATTTAGGGTCTATCAGATTAGAAATTCATGCCATGTCGAGATAGTGACACACGACACACACACGTTCCACATAAACACAGATGTTTTAAAGGGTTCTGTTTCACTCTCCCCTACGCTAAAAATGTGATGACCAGGATAAGAATTTACTCCCACGGGAGTAAAAGCGCGGCCTTTAAGCATTCTGGTATATATCACCGTGGTCTGCAGGTTCTCAAAGAGAATGAAATATGAAGTGGTACGATGCGTTAAGACGGCATGGGATCTGTTTTGGGGAGCAGATAGCGTCTATGACGGTGGTTAACGTCTCTGCGTTGTGTGGAGTGTGCTGGGGTTCCTCAACTCATGCATGCTTGTTTATATAGCAGCGAATCTCAACAGTTCTGCCTGTATTGCTTTACCATTCCCTGTTCAAGTCTCTGTGTGTTTGTACTGTCATCACATACGTAAACAATGGCCCTTTGATGTTTCCCATGTGGTAAGTGAAGAGTGTAGAGCGTACTGATGGGAGGGGCGTTGGGTAAGATTGGGGAGACGAAGACTCTTCCTTCAAGCGACACAATCCCGTGAAGACAAGGTTGATGTGGCTGGTGTTCTAACGAGTCAGACTGTTGAACATCTTCAATATAACATATAAAAAATCGGTTTCGTCGAGATACAAATATAGTTTTAGTTAGAATACTTAGGAAATTGCCTCGGTAGCCTAGATGTCGAGCCATGATTGTGTATCAACATCTAATGATCTTCCACACAGTCTAGATCTCATTGAGGAAGTCTAGATATAAGGTTACACAGATCAAATGTTTAGGTTAGAAATGTCTTTGAAAGCTAAGACAATAAAATAGGAGAAAGAAGTTATGCATTCTGTAATGATAATGAATATTTCATAGACTGCAGACGTGTAGTCTATAGCTTTGGGTACATATGTCATTTTTAGACTGAATAGAAGTCTCATCGATGACAAAGACCGCCATCTTGACCATAATAGATCTTGCAGCGTATTGATGAGCCTAAGAATAAATCAAGAATAAAAAAGAATTTCTATTTTCCTTGTAACATCTCAAATTACTAATGAGACTGGTCATATAATATATATTTACGTTTTCCTTCGTCGTTTTGTTCCTAAAGACAACCCAGTAGTCTGTCATCCAGGTTCATAAACAAACCTTAGATAAGCACATTTCTATAATGTCAGTATCTCGCTAGTTGTGATTTTGAAATGACTAAATGAATTCATTTTTATGCAGACCACGTTGTCATCTGTCTCCGTATTTAATTCAAGATTTGAGCTAAAACAAAAATGGGGTGCTTCATTATCCCTAGGCAGGACTCCTAGATTAAATATATGCAAAATCAAGTATACAACAAGACTAGAAAGCTCAGCAGAATTTTATTTTATTTTTTTCAAATTAAGACATCAGTTTCTGAAATGTTCATTTCAGACACTTAACGTTAGTATAACGACCCCGTACAAATAAGTTGCTTGAATATTGTCATGTGTCATGAAAACACAGATACAATTGTACGATTGTTCATAGTTTACCATGAGTCTCCCTCAAATACTTCAAATCATCATATCGATAATGTCAAGGAAGAAATAGTAGTTAATAGTCTATAAATGTTAGATTAAATCACATGTCAAACTCGTTAAATTCTGTTAAACTTACAAACTAATTCAAACTAGCATACAGCGTACTTTAGGGATTATATTAAATCCATATTACTCAATAAATCAATAAAATACTCATTTGACACGTCTAAATGAGTATATTCGAAAGTTTAAGGTCGATCAATTTTTTTTAAATATTAAGTCATTATGACAAAAACGGTGCATTAAAACTCCCATAAACCTTTACGCAACACATCTGTCACATATGACGTCATCAAGTGCAACAAAAGATATTGTGTCATTTATCGATGGTTGAGGATTCTTGTCAAACGCCCCAGCATGCAACAGGCATCATGGCGTCATAGAGCTGCTTAGTAACATTCTTCACACATTCTTTCCACATAAATAATTGTTAACTACGACATAAAGCATCAAAATAAGAGGGGGAAGCAGGGGGAGATATTCAAGCATGTAATTAAAGCAACAAGATCAGTCTAAATGTCCCATTATTGAGGGAAAAGCAATAAAATTCTTGCCATGTTACCTCCGATTATCTTTTGTCCCAAGCGTCGGTTGCTTTTGATAGATATTAATGTTGCAAAGAAAGTGTTTAAAAATCAGATTTTTACACATTTTCTCAGCAAGGGGGAGAAAACAATTGTTTCGATAAAAAAAACAATGTTTTGGAGACATATGATGTTCATTGCTTTGAAATTTAAATCCTGAAATGAGTTTCCTTGTTTAAAGTGTCATGAACAAATAAACATTATAAAGAAAGTGCATTTAATTTTTTAACGACCCAATTTAAGCAATACCGTCTTTCAAATTTTAAAATGTATATTGTTGGAATATTAGCGTAGATGGAATGAGTCAACCCTCACTTAAATATGGTTTACTAAGTGAGTATTTCAATAATCAGTCATGTGAACAAATTATGAATAAATTTACGATGCCATTGAAATTTTAATCATTATAAATGTCGGAAACAGTAATATAACCCACAATTCAGCCATTGTTCACCCATTATTTACGAAAAGCATATACACTCATACGATTATAGGCTATATATTTGGATTATGTTTATGATTATGATTATGTGTTTAACCAGTTTACAAATAATCATGACCACAGAACAGCAAATACCGGATTCACAACTTTTATTTATTTCACAACTTCATTATTTTTTATTTTGAGGGAAAATATTGTCTTTTTAAATTCTAAATCATATTTATTTAAAAACACCTTTATTCACTTAAATGAGAAACATTATTCACATCAGTACAATCAATTTTGCTTCAATTTTCATAATAACTAAAACATGTTCTTGGATGACATAATGTTAGTTTTCAGAAAAGCCAAATATCAAATGAAAAATGAAAGATTATTTGAATTGCAGTGAATGCGATTATCAGAAACGTTTATTTATAAAACAAACTGAATACAGTTTTTTTAATTGCTTGGCTTAAATGGGTATAGATCATTTTAACTAACCCTATTGAAACTTAGACATTTTCAATGATTTGACTTTTTTTGCACGATGCATGTACATGTACATAATTTCCAGATAATTGTCAATTCACTGGAAACAAATCACGTTACAAATCGTGACGGTTTAACAAAAGAAATAATGATTTCGATTCTCAACATCGCACTCACTGTAATTGACGGTTGAATCGAATTTCTTCCCACTGTCCATGATTAGAGAGTCTGGGAATAAGATAAATGACACAGGTGAGAGAATGACGTCATTAACATTAGGTTTCGCTTAATAACGAAGGTGTGATTTATCACACCGCCAGTCGATGACTGTTGTCACATTGAACAGGTGATAATGAGAATTACTACTGGCGGCTAGGATCGGCAGCGTCGGAAAGCATCATCATTATAATAACCGCATATGATGTAAGGTTGGAAGGGGGGCCAGGTAGTGTTGGAGCAGAGCAGGTAATGTTTGTAGAAGCATGAAGTGGGAAAATGCTAACATTGATCAGTTGTTATAACCGAAAAATCGTACTTGCGATCGTTTATTGAATTATTATGATCTTTGTCAGACATGTTGAGTGCAGATGTATTTCTGAATTGATAGAGGTAGGCAAGGGTAACAACCTCAGGGGTTCGAATCGCTGTTTGGACAATATTTTCATAACATTTTCACCGATTTCGCTCAAATTTGGAATATAAACTCACCATATCGTACATAAACAGTATATGATTGCAAAAATCTAGATTTTGAATTTTGAAAATATTGTCTAAACAGCGATTCGAACCTCTGTGGTAACGACAGTCATGTAGCTAGTAGGAGGGGATTGTTGAGAAGGAGAGGGGTAAATATAGGCACATTGGCGGATGTTCTTCCTTTCGAAAATCCCTAATGAAATATTGGAGGCATTGTTGTAATCGAAGTCGCTTGAACAACGAGGGCATCCAACTGGTCCTTTAAAACCATGGATCGGTCTATGAAGAAAGTGTATTATTTTCATCAATATTTTTAATCGAAGATAGTGTTTGGTCTGGTCAGGTAGAGCGTTCACTATCAATGCGTGTGGATGAACAGTGTGGAAACGTAGATGACGTCATTGGTGTTGCCAAGTTGCTTTCCTTTCCCTTCAGTTACAGGAAAACACTCAGGTAACACATGGGAATATGAAACCGCTGTGAAGTGAAGTTGTAGAAGAGGATGTAAAAAGGGGGCGGCGACATGTTTTATACCTCGTTAATCACTACCATGGAGTTACTGACTCTGCACCTGAACGGAATACCGCCTTTAATCAGACTGACAATTACAAGACAAACAAAGAAGATAATATAACTCCACTTAAATCCCGGTGACAGTCGCCACAATTAATTTACGACCTTTCCACTGACTGATGTGAAGTGTATAACGCTCAGGTATTCCCTTGACAGGTGCTATTGTAACGCAAACCAGCCACCTGCAATGCTTTTGTTCTCCGTATTTCTCACGGAAAAGGTGTTTTAATGCAGTTATTCCTCCGCTGTCTAGTTTCGTATTTTACGTTAAGGTCTGATTTATCGTCACTTTTATCATCACCGACGACATCTCTCAAACTTGAATCTCTTATTCAACAGACTTGACAAGACGTTTGTGTAATTCAATTAGAAACATAATATGTGTGGCCCGGCCTCCCGTAATGGCGCATGAAATGCGAGACCAGGTTATGCAATCGATACATATATAGATTTATCATTAATCACAATGACATTGAATGATCGGCCCTTTTGCCATTATCATTTTTCATTTAATACTCTCTTTCTCATACGAAATTTGCTAAATGAATGATCGGCGAGCAAAGTTGAATAGCGGCGGATGGCGAAATAAGAAATCGATGTGAAAGGCAGTGATCGCTTTGTGTGACTAACGTTAACTAATGTTACTCAGATTTACGAGAGGTTCGATCAATGTGATCAATGGTTATTATCATATGACGGGCTAAAACTCACATTTATATCACACACGATTTATGACATCATAAAGGCGTTATGTTACATGTTGACGGATGAATAATTATCGTAAAGAAACCCGCCTGTCATTATCCTTATTCAAATACGCTACTCAATGTCCCGTGATATCTTTTGGAAAGAGCCAATGAAACGAAAACTCGTCAATATCCATTTAATCCATATGCACGGCTCCTTTAACCTAAATACACTATAACCATCCAATGTTATTTCCCAATTACTCTTTCCAATCCCGCAATAAAACATCCTTTTGTATTTGAGTGTAATTATCTCTAATAATATGTTCGTTAAAAACGTGACTTGTTTTAACAGCTCTGTTTTCAGTGCAAACGAACAATATAAATATATATATCAGTTCACGAAAAGATAAACAATATTCCTATCCAATGTAACAATAACTCATGTTTATTGAGTGTAATGAATAGAAGAAAGAGCTAGTCGTCGTTACAGTGAATTGAGATTTGAACCCAAACGCGAAGTGAACTTTAATATTCAGTGATGATTCATGGCGGGTAGTATCGTGAAAGCAAGGGTGTGGTGTGGAAATGTGAAACAAAATTAATTTACGGAAAGTAAAACACGAAATGTGCATTTAGGGCTTGCCCTTCTACGTGATAACGAGGTTGGCAACATCGTCACAACATTGCCACACCTCCACTACGTCAGAGGTTGATGTTTTCCGAGAAATAAGATACTGCATCCGGATTTGGTGAATCCAACTTATCAAATTAATCTCAAATATTTAAAAGCTTCAAGCGACAAATGTCCTGAGTATACTCATTATTTCTCTTTCTCATTATTTCCTATCCCCGTTTACATTCTTTAAACTAGTCTTACACTCAGACTCTGAAAAAAGTACTTATTCGTAAAATATTACTATTACTATATTACTATATTTTATTTTCAGAATACAGAGGCTCATTTTCCAAAATAAAACCAGACTGACTGTTAGACTTACTAGGCTAAGACCTAAACCGTTCCCCTGCACAACAAGGATATATCTGAAAAGGAAGTCTGAATTCCCTCACGATCATTAAAAAATAAATATTGGATTTTCCTCAGTTAATAGAAGATACGTGTTTCCAAGACTGCAAGTCAGTCTATCACAGTACCAGAGTAATCACATGGACAGCGGTCAGCCGCCAGTGTGTCAGTCTTTAACCCAAACGCATTTTTACACAGTAGTTCGGTAGTCTTACTCAGACTCTGAAAAATGGTTTGATTCGTAAAATGTCACCTTTATTAGATATTGAAAGGGAGGCTATGAGAAATGGGATGTTCATGTCCTATAAATAAAATATTTTCTTCAAAGTCTCAGTGTTAGACTTATTAGCTATGGGTTAAACATCAGTTGTGGGCATTTAAGAGCATTTAATACAGTCTAGGTTCTTATTAGTAAGTCCAATAAAAACTGAAAGCTTTTAAAAATGTAATCACAAGGATGAACGTAGAGTAATTATTAAATTTCATGGACCAAGTTTTAGTCTAGTTATTTGAGTGGTTTTAAGAGGGTGTAAGGTTCTTGTTCATGACATGCCCAGAACATAAATAAGTAGAGGTTGTTTCTGTTCGTTTTCAAGGAAATTATCAAGTTATGTATATTATTCGTTGTATATACGAATGACGTGACATGACTTTCAATTCCAAATGGGAGAGCTTGACGGATAAAGCAACGTTCATTCAGTGCACAGTGTCCAAAGTGAAACTGACTACAGATGCGTACCGGTGGTGTATTTTAGTGCAAATATCGTATAATTTGGCATATCTTTGAAACATCGTATCAACGCTGAAACCAGACAGATCAGTTGACATTTTCGCATTATAAAAAGACAGTTGAGTGTTCCATAACATAATCTGGTTTGATATATCATAGTAAACAGTTAAACTGTTGGCAGCTCTTTGAAGTTACCAGGGGTCAATCTATAGTTTTTATTTTCTTGTGACAAACTGAGTCTAGCATACATCATATACTTCCTCTTTCACTCATACAATGTGTTTGTGATGAATTTGTTCTCATTTAGTCAATCTGATAACTTTTATTCGAAAATTAATGAAATTTGAATTTTCAAAATTTGACTCCTTCTGTCTTTTTCATTATGCCAAATTTCATTTAAAAAATATACCACTGCCGTGGTGATCACAGAATACGTTTAAGAATGATTATTATACTCAAGGATGTATGATGATTCATTGTCATTGTATGCGATGTAATTTTATTGACGTTACAATGAACGTCAATTTACAGGATATTTGCACTAATATTCACTTGTAGGTGAACAAACTTTCGGTACGCAGCTGTATGCTGTCCATCTCTGACGTCACTATATTGTTGATATACACCTTCGGGACGGACACAACAATTCGTCTCACCTCTGACCGGTAAATAGCTACGGAACCGCTTATTCCTACACTTCTACACTCCAGAACAATTACATTCTAGGAGACGTATGGGAAAGTCACCCGTGAGGAATTTCGAATCTAGCCAATGATAATATTCGTCTAAGCTGGTTGAATTCTGTTTACATGATGCATGTTTACCCATGTTCCTTTCTATATACCTGACAACCGCGGTCAATGTCAGCCTTTATCATAGGCTTTATAATAATTGACTGAGAAGAATATAGAAATTATGATAATAGAGATACAGAGAGCCGCTCTGTCTGAGATATCATCATGTTTACAGGCTCGGCAATCTAGCTTAAATTATATCTCTACTTCGTCTTGAAGTGACCAATGCTATTCCTGCTCCATGAATGTGTACAAAATAAGAGCCTTTATACAGTCTAGATTCTTAGTAAGCAAATCTAGACAAACTGAATACACATGTGGAATTGAAAGAATTAAAAATATATATAAGCATAAGGATGAAGTACAGGACACTCCATGGAGTAAAGTTTAGTCGAGACCAATACCTACAAGATGAATACGAGTTTCGTTTTGAAACAACGTGTTAAACAAATCATTCTTAAAACGAGGGAAGTATCAGTACAAATGCTATCTCAATGTTGCCAAGTCAGTTGTGTTAAAATGATAAATTGATTACAATTTCGTCCACTCGTTATTTTAAATTTTGAAGATTCGTCTTACTGAATATTCGTCTATGAATATGATATATATGCATTAAACATCAAAGGGAATATAATAACGAAGGTACATATTTCCTTGACAGAACAACGCGAGAAGAGAATATTGTCATAATTAATTATGCATACATGCCTCAAGACCGTTGTAAATAAGACTAAGACCTATTCAATGTCAACTTTTTTAAAGAGAATTAAATACCTCCTTAAATTACTATGTCATAAACAACACGAACTGTCTTCTTTTTCATGAACATGACGCCAAGCTCGGTTACAACATAGGCATAAGAATGTGAAATTACTTACGAAATATGATACATGGGTACAGAGCTTAATAAACTTTCATAACTTCTTGTGATGTAAGCGAATCCATTAATTACCAGCTTGACAGCTGTCCTCTCACGATGTCGGATTAATTAATTCACCTCCGAGAAAAACGATGATTTGTTAAAAGCGGAAGTAGATTATAATATCGCGAGAAATGACGAGAGTATGAAGAAGTGACAGACCGTCTGATATTCATTTCGCCTTCCTGGTAAGAGGTGACAACTCCGAATATATAAATGTAATTTTATAACTATAAGTCGTTTATAAAACTCGTTGAACCTCGGTGTAATAAATTTGATATAATGTGGAAGTTGAAAGTTAATAATCCATAAATTGCAAAAAAATAGACAACTTTGTAATACTAAATATGAGCGAATTAATTTTTGTCTCAATGAATGCAGAGTTTACATAGTTTAATTTTCTTGGAGTTTATGTTGCATTGTTATGTGAATTCAGGTAGACTTGTCTAAGGAGTAATCTAAACATTATGGATGAAAGCAATCTTAATAACAATCATTTTCAATCATATGGTAATATATGTATATCTCTCAAAAGAGTTTTAGCTCTTTTCACTATCTTTCCAGAATTCCTACTATTATATCCTACAATATGTTCACTGTATAAATGCCATGTATTTCTAGAGAGATATAGCTCATCTTCAACGAAATTAAATGAACGTCTAAATAAATATGAAATAAACAGTATGGTTCATGAAACACGACCATGATTTTAGCATGAATAATGACGTAAGTAAACATAAGTTTAACATAATTTCATAGGTCAACTATAAATAAGTTGGCCCCTTTAGTGTCAGTTATACGCAAGTTTGGATCTATATGTATATATATGTAAATAGCTTTCCTGGCATAAAGTATATTCGTCTTCACATTGTTGACACACTTTAGAGTGGGGGATTTATCGATTTGTGGCAATAATTGTGAAATGCAAATATAGAGTCATACTTCTTCGTCACGATCGTACATGTATTTTTGAAAATATAAATAATTACAAATAAATGTCATATTTGACAATGAACAATGCATCAGTGTGTTGCAATAGTACAAATATGTATGTTCATTACGAACTATTTGAGCGGGATTCGAACTCATATCCACTGCCATACCCATGCTAAAAATTTAGAGATTATATATTCAGACACTACTACTAATGATACTGTATACACTATTTAAAAGGTGCGTCGGAGAAATGGGAAATGTCTGGTCCGCGAACATCTTCTTATTTTTCAAGATGATATACTTACTAGTATTCGACGCTGGGTGTAATCGAGATAAAACATTACAAAACAACTGTAATTCACACCAACCAACACCCTAAAAGTCCACGGTATTGCCAGCATTGACTAGTCCTCCCACTGTACAGGTTATCATTTGAAGGGAATCTAGAAGTGGCATACATAAGAACAGGAAGATTTTCTGGATAACAATTTATTCAATGGATGAATTTGTTATCCCGTAAATCTACCTGTTCTCATCCTAGCTTCTTTAAACATATATAGTCGCACATTCTTATGAGAGTAGATACAGTCACAGGTTGCAAATCTCATGAACTTATTCATTCATTCTTTTTGTTTTCAAACATATTTTCTATTTTCATCGTATGTTAAACATAGACGATAACTGGAAATGGTTGATAACATACGTTAATACAAACATTATTCAAGCCTTAGTATCATATACTCCATGTACGTCTAAGGTAACATGTTTCTTAGAAAAGGGAAATGTTACGACCACAGGCACTGTCACATCAAGAGAACTGACATCACCTACAGGGGGGACGATTAATCTGCTGGAGGACTTTCTTGCAGGAGTTTTGACGACAGTTTATGTTGAGGGTGACAGTTAAATTATCCCTCTACATCCTCATTAGTAGTGTGGTCACACACAGAGAGCATCCCCGGCTCGTTCCCGGTTCGTTGTCTACCAATAAAGTAGTCGTGCCTATTGAAATGAGCATTAGTTGGCGTCCTTATGTGCATGTGTAGTCGCTGTGATGTGGGAGAGACATTGTTGGGGTTCGAATCCGAAAACTGAGACAGGGGTACCACATGTAGATCCAACTGTCGCCTGAATACGAAATGAATGTTTAATCATCTCGACTTATTTAAATTTGACCCATGAAATGATATAAAACTCGTATGACAGATCTAAATTTCAGTCGTAAAACATTTAAATGCTTTCCTGAAATACATTTTAACGAACTTCAAAGAATTACCACTCGTAAAAGACTAATGTAGCGAAGTTTACGATCAAATTTCCTACACTTTACCAGCAATTACGTCTATTGAGCCTCGTTCTGAGAGACCACCAATCAACAGCCAATGAGAATCACGCTGAGGACGGCTGTAGCTACGCAGCGTGGTTCCCCGGATGAAGCGAGCGTGCGTAATTAACATGGCGTATGAATACGACAGAGGCGGCGACGGTCCACGTCTCACGCTGAGTTGTAACAATCCGCGCTGTGTGAGGGTGTCAGAAACAAACACTCTTGTTGGAGACACGCAGCCCTTGGAGCGCACTTAGACAGAAAGTGGCATTGTGGAGCTGTCCAGTGTAGCTTGCTTTACTTTTATACTGCTACTATGGAGTGCCATGATCAATTAATAATCTAACTATCGTCATTCGTAACTGTCCTGAGATCAAAGGACGGTCTAGGGCTGTGATCGTCGAGTTCAATGGGTTTAGGGAGATAGATACCGCGATACTGTCAGGCATATCACAACTCTGACTGGAAGTTGCTGATAACATCCAATACTGACAAATTCGAGGCTATTGTACTCATCAAGAGGCCATACTCGACAGTCCGACGAGACGTACGTGGGGTCGCGGGATTCCGCGTGATATTACGAGATCTCACCTAGAGATATCCGTTTGTGCGTCTCCACTTGTTGATTGGCTGGTGATTGCAGCGGATTATCTTAATCTCCCACCAAGATATTTGATTTCGTTCAATACGACAAGCCATGATAGCACAATCAGAAGATAGCTAACGACTTGAGATAATGTGTTCCCACGGTCTAGGGTTCGAATCTTCGAGTTAAGGTTAAGAGGATGGTAAAAAGACAAAGATTGCGAAATCTTGCATTAAACACTTCGTATTATCTGAAACTTCAGATACAAAAGGTTTAAAAGAAATATGTATCTACCCTGAAACCAAACCCCCCTCTTTCTAATTTCAACAATAGCTGAATCGCTATCAGTCTCTATCATTCATGAATTGCAAAAAGGCGCTGGGACAGTTTCCGTAATCAAAACCAGCAATCACCACGATTTGAAACATTGAAATTGTCTCCCAGGTAGACAGGAGTTTGAAAGACAAACTGAGAGCATGCAACCCTTCTTTTAATCATTTGTTAATCTGTCAACAAGTGACACATACTATAGCTTCGCTCATGCACAATGTTAAGTGTTCTTTAATTATTTCTAAAAAATATAAATATTTGAGGAATGTTTGAGGGATGGACACTCGGGATACTTAAAGTGAACATCTCGAACCTTTAGACAACTCAAGAAGAGATGGTGTGAAATGTGTCAGGACAGAACATTTCCTCTCGGTTTATAATACCAATGAAGTGGTTATCTAGTTACCATTTAAACTCTACATTCGCCTGTACTTCTTCACTCTGACTCATAGTCATGGACAGTGAAGTAAAATTTAGTCTATGGAATTTTTATAATTATTTTACCTTCATCCTTTTGATTACATATTTTTTATACTTCCAGTTCCATGTGTATTCAGTTTACCTAGACTTGCTGAATCAAAATCTAGATCGTATTAAAGGCTCTTGATAATACACATGGAGCAGGACTACGAAGTGGTTAACGCGTTCGGCTTCGGATCAGGAGGTCCGGGGTTCGAATCCTCTCGGCAACTTTGCTGTTCTACATGCATAAGGTGCAATGCTATACACTGAATTTCAGCACATGGTTCGCTACTTCCGGTCGATGCTCGCATGTTTCACCGCAATGCATAGGTACCATGGCGTTACTATACTAGCAGTGAAATGTAAGTGAAATACGGCATTAAACCCCAAATCATCTCACCACAGTCTATCAAATTTAGATTTTAGCTGTCATATAAATGATAACCCCCTGCTTATTTCAACGAGCTGCCCAAACCGTTGTACTGTTACGTGTGAGGTATGAACTGTAAGAATTTTATTGTACATTCAATCTATCTCTGAAAAGACTAAACAAAGTCAAAACTAAATGCACCAAACATAACTAAATACATGTCATTCAGAATAATATACACATGTGTACTTATTCGGGATGTATCCATTATACCTAATAAATTTATAATCAGTATTATCTATTCTGTACACTGGTGAGTAACAGTGTAAGGTAACATGCTAGACGGACATTTAGTTTCCGAAAAAAGGAGTTTTATAATTATTTATTCATAAATAAATTCATACAATTTGTATCAATATTAAAAAAAGTAACCTTAGATTTGCTTTTTCATAGGCAGTATGAGTCAAACTAGATGACATATTTTAGTAAACCCTTAGTTTTGCAAATAATTAACCTGTAAAAATGGTATTTTAAAAAAAGGCAACACAAAAAAAAGAAAACACTTATCTGCATTCTTCTACTTTCTTATCTATCCTTTACTTCACTGACTACATGGTAATCTAACAAAGCGGCTACAAAGTGACACTCTAAACTATTCATAAAGCAACTGCTCCTCCGAGTATTCACGCAACGACTTTATAAAATCGCCTGTCAGCATCGCATGTCTCAATCTCCCTAAACCGGAAGTGGTTTGTCATAGCGCGCATGCGTTTGAGGAGGTGTCGAAAACACAGAGTTTGCAGACGACAGAAAAATCGTAACATCTCCTGCCTCATTTCCTGGAAGCTGTCTAAAAGTCGTCTGCTAGTGTCAGCGCAGACGACACCATGAGCCGACTAGTCGCACTTTCTGAAAGAAGTGTCAGTCGCATCATGCAAGTTTGAACATACCGATCAGATCAGTCCACAAAAAACGTTCTGCTTTAGGTGCTGTTCTCTCAGCTGTTCTGCCCTATAAAACATATGGATAAGGTTGCGCGGATTAACGTTTTGATAAACCTTCAGATTGGGATGTAACAGTTTTGATAAACATGTCTTCAAGGGATTCACGCTGCAAATGAAACGCTGTGTCATTATGATAATCTACCCATGGCATATCAAGGAATACAATGATATACTTGTAGCTATTGTGGAGTTGCTCCATATGACAGTTTGATAGTGACACTTGGGTTAACGCCTTGCAAGATAATGAACTACATTTCAAACTTCTAATGAAAAATATTGATATTGTCGTACATCTATTGGTATACAGCATGAAATATGTGTCACTTAATCCATGTTAATCTGAACATGCGCTTTGAGAATCCGAAATGGATTGTTGTGTTCTTAGCTACGTGGCCTGCTGGTTTGAACAGGAATAGTTGCATACAACTACACGCGTGCGCGTTTTACCTGGTTTGGTTTGGTTCGCATACCATATGTTTATCTTGAGATGATTCTTTCATTTTAATAAAACCTAGTCATGATTTATTCTATGCATTTAAATTGTATACACTTCTTTTTCTCAACTATTGTCATGCCGGTACATCAAAAGGCCTTCTGATATACACGTGCTCCTCTGTGCCGAAACACACTCACTTGTTCGATCGCAAAATATATCAATCATATAAACTTCATATCAAGAACTATTTGTTTCAAGAAGAGGGCCGACATGTTGGAATTATTCAGTGTTTTAGAGCCATTACGTTTAGCTACACGTGTCTGGACCGTCACCTGTCTGTCAAGCCGCCATTATTGTCGCTTCCTGAAGCAGACGTGAATGTCGTCTGCCATCCCTCCTGTCGTCTGCTTGTGACAGTTTTGTAATGGCTGGAGGTTGGTCCATCACCAGACATCACCTCAGTGACACATAAGGCTGGCGGCTTGACGGAAAACAGAAGGTATCACTCAAGCACTGCCATTGTTTTTAGAATTATGTTTCACCCGATCTGAATTATTTATTCCCGTTGACGCCACTTTGAATAAAGTCTTCATGACTTTTAAGCAAAAAGCTAGTCACTGTTTCAGTTCAACAACATGCAAAGAGTGCGTACACTTGTCTCATGCATTATGAAGTGAACTATTAACTTGTTACAAAAATACGACCTAGCTGCGCTTTTACTCTTTTGTCTTTACGTCCAAGAATTATTACTAAAAACTTGTTACGAAATGTACTCCTTAAAGTCTACTCCTAAGAGCCCAATAGTTTGCCATCTCTCTTGTATAACGTCTATAATCATTTATTCATTTTTATTCAATTCTGTCACAAATATATTCTTGGCGCCTTTGCTATATTTCAATTCCATCGTGCGATTCCTTCTTTTATCCGTAGTCCGTACATACATGTATATTTTAATAACTTCTCGTCAATCATCCTACATCTTCCCACTTCCCTACTTCTTTTATTGTGCATTTCCTTTTTCGATCGCGCATTTCCTTCTAGGCCAATTTTTCGATCTTCCATCGCCCATTCGCTTCCTCCATCGTTTACTATCTGAAAATTCTAAGATCAGGAATTATTAAGGATTAAGTGACAAAACGCTTACATTTACTTAATATTTATTTATTGACTAAACTTTATCGACATTCAATTGTCTATTCTTCTCATGTCCCTGTTCTTCTGCTCGATCTTCTTTCTTCTTCTTGCTTCGCTCTGTTCAGTTACCTTCACTCTCCTTCCCCTGCTTCTAACAACTTCAGACCTTGCTCATGTGTTCTCCCCATCTCCCCGTCCCTCTGCTCCCAACCAGTCTGTCAATTTCACCCGTCTGACATGTGTACTTTTTTATATTTAAGTCTCTATTTCATGTCACAGTGAAATCACGCAACCAGGCTTTTTCCCAAATCCAATTAAACAAAAAATCGTTAACTAATAGCTTTCTGTAGATTCCGGCTGTAAAATAATGACTTACAGCATAATCATGTTTCTGATTTATCGCACCTTTTGCACCATGCGAATGATTTATATTGATGTCTGAGACTAAAATGTCGCTTGTATACTTTACAATACATAAATACTCGGCTAGTAAAAACATGATATAGTTGGCGCCAACTGTCAACTCAATATTCCAAGGCAGATTACTCGCGTGCCGCGATATATTTGCCAGATCGGATTTAGTCCAATGTGGTAAATCATAAAAGGAAGCCATGTATCAGCAAAACGAGGTTCGGAGTTTGCAGAAGCGGAAGTGCGAAGCGAATCAGTTCATCCAATCAGAAACCTTGTTACGTATATGTTCGGAAAGTAATCCATACCGTGGCACAAGTGGTCATTGCAGCGTCGTAACGCATGTAATCTGCATTATCACCAGCTCTACGGTTCTTCTTTGAAGCGTTTATTTCTGCTGCCAGAGCTATCAATCACAGGCGTGAATTATTACAGACAATAATGCAAAAAAGCTATTTCTCGCGAGAAAATCATCGCAACGACAGTCTATTATGCGAGTCTGACAAGCGACCTCATTAGCCATACCCATTACAAAGCGACATCCGTTGCCATTTGAAGCATGTATTTTGGCGAACAATTTTCTGAATTATTGGTGACAATAGTTTATCACCGAAGCGAAAATCTACCAATTCTTGGCATATTAATAATGACGTAATGACCCACAGTTGCAGTACACAGCGTAATATATCAACGGAAACATTTTGGTTGAATGACTTATTGCATACAACTCATTTGACACCCGGGCTAATGGCAATTATAATGTGGAGCTATCATTCACTCAAGCCCTACTGTTGCACGGCGGGACGTTGGCAAAACATGAAGATTGATTGCCTTAAATTAATTGGAAATTAAGAGAGAACGTAAATGTCAGGTTCGGCCGAGCCTTTGATGATATGGAAATGACAAAAGCTCATTTAAGCCCTCTATTGGGAATCGTGAATATGTGAATGCCAAAAATGAGAGAACGAATTCAGAGGAGTGTGTTTTAGGTCAAACGCCAGGAGACGAAGCTTTTCTTCATAAAGACCGCGTAACGAGTCTAGAATTAGCAAAACTTGCCAAAGTAGATCTATTAATGATCACAACCGACTCAAAGCTGAAGTATTCCATCTGGAAGCGCCACTTCTTCAGCTCCAAGCAGTTTAACTATCCTGAATCGGTGCATGGAGAGAAATCTGAATCCAGACTGATCAAATCAAAACATTGGTTCTTTAAGAGAGCGTTTGATCGAAATGTGCCGACGACTGCTTGGATGGTATTACGCATGATTAGAATACAAGCTAAAGAACTTCTTCTATAAAATATGGATTGCAATATCGTGAAAGCTTAAGGTCTTTGAGCGTTTCACATTCATCTCAGTAATAGACCGTCTTAAAGAAATTACTCTGGTCGTGGATTTGACAGTGTTACTGATAGCGTCATTAAACAAAGGTAAATTGTGAGATACCCTTTTGACATTGACTTTAGCGTAGTTAAATATCGTGACATTTACCACCAACATGAAAAGCTGATTAAAATTCTCAAACGTTGATTATGCTCTAAATTGTCATCGAATTTACACATTGTCCTCTTGAGAATAGACTTAGATACCTGAGTTCAGTGCTGTGGTTCAAAATCAAATAGGAAGTGGATTAGGGTGAATACGTTCACAACAGTTAGGTTTAAGTGCACATATGAGGGTTAACAGTTAGGACATTATCTAATTATGTTGTTTAAGAGACAGGTGAATATATAATACTTAGACATGATAGTTTAACACGGGTTATAGTTGACATGTTTATATCTGTGAAGTTATATTTATAATGTGAAACATATATAACATGAGCCAAATCTCAAAAGGGATCCTGAACGTAAATCATCATGTTTTAAGAACTGGTCCATATTTTCATCTCGCAAGGAACAAGATTTATTAGATAAAAGAACATAAAAGGAGGACTAGAGCGACCCTAATTATTGGTAACAAGGTCACGTTCCACAAACTGGGTTCAGTGCCACACGACAGAGTCAGTCGGTATATTCGTATTCAAAACGAAGTCGTTACAATCGGGAATTCGTTGTAAAAAAAACAATCCACAAAAAATTAACCAGACCTGTCATCAAAACAGGTATAGATCTTTACCCAAGACATTAAATATCAAAAATATCAAACCAAGATCGGCCTAATGTTTGTACAATGGTGGATAAGTCTCGATGGCCTCTCTGCGTGCATTTCTGTACACGTTATCCAAAGTACACTGTCTGTGTTACCATTGTTCTAACTTTAAAGCTCTCTTTAGTAGTGCTAGGATGGTCGTACGCAGGAGAACTGCTAGTCTGTCATCCAGACCCTAGAGCAAAATATTCAATTGACGACCAACCCAATCTAGAAAATTATAGCAAGTCTAGATTACTCAGCTCTGAAATTAAGACATCTTTAGGGCTCCATTTGGTATAACTATTTGTATTGTTTGTAAAATGTTGCTGGTAAGAAAAAATATATTTCTGAGACTAAATGTTAGTCTAGGGAACTGCCAAAATACAGTCCAGTCTTGTGTAAGTTCTTCAGAGACAAAGTGTACGTCCTGGTGCCTGCTTGATGTATGTAAATCTAAACCAAAGATAAGTTGCTAATCTATGTATGTGTACTTTCCGACTCTGTGTCTTTCAGCATTCTCTTCTTACATAGGTAACTCCCTTCAGATTTCTGATTTGTAACCGCTGTTCTAATAGGGCTAAGTTCTCGACAAGAAATATAGAGTCCTGATTGGTTGAATTGGGAAATAGTTGTGTCCTCATTGACGCCGCTGTAAAGGTGGCATTTGCCAATGACACGTCAGAATGTTATTTCTAGAAAGAGAAACCTAGGATAAACATTTTCGTGTTTAATGTGTTTTCCTCGATGTGTGCTATTTGTATTTTTGAAAATAATTGGCCATAAACTTGCTGATAGATAAATAGATAAAAACAAACCAGTGACAAAGGTAAACATGCTGTTCGCCAGATCCTTTACAGTCAAAGGTACAAATACTAATTCGACAGACCCTTTACAGTCAAAGGTACAAATGCTAATTCGACAGACCCTTTACAGTCAAAGGTACAAATGCTAATTCGACAGACCCTTTACAGTCAAAGGTACAAATGCTTATTCGACAGACCCTTTACAGTCAAAGGCTCAGGTCTTTGAAGTATCCTGATCGAGGTAGATATATAAGATGAGATTTCATTGGGTACAAAGTAGGAATATGATATGTGGTACCCTTTCTCGCCGCTTGGTATGTTGCTAGATATGGCCCTTTTAGAAAAGAGTAGACTAAAATTTAGTCTATGGAACATTTATAATCCCTGTACCATCATCTTTTTGATTATATATTTTTAATACTTTCAGTTCCATGAGTATTCAGTCTATCTAGACCAGTTGAATATAGATCTAGACTGTATTAAAGGCTCTAATTTGTTTCCACAGTCATTGGGTAAAACTGAGAAAAGAGATACGATCGAAAATCTGAAGAGAATTATCCTTTTTGGAAGAGAATGAATGTTCTTTCAGATACCAAGTATAAGCTTAGGCATGTCTTCGTTAACCAGAACACGGTGCAAATCTCGATTCTCTCCTGATTCAGAAATGAAATTCTGAGAGGACTAAGTATCATCTATGTACGACTTCGTCTGGGCCGACATAAATCAAGTCTAAAACTCAAGGGTTTCCGGGGAGGCAGTACCAGTTGGTGGAGTCATGTTGGACTTTGAGCCTATCTATGTATACTTCAGTTGAACGCTTTCAGTGAAGTTCAGCAACATTTGCATTGGTTTATCACCAGATGGGTTAGCCATTTGATGACTGGATAATCTGATTGTTTTAAATGTCGATTCCATGATTCACTGACCCATGTCTTGTAAAGACTTATGGTGTCATCTTGTGCAAGTGTCACAGATCACCTAGCATTACAATTGGGTACCTGGTTTGGAGGGGACAGAATCTAAAAGATAATTATCCGTGCCTTAATAAATTGAGATGTACAGTACTAGTCCTCATGAAATTGAGAAAACAATTATGCATTTCCATATACCAGGGTAATGATATCGACGGGGATCTTGACCTGGACCAGTGCATATATAATTATTAAATCAAGAAAATATAGCGCAAGTCTAGGCGTGTGATGTGACGAGCTATCTCAACCTCCTCATGCGTGAGTAGCGAACGCCAAAACTGGGAGCAGCACTTGACTGGGCTGTCACATTAAAGCAGAGCTGTGGAGGAGGAAGGTCTAACATGACAAGATGATAGCTCCGTGAATTACACTTATCAAGTCGCGCTTTATTTGTGTAAATACCTCTGACGTACAGCTCCACCTAGGTGTCATAACATGCGCTTGGTTAACGCCGTGAATGGGTTGTCTCCCCTTTAATGGAATGTTAATGGCTGATGGTAGTTGATGTCGCCTATGGTTTTGTATATGGAAATATACTGGTATTTTGACGTTTAAATGGATGTTCGTTCCTGCACAAATGTACGTATCTCGAAGTCGCAAATATTAAGCAGTGACAACATATCTTATCTCGTACGTTAGAATTTTGAACGATTGTGTCAGTTCATTTGCAAAAGCATCTTTAGGGATTGATCAACTACCCTCAACATGATTCCATTGCAACAATAACAGGATAAGAAACTTACCGTTTGATGTTTACATTCTTCATCCTCTTCAATATAATATAGAAAATAAAGAATATGAGCTACCTCTTTTTTTTAATGCCAAGACCGGAAGCCATTTTGCAAACGGTATTTGAATAATATGATTTATGATATCATTTTTTAAGTTTATAAGGAAATACATTAATTTATGACGATAAGTGTCATAATATATTGTTATTCAATCTTACAAATATCATTAAAAAAACAAATGTAAACAAATCAAATGAAATATTATGGCAATTCATCTTTAAACTGAGACAATATACGGATTGGATATCTATAATATCTATGGACAACTTTCTATTCATATAAATACATGTAGCATAAACTTTATGTAGATTTAAAGTCATATTCACTGGTCGATGACACAGTTACTTTGTTGACGATAACAAGTTGTTGTTACATTTTTAAATTGAGACAGTTTTATATGGATAATCACTTTTTAGTGAAAGCTCATATTTTTGTATTTTATAATCTATCATGAAACATTTACCCCTGCTTCCGTTTACATGACATGAAGTTAAACTAAAAAGTAAAAGCACAAGTTGCTGCACTTTTACAGCAGTTTAGCCATCGGCTTTTGTTTAATAATAAATTAAAAGAATAGTTGTAATTAATTTGGTCTTATTTATGTGTTTTTCAAAATATGCGTATGTACCTTTAAAGCAAGACAATTTATGGACAGCCTCTTGTTAATACATCTTTGTAGAACACGCAAACACGCTCGTCTCGCAGCCGAGACAAAATGTGTTTTGTTGACAGAACCAATGTTCCTTAGATTAATAAGGCAATAAGCTGGGAAAAAATGGCCGTAACGTTTTTCACAAAAACATATTTTCTGAAATGGAGCACATTCTGCATAACAAATTTTATCCTCAGTAATAGCCCTGTCAACAACATGCAAGTTGTCTTTCATTCCCAAGTAATGTGTGTATCTGTGTAGTGTAGTCGTGCTCCCTCTGTCCTGATAGATGGTGTGTGATGTACAGGGTCAGGCAACCAGTATATAGACTTGTATGGTAGGCCAGTAGGGCCAGAAGACGTGAAACATAACCTGAATAATATACAAGATGGTGAGGCGAGATGGTGAGAATGGGTCCGATGTCTAAGTGGATTTGCTATGTTATATGTTCCATTTAAAGGGAGATAATTGCAATGTAAAGGTAAAATACGAGGATATATTGTATCGTTACCTATAGGCGTGGATGTGGTCGTTAGGGGTTACTGTATGTAAATGAAACTCCTATGTACGTTAATATCATGAATGTTATAGTAAAAGAATAATTAGTCCAATTAGAAGGGAGATAAAGGACTTGAAATAAATGCATTGAATATCTGTCAAAATAACCAACTGTCATTAAATACTACAAGTGTTCCATTTGATTCCCTTGATATGAAAACTCAAAACATATGCATTGACATAAGTTAAGTAGATAAGAGGTCAACAAAAGGGGGAATTGGGTGAAATATACTCATATTACTCCTAAACTTTCAGAGTTGCCGACATTAGTCAACGTCATTAACTAAGGGAGATAACTGTAGTCGTTGGAGAGTTCTGGTCATCATAAAGTGTCGTGCAATCTCGCACACTGGACGAGAGAGCATCACTTGTCAAGTCCGCCCTTCATTATCCGACATTAGGCGCTGAGGTATACAAAACTGATGACTGGAGCAGACGATCTCTCGACACGAAGTATAATAGCAGTGCACATTGCCCCACGGCCTCCTCGCCTTGCCTCATCATTTTGCCGACATCAGTAGTCGTTAGTTTGACAGGGCAATTTTAGGTTGCTGGGGAGAGTAATATTGTAGCGTGCATGCCGTTTCTTCCACCGGGTCTAATATGTTTCGGCAGAAAATTGCTTGACCTCTGGCCACAATGCTTCATAATTCTCTCCCTTTGCGCAGAACTCTTCAATCTATTTTCAAAAGGTCGTAGCCCCTTGTGACGTGACGCCCCATCACTCGCTATTTCTAATACGCAATGCTTGGGCAACGCTTGCCATTTGTCTTAACGGGCCATCTTATGTGCATATGGCAAATCTTCGCGGCTGAAAGATGCGAATCTAAACTGATTCATCAAAACAATGGCTTTCTCATGCAAGGACTGGCTTCATTTCCATAGTCCCGGTATAATAAACGAGACGAAGTCGGCGCTCATCAGAAACTAAATCATCGGCTGTTAGACTCCAGATTTCATCGATTAGAGGTTATTAAATATGCCACAAGAAATTGTGGTCGTTGCTGATGAAAGGTGTTGGATAGAGCCCGGAGCAGACGGGGGATAGATCATTTCCACTCGCTGTCTGGGGAACACCAGCCCACGAGACATTATATCCATCGTCCTTGCTTGAGAAATTCCGAAATTAGATTAGTTGTGTAAATTATATTGCACTTTGATAAATTTTCTTTAAAGACACATTCAATTTGATGTAATCAATAATGGTACTCGTGTTAGTATGAACCTTTTTGGATTTTTATTTAAAAAAAATGAATGACAAAAATGTCATATCGATCATATCGTTCAATATTATATACCCTCTGTGATAGATATATGATGTATTACAGTATAAGAAATGGAGGAAGGCCCAAAGCACGCATAGAGCCTGCCAAGTTGATCGGTTAATCATGGTTGTGAAAAGATGTTTTTACATAATAAATATTTGGGGAGGATAAGAATTTTATGGGTTCTTTCTGCATAGACATTTCCTATTTATGTGAACTTAAAGCTTAAAGAAGCCATGTCACTAAAACCAAAAAATGAAATGTTTTGTAAACGCATGTTATCTCAAAACAATTGGTATAACCTGAGATCTTGCAATACATTTATACAAATTCTTTTCCATAGTTATCACTATAATAATAAAACTAAATTTCAACATAAAATATGTCAAATAAACAACAGCAAAAATAGTGAAGGAATTGTCAACATCATTTTCTTGCAAATGTTTATAAATATCACATCTTGATACTTGAAGGTGTTCACGTATCTACAAACTGCAAATATTTACAGTTTACAGAAGCATATCGATGGACATCAAACATTCAACTACAGGTCAACTGCATGTATAAGGGGAAGCATATCGATGGACATCAAATATTCAACTACAGGTCAACTGCATGTATAAGGGGAAGCATATCGATGGACATCAAATATTCAACTACAGGTCAACTGCATGTATAAGGGGAAGCATATCGATGGACATCAAACATTCAACTACAGGTCAACTGCATGTATATGGGGAAGCATATCGATGGACATCAAACATTCAACTACAGGTCAACTGCATGTATAAGGGGAAGCATATCGATGGACATCAAACATTCAACTACAGGTCAACTGCCTGTATAAGGGGAAGCATATCGATGGACATCAAACATTCAACTACAGGTCAACTGCATGTATAAGGGGAAGCATATCGATGGACATCAAACATTCAACTACAGGTCAACTGCATGTATAAGGGGAAGCATATCGATGGACATCAAACATTCAACTACAGGTCAACTGCATGTATAAGGGGAAGCATATCGATGGACATCAAACATTCAACTACAGGTCAACTGCATGTATAAGGGGAAGCATATCGATGGACATCAAACATTCAACTACAGGTCAACTGCATGTATAAGGGGAAGCATATCGATGGACATCAAACATTCAACTACAGGTCAACTGCATGTATAAGGGGAAGCAAATCGATGGACATCAAACATTCAACTACAGGTCAACTGCATGTATAAGGGGAAGCATATCGATGGACATCAAACATTCAACTACAGGTCAACTGCATGTATAAGGGGAAGCATATCGATGGACATCAAACATTCAACTACAGGTCAACTGCATGTATAAGGGGAAGCATATCGATGGACATCAAACATTCAACTACAGGTCAACTGCATGTATAAGGGGGAGCATATCGATGGACATCAAACATTCAACTACAGGTCAACTGCATGTATAAGGGGAAGCATATCGATGGACATCAAACATTCAACTACAGGTCAACTGCATGTATAAGGGGAAGCATATCGATGGACACCAAACATTCAACTACAGGTCAACTGCATGTATAAGGGGAAGCATATCGATGGACATCAAACATTCAACTACAGGTCAACTGCATGTATAAGGGGAAGCATATCGATGGACATCAAACATTCAACTACAGGTCAACTGCATGTATAAGGCTTTAATCCTCTCAGTCCTGTTCATCTCTTCGCCGTCTCTCATCTAAGTAGATAGGTACCTCAGGCAGGCAGTCGCCACTCCGCTATCTATTTACATGATAAGTTTCACGCTATTTGATGTGACATCCTGCGTAATGGATTTATCTCTTTGTTATGACATGTGTCATGTGGCCGCTCCATCATCTGATAGCCAGCATTAATTCTAATCTGTCCAGCTAGTAACTGAATCTACGACTGTGTCTGTCTGTAATGGCCGTGTCGCGAAGACAAGGAAAGACAAAGCGAGCAATTAGATCTTACATACGGCGTTATCACATCTCGATAGGTGGCACTGATGATTGCCGCTAGGATGGAGACATGCGTAGTTAGGAGTTACAACCGCTGTCGAGAGTTTATATTTGACGTAAGGATATGATAACTATCTGTGTATAGTGAGTAGAAAGGAGTTTCTAATGCACTGTCATTCTGTCAGTATTATCAGTGTGTTTAGATTTCCTCTTAAACGTTATACGGTCATGATATACAGGTCTATCTGTTATGCCATTGCATTGGTCCATGTAAGTCTCATTTATAGATTTGCACAATAAATGTAAACTCACCCTTGTACTTTATAGAATTTTGAAAAAGTTGAACGAACTTGTATGTTTTAACAATCGTCGTGTAAAGCACACGAGTAAAGGTGATGCTGATGATGATGTTGATGATGTTGATGATGATGATGATGATGTTGATGGATATTTATAAAGCGCCAGTGTCCACCCACTGGTGCTTGCTTAAGGCGCATTAAAACAATGTACAGGGGGAAACATGATATTTAAAGGCCTCTATTTTTAAAAAAAAATGTTTTTAAATATGTCGTGAAGGAGTGTAGAAAGGTTTAGAGTTTAGTGTTGAGTGACAGAGAATTCAATAAGAGAGGGCCGACATGTTGAAGCTTTCTTTCCACCTTTAAGAATTAATGAAATATTTTAGCAGATGTATTTTGAACTTTCTGAAACCTTCGTATATGTTCTTTGGATAAACCAGCGAGAAGGCTATTGTGGTAGTCTAGACGGGTAGACATTAGACTTCTAACTATGTACGCACTATGTTTTGTGATGTAGTTCCGGATGACTCTATGTACTATGTCAAGGTCTAAAGGGGAGGTAAAAATCGTTTGAAATTTTGTTTCTATTTTTTATTTGATAATGCTTTATGTAGACGTAAGGGAAATTTTATCTATTTTACGTTCTTTAGAATAATGCCATGCTTTTCTAATGCTATTTTTTTGGCCGTGCTCTTTCAGTGTGGTCAATGAAAGTTGGGACTTGCTGTCTGAGAACCTAGACTGTATTAAAAGCTATAATGTTATTCACAGTCACGAAAGCCGGACTTCGTCAGACAGTATAGTATTATCTGTATATCTTTAAACACGAGGACTTACAAATGCCCCAGCGATACTTTACTAAGAAAAACTTTCCCTTAATAAATAACAGTGTTACCGTTATTAAAAGGAATCCAAACTCACCACTCACGCTGATTAAATTGAAGTATTAGAGATTTGAAATATATTACAATGATAAGAACACTCTTTGAACTGAGGTACATACAATTCTGAATCACCTTATATCTAGAATATCTGCCTGGCTTTATATAAAGTCCCTATATGCAGGGTTCACTCTTTAGACCTTCTCTATCGCCGCCACCAAGGACGTCGGGCGTTTGGGCTCTTTGTATGGGAGCCATTGAGAAGTCTGTTAGAATACTGAAGTGAGTCTTTGGCATTTAGCTCAGTAGAAGTGAGAGGCAGATACAGACGGCAAGTGGACGGGAGTAGACAGTGTCTAGAATCGGGGGGACACAGGCCTCTTGCTTGACGGGCACAAGTAGGTAGCCGAGCCGCTGTAATACCCAGATAAATGATTTAAGGAGCCATCGAATTGCGTGCGAATGACATGGGCAAATGAGGTGGTTACGTCTTATACAGTTCTGATCAAAGCGAGAGCCCCTGCTTGTCATGGAAGCCCCACATGAAAGGTGATTTGAGAGGCAATTTTCAAGGCACTGACGACCCAAGTCTTGACAGACGCTTCCTCGTGAATTGTAGCGGGTGACGAAAATGGCGTTTATCCTATTAAGGCCTACTTTATGGGGATAACGCTAGCTAGATCAAAGTGCATCTATGACAGGTAGTGCTACTTAGCGAGGCTTATAGTTAATGCAAATATGACAGGGAACTAATCCCTTCAATCGAAATGACAGGCGATATTTCCTCTGTAATACGCCAGGGTCCGCCTGAAGGCTTCAAGTTGGTGCAGAGTCATTCGACTCACCAAACAGAACGGTTTAAATTGACGGCTTCATGCAAGAAACTCCCTTGAAAGGCAGTTATTATTAAAAAAGCTTTTAAACAAGACCGTCGCGGATCAGACAGGACTCTGATTAAATGGTTTAATCGTGTTTTGTAAAACACTGTTTTTCCTAGACGGGCATTTAGTGTGCTAAGGAATAATGGTTTGGAATCGAATTGCTGCCAGGACGAGTGTGGATAACGGGGTATGGAATTTAGTGGGAGGGACAATGCTGCTGGTATTTACCGTGGTTAGAAAAAGTTGCCAACGTCTGGAATCAATTATAGGGTTTCCACCATTATTTACAAAATCTGCATTTTAAATTTTAAGGGATTGAAAATGGGAATTTTTATTGTGGGCATTAATTCCCAGCTGGTTAGCTATCGCATTTTTTAAAGTGTCAAAGGTTTTTTTCATTTGGCATTTGAAGATTTAAAGTGCAGTTGCTGAAATAGTCATCGGGGAATATTTTATTTGGTAATGTATAAAGGATAAAGATTCATCTTGATTTGAAAATGAATTTGTATTTAATACCAGTCAGATATATAACGTGTATATATAATGTGTGTGGTTTTCTTATTCTTTTTTTTTAATTTACTTCGTGAACGTTATAACATTAGAAATGATTTCCTGCTTCAAAATATAGGTTGTTATTTATAGGGTTGTAGATACGTTATGTATGACGTTAATGGAAATAATCTGTTCATAATTAAATATCTGATGAAAACTGAACTTACTGCGTTTATCGTGTTCAAAGGTTACGTTAGACAAATACATAATATCAGTATGTTACATTTATGTCATATTTATAACGAATAACAGTTGATCCGTAATGATATGATGAACATAGAAACAAATAATGTACTCATTGGCATACACAGTGACAATATTTCATTTTTATAACAAAGCAGAAAAACCCAACGTGCGTAAAAGTGATAGTTTATAATAAATAATAAATAATAATAAATTAACCACTGGCCTCCACGGGCATGTCACTTGTACATCTTCAACAAAGTTCAGTTCAGTTAAACTTACACTATCATGTCAAACTTTAGCCTTGCTACATGACTGTGTAATAACATTTAGGGACATCACATACGGTCTAGACTACATGAGCTAGTCTAGATATCTGAATATCGCGAATACAATACGTAAAATAACAAAATGGAAGTTAATTTCATTCATAGAATAAGTTTTCGTCTAATAAGTGAAACTGACCAATATATCATAAATACTAACACGTGTATATGGTTGTACACACACTGAAACGTGGGGTGTGCGGGCGAACCTATATTTTACGTACAGTAAGCTAAAGAAGACCTATCGTTTTTTAATAGTTATTTGAATTTCTACGTCAACGTGATAGATGAATAATAACTTGCATGACAAGTAATTTACATGGGTATACGTGGATTTCTTTCGGATATGAGCAATATGCATACATCATATCATACAACCCTTCACCAGTCTGTCTGACGTCTGTTTGTCATATTAAACATTAAAATGCAATAAGTCTTTAACAATGTCACTCGGCCCAATGACGTTGAATCATTGGGGTACAAAAAGTTTATTTTTTTTATTTTAATGATGGTCATAAATCAAGCCAAGCTCGTAATAGAAGTGAAATAGGAATATTGTTTGAAGTATTTTATCTTTTGTAGGAAGAAAGCATTACAGTGCGATTATTGAATTTTAATGCATGCTTTTGACGAGCGAAGGTTAAAAGGTCGTGGCGATGTCTGTTAAACGTATACACGCAACTTTCATCTCGTTGCAGCGAAAAGCGGGTCGTCTCTTTAATTTTACACACTGTATTGTATTACCTAACTCTGCCAGGCGAGCTTGGAGTTTACAGGTTTAATGTTGTCGGTCTTTGTTGGTTCATACTCTTTATAGTCGATATATCGCTTCATTACATTCCTCTGAGGTCGCATGTTGAAGTTGTTAATATGCTGGTTGACGATTTTGCAAGAATTTGCTCTATTTTTTACCTTTTATTGAGCAATAGATAAACCAAACCAGTCAAGAAAGACTAATGTAATTTTAAAAGGGGTGGAATATGTAATCGCTACACAAAAGCAGGGGTGTAACTTTTCAGCTCACGGTAGAATGATTTAATTTATCAGATTTTATTTATTAAAATGTTAATGTTGTTAGATTTATAGGGTAAATATTTGGTTGTTGTGAGCAATACAATGTTGTTGACACTGTGTTAAGCATGGACGTAAATCAAACGTAAAAAGTCTCATAATGTTTGTATTGTGGTGTGTTTACTGAAAAAACATCATACATGCTATACATTAACATTAGCTAATGGTTATCTCAGCGCTCTGAGTTCCTCTAAAATCTAGGCCCTGTATGTATGTATGTATGTATGTATGTATGTATGTATGTATCAGTTTTGAACATTTGAGACGGTTTATATTGTGTCAGGTAAGGACTTTTTGTTTGAATACAACTTTGTCCTATATAGGCACAGTGTTAGCTGTCATTGCATTAAAGTACACAAATCTTCGGTATTTAAATAAGGAAGATAACCACACAATACGCCTTTATCTTCAAACTATCCATACATTGAGCTCTTTGTAAAATATGTCTTCCTATACACCCTACTCATACAACATAAAAAATATGCTGTTGTTGAGATCTCTTCTTTTCAAACCACATATAAATAGGCCTACTAGAGAGTTGAATTTATCATAATAACTTGGTGTGATGATTAATTAGAAAGCATCATAAAACAATATGACAATGCACGGTTTACATAACTTCACTGCAATTGATCCAATGTCACAGTACAAGTATGTATATCTAGATACCCATAGTCGCGATCTATGTGGGATTCGAACCCGTATCCATACCCATGAAGGCCTAAAGAAAGACCCCCACTTGACCAACAAACAAAACCTTCGACGCCTCGAACTATCATTATAACGCCCAGTCTTTTCAAATCTATCTGAATATTAACCAAACGTGACGAGAACCAAATGCTCAAACATCCGTAAAGCAATGAATCATTTTCCTCCCTATTTCAATCGTATGTACAAATATTCCTGTCTGTTTTTGACCATTTACCGGCGTTCTGAACCAACGGTCGTCAATGGAAGTCAAATTGACCGATCATTTCTATTGTAAGGACTACACTTATTGAATAAAGGCCAGTGTTAGCATGGGCTGTTGATGACAATGTCCTCAAATTCCTCATAAAGACTGGCCCGACCACACCATTGACTGTCAAGTGTACTGTGACATTATTCTTGTAGGTACGAGACCTCGGTAGCGCGTCGACAAAAGATCAAAAGGTACCGCGTTGTCGGTGCCTTTGATGTAGGTTGTCAGTCATGTCGTGTGAATTCTCTGACCACTTGAAGACAAGCAGGTGAAATAGACACTTATGAGTTCTCCTGTCCACTAAACAACTATCAATTTTAGATTTACTGTGACAAAGGTATGCTCCCTCCTGTGAATTGGAGACGAGGGGCAGCGTATTGATTATCTTATCCGTCAAGTATGCAGCTACACATTACAGGTAAATTTGGGTATTTGTATCTCATGTGTTTGCCTGTTGACATTATGGTTTACATTATTAATGTTAGAAATACTTCAAACTGTAATTGTGATTAATAACATATATGTATAAGTGTGTGAGTGATTAATTATTATGTGGTTATTCTTTATTGAAATGATTCTGCCGCTTCATGCATTAGATCTCATTTGGAAGAAATTTTGATTTCGCGAACATTATTTTGAGTCTTTTGTGTTATATATATATACAATCAACTTATGTAACTTTAAAAATAAAACACGTGGCATTTTATAACTTTATCATATGCTATGTATACCGTTTTATTTCGTTCGTTTATGTTTCAAAGAAGTAATCAATTTTGGAGGTGGAGTTTATGATAACCACAGTGTTCTTAATCAGAAAGGCCTTAAATGTCCACACCGTTCAATGTTTTAAAGGATACAAGAAATGTGCTTCTCAAATAGTGGTTCTTTTGGGGATATTTGTATTTATTCTATCAAATAGCAATTCAAAATAAATGCAGTAAGCATAGTACAATAATGTAATTATATCAATGTTTCTTTTCAAAATTCTCAAATTTTCTTAATAGAAAGCGCCATGAGAAATGAAAGTATATTTCATAGAGCGTTTCTTTCAAATCGTCTCCACTGTGCAAACAGCCTGTATTTCTGCATTCTTCTGGACTTCCGGTACCAATAACTTTTTAAATTGAGCGTCTAAAATTTGTTAAAAATAGTACTTTGATCCCTGAGCGCTTTCATTTTTATTATCATAAAACATACATAAACACTAAAAACGCAGCGTTATTTTTCATACCCTCTGATTGATGGCCTACCTATTGGTTATGCTAATGGCGGAATGAAAGACGGCACAGTGGTCGAGGGTCAACTCCCAGCTAGGGCAGCACTTTCATGTCAACACCGGACACTGGTATTGTTAAGAGCACTGCTATTAAACTTCACTTAACAACTAACCCTATAAATTACGAGGAGCTTCTGAAAGAAAAGCAACAAAAGTCAGCATTGTAGAAGTTATTGCCCTTCCCTCATTCCTACAAATGACCGTAAATAACGGATAATGGTTCAAGCGGACATATAATTGTAATTCCTTAATGCATATGGACGGTGGTCAATGAATGGGTGCGAGGGTGCCCCGTGGTTTGATCACGGGTACGAGTTCGAGTCCCGCCGTGGTTTGTGTTTCTCCTCTATAAACTTGAACACCGTTGGAGGTCGTTGTGATTTCATACACCTTTGATCTGACAGGGGCACTGTTTTATAGCAGTCGTAACTATAATCCTGCCTTTCAGCCTCCTAAACTGACCATTGCCTCCCCCGCCCCCTTCTCAACAAAAGACAATCCCAGCGAACGCTGCGGTAGCCGAATTAAGACAGCAAGGTCTTGTGGCGTTTGGCTAGTAGGAGAGCAGAACTAATATATGGCGACGCCCCATCACAGCGACCCCGTCTCCTCTCGCTAAGATTATACAGACATTTTGACAGGAAAATGGCCAAATTACAACTTGTCCCCCTCCCCACTATGAGCTCGGACTTCTGACGACGGCAGGGATCGCTGGAGGCGGAGGGGAGACAGGTGATGGGGACAGATTCAAATATGGGGTATTGTTCCTGGTTCGAATCTTGAAAGGATTTCTTTGGCCAAAATTGCTATGTTTGCTTGGCTGTCAGACGTTGCCATTAAACTAATGTAAAAAGGTGAATGTGATATAGGTAAACATATGTAGGTAAAATGGATGAACAATTCTAAACGTTTTGAAATATTATCTGTTATAATTTATTTTTAAAATAATTTTGTTTCTCACAATCAGAGTTCAAACAGAATATATTATCTTATATATAATGAGTTACACGAAAGCAAATTCGATATCTTATAGAATTGTTCATCTTGGATGACTGGACAAACTGTTAAATTCAATAATGTTCTTATTCTCTCTGTATCCTGTAATTATCCAATGACGCATATAATGACACCAACTGTAAAATTTGTTATCGACACAAAACTAACAAGCTACCCTGATAGGTTTAAATTACCCTACCTCATGTAAGAATGTCGATCCCTGATTGGTCCACGTGACCATTACCAAATATCAATAAACACCGTCATACGGGTTGATAAATCTTCCCGAGGGGGATAAATGTTTTATATCCCGCAACATGAATAAAGCATGCATCCACGTCAATCATTCCATGTCACGTGACACAAGTTAAAGGTCATAGTTTGTCGATCGATCAGCTGTTTTCTGTCAAAAAAATGTTTTTGTTTTTTTTAAAATGATATTATTAGACATGCGGTAAGATAAATACGTTATAACATTCAGTTGGTTCGGGTGCCATCGTAATTTATCAGACCCTTGTTAGTGTTTATCCAACTCGCCTACGGATCGTTAGATCAACACTAACGCGGGTCTGATAAATTACGATGTCACCCTCCACTGAATGTTATGACTTATAATGCCATCATCTTCGTCATCAAAATCCAGACTTACTAAAACATCATAGACTGAATTCATGGTTCAAAACAACTAGACTTGCTAAATAAAATCTAAGGCTGTTTAAAAGACGCGATGATAATACACAGTCAATATGCATTACTAATAGGAGATATAAATTAGTTTAATTAGTCTAACTGCCGATCATAACTTTTCGAACAAATACATATGCTTATCAATTTAAAATCATAATTTCCACACCATTTAAAAAAATCAACATGAACCAAATCAGCAAGAGTATTTTTATTTAATAATTATTGATAATAGTCTATTGACATACCTTGCATCATATAAAATAACATATCCGGATACAAGTTTCTGTTTCCAGACTGGGTAATAATATAGTACAAACTCGTGTTCATCAGGGACTTGTAGTTGAATGTCACTCGTGCCACGTGCTCACTCGGATGTGTTTTAACATAGAAAACGTCAAATTAACAACATAATGATAATAATTTGTAGTTGTGAAAAGTAATCCGACATTTAGGTTTGAATGAAATCGGCTACCACTCCTATACGCTGTCAAACACATATTGTAGCAGTTACATCACAGCTGTGTGACATTAATTGCGTTCTGAATGGTGCAATTACTCGCACCTTGTGTCGCGTTTGTGAGCCTATTTAACAATCAATGTCCATAAGTGTGCTATTAAGTGTAATTGATTTATGCACATGTATATATAGGCAAATTTACTATTGACGTGATGAAATATGAGCTCGGACAGCCTCAGTGAAAAGTATACTCATTCGTATATGTTCGAACTTTTATCATGTTTATACACTTGCCCATATTGTCCAGCATACGCTATGATAACTCTATTTGAATATTTCATAAGGATATCATTCGTGTGGTATTCCAAGGATAGTTATGCCAACCATAGATATAGAAAAGACCAGGATATTTATGGATGATCAACTTCTTTATTTAACAATGACGACGTTTTGGAATAAGTCCTTCTGTCGTTATCAAGCATATGGGAAATATTATAATAATATATTATACAGCAAGTTATTTTAAAATATATTTTGGTAATACAGTACGTTATATAAAAGATACATATTTTGTATCATAATTAAATAACAATGACATGAAACGACGAGGTGATAATAATATATAGGACTGATAGTCTATGGTCACTCAATAAGCCTGGGCAATATATACATGTGTCATGTGATAGCAATGTGCTTGTACTTGTATGGTAATTCCGTATTCACACTATTCTATAGATATCCGATACCATATCTGATATGTGTTCATACTGTATGTCGTATACCAGTATCATCGTTTATAAAGCATAGTGTATATAGACAGCCAACGAATACCTGATAATATTGTAAGAAACCTCTTTATCCTATCTAAGGATATTATTTTTACTTCCACGGACTAATTTTTAGTTTACTTCAATCGTTGCATCACGAGGCATAACATACATCAACCCACTGCACTGGTTCAATCAGTGTCACTCTAAAGGACAGCATAGAAAGTCACTGGTCCCATACACGAGTATGCTCTTCGACACGTGGGCGTTCTATATGGCTGCAAATTATTCCATCTGGAACTAGATTTAATTAAGGCTTTTTATTATATAATTTAGAGTGAGACACTCAAATCAATCGGTGAAATAATCCCTCCATCAAGCTACAGTGGCAATAACCTTTATTACCACTCTACTGTCGTGACGTCATCGGGACAATGTTATGACGTCATGTTGTCAGCTTGCGAAGGCTGTGCGTGTACCATGGAAATCCCTCCACGTCAACATAAAACACATAAATAACACAGAGACAATGATATAATTGACAGACCAATCTGTTTTTCTCTTGAGGTAGAAAAACGCGTGAAATATCTACTCTTCTACCTCACTCGATTAGATAAACATAGTATGTGTCAAGAAAAGACAGATATCCTCTATATACATGCTACGGATTTGGTGTCCATGAAATATGAACGAAATATCAGAAGCTTAATATATCATCCAACATCCCAATGAACGTTATACCCGTTATGCACGTCCAACGGTAACTGGCGGTGGTATCTGATTATATTCATTTTTATGTCAAATAACTGTTAAAGTTTTGTGGAAATGGCTGACTTTGGAACAACCATTTTTAAGTGCTCGATATGATATTTCGTCGACAAATGTGAAAAAGTATTCAAACATAAAACGATATTTGCAAATTTATATATTGAAATTAAATGTGTATTGTATATGAAAATGGTCTTCAGTAATCTCTATGTTTCAATCATGTTTCCTTAAGTCTCAAGACTTGAAAGAGATCCTATTAAATTCAACATGTTTTCTATCTCATTAAGCATAAGACGAGCAGACATTTGTCTGTTAGAAATCACACGCTTGTCAAATCGTGCTTCACAGAGAACCTCCTACCCTGACTTTAACCTGCCTTGTAGTCCTGTGTTTCCCTTACCCTCAACCCCCTCCTGCTTTCCCTCCCATGTCCTCATCTCACCCTCAGAGACCGCCCCACCCGTGGCCTGACCAGTCCTCCTTTATTCCTCTATCACCATCCCACACATTGTCTGTCCCTGACCCGCCCCCTGCGTTCACCTCACCCACCCTCTTCCGTTCCACATCTCTGGGGTGGCGCACTGACGTTCTAACGGGCGCTTCGCTCTCATAGATCCCATGGACTTGATCCTGATTGGGTTTGACAGGGGCTGTCTATCAGGCGTGATGAATTAGCTTCGTGGGGTCTTTGTCATAATTGTTATAATAGAGACAATACAGGCGTAAAAGACATTACCCAGCCAAAGGCAGATACAGCCCGTCCCAACAGACTTTGGTTTGATGTATGATTATAGCTCGCCGTTGAATTAACACTCAAATTCAGGAGAGCGGCACCATCCCGATCAGCATAATAGAATAACCAGGAATATGCAATTGCGGGTAAACGTGACAGCTCCTCATCAAACGAATTCACGTCACCGAGCCTACGTGACCTTGAGCGACCGTTTACGTGAGGTTGACCTGGCATGGAAAATAACGTCCAAGTGCTAGGGTTAATTCTGTCATAGAGGACACAGTGAGCGTTTGGAGGACAGCTGTCGATGTGTGTGCACATCTCACGCCCAACATCAAGGACCGTCTTCTTGTGTGGTTTCACATTAACCTCCGCTAAGCCTCCCCCTTTGATGGACAGCACCATTCATTTCCGCCATATTGCCACGACGTGTACTTAACATAGCGTTGACGTAATACGGAGTTTGACATGCACCTGTCCCCCTGTATGCATGGGTAGCGATAGTGGGTCAGACGTTGTTACGTTAATTAATATGGAAACGATACTTGATAAAATGGTATTCGGAAACTTTGCACTAATGAATGATGGTAATCAGTTTAGTCTTACAGAGTCATAAATAATCACATTGTTTTTTTATTCAGGTGAATTGCAGGTATTTCAGGTATTTCAAAAGGTCTTCACCTATATTTGTAATAAATGACAACATTTGGTTGGCAAAGACTATTTATTTTGGATGAGAAATGTTATGATGAAAACAAAAATAAAATCAAAACCACAATGAGTATTTGCTCATCTAACACATAAATCTATCGCGAACAATCATCACAACATTGCTCTCTACTCTATAACGATCGCTGGCCGGACAAATGTTTAGTTTCTGAAATAAAAAGTGGGTCCAAATTATAAAACAATGAAAATTAAATTAAAATGAGCCTCTGAGATCTCTTCATATCATGATTCCTGGACTTAAAATATAATAAACTTTTTTTTTTTTTTTTTTTTTTATTAGTTTCACTTATTATTGAATATTTCAATTTCATTGTTTCTTTTTTAAATGAATTTTTATACTAGAAATATAATAAACTTGCTTTGATGTTTCGTCGAGATGAGTGTCTGGGTGACAGAATAAACCTTACCCATTGCATCATTGAAACAACATCCCCACGAAATAGCGCCTCTCTGCGCCAGCTATGCGTCAATCTCAGGCCTCATGAAGGAGATGAGACAAAGAGCAGGCCGCCTGTATGTAACACACGATGGAGGGGACATGCCAATATGTCTACACCACATCTCAGACAGTTGCTGTTGTATTGTACTGTATGTCCAGGCTAATTATCCGCGGATAGTTAACACTAATGCACGTGTTGACAAACTGCCAGACGAAATACGTCGCGCGCACCTGTCTTGAAAACTCTCGTAAGATCTCGAGAATGTGATCGAGGTACATATTTAGGGTGTTGTTCCACATGCAACCTCCCGGGAATATTCGGCAACGTATGATGTACATATTTGCAGAGAGGTCGTCACAAATTATGCGGTTGTCTCTGAAACAGTCGGAAACGTGTTCGAGGTACACACTAGATGCAGGTTATGCAACGCAGAGAAATTTGGATAGCTCATAGACTTTCGGTGATAGTTAGGTATGAATGGGCGACAAAGAGATAGAAAGCAGCAAATTGTTGATCGTGGTAGCCTTTGTCTTTTAAAGAGTATGTCCACTTTTCATGTTCATTTGTAAAAATCAGTTATAATTTCAGATACATAAATCTTCACAAACTTAAACGAGAATGCTTTAGATTTATTGAGGACGTTGAATATGCATTTATTCCTTTAGCAGAGTTGGTGTTTTAGAATATTTGTAAACAAGATTTGTGGTATCTGAACACTCTCAAGGAACAGCACATTACCTTCTACGAGAAGTCACGATAACCAAATGGATGAACTGTTGGGGTCAGTGCTGGCGGTTGGAGCCTGATCCTGAGGGTGTGGGTTCGAATCCCTTGAGGGACTCGTCTCGAAAGAAGTACATGAATAGTAGTGTGATCCCAAATATTACAATCATTACATTACCTTTTTGATCTATCGAGATGGATAAACAAATTGACACATTTCTCTCGGTGTGCATGACAATTACTTCTTATATAATTTATATATGCACATTTTGCTGATGGTTCCGCTACAACGGTTTTATTTACGAGTAGATTGATTCAAGTTGTTTATCGCTGTTCATTAAGTAGTTGAACGTGCCTGGGACGCACGTGAATGATGTATGCTGTCAAAATGATCGAGCATATATAATGGAAATGACAAAGATCAGTACATGTCCACATTTCAAGAATTGAATATGACGGATGTAAAAAGATGCCGATTGTGATTAAATTTCTAAAACTTTTGAAATGAAAATATCCAGTGGACTTGATGGCTAGACTGTGGTAAAACGATCTAAGTTCTACAGTGCACGCGAATCCGTGTTTAAGTGAAAGAGTATAACCCAATTACCACTAGACGTAGTAGACGGGTTAAATGCTAAAACTAAATTAGTTATGTTACTAGTCAGGACTAAGTAAGTGATCGCTTTCTGGCATGAAGAGAGGGTGAGATAATTCATCTCTTGATCTCGTTCCTTCCGATAGTGTCGGCTCCTATCTGCCGCCATGGAATGCCCATTTGATTGAAAAGTCCACCACGTTGTAATATTACTCTTCCCTCGGCGAGACACAATACAGTCGTGTTAAACAAACACAATGCATCTCACAACAATCACGCCTGCTTCGAATCATCAGTCAAAAATAATCGATTCCTGTAAAAAATCAATCAATCACCCCAGGGTTATTTTGTGTACTGATGTCCTTTGACAGAATGAGCGATGAACGTTGACAGCGCAACGCGAGCGCCCCCTATAACCAGTCGCCAGTGCCAACGTGAGTGATGTCCCTTGCGCACTCTTCAGTAAACGGAGAGAGAAATACGACTTCCAATCCAAAAGACGTCAGAAGTTGTCAAAAGGCAAAATTGGATCTGTCGCGATAAATGGTGACAAGGCGAGAGGTAGATGGCGAATTTTGAAGGCAGGGTGGGTCGCTATAATTTAACTTAGGCTATTGAGCATTAAATTTGATTGCTTCACCCTCTCTACAGGTCTCGTTGTTATTGTTATCGGACATTTCATGAGCTCTTGTCAAAAAGTTAATAACTTTGACAGTTTCAATTTTAGAGCATCCATTTTATCTGATGGAGGTCATGGCAAAGTCGACATTTTGAAATTGCAGAGAAACTATGAGCTCATCTCGGTGTCCGTTTGGGTGATATATTATCTCCTGTAATTGATATATCTGGCTTTTATAAATATCGTATATACATAAACGGTATTTGATCTTAGTTCGTGGATCAATGTTCGGGCAATTTGGTTAGATGTTTCCGATACGGGAATACAACTGATTTCTGCATAGCTTAGTTCAGGGTTAAAAATCATAATGATATATTCATCACATCTTTAAATGCATTTATACCTTACAGAGGTGAAGGGGGATAGGTTTCATGGATAAAGAACTTCTTGATATGGACACAAATCAGTTGAAAAGTAATAGAACGTATTCTTCTGTCAAACACAAAGTGTAAACAGAATGTTATACCAAAACTTTCGTGGTAACTAACACCAGCTACTCGTATGTTTTTATTGTATTGTCACGGTAAAACTGGGCTTTTCGCTTTCACCTCATCACAGTGGACTTATGTAGAATGAAAATGGCATAATGGATCAATCACAACTCCTGTGCATGAATAGTAATGGCGCCCTTTGTCAACATGCAAATATATGCAAGTATCTTAGCAAGTCATTAGAATGCTGCCCTGGTGTAGTCCAAACATCAATTCCTTTTGTACACCAAAACATTAATTCCATTTCGTATGACATTCCTAATGATTAAATCAATGACAATTTACTACAACTTCACAACTAAAATGTATCCTTGTCGTCATAGATGACATTTAATTGATTCAATTAACATTTGAATTGGTATTAAAAAGTCATTTCTACACCATAAAACATCTGTTGTGAAGGGGCGTGGCTCCTATATCCTGTCATTACCGATATTGTTAAGGAGAACATTCAGTTCCTCTGTACCATATCATATTGCATGTGATCCATCAGATCTCCAGAAGGCTGTATAATACCAAACAGAGATCAATGTTTGAATGTGATGAATTTCTTTCTCTATGTGTCTTGTCGGATACGACATCATCCTATTTCAGTAATGCCATTTGTTGTTCCCTTGTGACATCACGCTAGCAATATTTACCATCACTCATCGCATATGTATCATCCTCAGTCGTAATTGATTAGTCGTGGCAGGTCATGCATTATGCACAAGGCACGCATATGGAAATGGAAGGGGTAGAGTGAATCTGGAGCATGAGGAAGCTAGAAGACTTTTCTTTATTGAAAATTGGATGATGTCCATGACTGTAGAATCTGTGCTTCTTAAGGTGCTATCCAGTTTCGATTCTATGTATACTTTGTCACCCAGGGACCCATTTCACAAAAAGTGTAGTTGATTCACTATGGAAACCAAAGTGTAATGTTGAAGACTTTAAGTTAAGAGTAATCCTGCAGTAAAAGTTGGAAACAATCGGAAACTTAGAACAAACATCGAATAGAGCCTTATAACAAACTTTGGTAAAACTAGATTGACTAAGCTCTATAGGTTTCCAATTGAATTAACCTCTAGCCTGCTGGTACGATGTGCTGTTTAAATAGGAATACAAGAAAACATAAAGTTATCGTTTGGTTTTTAAAAACATGAGGAAAGACTAAATGGAGCATATGGAAGTAATGTTGCGTCCTTATTATCAAGGGAATTTTGACGTAATTACTTGAGAATCAAGTGGAACCAAACAATTTAATATTTTACTTCTACATGTATGTTTCATCATATTTACATAGAGTGTTAATTATGTGCAAGACAGGGTGGAGTGTTTGTCGAATGTTGAGCAAAACCAAAACTAGAAAGTATTTTCAGTATTTATATCCTTTTAGTTTCTGATCAAATATTTATTTTACAAAATAAGGTGATATCAATGTTACAATGGTAACAATTTCATTTATTGGAACTAATTTCTTAAACATGTTGTTATCAGAGATGTATGGTCGATTATATTGAACCAGCAACAGCTAGTTCTAGCTTATTCGTTATCGGAATGTTAGAGTGCTACTCGATAGTATAATTCACATGAACAGTCAATGTCCATTCCAAGAAATGTGATCAGGATCCTGTTTTCTAATTACGATGATTAACACTTTGCATTGGCAATTTTCAACTGTGTTTCCTTTGCTAAAACGAAGTTGAAATCCTGATTTCAGTTGATTGCAAATGTAATTGCAATGTGAAACAGGCAAATGATTTGAAAGATCGTATTTCAAACATTTCTTGATGACAACATGCAAATGACATGCAGTAGCATGTTATGACATCACCAAAGCCAAATTAAAATGTAAAATTAGAAATATGCATGTCAATCTATATAAGGAACAACATACGGATGCAATGTGTAGTCTAACCAGTTTATCTATCTTAAATACTTCACACTGGAGATAAGATTTTAAATGAGGACGTCCCCCTCCTCATCTATGTCAAGAGCACTATCGTTAGAAGGATCAAGTCACACAACAACTATTTCCTCATTTTGAAGACTTTCGACTTTAATAATGACTTTCCAACTGAGAGTAAAGCAACAAATGCCCCTTATGTCTAAATATGGGATTTAAGAACTAAAATTCAATACACCAAAATAACTTGAATGAAATTCCCATTTAAATCTCCAGTAGTTAACTACCAAGTTGCTAGTACACCACGCACTCTCGACAGTGGCGTCTTCCCATGTTGAGGTTGATCTATCACATCTAAAGCTATTCTATTAAAGGAATTCATTTGTTCCGAGTAAAAGTCTTTTGTACCCAAACCGCTCTGACTTTGCCTATGATCAGTAAGAACCATAAGGATCGCATGCATCTGATTACATGTCTGTACCTGCCTCTATAGCACAATAGACTCGGGTAATACTTCAGGAAATTGTACCGTAATCTCTCGCCTGATGGAGATTGGGTAATTGGAGTTTGATCAACGAGCACATATTGCAAAGCCAGGCCACTGCTACTGGCTTAAATCAGAGCTATGAAATGAAACCGCCGCGCACTGTGTGCAATTAAGAAGAAGATGCCATTCAATCCGGCAATTTGTGAGGAAACATATTCTCCGGTGGGCCAAAAAAGCATTAGTTGTCGGTTTGATGGTGGGAATCTTGCGGCCCGTGGAGTTTTATGTGGCCTCATGTCATTCCCGTGCCCCTTACCAGACCCAAATATCGCGGCCTAGGCTCATCATGTTTAATTATTGTCACTTGGCTTTCTGGACTAGCAAATTACCAAGCGGCCGTGGACACGCTCTTTCAGTACCAAGACATTGCCGGGACGTAATTTGTCTAATCCAACGGCACTAAATGTCTAATTTGCTAAGCCATACTGTTGTCGCTACCCAAAACGTCCTGGTGGTAATTTTAAGGTTCTCTTACTTTGTTACGAATGCCAATTTATTTCTGTGAGGTTTTCGTTTAATGGTTAGCAATTGGAATTAAACCAAGGGCTGACCGACATTTACATTAAGAAATCCGAAGATTAAACCTTCAGCCCCTGAATTGGAATCATTAAGAAAGTTTCCCCAATGTCTTCTTTGATCAATTAAGAAATCTTCTGAAGAAATAATTCTTAACGAAATTAAAAAGGAGATAACCTGAAGACGGGATAAGTGACGTAAATTGTGTTTGTGTTTGGCAGTTTCGAGATTGTAAGGTTAATTTAGTATTCTTCTTTGATTAGAATGTAATTATTCTCTTGATATGCTGATTGGAACATTGTGATTGTTTTCAATATTAAACAGTTTTTATAAACAGGCATAAATACATGCATTAAAATGGAAATATTTAATAAATTAAGCCCTTTGGTGGATTACGCTTTTGGAATTTGTGTTTCCAATCAAATATTTTGGAGGAAATTATTGATTGCTTGTTGGACAAATCCCTAATGGAGAAAACCTCTTTTCAATTTCTGAATTGATTAGTTGGATTAAAATTAGTGAGACATTTTGGTTATAGAGTTATCTTAACTTAAAGAGTCATTAACATACAAAAACAAAAACTTTTAAAGTACTCTATATCATGGAATTTCAAACCCAAATAAGATGAACTAATTAGTAAAAGTATTCCCTAGACTAAATTTAGACAAAATTTATTATTTCCTTATCAAGAGTCTCGATATTATTGTTATTATGTTCAACGTCATCAATCACGCAAGAAATGGAAATCCGTCTAATGACATCACATTCAGTGGTTCGCGTCAATCGAGATTGGTTACTTAGACCTGTCTCGGTATAAACATTACTAATGATATTTATACATTACTGAGATTTAGATATTGAGATATATGATAATAAAATAATGTTGTTCCAGAAACGCTAAGAAACTTAATGGCTCTTTAAGGCAACCCTGTAACAATACATCTTAACTGTAATTTCAGTATCTGTAGAACTATCTTTATTTCGTTTTTATTTGTTCTTTCCTAAATTAATTTAAATGCAAAAGTGTTCTATCAATGAATGAACACAAACAATTTACCATTCTATTTTCGGAGATTATATGTCCAACCAGAATGACAATTCGAGAGTGAATACAAAGTCTTTCACTTAAGGTTCAACCATTAGAGTCTAAAATGACAGAAAACAAATGATGCCAAAACCGAAACGGCATCTTCGAGTTTCTAGATCTAAGATTTCAATAAGTTTGCTTTTGTACTGATCTGAAGGGAAGAGCATCTCAAAGCATCAAAGTGCACGTACCGCTCCTCCAACCAAGGATTTTTTCCACAGAAATTCTGTAAGATAAGGCACTGCAGTTCCAATTGTTTCTATTGCAGAATTAGACTAGTGCACAGGTACGACTCCGTCATTCATACGTTCATATTGATTAAAAGCCTAAGCAAGGCTACCTATTTAGAGCAAGTCTTTACAACATTGAATAATGGAGATATCACAAAGATTACATTTTCTATATTTTATTCAATTTGAACATTTATCCATGAACAATGCTTTTCATTTCATAGAGTATATGTTGGTCTACACGGGTACGATTGGTGTCAGATGTAAACATAGTAGACACACGAATCAAACTTAATTACATATAAGACGACAAGCCAATCTTTTAGAATTATTAAAAACCGGGACTTACTTTATTGAACCACTGACATGATATAAAGGATATACACAAGGTCATAATGACACAGACTATAGGGAATCATTTAAGATAATAAATAAAAATCTTCATGAACACGGTTACGTACGCGGCTCCCACAGTTTACAGTACGTTTTACAGACACTCAGTTCTTCTGAGCTCTCGTAGCTTGACACGAAGGTCCCATATACAGACAAGGTTATACCACCTTTACCCTCAACCTAAGTACATGTTTACTCTGATGACGTGTTGTTACGGACAGTCCATCAGTTTATACGCTTGAACCATTCATAGTTAAACACAACACGTGAATTTACGGTTAACTGTATGTAAACGTTTATCTACTATGTATGTATTTCTTCTTGGGGAAATCGAGATAGAAGAAACACTATCTTCAGTTCAATTTACCACATGAGGGCTAGTGACACAGAGGGTACAATATATTCCTCACATTATTTAACATGTTTACTTTCATGATCATTAGACATCAAGGTCGTCTTCAGTGACATCTCATACATGTATATCTGCAAGTTATCAATGAGTTGTACAAAGAGTCGATGGGAATGTCTTAGATCGAACCCTTCTACAGGCAACCAGAATCAGATAATAAAATACCCACATGCAGAGAGCTCTCCCTTAGCCTCTGGTCTGAAGTCAATGTTAAAACGTAAGTACAAGGGGTTCCTTAGCACTAAAGTGGAGTTTGTATAACATCGAGAACTATATCTCAGAGAACCAATATTAAACATGTACCATTTATTTACAGCAGTTTATTTTACATTAAGACCTATATCCGTTAAACCCTAAATTACCCCATCTATCTTCAAACCATCCCGTACAGTAAGTGGAAGCCACTATTTCGGAACCTATAAGTTCCAGTATTCAGAGAAACAGTTTCGAGTCCTTCACATCATCAACATTTAAGCTATCCTGATCGCCTTAGACAATATCTAAATGGTACCCACATCCATAACATTTCTATATTTCATCACAGACAATGCACACAGAGCCAGTCTACAGTCGTATAGTTCATCCTCAATACTATCAACATTTACGCTATCCTGATCACCCAAGACAATATCTAAATGGAACCCAACATACTTAACCCTTTCTGTATTTCATCACAGACAATGCATACAGATCCAGTCTACAGCCACTTGTGGACAATTTAAGTGGAAGCCTATCCACCGGTTCTTGCCACAGTTGACCAGCCCGTCTACAGAGCGGCACTTGCAGCAAGTCCGTGTATCGATCTGGTATAACGTCCCACGATCCAGTTCCCCCCGTCAGTTCACATCATCTCCAACTAGTCATTGATGAGTCCCGACAGCAGACATTTTAAAGCGTGATGATTGCTTCAACTACATGCTCTCATCCTCACCAGAAACCGAATTACTGGGCGCTGATTTAAAGTAATCTGAAAAGTGGAATAACTGCCTGTAATGTGATGGGCCTTTCCTCCCTGGACTGATTAAACCGTTCTCCAACTAGCAGATCAAAGTCACTGGCTTAGCCGTGAGGCTGGCAACAAGAGAAGATAGCCCTTCGGTGCCTTCGGACAGACTTCCCTTTTCTGCTCCAAGCGGCTTAGAGGTCTTCCAAAGTCTTTTAGGAGATCTTGAGGTTTTATTATGAATCCTGTTTTGAGCATATTTTGGGGTTAAATCTGGCTCACTGTTTCTCTCTGTTTATTGTAAGATTAACATTCGGTCATTCTGGTAGAACATTTTATCAAGACATTGTGATAAAAAGGAGCCTCTGCTTTCTCTGTATTTTCACATATATTTAACTTTCTGGATTTGTTAAGATTTGGTTGGGCTTAATTAGCATAAGTGTCTGGACGACAGAGCAAGTTGCGTCAATTTTCTCTATATTGATTCAGTTCGTGATAAAACTATGTATTTCTTGAAGAGCTGAAGTGTAATTGTTATACACTCATATTCACTAGCGTAATGCGCAACGACGTCATAGTGACGTCACAGTGCTACTATCGGCGTCACAATCTTGTTGCAAAATCTTACTGTTATCCCACTGTTGGTAAGTTAACGTTGGCTTTCCCTCTTTTGATACCTAATCAATAATTCGTTTGAAAAAATGGTATCACGTGAATGCTCTTTTAATATCCTAAATATATTGAAACTGTCAACGTCAATGTTCTTTAATAAATGTGGTATAGTGTTGTACAGAAAGGCTTTTGCTAAATTGGTGTTATCATTGTGATCTTTAATCGTTATTATTTTTTCTTGAACGAGATAAGGGAGAGTATGCCCAACATGGGCTCTTAAGGCTCAATTACCATTAAAAGTTCATATCAAATTGATGTAAAAAGGACTTTTTTTAAAACTTATCTTTTAAATGAGAGAACGAACTGATAGACAAAATACCTATATCAAAACTGTTATATATGTTTTAATGTCTTTTGATAATATTTTCCGTGGTAACAATATTTATATATAGATAAAATTATTGATTCTCACACAAATAGGTTTTGCTATTATAAATGTTATGAGTTGATGAGAAAGGTTCCAAGGTTCAAGGAGGATTTATTTGGTAAAAAAAACGTATACATCACTTTAAAATATTCAGTTCCTGGTTTATGTTAGGTAAACAACACTGACACTCAATGATAATGTTCTGATAATTAGTCAAGAGAAATCGAAAAAGATTCAGATAAGTATATACATAATTTAAAAGAAATAAATTAAAATGAATGTTACATGTACATGTTCTTTTACAGTGCATCATTTTGATTCAAATATCACATTCAGGTCTGCTTCATGACATGTTCTCATTATTGTTTCATGAATAGTATGTATCAACAATAGGGATTTGTCATACAATCAAGATCTCAAATCATTAATCTAGATCTCAAGTCATACTGTCTAGATCTCAAGTCATACAATCTAGATATCAAGTCATACAATCTAGATCTCAAGTGATATCGTCTATATCTCAAGTCATGAAATATTGACCTCAAGTCATACTGTCTAGATCTCAAGTCAGACAATCTTGATCTCAAGTCATACAATCTAGATATCAAGTGATACAATCTAGATATCAAGTGATACAATCTAGATCTCAAGTCAAACAATCTAGTTCTCAAGTCATACAATCTAGATATCAAGTCATACAATCTAGATCTCAAGTCATACAATCTTGATCTCAATTCATACAATCTAGATCTCAAGTCATACAATCTAGATCTCAAGTCATACAATCTTGATCTCAATTCATACAATCTAGATCTCAAGTCATACAATCTAGATCTCAAGTCATATAATTTACAACTCAAGTCATACAATCTAGATTTTAAGTCAGACAATCTTGATCTCAAGTCATACAATCTAGATCTTAAGTCCAGTATAAAAAATAAAAACTGTTAATAGAATTCGGATTTATTAAAGTAAAACAACATATTTTAGAGAGTATTTTGCTCTAAGGAAATTTAAAGTTGAATTTTAAAATAACTTTAGTTTTCACCAATATTTTCAACTCGAATGGTCCTTTACCTTATTTGTTTAAATATTTAACCGTTATAAAATGTTTATTTCCCTCTATTGTAACAGACGAGTCTGGACATGTATTTACGTACAATGTAAGACTCCCTGTCATTGCTCTAAAATACAAATCTGCAATAATTTTTACCTGACGTGTTATGTCTTTCCTGTAAATGCGTAACACGGGTTGAAGTATCCGTTAGTATAATATGCTCAAGAAGATAATCTTATCGTTTAAAATAGTGTACTTCTACTTAAAGGTACATCCATTGTGTTGTTGGGAGTCAAATATGACAAACGTTATAAATGGTCTTATTTTATCGAGAAGTACCAACTGTTACCGAAAACAATCATTTTTATGATACTCGACTTAGTATATTGACGATATGAAGGTAAAAATAGTGATTTCTGATCGAAAACCGGACAATGCACCGCGTGTGGCGCGCGCCAATGAGTCAAACGTAATTTTGGAATCTTATTTACACCAGACAAAATATCAAATTTGGGTTGATAGTGTTCAATAGGTCATATAACTATTGTGCATGTAAATAGGACGTGCACTTTCGGTTTCTGCACATGCATAATGATGTTAACCGATTTTAATTGGAAACTAGTAATTATGATATGTTTGGCGATTGGGGATGAATATGCAAGCTAGGTGAATTTGTTTGTATTGTAAACAGCACATATGGTGTGTTGGAACGTATTAAAGCCAAATTAAATTTTATGAAACACAATGGATGCACCTTTAATGTACCGTTAAAATTAATTTATAACTTCATCATTCTGCTTCTATTATAATTGAAATGCGCTTCGTTATAAGATGATGTCACTTGTAAAACCCAACATATGTATTTAGAATATTTCACAGAACATTCGACATATAAGATAGAACGGTAAGTGAAAGGGTCTAATTGCATTTCCCAATAACGTTAAGCATTGTTTGCTTTGAGACTCGACGTCAGCAGATGCAGTAAACAATAGAACCCGTCCTCGTATATCGCCATATAGTTGCTTTAACACAATCGACTTCACGAAGCGCTTCCAGATTGTGCTGTCATAAATATGGACTAATTGACGCAGACAGGAATCAGAGGAGAAAACGAATTAACACAATGGTTATAAAAATGTCACATGGCTCAAATAGATAACCCCTTTAGTGAATGAAACCATTTGTTTTTCATCTAATACTCTGCGATGGCACAGTGGATCACAAAGCCCATTGTCAGTGAGGCGAGTGTAGACGGTCCCCTATCTAAACATGTATGTAAGGGGGAAAGAGAAACGAATAATTGCAAGTTATGCCAAGTGTATATAAGTTGGTGTCCCATAAAACGTTGCCTAAACATGTGCAAGATAATTTAATCCATGAATGATTAATACGATTAAAACATAAACTGACGGACAAAAGAAAGTATAACACTCACTTGTTTTCGATTAATTCAATAGTTTAAAGAAATGAGATGCATTTGATATATATGGCACGATACATTAACACCTCTAGGCAGTAATTTGAATGACTTAATTGGTGACTTTTATTTTTTAACTAAAATATCACCATTAAAAGTAGACAGGGGTAGGAAATGAAATTTACACCAACATGACCTCTACCAATTCAAAATGTTGTAAATTTGTGCAGGACGAAGCACATTTATTGTTTTTCACACAGAGTATGTGTTAAATATGCCGATGAACAGTTGTGTTTTATCAAAATTCATTTGGGGGAATTTCAATATTTAAATTTTAGAGGTATTCTTTGACTGATTTAATGTTTTGGACTAATTTCACAAACTGGTCCGTTTTTTTATACGACGTCGAAAACTCGAGATATTTGACTTTGAACATACATATGATAAATACAACTGAGCCATATACTTTCTTTTGCCCATCAGTGTAGTTATATGTTGTATCCAGAAGCCAACTAGCCTTAATTGTCCATTTTGAGACACTACCTTGTTTCCCTGACACACGTCCTTTAAAACTCGACGGTTTGGAATCTCTTGGCTAGACAGGGGAGTGACATATGGGTGTTTTACCTGTTTATCTCGTCCTACAATAACAAAGCGTCAACGAATTAAAGGCTAAGGTGGTATAATATGTCACCTTATTCTATTAACTTAATGTCCATAATGTGCATTTTGAATTTGAATTTATGTTGTTCAAAACGTTTATGAAATAGCTATTTCAGCACCCCATCGATGCCTGAACGCGCATAAAAATAGAAGTATCGTTCCATGATGAATGACAATTTCAACACTTCTTATATCAAAACATAAATGCATCAAGCACATTCAAAAGCCGCTTTGTCCGGTGGCAGTATTTTGTTTTTGACTCTTTTAAAACTCTGATGAAGTTTCCTTTGACCTCTAGTTAAGATTGATGGGAATGTTCAATTTAAATAGTTAATTTCAATATATACCCTTCTTAGGGGTAGCAAGTTCATACTATATATGGGATCACGAGTGTTGGTGTCTGAATGGATAAGTTGTAGGGATATTCAGTGATGATGGTACCAGACTCTGAGAGTGTATGTTCGAATCTAGTCTAAAACTAAGTCTTTGAAATAATTTTGTAAAATCTCATAATTTGAAAATAAATTTGAGAATAACATAAATAGGAGTCTCTGAAGTGTGTATATTTTCCTTAAACTGAGCACTGTAGAGTTGACTCGTTGTAGACTCTTCTCGCTTCTTTAAACATTAAGGAGTCTGGATGACTAGTTATGTCCCCCGAAATTTTTTTCGGGAGACATAATGTTTTCGCCTCCGTCCGTCATTCCGTCATTCCGTCAATCCGTTATTCCGTCATTCCGAAATGCTTTCTTTTCCGGGCCATATCTCAAAAACCGTTCAATATTTTTTCACGAAACTTGGTATGTGGTTAGACCTAGTGGTGGAGTGGTGCCTTTTGCTATTTTGGTTATTCTTAAAAAAAATTCTGGTTTTTCCATGGAAACAATTTGAACTTAGTGCAAATTGGGGGTAGGGACCTTTTCCGGCCTCTATTTCAAAATCTATCTAGTATTTCTTTACGAAACTTGGTATGTGGTTAGACCTAGTGGTGGAGTTGTGCCTTTTGCTATTTTGGTTATTCTGAATTTTTTTTCTTGAACTTGTGCAAATTGAGGGTAGGGACCTTTTCCGGCCTCTATCTCCAAAACCGTTCAATATTTTTTCACCAAACTTGGTATTTGCTTAGACCTAGTGATAGAGTGGTGCCTTTTGCTACTTTGGCTATTCTGAATTTTTTATTTCTCGTTATTAATGCAGTATTGAACTTAGTGCTTAGCATAAGTGAAAAATAAGGGTAATATGACTAGGTTGGATTGAAAGTTGGAACGGGGGAAATCACAGTGCATCACATGCACATATTTCTATTCCTGTTATGGACCCGTCTAAAGGGAACTAACATATAAATATAGTCCCTGAAAAAAATAGATTTTTTTACTGACAATATACTTTTTTGTGTGCAACCTTTTTTCATGGACAAATCAACGTGGTTCTGAAATATGTTTTCAGCGCCAGCTCCATTTACTTTTCAGTGTTAAACCATTTTCGTGAAGAAATAAAAAGTGGCTTGAAATATCTTTTAGCCAAAGCTCCATTTCATTTCAACATTCGACTTTACCCCACCTGATCTTTGTTCTAGTGTGAGTCTATGAGATGCGGTTCCTGGTGATTTACAAAATGGCGGTATATGGTGGCGGTGTTTTATTTGCTGATCATTTATTTCGAGCCGTGGTTTCTATTGTTTCGTGATTGATTGACAGGCATGTTATACAGAATTAATATGCGCATGTTTTGCAGTATTGAATGACTGGTTCTTGAAGATTCGTCACAGCAACAGCACCTGACCATCAACCCTGTTCACCTGCTGTCGACACAATCCACTGCGCATGCGTCACTGCGTAAGATTATTGTGTGTATTTATTACAACGCGTGTTCGTGTTGTGGGTTTACACAATGAGCCACTCGCAACCGCCGGCGAACGTTGACATGTCGGAGTGATACAAACATGCAAGAGTGCGCAACCGCAGGCCGGTCACGTGTCATGTGCATAGTGGCGTACATATCCGCATGCATAGATCAAGCACGCTGAACAAAACGTTAACGAATAAAAAAGAACAAAGACGATGTTTCTTTCCGAATCGCTTTGAACCCAATAACAGAGTATCCGCGGGAGGTTTGGGAATGAATTTTAAAATGTCGAGTGACAAATTATCCAATGGTATTCATTTAAATTTAATTAAATAATTTATCGGATAAAATAGAATTAAAACACATGCTGATTTTAATAATATGTTGCTGCAATCAGGTTCACGCATATAAAATACAATGACTCATTTCAAACAGATAGTAATGAAGGACGTGACATTTAAAAACAAAATAACGATCAATTGTTTATCAATGTATAATATATATTTCCAGGTAAAATGAATAAATAGTATACTTTGAACAAAACATTTCAGATTAGAATGCATATCACCTTTCCATAGATGTCTATTTTCATTTTCAGGGAATAAAATGAAAAGAGAGAATCAATTTTTAAAACAATTAAAAACTGCTCTGAGGAAGATTTCAATATGACAATCTCTGTAGTATTTTCATTGATTTTAACTTGAATTTGGCTCTGTATAACACGCTTACACACGTTTCTTCGGCTATTCCTTTCCTACATGTCATAATTTACGAGAACTATGAATGATACATCCATAACTTGTCACATTCAATATACTTAAAACTGTAATAAGCAAGATATGTATAAACATTTATTTTTTAAATTGAAAAACTTTCTCAGTGAAATTGAATTATAGATTTGACATAAATATATCTGATATACATGCTAGCTTTCAAAACAAATTTATAATTCTGGCCAAATCGTTGATTTGATAACTAGGATATTTACCGATGTATATGTTTTCCTTTAGGAATGAAGTCTATAAACATTATAAAGATAGGAATGAAGTCTATAAACATTATATATATCTTGCTATATAACGAATAAATTGTTATTGCTTCTGGCATTGGATATCTCATCTCATGACACAGGTATACTCAATTTTCTTTCAGCTGAAACTGGAGTTAAAACTACGTAGTCGAATTCAACCTTTAATCCGAGGAATGAAGAGGCAAGGAAACAGGGAGTGAAATGCATATTTGCATGTAAATCCCCTACATCCATCACACGCGTGGACCTGTCACTTGGAATGAAGCATCTACCTATTTTCCTTTATCTGCAGAGAAAGCTCTATTACCCGGTCAGTGCGCCAACCAAAACAATAATACAAATTTCATCTTATTTCAAGCCCCGAGCCTCCCCTTCACGTCACTGAGAATTGGACGAGGCGCCAGTACTGTTGACCTTGTCAATTTTATTTATGATGGAGATTTATTACGTAGAACCGGAAGTTGTAAAATAATGGCCACAAACTCTTCTCACCTCACCCACAGGAGAGTGACAAACTTGGTTACGAGCAGACTGGCGGCCATTGAGGCATAAGTAATTTCCATAAATTCTTGGTGATCACTGAGATAGGAGGCAAGAGTCAAACAAGCTTTATTTGAGTAGCCTTGGTAACGAGTACAGTGCAAGGAATCGAGCCCTATCAGATAGGAAGAATCCTTGGTTTTATAGTTGTCGTAAAGATGTCCAGTAGGACTGGTTTGTGTGTGAGTTACATGGCAGAAGGCAATCACCCTGGCTGAGATTAAAGATTGGGCGTGCGAGAATACAATACAACGGGAAACTCGGACAGGCATGGTGTAAATCTACTGTTCTCATGGTGCAGGGGGTAAGCGTTAAAAAGAGGGGTCAGGACTTCGGCTGCTGACCCCAACCTCGTCCCCCTTTCCTGCACGCCTTGTTACCTTCTGTACACTTCTATATTACCACTGGTCCACATGGTTGCGCTTTTCACGCTGCTCTGACTCCGGGAAATGGAAAACAAGGTTAAAGGACAACCGGTCCCTTTAATATGGTTTTCTTTAATAAACGATGGTTTTACATTACAATGCCGCTCTTGTTCTGACAGCGTATTAGCCAAATGTTGTCCTGTAGCAACCTTTGTGAACCCTGTCTATGTCTCCGAGAGATTGTCCGCCCTATAAACACAATCCTGCTCCAACCGAGTAAGATCTGAACTGGAATCAATGCAAGACTAATGCACTGACAATAACACTCAATTAAACTGTGTTATTAACTACGCGAAATCAGTCATAAAGCCGGAAAATTGCTCGAAATGAAAACAAAGGGGCTTTTCCGCGATCTGGCGAGTCGATATGGGCTAGAGGACATGCCCCAAGCATTATCTATATTAAATCAACAATCGCTCTCCCCGTCCTCTAATCCTGGAGTCGGTCCGGATCTGCAAGAGATCTCCGGTCGTCTCCTGATGACCTCTTCATTATCTTGTAACGTTCGGGAGAAAACTAAACTGTCGTAGGCTAGATTAGAAGTCATGACACCAGATTAACAGCGCCATTTCCTCCGCTAGAGTCATACTTCCATTTGGCTGCCTGTCTGTTGGGGTTGGCGCGATAGATTTAATGGCCGTACCAAATGGAAGTGGCGAGGCTAGATAGTCGTCTGCTCGGGCTCGTTTCGGCAGAGTCCAATATACTAGCCCCTTCTGAATGCCGTCCTTGTCACCAGCGATGAGAAATTGTCTTCGGGATGAATCAAATTTGTCGTAAATCACCCTTGAATCTGTCTCCCGCGCGCCCAAAGGTCGTAACTTGGAATTTATCAGCTTGCCCCAGCTCGTCTGTTTCCGGAGTCCACGTACTCGCGCCATAATGCCAGCCTTCTTGTTGCGATTTACTACCGCCCGAACCCATACACATCCCATCTCCCTTCCTTTATGGCAAAACGAGACAGTTACTGAGCACGGAGAAAGAATAATGCCGACCCAAGGGGACACTTGCAATTTCATTTGCGCTTCGCCCGCATCGTTTAGCTCGCATCTCCTGGAAGGAATTTGTTAGATTGTGAAGCGCAATGCCCAAGAGCGACTCTCAATCTTATAGACAGTTTGATGCAAATAACGGGGATGAGAAACGACAAATAATGTCAAAGATTAGACAAAGTGCCACGTAAACAATCTCCATGATATAGAATATTGTAATAAAGCGTCCTCCATGCAGCTTTAGATGTGACAGGGAGCCTAACAAGTTTCAAAGAATGATAGTTCACCTCAGCGTCGCTTACAGTTGGACGTATCAGAGGATTCTTTACGTAATAACTCTTGACATATTCTCACAACAGTGACAGTTGTTGGTTTTGAAGAATTCAAAGCGATCGAAAATTATGCAGTAGAATGAATATTCTCAACCCTTGCTCCTTAACAGTTATAGGAAATTGGTAGCAGATAACGCGTCTTGGAGTTATTAAACCTTGTCTTCAATAGGAAACCAAGGTTTTGTAAATGATTTATTTACATGTATGTCTGTATCGCTTAACCATAGACTTTATATCAGAACAATGTAGATGTATTCCATCAAGAACCATAGAGCTATATATGGTGATACATAATTACTAACCAATTCATTTCAGTTAAAACACCACTAGCCGTCTGGATAGTCCGAACTCTTGTTCTTTAAACGATAATAAGATTGATAGGAACATTCACGACTTAAAATCAGAGATTTGCTTCGTAGCTCTTGTCTTTGCATTGCAATACGAAATTATCCGAAACACAAAAGTTTGTTATTGGTTCTTTCCTTGTCTCTAAAACTTACTCTTGAGGATAGTGTATTCCGGCACAGAATGTAGGTACTACTAACCTGCTATACCATTGATAACCAATGCAATCCCATTCACGTCACCATTCACACCTTCTAATCTAGAACATGTTCATTCCAAATTCTAACTTTGATATGTTGGTCTGTGTAGTGACGTGGTGTAGTTGCTGTGTGTTCTAAAGACGTATTCTAGTGTCATTGATAAACTTATAGTGATGTGTTTATAACGCAATGGGTTGTTTTACCTTCCACTATTGGTACTTTGACCCTTTTATATTCATTCTTTATTGTCATTCATCATCAAAGTCATCGTTTATCATTCTTCATCATTCCCATGCTACTTCTTCTTGGTGTATTCTTCATGTTTCGTCTTCCTGATTCTACACCTTCTTCATGCATTATCTTATTGATTCTTCATCTTCTTTGTTCTTCATTTCTTCATGCTTTATTCTCTTCATTATTCATCTTTTTTAATTTGTTCTTCCTCGTCTCCATTCTCCACCTGTAAATTTATCAGAATGACTCTGTTTTGTACCATGTTATGATTCATTGAGTCGCACCGCACTTCCTCGTATTTGAACACCACATCATATTATCTGAGGGCAACTATATAATCTTATTGCTATAGAAACTAGAGATTATTGCAGTCACATTATACTCGACCCCCTCTCCCAAAGAAGTTCTTCTTTTGCAAATAAATAACCATCTTTATGTTTTGTTATTGAAATTTCTTTGACACCAAGTCGAAGGCCTCACCAACAAATCACTATGAAGGACTCTTTCAGAACATAAAATGTAAATAATTTTCTGGAGGAAGCCCAAATCATTCTGAAGGGCACTTTTAAGTCATAAAACATAAATAGGCATTCAAGAAAAAAATTAAACCATCAAATAAACTTGCGAGACCTCTTTCACTGGGCCGTGATGTCTCCAAGCCAATGTTAATACTGATTAAAAGCAGCAATTCCTGGTCTACACGAAGGGGAACATCTGTATTCTACTGTGTCCAGGATGCTTTAGATTGAGTTCGAACAAAGAGCCGGCGCCCCCTTGCCTGTGAGTGACAATAGTTGGCAATATAGACTTGGAATCAAAGGAGCAGGAAAGCTATAGTTTCTGAGCTAGTGGATTTGGTAATAATTTGGAAGGTTCCTAAATTTCGTGGAAACCATTTTAGAGAGAAGCAACAATGACGAGATATTTAGCTACAGGTATAAATGTCACCCCCTGCCTTACTAAATCAACACTTAATTATCTGTAATTTTTAAATTCAACTACAGTATTGCGGAGTAGACTCAATGTGTCCCGAGTAACGATTTCCTTGAATATAGTATTTCGGCATTTATGATGGTCGATGTTGGCATGCTCTGGGTTTATTAGTGTGGTGATGAGGAAACTGTTAACTTTAATTCGTTGAAATTAGGATTTCTGAAAAATGACGTTATTTATATGGACTAAGATAAGCTTCGTAGATTTGAAAACTTTGAAAGTTGGAGGACGATCTAAACAATTTGTTTAGAACATTTAAAGTTTTATTTCAATATTTTTCTTAATTATTTTGTTATCAAATAAAATCAGAGTTTATGGCACTGTTTTATGTTTATGTGTACAGCAATTACAGTTCCCATTTCAACATATACTCCCGCTCAGACATCAACCACTGCCATTTGAACATTAAGCGTATATCCGGTAAACGCTGGTAAAATCGAGTTGATGTTGCAAAGACGTAACATGCAAAACGTGACAGTCCCTGATACAAGGTACCCCATAACAGGAAAACATTCAAAGTTTTCACGTAAAATTTGACCTTCAGAAACCATTATTTTCTACTGCCCGACGATACCCAAACCCGTGACAGTGAACATTGTCAAATCATTGGTATGCATCATACTGGTATGTCATTGGAAATTTGAACACAACTCAATAATGATAATAAGGCTCCTGGGGCTGTTAAAAACGAACTGAAAGACCCCATATAGACGATCCTTATGGGATCAGAGATAGACAGACTATTAGAGGTATGTGGCAAGTCAACACAAAATTTGGTTTGCTCCATGTCGTCCTGCTCGACGTCCTCTCCTAGCTCAAGGACATCAGACAGCCGGATGTTGTTACATGCGGTTGATTGAAGAATCCAGGTATGGCGTCCACGAGGAACTGCCTACCATCAACACATCAACTGAAAGTCAATTTCGGCCGTGGATATTTGATGATCTGGAGTGACTGGAGTGACTATTATTTTTGTTGAAAACTTGATCCTGTCCAAGTTACCTCAATGCATTACGGTAACGAAGTCAGAGCCTTGACAGATGCCTCATTTTTATAACCGCATGCTCGCAGTCAGTTCCATGTTCATGGATGATAGATAATACAGATCTCACAGAAGCCAGATGATGCTGTCCAAGTAACCTCAATGAACAACGGTACCAACATCAGCTCCTTGATAGAAATATCATGCTTCATTTTGACAATCACATGCTTGCACCTGCCTCATGCTCATGGGTAATAATGCAACAGAAGCCATAACAGTAAGAGATTATCTTAAATTTAACACCTTTCCTTGTTCGTATCTAAATTCCATGCATTTCAGGCACAACTTCGACCATAAGATGTGAGCTATGGCTCTCAAAATGCGTTCAAATTCTTGACACACTAGCACTGCAATACAATTTAAAAGACAACTGATAAATGTGCATGTCGTTTAATCACGTTTTGTTCTAATACACGTATAGTTAATTAGTTAATGCAAGGAACTTACTCTCTACGCTATTAGACCTGTTTCTATAATACCACTTGTAACTTTACTAATAAAATATGAAATATTCATCCTTCATTTTTCAGTTGCATTACCCTTTTTCTTGATTTGATGTGGCTACTATAACACTAGTACTGTTCATTTCATCTATGTCTGAAACTTCTGATGGTGATGGTGCTTAACGTTTGAGCGGGTGTATACATCCAAGTCCAATTATACCACTAGTCAGTAAGTTCTGAAAATTACTTTAAAGATTGTTATTTCAATTCAGCAATAACTTTTTCAGGGCACTTAATTGACCATGGTTAATGACTTTGCACTTGTAACAACAAAAACTTTCATTGTAAATAAAACTAATTCTTTAAGTCTAAAACATAAACGAATGTCTAGAGCGGAAATAATGAGCAGAATGCATATTCTCCCGAAGTACATTATTATCACTTCGAAATTATTCTTTGAAAATAAATTCTTAAAATTTGGTTCATTCTTCAAAGGGTCTTTAAGTCCTTCAGAAAATATATTTTCATGATCAACAATACATGACCACACTTTCCACTGCATAACAAAAGAATCCAGAATTTCGAATACATTTCCATGATTGAGCAAACAGCTTCACAGAAGAGTTATCATTCTTTGAACCGGTTTAACACCAATTTAGAAGCCAAATGGATTAATGGTTTCTTCTAACATTCAACTCCTGCTTTGCCATTGAGGAATTTGTTAGATATATATCTACTCAGCGTTTTGCAGATTTCTATGATATATAATTGGCGGTCGATTTGATAGATGCCCCGTATAACCTATAGGTCAAGCAGTGATGGTTACAATAACATGGTCTCTGGAAACTACTTTGTTGTTCCACAATGATGTCTCAAAGCTTAGTTAAAGAGGATCGGAAAGAAAAGATAAATATTAGGTTATTGATGGTGAAGGAAATAATATGCATAAGTTTAACCATTCCTGTGTGTTTCAAAAGCAATTATATAATAAAGCTGGTCAGAGTAATATATACGATCAGTGAAAGATTTAAAGAATATGACGCCATTTCTATTTATCAGTGGACAGGAAATTCACACAATCTACTAATACTATTAACGTATGTACCATTGCACATATTTAGCCATTTACAGTACAGAAAATGTGGTAATTGAGTGAAATGAGTAAGAAATCGTCTCAAATTTAATGTATTCACATTTAATGTTCACGTTTATAAGTGCTTTCCATGGTGAAAGAAAATATCATGTTTCTTAATAAGTCTTGAGTTTTATGAAATCTTCAGAGTAATATGAGATATACCATTTAAACATTAGTATTACCACAGCTAAATTGGTATTGCAATGCTTCTTGTGAATCATATTAAAATTTTAATTGATTTGGAAATTTAATTTTAAGTTCGCAAGTAATTCAATCAAACTTAGAACGTTTACAACAGAAGTGAAATAAATTCCAAATGTTTTGTAATATGTATTTTGAGTTAAGATGCATGTTAATAACACGGGAGAGGATTACTTAATTTTGATAACTTGTTCCTCATCCCTTTTTATATTGAATAACATGTTCAAATCAATCAAATAACAAAATTAATAAACCTTTGTCTTCAGTTGCAAACAATTAATAGATAATATATCTGTACAATGATGAAATCAATTTTTCCTCAGTGAGATTCATATTTCCTATTTAATTGAACGTAACATTCTTCTTACGTTGAAATCTTGTTGTTGCTAAACTGTTCTCCATTTTCTTATTTTTAAAGAATTTGATTTTATGACAGATCCCTTAACTCAATTTCAAAGATCCAAACAAAAACCATTAAATTGTAAAATATAAAGTGGAAAAGATTTAACGTCAAGTATTAAATTTGGAATAGACAATTTAAAAATTCTCTATAAAACCCCGTGGATAACAATAAAAACTTCAAAAAAGTGTTTTCCAAAGAAGAGGATTATGTTATCACCAGCTCACAATTCAGGTGCATTCATATAATCATTAGGGACTTATGCCTCACCTCATCAACACGTTATTAAGGCATCCTCGTTACCTCTGATTTATATCCCCCTTTACCCATAACTCGAAATGAACCCTCCCTCGTTTACTGAGATTTAGTTTGTTACTTTCAGCGTCACTCATTTGTACGATGACTTTTCTGTCAATCAACGGCTCTGAACCCCTTAGACCCGTGCCAGAGCCTATTACAAAGACTTGTCATAGTTTGTCTGCTTGGATTTAAAGGCTTTGCAGATATGGCAGAGAGAATCCTTTACACGACAAGGCAGAGTGATATTTATCATGTAGTCCAAGCCAGTGGTAATACTTTAACAAAGATCAATGGGACATGGTCATTAAAGTTGATTGAAAAATGACTAGATCTCGGTTTGACGTGAATAGGGCTCCCTAGACACACCGAGATGTTATTAAATGGGCAGGAAAACCCATTTCCTCATCCTACGTTATCCCTTTCTTCAACTTGTGAAAAGTGGAAAGCATTTCATTTTCACCCTCGTCGGTAGGTTTCGATGTGTTTGGAAAGAAAAAATGGCGGCCATTGTGGAATTAAAGGGAGATAAATGGCCTGGCTTCCTGCATCTTGTTCCGAAAACGAATTACCCGCTGACAAAAGCCGAGTTTAAAATGACTAATTGGCGCGAGAACTGTCATTAACTTCGCTTCGTAGGCTCTTCAATTCTTCCTCTCAAAGAGAAGTAGCAGGTGGCCCGCAATGGTAAGAAGAAACAGAATGGGAGATTTGTTCTCGATGCTGTTTTCCCGACACCTTATTCTATTTATTACGTATATATCTCCGACTCTTCTACCGTTTCCGGTCTTTAATCCAAATTTAGTGAGGGCCAAATTGGATTAGGTTTGGGGGCTAATTTGGTCCCCGAAACCGCCCGTCCATCTTAATCTACGCTAATCCGATTAAGCCGATAGAAGAGGGAGGGGTAGCGTTCCTGCTGCTCCCATCTGGGGAAAATGGCGGTGACAGTGCGATACATCTTCGTGACAAGACGGAGGAGGTTCAAGCACAGCGCACCTTAATCAAGCAAGTTGTTAGCAGTCACGGAGGAAAACCAGGCCTCAATATATGGCCCTGTAATAACATCCCTGCACGATCTGTGACGCCGAAATGTCTTATTTACGCATCCTACGAAGGGGGGAAGTTTCAGCTTTGTTGGACAACGGCCATTAAACAAATGTTTCTTCAGCAAATGATCGCTTTTCTTGACGGATTGCGACACCAGTGCGTCCTTAACTATGTGAATTAGATTTCATTGAACAGACAGCAGGGAAAACATATTTCAATTTCAGGGTATTGTTCCGTGAGTCTGATTATTCCGTTGATGGCAGTTCGTTTGACCCTTTGTTCACAACATTCCTTTTAACGATATTACGGCGGTTGCCAAAGCTCTGTTATTGTATTTAAAAAAACGATATAACTTTGCATTTTTTTTATTGTTTCGTGCAACCCCTTTGCAACTTATACGTCAGACCGGTCAATCATCAAACCAAACGTGCTACCTTGCGATTCTTTTATTCGTTTACACACGACTTGTGTCGACTTTTTCCTGTATTTTCAACCAGTAATTGGGTAACAACTGACACGCGGACGTTTTATGAACTTGGTATATGGCATCTGGCATCATTTGGGATTTTGGATGTCAGATTAAAAGAGGCCCATCGCTGATATGCGATTAAGAAATGGGGAAAAAGTAGGGAAAGAGAATGACTGGAACCTTGAAATGCCACTCGATGTCAGAGCGGTTACCGGGGCTATCCTGTTTCTATCAGTCAATCACAGCCGCACGAAGAGGAGCTGTCCATCACATTTCAAGCCATGCGAATTTCAGCAAATTGATCGGTAAACTTACACAAAAAGAGACTGATATCATAAGGCAAAACCTAAATGTTGCGTAAAAACTCAAAGCAATGTTGATTTTGCTTGACGTTGACGGCTTAAAATGGATAATTTTTGGAGGATCAAACTTCACTTTTTACTCACTGACTTTATAAACGTTTCTCATTTGAAATGAATGATTTTGGCCCGTCTAGTTTCATTTTAATAAACGTCGAGACGATGATTATTAAACCAGTGGAAGTGGATGAAATATTTGCTTATAAAACCACTGATTTGAAGTCGTAATGTGTCAATTGTTTTATATTACTGCTTTATATATTTTGAATCGTGTCATGACTTGCATGAAATCAGATATAACGAAAGAAATGTTGAACATATACACATTAGTTTCAGATTATTTATAGATTTCTTTGAAACTATTTCAACATCTGCATTTAGTTAAAAAGTCATAGATCGGGAACAAAATCAATTAACAATGTTAATTCACATTTGAAAAATAAATCTATACTCTTTTCGTCAATAATAAATTGTTCGTTCGCTAACCTAATCATAATTTTTTTCTGACGTCAAAAGCAATACAAATATCAAACTGTTTTCCTTTGTTTGTGAGTTAGAGATGTCTATTATTTCATATTATTTGTCATTTTGTCATTATCAGTTGGCAGGCAGGTCGGGTTATACTATTTTTAACGATTAATGTAGTTTCTCTGCTTGTCAAGTGACAATTCCAACAATCTGGCTTTAGCCAATCAGTGTCAACGAGCATTACTTAGTCCTCAGCTGTCAAATTAAACGCGTTCACCCTAAAAGGTAGATATAATCATGGGGGATGTTCAGATTTAGAAACAATTATTTTTGTCATGAAAACATAATCTGGTTATGAGTCACGTCTATAATATGCACTTAATACGCTAAAAGACATTGACATGGTTTTTATTTCGTTGGTCTAAAACAACATAAATCTGCCATTTGTAAAATCGGTTTTGACGGTTATTGGTGATTTGTCGACTTTAGGTGTGAGGGTCGGGTTTTATTCCCAATAAAGTGACTGTTTAGAATGTTGAGGGAAATCTGATGACGTGACCACTACTTGAGGAATGTGGTCCCCCATAGGGGAGGAGGATTATGGGGGACCTTCGTGACCGAGATAGCTGGGTGGCCTGGTAAGGGTTATTGAGTTAAAACACTGACTTCAAAGATAAATCTATTTATTATATGTCTTATATTTGTCATCTTATATGTGTCAAATATTTTTCAAAGAAAGTAATAAAATGTTCTTGATTTTGTAAACGTGTTGGAGTTTTTACATGTATGTGACATATCAGAAGATGGTGTAGAGATGACAACGTTTAATAGATGACCAACTTCTTTATTTTCACATTAGCGACGTTTCGATGTATATAGGTCCTTATAATCAGGTATCGTCATTTTAATGTACAAACAAACAAGGAAGTGCGCAAAACATGTTTCCTTAATACAAGAATAATGATATATATAATGGTGAAATGCAACATTTATCAGTTGAATCAAAATCAGTATTTACATGTGTGAAATAGCATGTTATTATACTTAAAGATTTGACTTAAAAATTTATTAAGTTCATGGAGGTACTCGTATAAACTTAAAAAAACGCTATGCAAACTGTTTGCACAGCGTTTTTTAAATTTATACCTCTATGAACTTAATACATCTCAAATATATTTACTCGTACCTGATGTTTTGAAAAGGTTTCATTGCTCCAAATATACCAAACTGCAACAATTAGAGCTGTGTATGAAGACACAACATGTCACATCAAAACGTCATTGGTAGCCGCCTACAACGCGTTTATTAGCCAATTAAAATCCACAACGCAACGAGCCATGAACCTCAGGTCATGGGAGCGTGGCTAAATGTTATGTGACGTCACGAAATTAAGTTTATGCGGGTATGAACTGAATCTCTGTGACAGTGTTCAGCGAATCAGGTCCACGCAAATCATTTGCTATGTGTTTATTCAGAGATGACGTCAACATACAATATCATTACGTCATAAGATTACCGTGGTAAAGCAATGCGATATTGGATGAAAATAAAAGTTTTTTTCCAAACTATGCATTATTCGTAAAATCTGATAAATACCATGTAATTTATATATCATCTCGTAAAGTATGAATAGTATCTTTACACTCGTGGCTGTGCCACTCATTAAATATCAACATCTACTGTATTCGATGAGATAAACATTGTATTTGACGAGCGATGTCAAATGTTCTTGATATCGTTTGATAGAAAAAAGGACATACTATTCATATCTTAATGTTACTTATTCGCCATGCATAGATCGTATGATAGACAAAAGGACATAATATTCATATCTCAATGCTATTTATTCGCCATGCATTCTTACTGCTAATATTTTGACCTTAATAATGTACTAAGTAACACGGCTTATACTACTTACAGTTATAATTATGATTTTTTTAATGTTCATAATGTATTGAGTAACCAGTCTGCAAGTCAAGAATATAGAGCCTTTTGCATAATGATGAAGTCAGCAGAGAATAATCCCACATTACACAATCTGTGACTGATGATAAATGCTGCTCCATGTCCCCGCATTATGGCATGCCGTTATCAATTTAATCACAGAGTTGTCACGCTGGCACCAAATATGCCAAGAGTGATGAAGAGAGCAGGCTTACCATATCATTGTCCTGTCTACACCGCTGAGATAAACCATTCTGCAGCCATATAAATATGTCAAAACTCTTGAATAATCTCTGCAAACTTCGACAAATATGGCACCATCTGATAATTTGTCATTACCATGTGAAATAGAACGTAAACTAATAGCTATCTCCGGAGAAAACGAGTTGCTAAGTGCGAGTTAAATCAAGTGTTTATGTGTTTTAATTTTCTCACATCCGCCCGTCATACGAGCTGCCCTCAAACATGTGTAAATTTCACTTTTTATTTCTGATGAACGAGGCAAATTTCCATCTCGTTAAGACGATATTTCTCGCGATTACGAAAGATAACGGTCGAATTATGTCTCGCGGGGCAACGTGGTTTGACGGGACTCGATCCAGTGCAGATCATCGAGGTCTGGATGTTTCTCCAGTGTGGTTGGTGGCCACTAACTGGAACCGTTCTGGAGCTTCCACTTCGTCCCAACTGTCCGCCTAGTTTCCTCGGAGGATGGTATTTGCAGTTGGCGATAAGTTTCTTTGTCAGCCCGGGTGATATATCTTTCTGTACTCCAAGGAAATTGGACTCGCGTTGCTGCTCCTATACATCATGGCGCTTGCAATCTCCCGACCAATTTCTCTCCGCCAAAAAGATCCGGCATGAGAGGTCACAGCGGAGCGAGAGGGATATGCAGCCCGACAGAGCGTTAGAAATAAAAAGGCGGTTGAAGACAGCTTGAAATGTGTAATCTGTCAGCCTGTCAGTCATAATTACAAGCACATTTTCTCATAATAAACAGCGTAATATATCCTTGTAAAAACAACAGCAGGGAGGTTCAGCTAAATTGGCCTGACGTTGTACGTTGGTGCAGCATCAAGGGTATGGGTTACACTCCTTCAGTCATGCGCTGACAGGCAAGGGGGAGGCGGGAGGGGGAGGATGAGCAAGGGGGAACAGGCTGCGTTCCTCTGACAGATAGACGCAGAGCCCACCCTGACAGAGGCTTTTCAGCCCGCCACCATTCTCCAACGTGTGAGCAATTAATTCTGCGTTCCTCTGAAGGAGTTAGTTTGGCAGATGAAGTCACAGTAGATTTCAGCTAGCATCAATCACAGCCCTCCTTCATCACCCGTCCCCACTCTCTCACCCACGGAGCAGCCAGGGGAGTCGGGGTCTCTGGAGGGGTGCCCGTGTAGACGGGAGGGGTGATGAAGGATCCTGACAAACTTTCAGGAACTATCTGCACATGGCTACGTCTCGTCCCCACTCTAAAGGTGTGCACCTTGTGTTCAGTACTTTTAGCCTCAACTTGACTGAACTTTAGTCTGTGCAAGCAAGTCCTTGGTCTGTGAGAAATATCTCTTTTTTCATTTCAAAGAGCATGATGATTTACCATTAATTACTGACAGTTTGATGCAGACCTAGACATATACAAAAAGTGAAAAGTCATGAACAGCACTCTCCACATCTACTGGTATACTTTCAATCTCTCTGTCGACATTGTTTACGTCGTTGCTATCCTAAAGATAGGCCATTTAATGACCGTTGCCCTTTGGTGACGAGTCCAAGGTTTGATTATAAACTTATATAAGTTCGCGTACTGATCCCCATTTACTTGTGTTATATGAATACCTTGTGTAAGTTGTAGATCTGAGAGATCAACAAGGCAGAATAATATGTAAGTTTGTGATGTATGGTGTATGGTGGGTGGAAGTCTGAAGTGTTATCACATTCTCAGAGATCAAAATGAACGAAAGGTATAGACAGCATTTACTGGAAATAGGTACACAAAGGAACATGTCTTGCATATTGGTGAAGAGAAAATGTGACTGCAGTAATTCTCTCGTGGTTGCACGCCCACACATATTCGTCCTGAAAATTTGACAGAAGTTGTTTTTATAAACTTTTTTAATTGGTTTTGGTCTCTGATGATAAAAACTTTAACCAAAAATGTAATGACTGAGTAAAAGATGATGGTAGATATCTCATTTATGATAGATATTCATCAATGTTCGTTTAGAACTTACTTTTAATGATAAAATACCATAAATTGTTATACTGAAGCTTTACACATCCAGAACTAAAAAGCAAAAACTAAATCAAAACTGAAAGGAGCTTTGTAATGACAGCCATTCTAGACTTTATCAATATTAGCTCATAGGAACCAGACGGACACACGTATGTCGTCTGGCCTCCGTGAACTTGTCAAATGTTTACTTATCTTCTTGTGTATACTGTAACCCGAAGGTGAAATTGAAGATGATATTTTACATAATTTAAAACTGTTTAGCGTAGAAATACATTTGACATGTTCACAATATATATATATATATATATATATATATATATATATATATATATATATATATATATATATATAATTATATATATATATATATAATTATATTGTATATATATATATATATGAGGTTTGTGATAAAATATGTATGATATAAGCTATATTTTGTAACTTTTCTAATTAACGAAAAGCACTTTAATGTTTAAATGATATGTAGACACTTCTCGAATATTTGTATATTTGATTAAAATTCATTAAATATTATTAAACTATTACCACATATGTAAGTCTTCAACTTCAAATAATAAACAATTGAAAGGTTAGTGACTTCCAGAATTAATTTACTCTACTTTTTTAAATTTGCACCTGTTCAATGGGTACCCAGTTTGAAGTGAAGGCAGTGGGAATGATAGTTCTACAGAAAGTAGAAGAAGAAAAGTATTTTATTTCGGTGTCACGTTCTTACATACATTTCACATATGGTATAATAAAACAATATTCACATGATATAAAACATTGTAGATAAAAAGATAGCACCCGGCCTACAAAGGCCCATTAGACACCATATTACTTTGTTCATATTAAAATATACATACATATGGATATAGAATATTGAATAAGAGGATGGAGTAAATATAAAACCTAAGTGAGGCGCAACCTCCGACTGTACATGTTATATATTAGGGCAGCCAGTGGCTTACAAAACCTACTGCTAGATAGTAAATAAACAGCCTGGTCAGCGCCTTGTAGCTGGATGGTTGTATGGGAGCGAAGTTTGATCCTACATCAGGATGAAGATATATATGTTAGCAGCCCGGCTCTGTGTGGATAGGTACAACATTGTTGCATTATGAAACTTTATTCACCTATTGTTTTTTAGTGAAAAACTGCAAAGATCATGCATTGTTTCCTTTTAAGCGCCGTATCAACGGGAAAACGATACCGCATGTTCATATACCTTGTAGTTCTGATTACAAGTGGTTTCAACTTCGCTCAATGTTTAAGCTGGATTAAGGACAGTTTGAGTGACTGGATTTAATCTAGGAAATTGCATGAGAAAAGAATAAAAGATATATTACAGTTATTTTGGACACACCGATACAAAAGTGGTGCGTTTGAAAGGCCATACTCATGAACAATACTTTATTGTAACACTCAACAATTTATCATAACATTTTAGTGTAAAAACTCACTTTAATTTGAACTATTGCCACGCCGTTATTTGTTGGCGGAGGCTAATAAAAATTGCAAATATAAAATTTAATCCATCAAAGATCATATTTTAACTAACTCTCTAGCATTACTTGTTCTTCAGAAGGATACATTAAAGATTTAAGGATGGACCCCCCCCCCCCCCCCCCCCCCCCCTCCCTCCCCGCCCGCCCCGCCCGCCCCGCCCCGCCCCGCCACGCCACGCCCATATTTTCAAACGCCCCCCTCCCAACTTCTTCATTATGCCAAAATTGCCAAACTTGCATCACTGACGTAACGTTTACATATTCAAGAAATTACCATGATTATTGTACACATGGATATAGGATGATTCTTTGTCACTGCAGTTAATACGTAGATACAATAGTACACACGTAGATGAACAAGCTTCCGGGATGCAGGTTGACACTTTTTAATTCAAACAATATTATGATACGATACGAACCGGGATATACCACAGGCAGATATACCAGCATGCGTTCTAATAACAAGCAACGTATTCACCTTTAACGACAAGAACGAAACGAACTAAATAGTCCAGCCACGCAATTAAGATTTTTGTAAACGTAAAACAAACACTGACGTATTGGTGTGATTCAGGGAGCACTCATTGCTCCTGCTCGGAGTTCAGCATATATACTCTATAAACTGATGGTATTATGCAGCTCCTCACTCCGATAACCTTGGCGCGTGGATCGTATAACAATCCCCAATTTCCTCACACCCGTCCATCTCCCTCCTGGTCCTCATTCTCGAAATTCCTGGTGTCGGTGTGCATAATTTGGAAACTAATGACGACGTTAAGGGCGTACAGCACGCCGCTAATGTCATGATAAAATACAGCACAGTAGTGAATCGAGTACGGTGTTCTTGACTTTTACGTCAGCTGTGATGCGGTCCGCTGTGCACTTGGTCCAGTCTACCATAAACGTCAAACGGTTACGTTCTGTATCTTTGTTTTGATTTTTGTGTAGGTTTTACCAAACTAGTACATGTACACGTGAAGTAGCAACTTTAAAATGGTGACATATACAACACAATTATAATTCGACGTCAAATTCTTAGGAGAAGTATATTGATAATGAGAAGCTATTGGAGTTCGCCAAGAAACTAAAATTATTTGCAAACTTTTTATTCATAAGTGAAAACCATTATCATTTCTAATGTTTTAATCAAGGTCATATAAAAGACACTACAATTCTTAGCGGCAGTCATAACGGATGTCGAGAGTGATCTCCCTTGTCGGACAGTTGTGCGAAATACGTTTGAGTTACCAAGAGATAGAAGTGAATGCGGTAGGTCCAGGGACTTCTCCCGACGTACACGCTATAAAATAACCTGTACGCGTCACTGAAATCACGTTTAAGTCACGTCAAGGTGTTTTGTCACCCGTGATGTTGCTCGATAACCTGGATTGACGACTTCCAGTGCATCTGTTGAAGGAATTAGGTTACAGCAATCCTTAGTTAGAATCACGAACTGGAATCCGTAAGATATGCATCCTCACCTTTGAACTTCTTAGTACCAACTCCCGGGAAGCAATATGTATCTTGATTTATACAAATATGGTAAGTTTAACCTGACGATGGAGACCTTTTCATCAAGAATTTCGTATTTATTGGAATGAAAAGTAAAAGAAGTATTGAAGAAATGTAGTATATATTTTTGCCTACAAAGGCCTACTCAAGGTGTATGATATACATGTAGTTAGATTATACAGCTTTATTTCAAGATTTCCCTATCCTGAAGTACACATGCTGCCATTTATGATGGACTCGAATTTAGTCTAAGACCTCATTAATTTTTTGCTTTTTTGTTGTTGTGTCTAGCCTTGTTTGATTCGAAAATAAACGGTATCAGATACTTTTTTAAAGAAACAATACTTGTTATACCAACTGAAAGACGTGTACGTCCACTGAGAATGGTCTTACCATGGATATAAATCGTTCCGGTACTATGTATTTGCAATCGGAAGTCAGTAAATCAAAGTAAATGTAACCATGACTTTTTATGAATCTCTACGACATGTTATTTATGTCAAGCAGTTATTTATAGCGATCAATGTTCCTGTGGGAGAAATCTGTTGCTGTCTTTTCATCCTGATAAACCCAAAATGAGTGATGCAGGAATGTGAGAACTCGCAGGTAAACACCACAAGCAGAGAGGCTTTCTCTTGACTTAGTTTGTACGTCGATGAGACCTACGGCTGTTCCTTGTAATCGCATTTTCTCCTCTAACGAGATTTCAAATGTGCATCCCGAAAATTTTATGTTCGAAATTACCAAAGCATGCACTATCAAAACGACTTGCTGTCAAACTGGTTAATTTAGCAACATGAAACGTCTGTCAATTGGATTAATGCAACACTCGTCAGCCGGTTTAGCACCGAGGTTTGAACGTGCTCTACGGATTTGTTGGAAGGATCAAAGAAGCAGAACTCTGGGAGGCGGGAAAAAGCAGACGAGATCGAGCCTGGCAGACGTGAAACCAGGCAGTCAGAGTAAAAGGGTGGTGTGTTATAGACGAACTAGGAGCTTACACCATGATCCTAATGATGTGACTGTATAATCACAGCAGACGAGATCGAATAGAGCAGACGATAAACTAGGAAACTACAGAGTACACGTGTGGGTGGGTTGTAGACTTGTGGTGCTGTGCAGACGAACTGAGAGCTTACTACATGATGCTAATAATGTGACTGTTTGAATAATTACAGCAGGTGGAGAACATGTTTACACTCTCAGAAGACTTCCCTCAACTTCTTGTCCATTTCCTACTCTCTGAAGCTAAGGGTCTGATCGGGCCCTTCAGCGATTCTTAGGTTGGTAGGTGGCCCACATTGCCAACCCTTTGATCTCACAGGCTAGTTTGCCTCTCTCAAGAAACTTTCACTCCTCTTAGTACATCTGTTAGAGTGTTTACTGAAGAAAACACTCATTTATTAATATTTGTAGAGTAACTGGGTGATCAAGTTACGCCAAGGGCACCCACTAACGCAAGCAGGCTCTACAACATCAAAAGGCGAGTGTCTGAGCGCGGCTTGTTTGCATGGCACATACACCTTTGGGAGATCAATCAGCGAGCCAAAGTATGCTGAAAGCTTTTAGATTAAATCATAATTAACTTTTTTGCTGTGTCAAAACCAGTCTGGTTTGACGGACAAACGTTGCTGTAGCGTGAACAAGAGCCCGAACCTCGCTGGGACCAGCTTGTCTGTGTGGCTTACCAGCTTACGGTGCCTAATTCAATTGGCGCGACGTCCGACGTGTTTCGAGTTTGTTTGGAACAAGGAGAGATAGGGGGATGAAACGAACATTTAAATGTCAGCGTTTCTCAGTAGAGGGAACATGAAAAGTAATATATAGCATTGTTGCATCTTTTGTTTGACATCCACTACTTTAATCGTATTGCTGGGGTTAATCTTATTTAATTATTCTTGAAATGTTCTTGTAATTTATCAGGCTAGCTGTTAATCCGGGCACTTTAATCCACTGAAGGCAAACAGGGTCTTATCTCCTTAATATGACAGCTTATGTGATTAATCTCCGTATATAATTTCACATCACTTACAAAGTCACGCAAAGCATGGATAACGTGTAAACCTCCTACTAAACCCTGACAACAAATTGAGAAATTATTCATCTTTCGTCAACAGCAGTCTGGTGAGCTTTTATTCATTTCGTTTGTCTTAGTGATACATCTTGGTAAAAACATGCACAGGGCAAGGGACATACCGTCATTGTCAATTAATCAGCGGGTAACTTGGTTTGTTTTGCAGACGCCGTACCTCTTACGCTGTTACTTCAATTGTAGGCATTCAATTTGCAGCTAAAAAGGGCTAATACCGCAAATCACACGAAGGTGAAAAGAGCCAGATCATCTTAGTATGTACTAACAGCGCCACCTGTCACGATTAATGCGCATCCCCTGGTGGTGAAAGCCGCGAGAAAGGGAGATAATCGAGTTACAAGCCAGACGGGGCGTTCCTGTGAAGAATTTCAAATGGACCTTAATGCTTTGTATTTTCCGTGTAGGTTGATCTTACGACTCTAATGTCTACATAAGACAAACTTCTGCCAGAAATCTTGTTCATTTATCTTTTTTACACGGTAATTTTTGTAAAAGGCGGGTAATTTTGTAATGAATACTTTTGTAGTTATTTTCAGTTGACACTCAGCAGAGGACCATCAAGAGAGTCTGTATGTAAAATCTTAAGGTAGGTTTGGGAGTTGAATAGGTTAAACACAGTTTATATAGTGATTTATTCTTTATTTCAGCCGCCCCGTGTCAATAAATGGAATGAAAGAAACTACGTACATGTATAATGAATTTTCCAGTGAAATTTACCGTTTAAAATTTACATTTTACTGTTATCACTTTCGGTGTCATCTGTTTTTTACCATGTATTTTATTGAAATATATCAAAGAAAAGCATTTAAAGGGATTAAATTGAACTCCTAAGGAAGTTGGTGCATTTATATTGTTAATGGATGATTGTCCTTATAAAGAATTACTAACCGCCAGAGATCCAAACAGCAAATTCACAAAGATAGACTAATACAACTAGAGGTACACAGCGGTCATGTGATTTTTATCCCCGACCAAGAATTTGAAGCTAGAGGGATATCGGTTTGAGCTCTGTCCGTCAACTATTCTCAGAAAATGTTTGAAATAGGATAACCAAATTTGGTGTGTCTTTTCAGGGTACCAAATAAGTTATAACATTCATATCAGACCCGCGTGTTTATCAACGAGCCAACACTAACAAATGTCAGATAAATTACGATGTCACCCGAACAAACTGAATATTAAAACGTATTTATCTTACCGCATGTCTCAAAATATCATTAAAAAAAAACAAAGAAAACTTTGACAGAAAACAGCTGATCAATCGACAAACTATGACCTTTAATTTGTATCACGTGACATGGAATGATTGACGTGGATGCATGATTTATTCATGTTGTGGGATATACACCAACATTTATCACCCTCTGGAAGATTTATCAACCCGTATGACGGTGTTTATTGATATTTGTTAATTGTCACGTGGACCAATCAGGGATCGACATTCTTACATGAGGTAGGATAAATACCTTTATGGACTTCGAAAATGAAGAAAACGCGTAGTTTTTTGGGTTTTTTTTCGTTATTGTCCTTGTTCCGTGTTTTGTCTGTCCGTCCGTTCATAAACTTGTTCACTTTATCGACTTCCTCTCCAGCCTGATCGTCTATTGAGCTAAATAGACAATGGCTCTACTTTTTTGGATTGTTCAATGTATCTTCAATGTGACAGCTTTTCTGAGGAACGGTTTAAGATATGATCACCAAATTCTGTGTGTGGCTTCAGAGTATCAATACCTTAATGGAGTTCGACTATTAGACGAATACAATTATTTTTCTTGACTTATTGCCCTTGTTCCATTTTTTGACTGTTCAATATATCTCAAAAGGGGACAACTGTTCTTAGAAACAACTAGAGAGAGGATATCTTAAATTGATGTGAGACTTGACGGCATAAATACCTCGATTGGGTTCGAAAATGAGAATTATTGCTTTACGTTTTAAAGGCGTTGCATGTAGCACAATTTTCTAACTGAAAACGTGACCTCACAAAATATAAATAATTGTTACCAATAATGAATAATATTTTTGAACAAGATTTCTAAAATGAATGTACATGGTTCGGTTAAACCATGCGAGTCCATTTCCCTTCTAGTGGCCATTTTAATGTGTTCACATTAAAATGGTCGCTCGAAGGTAATTCAAGTGACGAAGTGAATGGATTTCATTTGTAAATTTGAGATATCAAAACAACGATATTTACAAAACGAATTTAGATGTAAACGAAAGATTTATTCTTTTGATAGTTTCATGAACATTATAACAAACTAATTCGGTATTCGTTACTGCACAAATTTGTCATTTCAGTAATCAAAAGATATGTTAAGTAACGAAGTCATCTCATACTACGCTTTTTACCTTTGTAAACTTAAAATTCAAACTTAGTCACATGAGAATGGTATAACAACCAAATTCACCAAATAATGCCATAGCTGTGTACCATGTTAATTCAAACTGAATTTAAAGAGAATCGAACACACACATTCATCTCAATTAATTTTTTCAAAGGGAGATAACCATGTGAGACAACTGCCTCATCGTTGGAGAATGCTGGTGCAGTCAAAGTTTGACAAGTCGATAAGATGGATACACTCTAATTTAGAGCCCTTGTTTCTTTTAGTGATTCATTGCTTCGTCCCTTCCATTAGTATCATATTACTTCAGTCTGAGAATACACCTACGTATGTTCGTCGTAGAGGATGTCTCTTGCTGACTATTCATTACTTACCTTTTAAAAGACATGTCGTGGCTATTTCTTTATGTTGGATTTAACCTTTTAAACATCAAAATTTGATTTAGTACTTCCAACATTATGTTTTTATCAGTGTATTACCAAAATCAAAGATAATAAGTGGGGTGTACAAGGCATCAAATATCAAACCTACAAAACGATATGTCATGTTATACCAAGATATGTCATGTCATGATATATGCATGTAAAACAACATCGCTTTCATCATCTTTATTGGCATGTCAATGATACCTGGTATGACCGATAACAGGTCCAATATTAAATATTCCAAATGTGACAACGCTTTTATACCAATACGCATTAACCAATTATTTATACATGTCGACGTATTTATGTCAAAAAGTTATCATTTCACAACTGATGAAACGAGCGGTACGTGCGGAGAGATGCCAGGATACCTACGTGGATGCCTACAGAGAATGAAGATTATACCAACGTGTGTCCAACCACAGGATTAATGAGTCGCCCTGTGAAGCCATCAGCGGACAAGACACCTTGAGGTGATGCTTTAGCACACCCTAATTTACTTTGCTTGATAGAGGTGTTTGCTCGGAGGACATTTATATAGAAAGCGTGGTCGGCATAGCATGATATCAAGGAGGGGATTAGTTAAGGTAAAATGTCGCTGTTTTCTAAGACCTGAGTGGTCAAACCTACAGCGATGTGGAGAAGGGTAATCGTTATCGTAAAGACTTCCAAGAATGCAAATGGGAAGAGCTGTCGGATCTTGTGCCTCCAATTTGTAGAAGATGAGCAGACGACTTGGAAGCTGGCTGATTAATTGGAGCAGCGTTGTCGTGTACATCTCTCTCCGTGTTTGTCTGCAACAGAAGAGTTCTCCTTCGTAATGACGTTACCACGGCCCAATCTCTACCTGTCATTTACAGCATTCTTCTTCCCGCTCGTTTATCTCAATCTGAGGGATGGGGGATACTTTAGCGTAGATTTGACAGCGATAGCGAATCAGATGAAGGGACACTTGGCGCTAATTGACACTGTTTGGAATTAAGTGGACTTGTGTGGCCTTTTTCTCGACTATCGGGGCAGTAAATCTTTTCCAATCGTGTTGGTTACCACCTTGATTGGTCATCATTGAAGTCACCTGCTGTCAGAACCTCTTCAGGCCGACAGGTGACCCCTCATCCAACACCTGCCCTCCCACAACAGTTCTCTCCCCTCTCTTCTAATGTACACTGAAGTACTTGTCCAAAGTTATTCCTTGACTCAACGAGACAATTTTCAAAATCACCCTGTTATGTATTCACACATAAAATCGATCGTCCTGGTATCTCTTTCATTTAAAGTAACGATGCCTAGGACCAGGGGCAAGCTTTATGGATTGCCGACCTTTATACTGCAATGAAAGCAGCCTATCGATGTATGTGTTAACAGCGTCATTGAGCAAGTTTTCATAGTTGTCAAGTTGTCAACCCATCAGACGTGCAATTACTCTTCGAACCAACAATTTACTTCTGAAGTATCTCTCATAGTTGTTGAATTATCATGAAATATTAAATGAATCGTGTAGTTTTACCTTACAAGCATGACCACTACACGATTCTCCAATAATCTTACATACTATACATACTATTTACCATGTATATATTCGATATACTATGACAACATTATAACACTAAAGTCAGAATACTGCAAAACACCAAGTGACAAGACACAAGTCCGTTGCTCATACATCTCTCGTTTTTTGGCATCACAACACAAATTACATTCACTATTTATTTTCCTCAGTAATGACCCAAATTTCCGAGTACGGCAAACAATTAGGGACGGAAGACGCTACTTCCCCTTGTAATATACAGCATATTACCAAAGCTCGTGTTCTGCCTACTAATCCACCCTAGGCCCCAGGGGCTTACCCCGAGTTATCACATCGTCTATTTGTGGACGTAACCTCCAGAAGCTGACCCAGAATCCCTCCATTTATTTGGTCTCTTCCTGGCTTATTAGTTCTATTGACATGACGCTAAGTGAAATTGACAGGGACTGTGGCACTTGTAACATCATTAGAGGGGAGAGGTGTAAATAAGCGCTGTTGAAGACGGACGGGATCTGTTTGGATGTTATCACTTGGGCCCCGAGTGTTTGCCGACCCGAGGACATCAGCAACTGTCATTCTCACTCAGTTTCATGCCCTGACGTCAAGAGGCAGACACCGGCCCGGATGGAGACCAAGCACGTGCAGAGGAGCTCTCCTCTTTGAGAGATTAGTTTCGTCAATGCGATATGAGGAACTCTTCAGCAGGAAGATCAGTTTTGTCAATCCTGGAATTTTATTTAACCCTAGTGCTTTACATTCCGATGTGGTTCCACTCATGCAGCTGTACAGTCTGCATCAAGGGAATGTCGCGCGTTCAAGCAGTTCACTAGTTTGTCCAAGACTCGCAAGAATCATGATTGGTATTGTCCAATCTTAACAATCGCGAGGAGACTGGTGTATCAGCGTGACGAGATCGCCAATCAAGCGCCTGTCTTCAGTAGCCGCTTGTGAATAGCTCTATCTGTAAGGCAGAATTATACCAACAAAAGAGGAGACATACTTCATCGAAAAGGGATTTCTCGCAATTCATAGAGTGACACCGTAGTTATTTCGAAGCCCTTTGTTCCAAATAAATGTGCTGAAGCAGCCCATCGTTCACAGTTAGTGCTGCCATGTCCCTGTCACGTCTGACATGGCGTAGCTTGTTAAGACACTTGTAGCGCGCATTGGGACCCTCGCTGTAAAATCAGCATCGATTAAAGACACGTCTTGTTGACAGGAGACGGCGCGGTGGAGCTGACGGAAGCAGTGTTGAGGTGTCAGCTCCGACAGGACGGGGACAGTGCGAGCCTCTCCACCCCCAGCTCTGTTCCTGACTCACTACACACACAGCTCCGCTCCGAGTTCACACGTCAACATGTCCCGACCTGCCGTCGGCACCTGTCACACTCTCACATCGAGCCAACTTGTTTGATAAAGCGCTTGACTTGAAATTTCCATTGTTTTGACCCTTTTTGACCGTAACGTATTGATCTCCAGTAAGTAGTGTGTGATCGTTGACTTGAGATCTATAATCATCCATGCAGAAAACATGTTCCTTCTTTTGCAGTCTTACACTTTGAACCTCCCTGAACTGTTGTGACATACTGGATATGCATTTTCCATCCTATTGTGCGAAACAAATCAGCATTAGCACAGGCAATCTCATTTATATATTTAACTATTAATGTTTTAATTGTTATCAAATTCTCTTCTTCCTTCCTCAACACCTTCATTTATCTAATTTGGTTTTGACATGGATTGATGGATTTTAGTAAAACTAGTTTAGGTTCAAGGAACATCTGAAATGAAGCATAATTCAACTTGTATCCATTTGTTACAATATCATCGATCTGAGTGTTCGTTATTCATTCGTTTCAGGTAAACTGTTTGTAATTCAACAAAGTTTCAGATAAAATCTCTGTGTTGGTTAAATTACCATGTGTAGAAACTTTGTATGCTTTAGAAGAGTTGGTATGAGAGCAGATCCAGTATCGATTTTCACAGTTTTTATCTTTTAGTTGAATTTAATTAAGTAGATTTGAGAACAATGTAATACTAGTTCAATCCAAGTGTCTGCCTTTGGCATATACCATTTACTCTCTCGTCGGAGTATCAATTGAATATGCCCAATGATGTACGATGACGTTACTTTCAACAAGGGGAAAAATTTGATACTATTTCATTAATTTCTTTTTTCATTATCTTTGTAGGCCATGTAAGGATTACGCCATAAAATATCGTATTAGGTTTTAAAGTCATCGTATTATTCTATTTAGCAAAAACAACGAAACAAAATGTTTCACGTATCACCTCAAGGCCCATGGGTACTGATTACATGTATCTCGATGCATGAATAATTGCCTAACACATGAATTTAGTGCACTTTAGTGCTTGTTCGATGACTAACATTGATAATAAACTGATGTCCTGATTCTAGTATTGTATTAAATTATATGAATTTGTTTTTTCGTGCCAATATTTGAATTTGATGCTAAAATATGTTTCTAGTTCAGATGATATTTGTAATTTGTTAAACATGTCCCGTCTAATGTTATTTCTTCCTGATTCAAAATTCCAAATTTATGTATGTTATTTTTTACTGAAAAATATATATCTTAAGTTCAGCAGAAAAAACGTTCCGTTCCTTATATTCAATAATTTTTTGTCTCTTTAATCTCTTTTTGTTTGATATCTAAAGTAGCAGAATGAGTTGAGTAAAAAAATACATAACATTTGTTTGTAGGAACACGTTAAACATGGTAGCGAGATGAAGCAAATTCGTTCTTTAGTTTGAACTTGCTACGGTTTGTCACATCGCTGGCCTCAGGTTTACAGTGAAATCCGTGAGATCATAGCATTTTGATGTCATCACATTTTGTCATATCACTGTAAATGGTGTACTTAATGATGCCAAACCATTGCGATGTCGTGGATACTATGATATCAAATATATTACCTATCAATCTTCCTATATATATTGAGGTAAATCTGATGAAATTTTAAATGCGGTTCGTTATCGCTTTAATATAACAACGTGTAACACAATCTGAGATGATAAATGTCAATCTACCAAAGTATAGCTAAGTTATTCTTTATTTCTAGGATCGGGGTACAATCTTTTATTTCCTGATCATGATAACTCATGCTAAACTTGATACAAGATATAGGTCAGGAGATGGATATTTTATCAACTTGAGTTATAATGATAACTACACTTGTATCTTCTTTGACATTCCTTTTTTCCTCGGTAGGTATTAATGGATGTAATTATCGTTTGTGAGACATATAACCTATATTAGAATATTGCTATCTATAATTTATGGATGAAACCAACCTAAATGGCAACCACCTTTGGCGTTATTCATTTCAAAATAATAACAACAGTTTTCTCACTTTTCCGGATAATTTACTCCGAAGTGGTCGTTGGCGTATTGAAACTCAAAACCGGAAGTGATCTATCAAATATGGCTGACGGATGTTTGGTCTGGTCATCATCGCACGCTGCGCCATCTGACAGAGCCCACTGGGTTCTGTCTTTCTGGAACTCGTTCCGCGTTTGCTTTGATGTGACAAATATTTGTAAATCTGTCAGCGGGCGTATCTAAGCACTCGTGTTATAGGTGCTTTAATTTGAAAATGACCACCCACCGGCAAACGACTTCACACATGAATCACCATGACGACAGACGAGGGGTAAACAGCGCAGTTCCCGACATCATCTGACAGAATCTGTCGTCACCTGTCAGAGCGGTAGATAACAACGTGTGGATATGGAAGGAGGGTGAGGCTACATATAGGGGAGGGGAGGGGAGGGGAGGATGGGGATGGAGGGTAGGGGGAGTGGAGGGTGAGGAAAGGGGTTAGGACCAAGGTAACAGAAGGAAAGATGGAGGAGTGACTGGGAATACAATGACTGAGAATATGGCTAGGGAGGAACACATGGGGAGCAATCGTTGGATGGTAGTCAGTGGAATTGGAGGGGCTGATGTTGGAATAGATGCAATCATTACTGCACGATAAGAAATTATTTCCATCAGATTGGCGATTTACAGCGTATATATGAGGATATGTCTCATTGAGTCACAGTAACAGTCACTCCGTAACATCTGTTTTACTACTTCTAATGAACAAGAAGCGATATTGTGTTTGAATGTTTATATTATAATATAGTACAAGAAGATAACGGGTGGGCAGGAAGCAACGGTACAAGAAGATAAAGAAAGAATGATAGATGTTTCATAAAGAACAGAAACTTATAAATCTTCACTTAGTTACGAAAACAAAATTCTGCTTATGAAATGTTATCGTTTCAATCTCTTGTTTATAGGCATCTAGAAGTGGAATACATCAGAAAACATGATTTTCTGGATAATAACTTATTTATTGTGTAGATACACGATTTTTGGAAGATAAGCTCACTCAATTCATTAGGTGGAACGATGAAGGAATGAACATATACTCCGAAACGTTGTGCATCTCTACACAGTAACGAAATTGTTATCCAGATAACTGTGTTTTCTTAGTTTAAACGTATACTTAAAATTCAGCCATTAAATACATATTTTTACTTTTAAAAAGACATATCTCAAGCAACAATAATTACAGGATGCTACACATATTCACTTGAGAGTGTACTAAGCCTAAAATATTTAGCTTGTTAACGTTGTTTACAAAAACATCACAAACAGGGATAGAGGGCGCCGATATTCCTACAACAAGGCTGTGTGATGTATGAAATAAACGCACAAGATGAAGCATTGCTTTTAAACAAAAACTTTCCTCTCCGCCATGGAGGCAGTTTTTTGTTGCTTCAATTCAGCCGAACTGAGGCACACGATTTATCAGTTTGAGGGATGAGTTATCAGTTGTTTTTCCTCAAAGCAAATTGGTTTGAATGTTCTTTACAGCTGAACTCACACCCAATGGAGAAGATGTATCTATCAAAAAGCGATGTGTGGCAATACATCTCCTGCAATGAGAGGCCCAGATACTGTTGTTCCTGGAGTTGCGTGGCGCCGGCCTCGGTGAGTGACGCGCCACTCTTCAAATTAACCTGTCAGTGAAGAGGTCTTCAAAAAGAAATTGCTACAAAATAAGCAGGAATTATTTGAATGTGAACACAAACAACAACTGGAGAGGTAAATCATGTCAAATAGGGCAGAATGAAGAATCGTGGAATCACAACAGTTCCACACTACAGGAAGGAATTGAGACTCATGGTGAAGTCGTGTAATCATGGTAGAGGTAATTCGTTTTAAGAATGGATGTTTTTTAGAATTTTGAATTACATTTCTTGCCGGAACTATGAATTGGCATTTGACTCCTGAAATACATATATGTACATCAGTCACAAGTCTTGCTTGTTTAACAATTTTTATTTTGCGAAATTTCTGTTTCAAATTTCAATTGTAAGGTGGGAAGCAATCATGATGAAAATATTTTTGTGATGTTTTCGATTATGATTTTCCAGCTACATGTTAGTACATATACATATAAGATAACCATCATTAGAGTTTTGATTTAAAAAGTTATATTTAAGGTGGTAAATGAAGTAAGGTTTCAGAATTAATGCAGTTAACTAGAATTGGATAGCCACCTATTTATATTAGTGAATTTTGTAAACAGTAACTAAACAAACAAACTAAACAAGGTCTTCTTACCGTTTAAAATTTTCTCCAGAGACTATGCCAGTCTACCGGTATTTATGACATGATATAATCTCCTTCTCACCACGAACATGCCTAGTCGCACTGTGATCTTACTTACACCGCTATTAGCTTCAGTATTTTTAGCATTATCTGAGAAGCATCCAGTTATCTGCCGTTAAGTTTTATGAGCTGCCTACCCCCTCCCCGTTTATTCCAACGATGAAATTAGGGTTGAGTGATGGTCTGGAAAAGGTGATGAGACAAGGGCAATCACTGGGTCCATCATATTTCCACAAGCGATAGGTTCCTCTTGTGATACTCCATATCTGATACTGATCGGTGAACTGACCTTATACGTAAACTTTTGTTGATGACTGTCCGGCGTCCGTCCGTCGTGTGTCGTCCGGAGTCCGTAGACTTAGCTTATTACTTTTCTGATTTCTCCTCCAGAACTGCTACGCCCTCTGGGGATGAAAGTGTGTCATGACGCACCCAGAACAGAACAGAACAGAATTTATTTCGTATATATGGCCATGAGACCAATATTACAGTGGTCGTGAAGTTTGTGATAAATAAATATATATATACAAGAGCGCTTAAACCTTTAAGGTGTTTCGTAACTTGAACATTTTTTCACAAAAAGAGCTAATTTAGATAACAATTGATCATTTTGTGTATTTATAAGTGACATAAACTTAAACATTGATGGGAAGTTACAATTAAAAAAACAGGTAGATACCTTGTACGAAGATGGTGATAGGATGGACATATCAACAAAATATGGTATTCATCTTCTTCCCCAATTCCACAAAAACTGCATAAAGCGTCAATGAAATCTTTACCACTTCTATTTACTTTAAAATCATTTGAACATCCTAATTTCGTTAAAGCCCTTCTTAAATTTGATGGCTGAATTGAAGTTAAATATTTTTCAGGTTGCAGGAGAGATTTATAAGTACAATACCTTGTTAAGGTAGATGATGTAGAAATAGAAGTTAACCAATTTTGAGTAAACATATCCCTTAATCTCAATTCAAAAGTTTTGACGCACCCTTCCCCTTTAAATATGGTCGATGCAGGCATTGTCACTAAAACCTTTAAACGACTTCTTCTCCGAAACCGGTTGGCGAAGAAAGCTGATGTTATTTTTATTTAATGGAAACTTAGATGTGTTTATATTGCCTGACACCAAGACCGTATGTGATAGATCAAGCAAAGTCCGGTGATCTACAAAGCCAAAGACTCTATTTTTGAAATATTGTATCTTGAATTGTACATGATAAAGGAAAACGGTTTATTTAATATATAAAAACGTAATTTCATGTTTTTATTGGGTTGGCTGGAGTTTCCAGTGGGGAAATATTATTGGGTGATGAGACAGGGGCATATCTACTGTAGTCTTTCGTCTTTTCGATTAGACATAATTTAAACATATTTATTTCCAAGATGAAACTTGATTGGTAAAAAGCAAACTGCGTATCTGAATACCCAACTTCCAAACGCAAGGCATAATTCTTGCCAGTCTGCATCACTGGCTGATTTAACCCTTGCGGTATTTCCCTCGCTTTTTTGTGTCAAGATAGTGAATCGCTGCACCAGAAATGCATAGCGGGCCTGGATTTCTAAACACAGATTTTTTAAGGAAATACTGCAAGGCCTAAATCAGCCAGTTATGGAGACTGGCAAGAGTTATGCCTTGCATTGGGAAGTTGCTGAATACCGTTAAAGGATATCGCTTACGAAAAAGGTTTCTCTGTTGATACCTTTTCATAGATTATATATCAAACCTTCTTGACATTTTATCATTTTTGGAATGTTTGTTATGTCAAACTATCCAGTACTTTAAACCATCAAGTTTTTTAATCTAGAACATTCCCGTTGTAACAGTTGTTACTCAAACTGTCCATGTGCTAGACTAAAATTTAGTCAATGGAATTTTTATAATTACTGTACCTTCATCCTTTTTATTATATATTTTGATTCTTTCAGTTCCATATACAGTTTATCTATACTACATTCAATGCTCTTAATGTTACACCGTCATGGAGCAGGACTATCCATGTGTCTATATATTTAAGTATTAGATGGTTAAAAATCATTAATTAGCTTCTTTTTGTGTAAGTGTTTTCTTTTTAATTGTATATACACTTCATGGGGCATCTTTTCGTGTGAGTACGTAAGAGAATCAAGAACTGTTTGTTAAACACGGATGACCCTGGATATGCCAAAGTTATGGCCAAGGTTAAAGTTTTCTGGAGATGTCCACTGCGGCAAGGTCAAGGTCACACGGTCAAATATGATGACCTCATCTGAAGGTCTCATCACAAGGTATGCACATGCCAAGTATGAAAGCCCTAGCTCTGAGCAATCCAAAGTTATGGCCAAGGTTAAAGTTTTGTGAATATTGTCCAATGCGGCAAGGTCAAGGTCACAATGTCAAATATGATGACTTCATCTGAAAGGTCTCATCACAAGGTATACACATGCCAAGTATGAAAACCCTAGCTCTGAGCAATCCAAAGTTATGGCCAAGGTTAAAGTTTCCTGAAAATGTCCACTGCGGCAAGGTCAGGGTCACAATGTCAAATATAATGACCCCATCTGAAAGGTCTCATCACAAGATATGCACATGCCAAGTATGAATGCCCTAGCTCTGAGCAATCCAATGTTATGGCCAAGGTTAAAGTTTTTGTGGGCAAACACACAGACAGACAGACAGACAGACAGAAAGGTGACAGGTGAAAACAATATACCCCCGGAATCTCAGATTCGGAGGCATAAAAAGGTGACGTGACGAGAAGCAGCCTTTGAGGACAGGAGACATTACTGGGTCCAAACAATTCTAAGCAAGGAGAACTGGTATGTTGTCTACTGTCTTATAGATTCCCTTCCCTTCCCTTCCCCTCAGAGCGCATTATGAAGTCTTAGAGATTCCATTATGTTCATACTGTTAGTGTCGGTTGATTAACGATGTTTAAAAACAGGATGTTGTGAAGTGCTTTTATTGTCGATGGCTCACAATAGGGTCTACTTCGCCGGCGTGCTTATCTCACGTTTGTTTTTTTATTTTAAACACAAACAATCTCTAACAAAAAATAACAACAACACCGACTATCTGATTTCGTTGTCTAAACTGTACTTCGTTCATATAATCATATCTTGGTTTCATTTTGTCATCTTATATATCATTAGCATTGATTTATCCTATGTCTACGAACGTCTATGAATCCACCGTCTCTCACTAGTTATACCAATTATATTTGATTTGATATATATAACGATATTTTGGTGCATTTGTAAAGTGAAACTTGATAACTAACATTACTCGAACAGATTACACAGCAGAACAGCGATGTGGCATCATTGCAAAGCGTAGATATAACAGATTAACTGACCGATTCCCCAGTGTTTGCCATTGTAAATAGTAAGCGAATGTTTACACCCCGTCCCTTCACGTACGTCACTTCCGGTATCTTCCAACTCTCTAAGCCCCGCCCCATTTTTGGTTTGTTGGTCACGGGTGAAAAGCAGACGATGTTTTTGGGTGTTTTTAAGCCGCTCTAGTTTAATATAGGAACAACATATGGATTTATTTTTGGTTTCTTTTTGCACAAAATAGTCTGATGAACCAATTGCAGTTAAGAATTCAATAGAAAATAATTCATTTCAGCCTTCCTTTAACGTGTAGGATGCACACACACATTTTCCATTAGGTGTCTGTTCAATAAAATGGTACTGAATTTGCTTAAAAGGTACTGCATTTTCTTTCACACCTATAGTAATGAGAGGGGTGCTTCATTTCAGGTTTATCTTTATCTTTGTGAAACATTTCAGATTCAAATATATGGGTCTTTACTGTCAAATTCTGAATCTAGATTCAAGACAAATCTACCAAATATAACATGTGTTAGTCTCGGCTGTTCAAGTTCCTCTGTGACTGTGTGATGAACTAAATGTCTATTGAACATTTGAGACGTTTTCTTGCTCCTCTTGTTTCAACATGAATAGCTTAAACTACACATGTATATTTTATTTATGATGTTGACAGCCTTTCATTCTAAATATGTAGATATTGCCACGTTCATAAAAGCAGTTCTTAATGGAGAAAGCGTTCAACAATCCATCTAACATTACGGAGGAGATTGTTAGAAGACTCCCAGTCTTCAGTGTAAATCAGTTCGTTGGGTTCAAAGAGGTTGGCGGTTGCGAATGAGGGATATTGTGGCTTACTGACCCGGCGCTATTTGTCAGTATTTCAAATAGTCAGTAATACGATTGTGTAATTAGAACGGGCCCTAAGTAATTCAGAACAAGGTCGCTGGAGGGAAAAAGCCAGATTCAAACCTCGATCAATCTGTCACTGGGGATGACCCTGTACCATCAATCATCGCCGTCTCTGGCTAACTCGCAAAAATATGCACTATTAATTTAAAAATTATTCTTCGGACCGGGAAAACATATGAAATAGGATAATTATCCGCATACAAATGTTGCAATTAGGGGCGTCGCGGGAGTCTGAATGGCATTTCGTGTAATTTTCCTTGCCAAATTTGAACCAAATGGAAAATTAAATAGGAACCCCGTTTTATATGGAAAACTGTATTGATAAATATGCTAGAAGAGCTTTGGAGTTATCCGTTGCCATGAAAATACTCGTGATATATTTGTTTGTGTCATTAAGACAAAATTTGTCACGAACAACCATGCAATTTTCAAGGAGCTTAAAGATCATACATTGTGGAGATCGATTTATTGTGAGTGTGATTTCATAGTATTATGCATCAGTTAAGGGATAAACCATTCTATTTAAATAACACACTTCTCGTTACACTGGCGTGGAACTAAATTTACTAAAACAATGATGTTGCAAATCAGCATTTCAAAGTGCCTTTCCTTGTTGTGGGACGACTTCTGTGGAGAATACCATTATAAACATGACAATCGACTTACTGAATGAAAGGTAACTATAATTGCAAACAAATATAATACAGAAGTTTGAGTACATTTACATCATTTGTTTCAAGATTTATGATTGACAGTAATGAATCGATGGCTTTTGACATGACGTTTCATGAAAACTCACCTTTTAGCTCATCAGGCCTGAAAGGCCCGATGACTTTATGGCGTCCGGCGTCCGCAGGTCTCTTAATCCGCCTATCATTGTCCGTAAACTTTTCATTTTTTCGACTTTTTAGAACTACTGGCTTTAGAGAGCAGAAATCGTGTGTCCAGCCAATGTGGTTTATGAATTCAATATTTGGTGGCCCTGGCCCAAAATATGGGCCACGACCTAAAAAAAACATTTTCATTTTCTTCGCCAGTACGAAACGCTCTAGAAAAGCTGAAATGTAGTGTGCGAATCTTCCGCGAATGCATATTATCAGATTTGTAGATTTGGTGACCCTACGGTCCCAAAAAAAGGTCACATGGCAAGACATATTTTCATCTTCTTTTCAAGTAGGGGGGGGGGGGGTGCAACATATTCTTCCCCAGAATCAAAAGCCTATGAAAGCTAAAATCTTGTGTACAGACTTCTTAGCCAATGGGGATTATACATTGTTGATTTAATTATTTTTTAGCCTCATTTAGTATGCAACGTTATGCAATGTTAACCCTCTTACATCTACTTAACTGTCAACCATATCGGTGATTACGTATCATTTAAAACCTGATGAGCTACAGGGCCAATGGCTGAATTGTTTATTGTTTTCTGACACAGAAATGTGACAAATATGATGAAATTTAGTTCTCTAGGTATCTTAACTTTTTCGACGTTTCACTACTATAAACTGAATACCTTCATATTATTGACAGTGTTTATTTCAGGATTGGCATTAATCCCCAGTAACAACGTTTTTATGTGATTTTGAGATTTTTTACCATAAATCTATTTAAACGGATCAATTGGCGAAAACTTATTATATTATATGACATGCCGAATATTGGCCAAGTAATGACTGGAAATATTTTAAGAATACTGCGAAACAAAACTGCCATTACGATCATACGTCATATATATCGTTCTCGCATATACTTTTGAGTGTAATCAAAGTTTCTCGGCAGAACAAAATTAACAAATATATCGCTTTCAGGCATTTTTTTATCCTAATGTCACACAGTGTTTTCGTCTTGCAAACGAATTTACGAACTCCGGAAACGATAAATGGCGCCTGGCATTGAACCCTTGGTCTTGTGACGTCAGAAGCCAAATGTCATAATAGCAGTTCGTCATTAGTTGTTATGACCGGGTAGTTTCACCATATACAATTATACATCCCATCTGCTCCCTTTATTTTGACAGTTACATTTTCGAAGTATCAAAACATCACTCTCCCTTCTTGTTACCGCTACAGACCTGACAACTCAAATTAAGCTTCGCCTCCAAGAAGCATTCCCGCCATAGCTGCGTTAATATTGCAGAAAAGCCCTAAGATTGGCAGCTGCAGCAAGGGACGATTGATTTACACTTGTCTGTCAGCGAATTATTAGCGAAATGCCCTCTCGTAATTGTCTTCAGGGTTCTTAATCTACAGGATGTGCACTTTCCAAAACAATCGTGATCAGTTTTTGGGAAAATATTATCGAAAATTAGCTGCGATTGACAGGAAAATTCCGCTGCTGTCAAGAGAGTGTTCAACCACGGCTGTAATGGCTCATTTGAAAGATAGTACTTTTAGGAGAGAGGAAACAAATAATATGAAATTTAAAATTGTTGAAATCTTAAAAAATCGATCCAATTTCATGTTGGTCTAGACTTTAGAGCTGTATTTTAGGATCAAAAGATTTAAGTTTGAAAACACGGAAAGAAAGTTGACCTTTTAGGTGCTTTATACTTTTTAAGTTTTTAGTGTTCATATTTTGAATTTGTAGTGCAATATAGTTCTGGAACAACAAGCTTTATAACATTTTATGATTTAATCTTATCCATGTTTGCTTGTGTTTCTTTGTTGTGTGATATTTTTGAAAAATGATTTTAATGTCAACCGATGATATCGTAATATAACTATTTATCCGTGTAAAAGTCCAAAACATATTTTCAAAATATATAGGCCATCTTCTAATCACCAAAAATGAAAAAGCCCTAGAGATAGGAGTCAATCAGAAAAATATTCTTCCGCGAGATTAATTTTCAAATGTGTTCTTGTGATTGAAATGAGTAAATTTGTAACGTATTTAGTGGCACGTGGGGAGTAATCGACTTCAGCATTGATTATTACAACAATAAATTGACACCACTATGCATGAAATGAAATCGTGTGTGAAACTCTTGAATAAATGGCATTCGGGTTTTCACAAAAGCGCAAATTATGACACATTGGAGGCAGCCAGTGTTTAAAGTCACATGTTTGCATCGCCTGTAATCAATTACTGTTATACCCTTATAAAATATTTGGATTGGGGAAATAAATTGAATACGAGTGACAGCGGTATATGCTATCATGCAATACTTTTTTCAATGGAAGACGATGACACTTTCTCATATAGTGTGTGATTTATGATGTTAGGAGTTTGACAGAAATAGCTTCAAGAAAAATGTTTAGTAAATTGAATGCAATCTGTGAAGTCCCCCGGGGTCGGGATGAGTTATGGGATGTCAGAAAGGGATGATTTTCCGAATCCCATGACTCGAGTAACTTGCTGATAAAACCGTCCCATAACTACAAATGACATCGTAGACGACGGGACTAGACAGTCCACATTTATCCTGTCTTACAATCAACGACCAATAACCAAACAATTCACTTTTTATGACATTTGAAAGTTTTAAGCTCAACTTTTTTTTATGATTGCCTTGCGTGAAGATGTATTCGATTTATAAACTTCGACTTGATGGACAAAAGAGACGTTTGCTATTAAGCAAGAAAGTAAAAAATGAAAGTAATTCTTATTTAAAGCTTCTAAAGTTATATGCAACTGTTTTGACACATTTACAACGGCTCGCAGTGATTATGAAATACGTTTTGTGACGTCACCGATTTCTAAAATTGTCAATGCTTTCATTCAATCGTTTACATAGCGGGAAAACATGTATTTTATTACCTACGGGAGCAATCATATCAGGGTTCATATTTTTCATACGATGCCCTAGGGCAACATATCACTTTGTCATGGTGACGTGACGTCATAAACAATGATATGACGTCACGTTTCGTCTATGACGTTGCGTTCTAAATGCGCGACGGCGGGTCGCCAGCCTATGGTTGAAAGTGGATTTTAGTGTGTTTACATTAATTTCACGACTTCGGTAATAAACAGAATATTATATTCGTGTCTATGCCATACTATGTTTACGACACTCGTGCCTGAATATCGGTATATCCCTCGCTCTCGCTCGGGAAATACTAATATTCAGGCACTCGTGTCATAAACATAGTATGACATAGACATTCATATAATATCCTCTATTTTCACCGAGTCATTATCAATTATTGGATCATTAGTTCAATCACTAATGATGTAAGGTACACATTTTCCAATAGATGCTTTTATTTAAACCACTATGTCACTCCCCGGTCACTTTTGCTGAATGAATAAATCAAAATTTCAGCTGATTGGCTCATTCGTTTGTTAACGACGATTTACTGTTGTAAATCCATTACATGTATTTCACTAGTCCACGAGTCCTCGGTCTCACTCGTACACTTGTTAGTTTACTCTACGTGTCAATGTTTCAACCATTGAATCCTACTCCCGTTTCAATTCACTGACTTCAGTCAGCATTTTAGTCACATTACACACATTTTCACTGAGTTCACTCACGCTGTTGAGTGTTCTTCCTTCTTACAGACTTCAGTGTCTACTCATGGGTTGTTTTTGATATATACTGATTCCCTATTTCACCTATCTATTTTGTATTAACGGTTTCACTTATAACTTCAGTGTTTCACTTACAAAATCGTTATGTCTCACATCAGCTCATTGTTGGATTGATATGTCACTGCGTTTCTATTTCATTAACCATATCACTCACTTACTAACTCCTTTTCACTCGCTACCACTCACTCGTATTCCCACTATTTCTTACCTTTACTCTCTTTTTCACTCTCTTAACCATCATCTTACCCATTTACTTCCTATTTCACCAACCGACTAAATTACCAATTTACTTCCTATTGCACTCTTTAAAGCATCATTTTACTCATTTACACATTTCTTACAAATAGCATAGTGTTTTTTTAATGTTTTGTAAGTCTACTATCGCGAGTTCGTGTAAACGAATCTTAAAAGGTCTCATTAAAGAATCGATGGTACGATGGTAAAAATTTGATTTGAGAAACCTGTTATGACATTTTTAAAAATAATATTATGACATTTTTTGTACACTGCTCTGTCAATATCCCCCATCGAAAACTAATCTTACAAAGGGGGATAACTGTTGTAGGACTTTTCATCCAAAGCTGTAAAGAGAGTAGTGCAATAAATCATTTGTAACTGCCTACCAAGCCACTAAAACTCAATGCAACAAACAATAGAGTATCAATTAACCGGAGCTCGTGTAATATGGCACATTGTCACTGGCGTCGTTAGTTAGTGGCGCGTGACAATTGGACAAATAAACCACAACTTGAAAGAAAGCACAAAACGCCATAGCTGGTTTGATTGTTGAAAGTGCGATATACATCAAGTGATAGCAAAGCATACTGACAACACTATAGGCATTTGGCAGCAGTCAAGCAATATCTATCAACATCAAATACGCCGGCCGACAACTAACGCCCGATAACTAAGATAGATTGGCCGGACTTCAGAATATGACATTGAATTCCAGCGTGCACGGGACCTGAACAATCCCAAACATATGTTAATTTGAGTATGTGATATACACGGTGATTTATTATCCTGGAAACAGGTTTGTGTGATGATGGTGATTACGCCGCGTATTAATATCTCAGAATACGTCACCTTGTCAAACGAAACGCAGAGTTGTACATTAATTAGGCGTAGTTACGTATCTGACGTTATAATGGCTGCTCGCTCGCACTATTTACAGGGATATTAATTCATTGCAAACTGACACTTCAAGATTCTCCCTTTCTAACTACTACCATCCTTCATTACACGTCAGACGAGTATGATAGATGGGGCCTCCTTAGATATGGCAATACACGGGATCGAGATTCAAATTATTGTCTATTTCAAAGAAAATGACAGATGAAATTGGAAACAAATTCATCATCGTTGAAATAAAGGTACAAGGGAGTGGAAATAACTTTCAAATATAAAGGTGGAAGGTCTAGTATTTCACGTGGACAAAGAGTTTACGATGTAATTTTATCATTATTGGCAATGATAGACAGTCAAAATTATGCTGTGTTCAAAACTTTTGTAACTGTAGGAGAAAAAGTATGTTAAAGGTCTCACCTCTTGGTCTGATATTCAGTTCGTTTAAAACAATTGTTAGTTAACTTACACACTGATTTGTAGGACAGCTGATTTGCACTTATGTTTACTAGATTTCAAATATTATGATATTTGTAACATTTATTATAAAACTAGGACAACTTAGTTAAATAACATTTTCTTGTCCTCGTTCCATCGAAGCAGTCACAGTGCAGTGCCAGTTCAAGCGTTGTTCCATCCTCCCGCGCCAAGCAAGGAAGCAACACCTCCCACCATTTTAACGTCTTTTGGTATGACGCGACCGGGAATCGAACGCCGACCTTCCGGACGATGAGTTGACGCTCTACCAACTGAGTTACATCCCCGGTTAGTTTGTGTAAATGTTAACAATATTCATACAAGAATAACCGTGATCTTCTGAAATCTTGTTAATAAACGAAGTCAAGTGATTCTTCCACCTTCACATAGACTCTTGGTGACTTTATAGCCTTTGTTTTTAATGGTTGATATGGATTGTGGGTTATGAAATAAGATACATGGAACAAAGGGATCCAATTCTTAAAGTGTTTTGATGAAAACAGCGATCAGGAGGGGACCTGCAAAGAGACCTCACTGAAAACATTAAATACCCTTGGTGTGTAGGAAATTTCAAAAGGGTGAGGGGTAGGGATCGAACCCCTGACCGCCCCCCTCTTCTCCTAATGCATGGGTGATTGTATAAATTAGACAATAACTTATTGTGCAGTTATTTTTATTTCAAACTTAAAAACGCGTAATGATACTTCTCTTTGTCTTCCAGAGTTTTTGGAATATCCACACCTCGGTTTATTAAATTCACCATCACCTTATGTCACAAAAAGTGTGAGGCAACAGACATGTTTGGTTATTAAAGGGAAGTAACTCTGTATGAACGATGCCGTAATCAATATCTTACATCCTTGTAGTTGAAGGGGGGAGTCTCATAGCATGTATGTACGCACTTCGCATAGTTTGCTGATTTCTATTGAATAAACGTTTTTCATTGGAAAATGCCATAACGGCTTCAGACATATTAAATATCAAAAAATGTATGTATGTATAAATTTGATATATATATATATATGCCTACAATCGAAGCTGCTTTAATAGCAAAAACATGAATCTTAACAGTTACAATCTGATTTCTGCCTTTGAAAGTCTACTTAATTTGACACCGTAGATAATGTTTCTTGGCTTTTAATCGATTTGTAAAAAGTATTGTCTAAAACACGTGTACTGAAATAACACAAACCTATTTATCTTTTCTGTTATTACATGTCGTGCTTGATAATGTTGTTTTGTAGTTACGTTTATGCTTACATAGTGTATATACCTGTCTACTTCATCAAGCTGTTTCATATTTCATACGACTCTTTACCGCCGATATGTTGATCAGAAATAAATCTGAACTGATAAAAAGGGGGTTCAATCGGGGTATTTTATGTGGAAACAAAATTCGAGAGGATATCCCCGCTTACACATACATGATTAAAACACTGTCAAATTAAAAGATAATAATAAAGTTAATACTTTGATGACTTTTCATTTCACAACTTGATGAAGACAAGCGCACATTTGTTGAAAAATAAAACAATGAGACAAGCCATTCATCGGCGCTGCGAGTGGGGAAAACTTCGCTACAAAAACTTTTTTTATTAGTTTTATGACATGTTATGAGTTGTTATGTTAAGACTCTGTCAGTGTATTCTTTTGTTATTAAAAAGTAGTACAATTAAGCGTGTTTTCATTTTACCTAATGCAAAAAGATCCAAGATGGCGACAGAACCACCCCTTTAATCAAGTGGACGACGGGAAATTTACTTTCATCTACCAAAATTCATCGCCCGGGAAAATGTTTTGTTTCAATATCCAGCTGACCATTTAAAATGGATAGACCTGAAAGAAATAATATTCAAAATTAGTTCAGAGCAAAGACAGGTATAACAAAGGCATTGTATATAACACTGAAAAGATTTTTCGAAGTTTTATGTTAGTGGGACTAGAAAAAGTTGAATTTGAATATTACAGTTATATTTCTCACCCATGAGGGTTTTAATACAGTCCAGATTAAACAATCTAGACAAACTGAATGTATAATATGGAACTGAAAGCTTATAGAAATAAAATCACAAGAATGAATGGAGGGTAATTATTGAATTTCATAGACAAATTCTTCATTGTAATAAATATGTTTAACCATTAATTTTGTGTCCAATACACTACTGCCTATAGTTTGTCTTGATCCATAACAAGGTACATCTATTCTAAACTTAAAGTTTATACATTAGGTAATAATGATGAATTCATGTTTTGATGTTATTGCAGCCAAAACAACTAACCAGACACTGCCCTCTGACCATGTACGATGTCAGCTATACACACAATTTCGATTTAATCAACAAATGTGCATTCATTCGATATCCAATATTTCGAAAAAGGATTCATATATTTGTCAAATGGGAGGCCAGGAAAAGCATCACTACAGGTATTGCATATCGCTCGTGGATGCAGTTGCTTGTACTATCCTCTGTACACAACACATCAAAGGGTCTGGGATCTGATTGTGGGTGATGTATGTCCAGAGTCACAGCGTACATGTCACACCATAAAAGCCCTGCTCGGATTGGCACTTTACGAGCACGGGGAGTGATGTGATATTTCCACTGCATTTGCGTCAGTATTCAACGAAACGGGTTATTACAGATATAAATATCATTTCAGACAATCTTGGGAAGGCGATATAAGTGAATCTACACAGGGTTAGGTTGTCTCGGGTTGACCCTTTGCATGTAGAATTGCAATCAGACGTGCTCCCTGTCCAATCTTTCCTCCTAGGGTGTCACCAGGGTCACACGATGTACGGGAGGTTTGTCCTTTTGGCCAGATTCTCCGTGATGTGTCCAATAACACGTAGATAAATCACCGCGGGGATGGCTGCTTGGCACATGATATTAGATCAAAAGTCTTGTGCCATTCAATCAATCATTTCCCCCACGACTGACTCTGAAATCCTGACCGCTCATCTCCGTGTGGCACATAGCTCTCAGCACACACGATAGATCAAAGTTTCAGCTCATTCACGTGTGATTAACAAGTCCCTCGCAGCTTATCAGGCCATCCAAACGTCCATGACAGTCGTCTGTGTTCGGACTCACTGAAGCAGACGACAAACATGGAAGACATTGTGTACATGCGCCATCCAATCTGGGGGGCTGACATGGGATCTGACGGCAACACTAAAGGCTCTGATTGCCCCCACCAAGGTTCAGCAGCCCCATTGACAGGGGTAGAAAACCTGCCCGTCACGGAAAGATGCGCCAAGTGTCCCTCGCGCACCCTGCGGTGGGTATGGATTAACATCTTGGGTTCTCTCGTAAAGCACCAGATACGATCTGTCAGGAATCGCCGACAGATCGCAGGGAATCCGTTTTTCAGTTGCGTTATAACCTTTCTTCCTTTCTTTCAAGGTTCAGTTGACTGTTAACCCAGTCTTATTCTGAGGCTTTCAGAGTCTACTATCGTATGCGATCTTCTAGATGGGTAAATTGGGCCTCATGCTCAGAAGAAAACACTGATCCTCAGCGGTAGAGTGGTTCTGTCAGCATGGACGCTCATACATATAAGCAGACGACAGTTAAAGACCTCCTGCGAAACATCAAAGACGCTGTCTAACTGAGCTGGTGCCGATCGCTTACATGGTCGCCATTAAACAGAACGACCTTTGACCCGTGGATATTACCCGACTCTCTAAAACTAGGGCCACCTCAGACGTGTCATAGGGTCGCATACTAACACCGGATAGTGTCAGGTTATGAAGACATGTCACAGATTTTATCTACTTTATCATATTTTCATATCTCTATTTCTTACCTTACAATGTAAAATAAATTCTGAGGAACCAGGACCGAAATGGATTTTGGCGTCCTACTGCTAATCCGAAAGATGTGGTACATTTTTGACATTGGGTGTATCTAAGTAAACAATCTTTGTGTGCCATCCTTTCAACAATTTTGTCTCATAGTTTTACTAAACAGGGGTGAACAAAGACTTTTGACACATGCACGAGAAAAACAAGTTTAGCATCTTGACGGAATGTCTTAACATCAATTTCCCGAAGTTAATGAGAAAGCCAGGTTACCATAAAAGGTGGTTAATGCTTGTCTGATAGAGTGAATGGCCTAGTGTTTACTTTCCACAAAGATGTTTCACTAGCATACCGGTCTGTTGTACCTTAAAGCATGGTCATCAAACCTGACCACCATAAGTCAGTATTACATATTGACATATGTATACAGGTAATTGTATTTTTATTTTCATTTTCAGTTTTGTATCAGACATTGGTTCTGACATAGTCTATATCTACCTCCAGGATCAGTACTTCCGGAGGTATCAGTTTAAATTTCAAAAGCGTGATGTTATATGACAACAATTTGAAATCATAAAAGTCATTTCCATTTTTCTCACTATCTGTTAACATTATTTCAAAACGAAACCATAAAATGTATGTATCATTACACAACTGACAAAAGCCATTATCCGATTATCAGTTTTTCATGACAACAATACCACCGAATATGTGCGTTCGTCAGAAAGTGAAAAAATTCTTTGATGATGAAAAGCTCTCTGTCTGCAACCGGTAAGAAGTGACACTGATTTGAAATGACAATAAAGCCGATGTTTTCCGATTGCCTGAGTAGGTGTTCGCGAAAACCGAGAAATTCCTAATGTAATATTCCACAGATGTAGATAGTCTGTCGTAACATGTGTGTATAAAGCTTGGATCAGTTATCGCGGCGGACAGTGCTTTGTCAGATGAATCGGCTTCATATACCCACTTCTGACTGTAAGTCAAAGACGAATCTTGATTGAACGTCTTCAGCGGCGTCATGTCAAAATGATCACGCATTCTTGAAAGTCAGAAACCTGATAAAAAAGCCATTAATGCCCATCTCTTGTCTCCGCGAAATCCCACAATCCTCGGACATATCTTTGATCCATTACGGCAGTTTGTCAGAATTACTCGAGATGCTGACGTATGTATGTACATCAGTCGAAGTCAACCTATCACTCTCTCCTCTTCGGTATGCTTCCAGATGACCAACATGGCGGCTCCACTAGCAGACGACCAATCAGACGGTAATAGACGAAGAATAAAGTTATACTGACATCTAGTTCTTGTTAACTGGTAGTCAGTGCCACGCTTAAGATGGTCTCCACGTCTAGATTGTGTGAGAATGTAAAAATGATAATATTATTCATTATTTATTAGAAATGTCCACTGTCGTATAAAATACAATATGATAGTTATTCAGAGGTCAAATGCCAGTTATGACTTTATTTGATTGATATATAGACTTACTACATTATTCTACACTGTAAACATTCACGCAACGTTCTGATGATAAAACGTTCTGTCGGTTTACTCAGAAACACATTATAGGTGTCAACGCATAAACATATATACGTCTAAGAGACTTTAATTTAAAAGTGTACCAAGTCAAGTGATTCAATATGGCGGCAGATAAGAATTGTATTTTATTTTAAAACATTGATAACATACAGTTACATACAAATAACGATTTAAACATTTACATAGAATCTGATGTTGTATATATTGTGTAATGTTTAGGCGACTTGTTGATAATCATATTTACAAAGGATATATAAATGTACAGAATGTAGATTGACACAAAATGTGTGGTAAACTGTTTTACTTTACTCATATGAAGGACATATAAGTGACAAAATATTTTCTTTTAAAATAATTAAACATCGCCCTGTTTCTAATGATCAAATAGCTGAAATTCTGCAATCTAATTAAATGGTGAACAGTGGCGGATCCAAGGGGGGGGGTTCAGGGGGTCCGGACCCCCCCCCCCTTTTCAAATCCATGTATAAGTTGGGATATACATTTACACCCCCCCCCCCCTCTGAGTGGAGAAAAATTGTTTTGGGACCCCCCCCTTTCAAAAATCCTGGATCCGCCCCTGGTGAACCAGAAACAACGGCGGCAAATATTTTATTAAACTAATAAATTGTGTGCTTGAAGTCGAACTTTTCGAATTTGCTACGTTATGCTTTCAGAATTTAAGGGGGAAAATACACAACTCAGCCATTTTCAGATTTTCGCAAAATATATACACTTTTCTTTCATTCTTATATCGGAGCTTAAATTTCGGGCTTGAAAAGAAAAAACAAATGGCTGAATCTATGTTAATTATTAATGAACCCAATAAAAATTTATGCGTGTAATGGATGAATATCATGTGCTCTTGTGCACAGTTGAACAATCTTGTATTTTTCAATTCTCAATCCAGAATGGCCATACTCGTCTGCAGACGTACAAAATGGCGGCCAATATGTGAGACGACCAAAACAAGGGCGTAGATTGTAGTGCTGCTGTAGATGTAAGTAGAGCAATTTGTCTCCCGATGTTCGCCTGCTCATCGATCTCATTAACTGCTTGTTGGTGATTGTTCTCTGGCTCTTCCTGTTGATGAACAACGACAGACCATGAATCCTTACACAACGTGTTTCCCCCGTTTTTCCTTCTTCACAGAAGCGTGGCTATAAAGTGTATGAGTAATCACATTGTGAAGACAATTGGATTAGTCTCATTATAAAACAAACGTACATATATATATATATATATATATATATATATATATATATATATATATATATATATATATATATATATATATATATATATATATATATATATACAAGGAGCTCCAGTGTCATTTGTATCTGGTACTTATGACAGTCACTATTCAAACTTTTATGATTATTTCACCTTAATTGAAACTAGATATGACTCAACAATAGAAAATGTTTTTAAAGTCTTTGTTATGAGAAATTCGGAGGGAAATAACAGTAAAACAAGAAGAAAGAAACAGCACATATAAGTATACAATTAAGATTTGCTACTTCTGGAATGAGTTGTCCCGACTTAGTCAAACTTATTTTTGTGATTTTGATGACAGTGTACGTGTATTCGATATTTCAAACCGAGAGGACGATTGCTTTGAGATGGTTCTGTAGAAAGCTGAAACCGTAAAATGAAAGAGACAAATGACAAGACAGTATACCGATCATCAAAGGAAATGGAAAATGAAAGGAGATGAGGAAAAAGGAAAAGATAGAATTGAGACCCGACAAATAACCGCAACATTTCGAGCATTGATTAGCACATTGAGAACCAAGCTGCGAATCTTAAACCATTTTGCTGTTAACTTTTAAAAATTCTAAATTCGTTTTTGAAAAAAATTAATCCTATCAAAGAACGTTTATTCAGTCGCTAATGTCGACCTTGCATTAATCGCTGACAGGTTTATCCTAACTGCTTATAACAACTGCAGTCCTTTTCAGTAAATCTCATTATGTCATGTTTTTGTGGGAAGGGCTTTCGGGAATACATTCAATAAAATGAATCAAGATGTTTTTGCAGTCCAAAGCTAGCTAAATCTGACACACAAGTCGGCTCTCCCGAATGATCTTGTAAGAACGTGTAACGATTTGGTCGTTAAAGAAAAAAGATATTGTCACATTCTCTTCAGCCGGCTTTATGTATAAGAACTTGAAGAATACTCATCCTTTTTGTGTTCGATGGAAGTTCCAAAGCCAACAAATGGTATTTTCTTCTCAGACCACTTTGTCATTCTCATCCGGGCATCAGACGTTTGAAGCAGACGATAGTGAATCTGCCCGGCCGCCATGATGGATCTGTTGGGCAGTCCGCACGGGCAAAACGGTAGTGTTCTCTTCTGCTCGATGTCTTCCAGTCAAACAGACTTAGACAGTCCATCTTTTATGTAGTATTGAGTAGATGTACGATGTTACTAATGCGTCTGATGTTAGGGAGATAGAGATAATCGCTAAACGATGGGTGTCTGGGAGATTTCAGAAGGACAAGAAAGAACTAACATAAACTTACAAAGAGTCAGTTTGCCATATTATTCATCAGATTTTGCGTAAAGTGATATTAGCAATTTATATATCGTTAATAGACAAAAAAGAAACAGTCAATTGAATTTGGTATGAATTTAGCCGAAATATTCCTTTTTTACTTGTGCATGTGGGAAAAGACCAACTATTTAAGGTTTTCTAAACTTAATTCTTTCATGCAAACATCTGAGCAATCATAATAGTACCCATCAGAAGTTTTGATTTTGTATATGCTTTTGCATTCATTGCCTTCAACTATCCGCATACAAAACCAGAAAGAAATTGCTTCTCTACTTACATGTATGTAGGCTAAATAAGACAGAACGTTTTTCACCAAATGGTCAGTATCTTCACCATATATGAAAGTGTTGTGGCAAATATATTGGACATTTAGCCTGAGGGGTAATCCGATAATCATAGATGAATGTGTCCACTATTTACATTGTTATTTGTGATTTATCATGAAGCTGACATAGATGAGGGCGTTTAACTAGACAGTCTTTCACACGTGAAACTGGAATATATAAAAAGAACATGCTTTCACACGTGTTACTGTAATGTTTAACTAGAAGATGCTTTCATACGTGAAACTGGAATATTTAACAAGAATATGCTTTCACACTTTTTACTGGAATCTTTAACTAGAACATGCTTTCACACGTGAAACTGGAATATCAACAAGAACATGTTACCACACGTGTTACTGTTATGTTTAACTGGAACATGTTATTGGGACGTTTAAATAGGTTACCACAAGTGTTCTCTACAATGTTTAACTAGAACATGTTACCACACGTGTAACTTGAATGTTTATTTAGAACATAAGGCACTCACATAACTGTAATATTTTCATGACATTGTAACTAGAATATGCTACCACACCATGCAGTTAGTAAACATTGACTAGTTCACTACACTATACCACACGTGAACATGTAATGTTAATTGGAACATGTCCATATACGTGAAACTGAAATATTTGAATAAAATTACTTATACTAAATATACTAATATTCGTAAACATAGTATAACATAGACACTCATATAATATCCTCTATATATTACATATGATGATTAGTTAACAGTCCAAATGTACACATTTCTATTTGAAATCCTTTAGGAAGAATTGACACGGATTCCTCCAAATCGTAGTATCTTTGTCTCATTATTATGATCTCATATTCTGTTACATTATTGATAGAAACATGAACGGCAAAGACAGACAACATTATCTATAATGCATTTATCAGTACATAAAACAAAAGGCCCAGCTGACATCGTGTCAATTGTTTAAAGGTTAAAATACGTTATCGTATGTATACATTTGTTTTTAAATTATTATTTGAGGAAACAGATTCGTGTTAAAAAGTGCAAGTTTGGATTGGTTCCATAAAATCAAAGTTTTAACATTGATCAAATCAATCAAGGTTCATTATTAAAAAACGTCTTTAAATAACATTTAATTCTTAAAACATCCTTTCATGCAACAACAAAAACCGCATTAATTTACATAAAAAAAACAACCTTTAAAATCCTCAGAATAGTTTTCTAAACTCAGCAAGACAGTTTCATCAGTGAAGGAGAAAATCAATTGTCTCGATGTTTCCAGGAATTGCCCACCAATCTATTCAAAACAAGCCTATTTCTCAACTCGGATCCTACGGTCGTGTAAGAGGTGATCTTAGAACATGATTCCTCGATTTGGACACAGCGTCCGCTTATTCCGCAGACTCCGTGATGACTGACGATTCTACGGATCGTGTTCCCAAACATGGCCGAACAAATTGACGAATAGCAGAAGAGAAAACAATTTGTCTCAATCAGTAGTTAATTTGAAAAGAGAATTACCCGGCATGTCTATAAGATCTCGCGGTTCGGCGATTACTGGAAGAGTGATGGCCTGAAAGACCTCCCTTGGCGAAGACCAGCGCAGGCAGACGACAAGCAAGGGGTCATCAATCCATATATAAGCTGAAAACCGAGACAAATATTGAGACAATAGCAATAACTGTATATACCCCTTCATGTATTTCTCTGACAGATGTCGTTTAGGGAAATAGACAGTTGTCATCCAATATGGATATCACCGGTCAGACAAAATGTCGTCTGCTACGGAGGAAGTCCTCATAAATACGGATAACAGCGCACAGATGGGATTCAGTCCGCCACTGACATGAGCCAGGGTGCCATCAAGCAATCTGAAAATGAAATGATCTTCTCCCAAGTATTTATTCGGTTTGCCGGATTAGCCTATCATCAAGACAAATACCACTGTGTCACAAAACAAGAGAAATTACTCTGCGCTGAAGGGGCTTCCAATTTGCCTCAGTATCTGCCAAAGACCTTTGGTGTAATAAATACATTTCTCAGAGTGCCTTTCACTACTTCGCGTCTCAGTTACCTCCCTTGCCAACAATACTTAATCATGTTGATTGTTCAGAAAAGAAACAATAATTGATTTTGTTCTAGAGAGTTATTTGTAACCATGATAGTTGACATGAATGGAGGATGAAAATGAATTAGGAATCTAACCATTAAGAAGGACAATTGGGCAAGAGGTGATTTATGTAAAATGCAAAAGAAATGTAAAAAAAATGCATTAGTCAATCAATTGATTTTAGTTCAGATTTATTACTTAAGATATGCTTATTTGGAAATGTATTGTAATAGTATGAACCGCTCTTGGGTACAACCATGCTTGGACTATACGATATAGAACCAACAAACGCAGGCTTGAATTTTTAAATATATTCTTAAATGCTGATACATAACCTCCATAATGAATTTTCCTATTTGAAGTGTTCAGAGAGCTTACTAGTTCACAAATTGTACCATTAGAAACCAAGGGTACCAAACATCTATTTATTAGTCTAGTCCTTCAAAGGTTCCCCGACAGTGTTGAATATCTAACGTTAAGTATCTCTGAAAACAACTTCTATGTCAGTGTACTAAACTAAAGCGTGTTTGGACTTTTAGCACTAAAGCTCTTCCATGTTCAAACAATTAAACGTCTAAGTTACTTATCTAAATAAGTTTGACCTTTTAAAACGACAGCTTAGTCTGAGGGAAAGTCATTTCACTACATGCAAATTGTTTTCCGTAAAACTTACGTTTTCCTGATAGGGCCCTTCAGCATCAGCTATGAAACGAATTATGTTTATTGTGGTTTTAAGTTGCCCTTCGCTGTTATGAAAAGGTTAAATAACATCATGTTTTCACAAATTTTACTACGGTTAAAACGACTTACCTTTACTTAGTCACTTCACGAACGGCAGCACATCAAGTAAAGGTTTTATGTTTACGACCCAAACGTCAACTGTTCTGGAATAGCCTTCTCCTTTACTTCAGACATTTAATTTAATGCATGTATCATCAAGGGACTAACTGACGCCATAGAATAAGAGGCATTGTTAACAAAGTGGTCGATTATTAAAGCGTGGGACTTATTTATTGAAATTGTATCCATTAGAATATATTTATAAAATCATAGCCCCTTTAAACCTGATTGAAAAGAGTCAATGAAACGATTTTTCTTTCGTCTCAGCTTTCATATAAGAGTTTAAATTCATGAAACTAATTATGTAACTGAAAAAAATAAAAATGGTTTTAAGTACCTGTAAAAAGGTGAACACAGTAAATGGGTTGTCATACCATGAATAGTGTCTGTCATAATTATGCTCTGACAGCCTTAATTATCACTTAATGATTATGCTTTCATGTGCATAGCACATAAACTTCATAATATTAATTGGTTATTTACACTAGAATAACATGAGATAAAAAATTTACCTAGCAAATTCTCAAGAACTACACTGGTTTGTTAACACACGGTATATAAGGCAGAATATACATGTAAGGTATAAACATTTAAAATGTTCATATGAATCGCATGTTCTCTGTCGATGACTCATTGGTTATGTATTGGATTGACTTTAAAGGGGCAGTAGCACGTTTTTTCTCTGAAATGATTCGATGAAATGTATTTTAGAAATAATGAAATGAAGACCCTTCTTTCTTCGAAAAATCAAGTACATGGTTCCGCATGAATCATTATGTCATTCGAAGTAATAAAATGTGTTCACATTAAAAAATGCCGCCATTGTTTCTTTATACGCAACACCTTTATTGCCACTACAGATAATTGATGTGTGTAAAAAGATGTTTACCCTCTAAGGTATTTATAAATGTCATAAACTATCATTATAAATGAATTATTTGAAAAAAATAAAATTCGAAAAAAATAGTGATTTACCCCGGTCGTCACAATGCTTGTATCTATTCCATTTTAGTGTGTCTCATAGGCCAAATGGACGGATGCCATGTGATATTGTTTAAAAGAAGCAAGGTATATACGATTATTGACATGTGACACCAAAATAATTTGTTCACTTCATCTTCTTCATTATCCCTACATCCCATTACCCTAGACTAAAATTTAGTCTATGAAATATATAATTTTTGAAATAAATAATTACATGCTTTTCAACATTTTTATTTCTAGGTCTCATTTCATAAATAAATAAATTGCTGTAGCCTAGACTTGCTGAAGGAGAACCTAGACTGTATTAAAGGCTCCTTTTTATTTACAGTCCTGAAGCTGGACTACCCATTACCCTTACATCCCATATCCCCTACAATTAGCTAAAACAACAAAGGTCTGACATAATGAACTCCTCCTAAATATGAATGAATAAGTAACCACATTAAACTTAAACTGTTTTGTGTTTTCGTTGATTTTAATAATACTTTTGATACTGTTTATAAAAGTCATTTGTATAAATTAATTCAAAGTAATCGGTGGAAAATGTTTCTATATTATTAAGAATATGTATGAACACGAATATGGTAATGAGAACGTTACCACACATTACATTCTTGAAGGTCGCTTTACATGGATGAGGTAACAATACATTCTTGAAGGTTGCTTCACATGGATAAGGTAATGAGAACGTTACCACACATTACATTCTTGAAGGTTGCTTTACACGGATAAGGTAATGAGGACGTCATCATACACTACATTCTTGAAGGTCGCTTTACATGGATGAGGTTACACTACATTCTTGAAGGTTGCTTTACACGGATAAGGTAATGAGGACGTCATCACACACTACATTCTTGAAGGTCGCTTTACATGGATGAGGTAACACTACATTCTTGAAGGTTGCTTTACACGGATAAGGTAATGAGGACGTCATCATACACTACATTCTTGAAGGTCGCTTTACATTGATGAGGTAACACTACATTCTTGAAGGTTGCTTTACACGGATAAGGTAATGAGGACGTCATCACACACTACATTCTTGAAGGTCGCTTTACATGGATGAGGTAACACTACATTCCTGAAGGTTGCTTTACACGGATAAGGTAATGAGGACGTCATCATACACTACATTCTTGAAGGTCGCTTTACATTGATGAGGTAACACTACATTCTTGAAGGTTGCTTTACACGGATAAGGTAATGAGGACGTCATCACACACTACATTCTTGAAGGTCGCTTTACATGGATGAGGTAACACTACATTCTTGAAGGTTGCTTTACATGGATAAGGTAATGAGGACGTCATCATACACTAAATTCTTGAAGGTCGCTTTACATGGACAAGGACAATGTCAACAAATATGGTTACGAAATGTAATGAAATTAATTATTATACTATTATAGTATGGTTAAATTTAGCCATAAAAATAGATTTAACATGACTCATTAACGCCATGTGCGTCAGGCAAGTTGAACTGACATTTTCAACCGTCCTGGACCGAACGTGTTCCACAAAACTTGCAATGGCCATATAGTGTTTAATTCATAAAGAATATATTTGATTTTCAAACGTATACTCTTATTTCGTCGAACGTCAACCATTCTGAAATATATGTAAAGATGATGTTAACGTTTAGTGTGTCTAAAACGTCTCACTGTAAGGTAAATGTAAGTACCGGTACTTAAAAACATACTCTTTGACGTCAATTATATGGCATCCCTTGTTCTTCTATTTCACCTTTCGATTTAATAACCACATACTTATAAATGTGTTTAAAAGACGTGTGGTGTTTAAAATGGTCACAAACCGACTCATGTGAAATTATTTGAAGGACTAGCTCTAAAACCGCCATCATAGTACGAGTCTTATAGTGTATTATATCCATTTACATAGTTTCCCTGATATATGCAATGTCAACTTTATGTTCACAGGCTGAGTTTAATGGTAATTTAATCATGAACTGATATGAGAGCACGACATTAAAATAAGCATAACAACCGTACCCTGTGGATATAATATAAACCTACATGTATATTCACGTACGTTATGAGATATAGTTCCCAAGGTACAGGTTTACATACAGGTAAACATATTCTTATAATGATTCCCAATCTATGTTTAGCCATGTGTGGTTTGTCCAACATGCATTCCCTTAGATCTTCTAAATGTCTATCGCGTGGTTTGAGCTTGGTGATTTTTTTGATTGATGTTCAAAGATTATCGTTGGTAATATCTAGACAGAATATAACTCAATAATGCGTCGATAATCAAAATGTGTAAACTTTGGAAGGACAAGCATATGCGTTGAAATTGTTTTATTTAAGAATTGTTTTCAGCAACATCCATGACAGTTCATTCATTAAAATTGTCCTGTCTCATAAAGCAATTACCTTTGTTCCCATCTGTAATCTACCCGTAATTTAAATGTTTCTTCTTTTGTTTCAATCCCGTAAAGTACATGTGCATGCATGACTTATTTACTGGGCAAATAAGTGAAGGAGATTTGAATTTTTATGATTGATTTTTTTCATTCTGTCATAATACATTGTTTAATAACTTCGCATACTTCTAGTTGACGTGTTGTCATAATCGTTCAAATATGATGTAACATGGTAAGCGTATACATATTTAGGGTAACTGTCATGAGAACAGGAATATTTTCTGAATAACAACTTCTTTAATGTGAAAATACACCACGTTTCGGGGCATATGCTTACTCCTTCATCAGATGGAATTTAAGGAAATAACAAAACGTGATACATTTATATAGCAAACAAAACAATGGTGACGAAAGAGTACCTGTCATATCAGCAATTTTATTGAAAGCTAGCTTGCATATACAATCAGATAGTAATAAATATAGACTAAACTTGGTCCGTTTAATACCATGTTATGCAACTCATGAATTGCATTGTAAATAAGTCGCTTTCTTTCGTTTGATACCAATAAAGTATATAACTCGTTTCATAAAAATAGTACTGAACATGCCATTGTTCAATATTCTCTATTTACTCTTTTTGTGCAGTATACAAGAGTTAGACATTTTATTTAACAAATTCACTTGCATTTCAACTTCCTTCTTCTTATAAAGTACGTACAATGTTGTTATATTGTACCATACACCCACTTATCACAAGCGTGCTACCTGTTACGTTGATAGTCATTTGTATCCAGGTAGTCTTACCTGTCGCGTTATCAGCGTTCAGGTGAGAGGGATCATGCTATAAGGAACTGGATTTGTCTTAGGCTTTGAAGTGCCGGCGTTCTAAGTTCCCATGACAAAGTTTTCTATCCAGGCTTGGTCGTTACAATGACTAATGACAGTTATACAGTCACATCTTGACAAATGACAACAATAAAAACCTCAAATTAAAACCTAGTGCTTTTTAATTATATGCAAACCGTAATTTATCAGACTCTACGAGTTTTATGGGGTTTATTGGCAATCCACCCGCACTTGAGTCAGGCTTCAACTGTGTTTCGTCCCATAAATAAACCCCTATATGGTCTTCGTGGCTTCGCTGTCAATACGAGGGGGATTATGAAGTCGAAATAAATTTCCAAGGGCTCTTTGGTCAAGACGAAAACTCTCCTTTCATATCCAATTTAATCCTTATCAATTACGATGAAATATTTTACCGTAAATTTATCTTGATATGGCTCTAAACGGCTTTGCCACTGGATCAGAGGAGCATTTACAGCAGCGGTGATTAATAGTACCTGCCTCTCTTTTACAAACCTTCGCGACTTTATTTGGATTTGCCTTGTAAATTACCACTACTTAGTATGGGCCGGGTCAATAACTATGTAAACATGCTGGCGAATGATATCGTCTTTTGAGACTACAGTTAACGAACTAAATTGGACATGGAATGACAGATTTATAAATTCAATAAATGATTTGCAACTAAGGGTAATTAATCATTACTGAGCTGGGTTTACCATTCATCTGTCCGCCTTGCTTCCAATACAAATCTAAATTATACATTTGTTTCTTACAGTGTCTGCTCTTACGACATTGCATTGTTCAACAGACGATTAATTTCCACGTACAAATAAAGCATATTTCAAATCATAAATATATTCTTGGTTTTATCAACACATGCCGAGATATGCAAGCACTTAGTTGACGCCCTCCATAATCAACCCTCATTTACTTCAATGTTCCATGTAGCGCCCCTTAATAAACCATCGTGTTATTAAAAGCAATGCGGCAACGTGAAATAATAAATTGTTGCTTCATTTAAGCTGCACTGTAATGTATTGTGTAATAGATACGTTTTTCCTGCAGTGCCCATACAACGTGCACCTTGATAAATGTCCCAACCCGTCCAAAACAACGCGGCTTGTCATGTTCGGCAATAAACAAGTCAGCTTGCTTCTTAGAAGCAACGGGGGACAGGATTTATCTTGACAGTCCATATCCATCAGAGTTAAGAGAATTACACTAGAATTTCAGCTACATGCGAAACTTAATTTACCGGCTCTCCAAAGGTTAAACACAGCATGTTGAAACAGCTTAATATTGTGCCTCGTTCATTTCTAACTTAGAGCGCTAAAGCAGAACATAGTTCTCTCAGAGCAACATATCCGCAGCTTAAGGGAAAATTAATCGAATTTATAACTACAGCTTCAAGTCTCAATTCAGTGTTTTACCCAGCTGTGTTATCGTGTAAAACAAAAATAAATTTCTCAGTCCGAGTTACCGTCCCTTCAGTTAAATCACGTGGAATTAATGTCCATGTGATGCAGATCCGTAAAGAACTCGATACAAGTAGAAAGCTTTTTCAGGATAATTCTTTCCAACTCCGAAGCCTTTGAAGTTGAAAGACACTCAGAAAGGGAGAAGGATAAGTAAGGCGTATTTTTGTGAGGTGCATTAAGAACGTCCCCCCTACATAGCTGCGTTCTTGTCACTTCACACTCACACAACTCATGCAGAGGAAATACACGCTACTTGAAATGACGAAGTCTTCCACACAACGGTTCAAATAACGACAACTTTAATTGTTTCTTCTTTGAGTCATCCAAATCTCGAAACAATTTACAGATTTAGTTCACAAGATTCAAAGCCATAAAAGAGAATAAATCTGTTGTTACTCTAAAGAGTTTTATTACCAAGGCCGAAGTGCATATAGCATTAAGTTAAGAGATTTGTTTACCTCTCAACACTACAGTGTATCCCACGTTCCACATCTCGCTACGTTTTAACGACATGTTCTACCCACAGGAATAGTGTATCTTATCAGCGCTTGTACATTTGCACAGTAATGCTGTAATACTTGCTTTTTTGATTGCTGTTTATAATGCAAATTGAAAAGAAACTGCAAACGTCTAATATTTTAACAAAATTGTTCCCGAAAATTGCTTCACACTGCGGTAATCTAAATGTGATATAGCAATAAATCACGCATAGACGCCAGGAGAGAAAGTTCGTAATAAATGGAGTCTGGATTTGTCTCCCTAGTAAGTGTGATGGGTCATCCTTCCGCTCCCAAAACGGCCCTAGCAACAATAAATAACCATTCATCAAAATAGCCGATCTCCCCCAACAGAGCAATAAGAAAGAGGCACAAGTCTTTAATCAAATGGTGGCCTAAATACCCTGTACAGAACCGTCTCTTTAAATGAAGGAATATCACTCTTGGGAAATTATCTACTGTTATAAGGGCAAGACCCTGGCTACATGTTCAAATAGGAGTTTTATGACCGTAGGCCTTTATTACAAATCCGAAGAATCTAAAGTCGTGGGGTCGTCACAACCATTTTCTCAAGTTCTTCTTGGGGTGAACGCTTTGAATAAAGACATCCATTTCTTTCACGATACTCCCGCATCAAGAGAGTTTCACCAGAGCAAGATAGATTCTTCAATTTGAATTTATATATTGGGAGATGCTGAAAAATGGCTTATGAATATATATATATATATATATATATATATATATATATATATATATATATATATATATATATATATATATATATATATATATATATATTAGTCGTTTCTCACGTGAAGTAAGGTTATATATAGAAAAGATACTTGAAAAGACCGATATACTGGTCGAAATGAGCTCATCGTATTAAAGAAGATTGATCCAGTCAAACCCACCTGATGTTATATATATTCCTTGGAAGTTTAAATAAAGTAGCATTTTGACGTTATCATTGTTGCATTCGTGCGTCCTTCTCCTCCATATAACTTCGATGTGTTAAACCTTTACTTTAGATGTGCTGCCATTTATTTAAATTAGCGAAAACGACAATAAGAATACGATATTTAAAAACAGGTTCAAGATATTTCAGATCTAACGAGTAAGAAAATCAGTTAAAACGTCAGTATCAATACAAGCACCATGTGTTCAAGTCGTTTAACATTACAGGAGATTCTCGCTCATATTTTAACATTGATCGCTTCTGTCAGCTACAAAACGAACGGCGTTCTTTAAGACACAAGACCTGTCATCATTTGTCAATAACAGGGGACCTTTATTGACTCGCTCTAATATATGCGATTGTGCATTGACAAGCGTTGATTCAGTGGCCCGTACTCCTAACCTAGAGCAAGAGCGATCGCCGAGTTCTGAAGTACTGCGTCTGTAACTTTACAGTTATCTTCGTCAACGACTACATCATCTTGAATAAGATTTGTTCTTTCATGTTCCGCTTTGGCTCTTGAGGAGCAAGAGGTACCCTCCTCTTTAAAAGTCTTACCATTCATGTCAGAAAGCTGTCAAACTTTGTCGAGATCAAAGCATTGCCTAAGAGAAAGGATGTCAAATTCTGTCCTTCGTTTGAAATTCAAAAACTACATGTGATAGTCAAGAAGCCCTTCACTGCACCACTCAACATGCAGTTCAAGCCAAGCATAATGCCTGTCAGTTTCTTGCGGAAAAAATATGGATAATACTGAAATAACGCCTTTGAACTTGCAGAAAAATCGACTCTACAGTTAAATGCGTGTATGTTGAAGTGGCTACAGATTAATTGACTCTGAAATTCGAATACAAGAGGCTGTGGTCATGATTTACATTTTCTTTCATATGAACTCGGAAATGGAAAAATAAAACACCCTGTAAGCTTGTTTCTCGCATGTTTGAACTACTTTAAAGTTTAACATCCGGTGGGATTAGAAGAGCATGGTTTGTGGACAACATGTATCCGTATGTCCTCATCATCCTTCCCTTTAAAAAAATCTAAAAGAGAAGGAACTTTTAAGAATGTACTATGTAAATGAAATAAGAAATGGAACTTCAGTAATAATGATCATGATATGTTGCACTACCAAGTATAAATAACTGAAGATTGATTATTTGAATTGAAAACGTTTCCTTCAATGTGATATTCATATTTGTAAAAGCTGATACCACGTACAAGATTTTTAAAGAGAATTGGAACTTTATTGTTCACCGGCTAGACACTTCTTGACGTGAAGTAAAGTTGACAAGAAGGAAATGAAGCAAATTTGGCAATCCAAAATCAATCAACTGTTCAGTAAATTAATGTCGCCAAGAAACATCGCTTATTGTCCTGTTTAACATTATAAACTACGATTGTCGTTTTAGAGGATAACTCAATGTCAAATGGTTGTGTTTGGTTCTGTGATACACTGAATATTCTATAGGACTCTCAACGAGCAGGTACTTATCAACACGTGAAATAGTGAGGTGAGGCACCCCTTTCTAGAAAAGTGAACTCTAATGGAGGTTGTTGGTCATATTACAGGGGGAAAGCCCAAAACACGTTAACGTTGAACTAGTGAAGTAGTGTGTGCTTCTCATTTTCCATTTCCTCAAAGTCACGTAAGACATATCGTGTAAAGCAACGCGTGAATGAAAATTGAAAGATAAGTATTAAATTTATTACATAGATGTTTGCTTTCCAGAAAGAGTATCCTACATATATGTAATTGTATCCTAGATAAACACTTTTTAACAATCATTAAATCACTTCTAATGCCACCAATACCAAATTACCCCTATATGGATGTGAATATTTAAGAAAGACTCTCTCTCTCTCTTTCTCCATGATAACGTCAAGTTACAAAAGGGTAGAGGCGACGTCAGAACAGTCCAGAGGGTGACACACATCTTCCCTACTCTGATGTGTTAGAAGTCAGACTGTGTTTAACCTACACCATCAGACTCTCTGTATGTAAATTGTACCTACTCGGAAAACATAGAGACTTGATAAGCAGGCAATGAATCTGGCGTGAGCTTATCAAGGGGCAGATCATCTCATCCCTTGCTTCTGTGTTATAATAGACATCTTCCTGTCACGAAGACTCAACAGCTACTAACACCAAACAACAAATTACCCCTCTCTGTAGGAAGCTTGCCTTCTTGACGGAGAAATTACATGTTTGAGTCAGGATAGCTTCATCATTCACACCGATAATCCAGAGCAGATATTGGATAGGTTCGCCCTTTGCTCAGATGGGGGTATTTTCTGAATGATGTCTTCTATTCAGACCCGAAGCGTAAACATTAAAGAGGATTTAACTCTGCTTAAAGCTTTGCCAATATTCATGATGTAGTCTGATTTATGTGAAATTTCACAGTGCTGGTCACGAGATTGGCAGCCTGTTATTGCTGAGATGGAAACGGATGGCAGAGACGGTTTCCAGAAACCAGACCCCTGCAATGTCGGCTACACTGACCAGAACACCGCATAGAAGCGCCCGTGAAAAATGGGAGTTGGTAATTGCTTATATCAGGTGCATCGAGCGATAATAGGAACACTACCAGGGGAGTGAAAGCAGTAGTTTGCATGCATAAAGCTATTCCTTGCAGACTAAGAGGATCGTGGTCTCGACTCAATGGCAAATTGAATGGCCATTGCCATGAAAACAATACATTTATCACGTTAATTGCTGCATTTTATATTCAGTGTTGCTGACAGCGATCCCCAGTACAACTAGAAGCGACTATGAAATCAATTGTGATGTTTTCTCGTGCTCGGCTTTGTAGCTCACCCTTGGTGGTGTATGGAGAAATATATCCAACTAAATCAAGATGTCCCTGAGTGGTGTATGGAAGATATATACAACTAACTCAAGGTGCCCTTGGTGGTGTTTGGAGAAATATATCCAACTAAATCAAGGTGTCCCTTGGTGGTGTATGGTAGATATATATCCAACTAAATCAAGGTGCCCCTTGGTGGTGTATGGAGAAATATATCCAACTAAATCAATGTGCCCATTGGTGGTTGATGGAGAAATATATCCAATAAAATCAAGGTCGCCTTGACGGTATATGGAGAAATGTATCCAACTAAATTAAGTTCCCACTTGGTGGTGTGTGGAGAAATATATCCAACTAAATCAAGGTGCCCATTGGTCGTGTGTGAAGAAATGTATCAAACTTTAAGGTAGCCCTTGGTGGTCTTTGGAGAAATATATCCAACTAAATCAAGGTGCCCATTGGTCGTGTGTGAAGAAATGTATCCAACTTTAAGGTAGCCCTTGGTGGTCTTTGGAGAAATATACCCAACTAAATCAAGGTGCCCCTTGGTGCTGTGTGGAGAAATATATCCAACTAAATCAAGGTGCCCCTTGGTGGTGTGTGAAAAATATATCCAACTAAATCAAGGTGCCTCTATCTATCCATGCTCCATGGATCTACGATTATCTGGTGATACTGATCTGATGACGTGCCTCCATAACCCAATGAATCATTTCTGATGGGTATTTGGATAAACAATGCCCATGCCGTAACTTATTACACCTGATCTCCTCTCTTGTCATTGCCACAGCGTGCAAGAATAGCATTGAACGGTATATGGTTTACACACGAGTTTAGCACTTAAGTTACGACAGTTTTTATTACTTAATCTTTTAGTTGACGTCATGGTGTACACGGAGGGTTGGTAATGCAATATGTACCCTGTGATCTGTGCACTCCAAGTACAGTCAGACACGATATATGGTACTATGCGGGATAGTCTGTCTCGCCATAAGCGCTTGGACAAATATTAAAAAGCACAATTTCAAGGCAGAACACTTTAGTGCAGTGTTTGATCATAGATGGTAATTTCTTACTTTACTGGTTGACATTTTCCGAGCTCGTTATTTCACATCGTTCGATAAACACCTCGTTTGCATAACACTTTCGTACATATTTTCGAAATTACTTATACATATTTATTAGTCCTGTTTTTTATTATCAAAAAAACCCTCTTTCACCAACTTTAACCGATCAAAAAAATATGTTTCCATTTTTTAACAAACATCTTGAAAACTTTTTTTTTCAATTAACACAAATTGTAAAATATAGTAAATCGGACATTCATTGTTGCATCATTATAGAGTTTGCCATTCAGGAAAGTAAAGTATAATGTAATGGCACTCTTGTTGGCTCCGTATAAAATCATTTAATTAAAAGAAACCTTAGGATCACATAGACATATAAATCTTGTTTTATAGTAGGAGCTCTTGGAGGACATTTCAAGAGCCTATATAACCGACAAGTTGACAGTCTGTATACACCATTATATAGTACATATCCTTCACGTCACTTTGAAAGCACTGTGTTCAATTTATGCTTGTTTGCTTTCTCTTGAATGTCAGGTTTGCCTGTTTCTCGATTGCACTCATATATCACATCATGATATAAAAGTAAAGACAATCACTTGCTCTGGCATGAGGCAATAAATACTTGATGTAAAAGATTTATGGCACACAAGCGACAATTTTTGTCTCTAGACGCCATGACAGTTCAAGTGGGCTCTTACGATCACATCAGAGTAGCTAAGACTTGCATAAACAATAAATTATACACAAAAATTTAATATCATTTCTCCTGAAAGCCGTATATCATGTTAATTGAAGGACATTTCTCACTACAGAATGAAATGCCCGTCCAAAATCTCATTCCATTGTTTTCCAAGTCAACAATGGGTCTTTATTATACTAATAAATATTCTTAAGTGCACATTCTTTGAAAGTTATGTATGATATTGTGTTGTCAGAAATGAAAGATGTTCTGAGTGAATATTTGGAAACTTCAATGACAATTTATTTATTTAACTACCACGTCTGATATTAAGAAATGAAATTACTTTTTCTACGACGGATTCATCGATATTAATGTAATATAATCCACCAAAATGATCTCGAGCCTCGACAAAACGTCTGCAACTTGCACATAATTGCCCATTACTTTACAACTTATGGATAGCAAGTTTTGTGATTTGAAGAAATAAAGGACTATATTCACTCCTTGTTAATCATACACCCAGTCACTTATCCACGCTGTCTGAAGATGACCCGAAACTCGGTGCAAATTATAGAGTTCATGGGGAGTAAATGCTTTTTCATGAAGAGATCATGTTCAATTGTAACTGTTGTCTTATCTCATCAATGTTTGCAATTCTTTTCCTTACTGGAGAGAATAAATGACTTCACTTGCAAATCTCGTTTAGATTTTGGAAGAAATTTCATTACCAAATTTTGCAGTCATCTTCATTTTGAGCTTTATTTTCCTTTTAAAGACTTGCTCTCTACACTCTCTGCCTGTCCCATGACTGTAAATAAGAGACTTGGATATAGGTTAGGTAGTATTTAGCAAAGCTATAGTACCTGAATACACACATGAAACGGAAATCCTGAAATAAAATCAAATGGATGATTATGGTTTTTATAATGAAAACTACCAAATCTCTCCCATGGAGTTTACTCAATTCACACATAGAGAGATATGAGCTGAGTAACCTCAGTGGAAGTAGGAGTCCAAATACCAAGTTCATGTGAACCATTTGAGTATAGCTACTGATAACTCGTTAATCTCCGACTTTCAGTTACTTTCTGTGCAGAATGTAAATCATTTTTAGTTTGTTCTTGAACAACTTCATCCCTCCTGTTGACAAAATACATGTTGCACTGATTCATTTCATTAGTGGCTCTCGTGCAACCATGGTCCCACTTAAGCCAAGGAACCATGTGTCACTCTCATCTGTTGGTATCAAAGTTTAGAGATCAGTAAGAATAAGATTCCCTGGATGGTTGATAGAGCAGCATGCTAAGTGTTAATGTATGTGCAGAAGAAGATCCATGTTTACCTTATTCTTCATCCTCCTTTGACTAATTTCATAAAGCACTAATTGTGTCAAGTTAAAGTGTGTGAGTTATGGTTTATAACTTGTGTTTCTTTGGTAGACTAGCATACAAGTATAGTACCTGAAAAACATTGTTTTTACTGATATTCTTTTCTTTTTTTTATTTGATAAGAAATAAAATGAAAAGGAGACTTGAACAATAACTAATTTCAGGCCTTAACTGGCCATTTTTTTTAGACTTCAGAGGGCTGTATTTATGTTTTGCACTAGGGTCTGGATGACAGACTATTGTTTTGGGAAATGACTGGATTGCAGCAAGATTGATTTGACCTTAATATCCTTCAAACTACAAATTGTCAAAGTTTATTTACAAAATAATATTATAATAAAAGATTCACTATCATTTTCCCCTTCTACTGTAGGCACCGTCCTCTTCTACTGTATTGTAAGCACTCAATGAACTCTCCTTATGAAAATTGAATTAATAACAAAATTATCAGCTACATAGCAATAAACACAAAAGTCATGCTCATACACAGAGAAATTTAGGTCATTGACAAGTTTATTGCTTGTAAGAACAACATTTACACTGCATCACAAAAAATCTCCACTCTCAAATATTCTGACAGTGAAATAAGACAATCAGTTATGATCTTCTGTACAAATAAATTTGTATCCTTTTATCCGCATGCACCTGTTTCACTGTATTTGTATTTTTTTTGCACGTGCATATACCTGTTTCCACTGAAATTGTTTTGTTATCAAAATTCTCATGGTTCATGTAATTGTTGAAATGAATAATATTTCTAATTTGATGATTAAAGATAAATGAGAAGTTTCTTTTATTAGTTTACTTTGGCTGAGTATAATCTTGACTGTAGAAATCAAACAGTTGTTCTTGACCTTGCAGCTAATTTATCATTTAAAATCAAGCAAATTGATGTTTTCAAACAATGAAACCCAATACAGGGACACAAGACAACTGTCAAGTCAGTTTGAGTAATGGCCATTTGTTTAACAAAAACCACACAAAGTATGCACAACTAATAAATAGCTCCTATTCAGCTATAATTAAAACAGAAAAGAATGTGGCTGTTTAATAATGAATGAGAAGCACATTATTTTATGGTTCATATACCCTGTCAACGCATCATAATTACTGTGATGAATGTGCAAAAAAGCATTGTTGAGAAAATATATAACCTTTTTTAAAGACAATGACTAATTGCCTTTCAAAATTTAATTTCATGAACAAAAGAATTTTTATCTTACATATATAATGTGTTATCTGTTTACCCTCATAAATAATCAATTGTCTTGTTTTTGGTGTCAACACAAGCTCAAGTACAGGGCAGCAACTATTTATTTTCAACAATTGCCAGAGATTACATCTCTTATATCTTAGGCAAATGTTAAAAGGCTGTGGAGATTTATAGTTACTGTCAAATGTATGTTGTCCTATTTGCTTAATGCAGAGTTGAGTGCGTGGGGCCTCAAGGCTCCAGTTGTGACAAAATGACACTGCTTTAAGCAAGTAACATGAGTGAAAGTCATAAAAGTAGAGAAGAAAATATGCTTGTTCTGTAACATAACACTAGTACTATAAAGTCACTTGAAACTTTATTTCATTTGTTCATTTCTTAGACAGTTATTGGAAAAACATTTTGAAATTTACATTTGCAAATTACTCATCATATCGTTTATTTCATCATTTGCTTGCCCATTAAGCGTATTTCAGATCTGTTCTTATTTAAATTGTACATTGGATAAATAATTTAAACTTACAATTTATTGGACCTTTTAAGATTTGACGCTTTTTCAATTTTTCACTCTAATCGTATCTTGTTAAAGTTTTTCATTTCTTTAAATTTAAGACATGCCTTTTTCATTGCTATGAGCTATATACACCAGGGCCTAGATTTGTTTTGCTCTCCTAGTGCTAATATAGTCATAAGTACCAAACACTAACCTAACTAACAACTATCTTAGCACAAAGAAAACTTTAAAAAATAGAGCCATGGGCTCTGTAGCTCATCAGTATTTCATTGATTTATTATCTAAGGTTGAATATCTAAGCTATCTCAAGTAATACATTGTTAACAAGCAAAATAATATGGGTTTTAGATCAAGACCCCTGTGACCCACATTTGGAGTCACAGGGTAAACCAATCCTACAATCAAGAATCACCTTTGACCAAAGAATCTCTACACCACATTTCTCCTTTCTAGAGCTTTACATATAAACTGGAGAAGAAGATGAAAATAGGTTTTCGGGTCATGACCCTGTGACCTAGATTGGGGTCATTGGGTCACAAAATCTACAATTGAGAATCCCCATTGGCCAAGGAGTCTGCACACAACTTTTCAGCTCTCTAGACCTTTTTGAACTGGAGAAGAAGATGAAAAAAGGTTTTTAAGGATGTGACCCCTGTGACCCCATTTGGGGTCACGGGGTCACGAAATCTACAATTTAGAATCCCCATTAGCCACGGAGTCTGCACACAACTTTTCAGCTCTCTAGATCTTTTGGAACTGGAGAAGAAGATGAAAATAGGTTTTTAAACATGTGACCCCTGTGACCCCATTTGGGGTCATGGGGTCACGAAATCTACAATTTAGAATCCCCATTAGCCAAGGAGTCTGCACACAACTTTTCAGCTCTCTAGACCTTTTGGAACTGGAGAAGAAGATGAAAATAGGTTTTTAAGGATGTGACCCCAGTGACCTAATTTGGGGTCATGGGGTCACGAAATCTACAATTTAGAATCCCCATTAGCCAAGGAGTCTGCACACAACATTTCAGCTCTCTAGACCTTTTTGAACTGGAGAAGAAGATGAAAATAGGTTTTTAAGGATGTGACCCCTGTGACCTCATTTGGGGTCATGGGGTCACGAAATCTACAATTTAGAATCCCCATTGGCCAAGGAGTCTGCACATAAAATTTCAGCTCTGTGGAGTTATCGGTTCTGGAGAAGAAGTCGAAAAAGTGAAAAGTTAACGGACGGATGGACGGACGGACGCCGGACGCCATCCCATGCCATAAGCCCATCTGGCCTTTCAGGCCTGATGAGCTAAAAATAGAACCATAGGCTCTGTAGCTCATCAGTTATTACATTATTTATTCAAGGTTAAGACTAACATATCAAAACGATAACGTTTTGCCCAGTCAACAAATTTACAATTCATAATCCACATTAGTCAAGCTATGTCAATAAACAAACTGAACTATGTCAACACATAATTTACTTATTATAGACTTTTGCATTCTAATTTCTAAAGCAGAAACAAGAATATTTTAAAGATGTGACCTCTACTGTGTTGTCGCTATTAGAGGCTTGTTCAAGGGTAGGGAAAATGAAATTTTCAAATCCAACAAAGATGATAATTTGATAGATTTTATCTATCAAGCATTACTAGTTCTTGGGGTGAAGTGGCTTGAAGATTTGAGGGTGAACTCCCTGCCACGCCCATATTGGAGATGAGGACCAAAAGATACAAACTGTGATCTGCAACATACATGATACCTGCCCAAAATATTTCAGTTTCGGGGGTGAAGCAATTGTGAAATGTGAAAAGTGATAAAAGTGAAACGGATGCCGGACAATGCCCTATGTTCCCTGGATACCAAACAACGGCCCATGCCATAAGCATGAGCTTAAAATCTAGTCCCTGAAGCTGATTTTCTTTTCTGTGACTTAATGTACATGTACCATATCTGATCCGATACATTTCACTGATGATGAAATACTGAATACTTCGACTTTTATCATTTTTCGTAATAAAACATAAAAATATCAAATACATCTCTGAGTCATTTGATACCTTATCATTTGTCGCTTCTACAACAGTGGAAATAATCAAACCTAACACTGAAGTCTTAATTTCAACTGTATCATTCCTTTGACAATAGCACATAAACACCTGATGTAAAAGGTATGATTACATCTTCTATGTATTAATAAATGATCTCTTTATTCTACCCATATAATTTCTTCAAACACATTTCAGTTTAATTGTTGTGTAACATATGATTCTGAACAATAAAACATATATGACTCTTCCTTTTAACTTTGTCATTTTGTGAGGTAACATCGAAAATCTTCATGTTTTATTGTTGCAATTATGTGTATCAGAGGTCATATTTGTAAATAAACCAATAAATATATAATTTCCTTGCAAAATTTTTCATGTATAATAGGCTTATTGCATCAGTGTTACCGTAATATAAATGTAAATCTTGAACATTATAAAATGATACCAAATAATACATTGTTTTAATTTTCAGTCCAAATACCATATTGCAGATTTTGATGGACATTTAAACATTACAAATCAGACATAAAATATAAGATGAAACTTTAATCACAAGGTTTTATTATCTTTGTTAGCTCATAGTCATATTAAACTTTAAAATTGATACAAAATCAAGTTAAACAAGACAAATTTTGTAAAAGTAAAGAATATGTATTTCCTGAGATGAGCTAATAAGTTATAACTTATAACCTATATAACCTTATAACTTATAAGTGATGTCAGTTTCATGAAATAATGCACATTTAAAACAAATCTTTTTTAAATATTCAATTGAATGCGAAGTTGCAAAATTAGTATGTAAAATGTGAATGAATTACTTAACAGAATTGATGGCATAAAACATGGTAAGTAACCTCACACCTCACTCTCCTTGGTGGGGAGTTCTTTCCTGAAAATTTCAACTCTTGGGGTAGTTCAGCTTGACATGCAGTCGAAGTTTTAAAGTTTTACTGACCCTGAATACCAGACCATGCCATAAGCCCATTCAGCCTGATAGGCCTGATGAATTAAAAACAATATGTGTTTTATGCCCTGACATAGAAATAAAATACAAGATTGTATGAACATTCAACTTCTTTATTCACTTAATGCAATATTTCAGTATTCAGTATCTGATATGTAATATATATATTCTTGAAAATGGTATGATTTAAACTAGAATAAGAATAAAGAAGCTGAATATCCATAAAATCTTAATTACCACTACAACTTCTAGCATTTGATTCAGAATATGATGAGATCATGCAGTGACTGGCCTGAAGGCATATTAAATAGTCATGCAGTCCATGAAATTCATGTTTTATAGTTACCTGGAATCAGAAATCTGAGATTTTGGAAAAGAGTGTTCAAAAGGCTTAGCAATGAGACCTAGGCCACCAAAGTTGTAACATTTTATCATAGAAATGATGCCATAATATAAAAACAAAAAAATATCTTTGAAAATATGAACTTTAATTTGTTCCCTTTAAGGAGAACTAAAACCAACAAATAAATAATTTTAAGAATTGCGTTTTCAAATATGAACTTTAATTTGTTCCCTTTAAGGAGAACCAAAACCAACAAATAAATAATTTTAAGAATTGAGTTTTCAAAATCAATGACATATCCTCATATTATCGATAACAAAATTGACTTAAAACTGTAAACATAAACCAAACCAAAATAACAGAGAAACATTTTCACATGAAATTCAAATCCTCAACTTAACCCTCAAACTAAGACCTATTGTTGATTAATAGTTCTGCCTCTACTACCTGGGTTTGATAACAATCTATAACAAAGTAAATCACACTGCTTAAATCCCCCCTTAGTCATCTCTACCCTAACAATATCACATTGTCCTTTATCTTCTTAAAGTGAACACTGACAGAAGCCATTTATATTCCTAATAACCCTTAAAGAAGAACCACTACAACAAGAGCTTTTTACAAGCCAAATCCTCAGTTTAAATTGGAAACCAAATGCACGTCTTTTATCGTTGATTTATCTGTAATATCATGTTAAATAATTCATTTCAAGTAAGTATTTGGCTATAATATGAACAACAAATGACATTTTACAGTCTTAATGAGCATTGATAAATGTCCATTTCACTTATCTCTTGGTATCATATTTTCTGACATTTCAACAGTAATCTGATTTTATGTTCTCTTTGTTTAAATATATTGTGATAGTTTTGATTGATGAAAAAGTGTTTGTCAAAAGTACACACCATTATTTTTTTATAAAACATTTGAACTGAATTGCTGTTTTTTTCTTCTGAAAAAGGATGTTCAATTAAACATTTCTTGTGTAAATTTGTGAGTAATTTTACAAAAATAGAGCCATGGGCCCTGTAGCTCATCAGAAATTTCATGATTTAATATCTTCAGGTTGATGACTTATTGAGTAAATTGTTTAACAACTGCTTAAATCAGAATAAGAGATTACTATTTAGAGAATAACCAACGAGGTACGAGTGATTACGGGAAATATCCATGAGTCTAAATAATGTTCAGCCACGAGCTTTAGCGAGTGGCTCAGAACGTTATTTAGACGAGTGGATATTTCCCGTAATCATTCGTACCGAGTTGGTTATTCTATATATTACCCATTATGCAATTAAATTGACCAAATTACGCTTGGATATCACATTTTCATGTTGGGCGGCCGCTGTGAAGGACCCGTCGCCACAGTAACATTGTGACGTCATAAGATAATTCGTCGTGTCAGACCATTGTTTTATGACGTCATAGCCATTCTTTCTCCGGGTAACCGACCAATCAACGTTGAGAATCACTTGAAAGCACATGTGCATATATCACAAAAATAATCACCTGTGTCTTCTCACCGGTATGGGTAATATTATGTAATTATAACTGCTTCAAATGATATGTCTACACAAGATTTCAGCATTCTAGTGCTTTTTGTTCATTTAAAGTAATAAATATAATGCACAACTCCTAGCCCTGAAAATTTGCAGTCTTGAAATTGTCAGTGCATAACAAAAACATGACTCAACATTAAATTTTGATAAAATGGGTTGTCCAGGTATCCCAATTCCTGCAAAGATATTGAAGAAAAGGTGATCCTCCAAATTAAAATAGAATAAACATATTCCCCAAATCATCAAACAAAATGGTATAAAATTTGGAGAGAAACAATACAAATCCCATCTCAAGTGAGTATAGCTTATTAATGAATCCTACAGAGTGATGCAACAAGTATTCGGATGCTGACATTATTTCCATAGACTTGAATGTTAATGTAAATGATAAATAAATAATTTTCATAAAATAAATTCTGGTTTGATCACTGCCAAGATTCTCATAGACAATTCTCAGACGACAATTCAACAAGTGTTATCCAAATTACCTATATATGTACATTAAATAAAAACCGTTCGCATAGAATGCTATGTTAAATGTTTTTACAACTATATGTACATATTTTGATCAAATTTTTGTCATTCCCAATATAGAAAACCGAAAACTAAACATAAATTATGAGGTTGTAGCCAAGATGATTCCTCACAAACTTGATAAATGTGAATAGGATTAGACAATATTCCTATCTATGAAAATGAGGTGAGGTGAGGTGAGTTGAGGTTTAACCCCGCCCTCAAGAGTATTTCACTTATATCCCTTATACTAGTATTGTGGCAAGGAGAAAGCCTGCAATGACATGTGGCTATGCATTGTGATGAAACCTGCCAGCATCGACTGGAACTAGCGAACCATAGGTGGTACTCCGCTGAAATTCAGTGTAGCATTGCACCCAAACCTTACTGCATGTAGAACAGTTCTCTACTGCAGACAAAGTTGCTGCGCCCCAGATATCCTGATCCAAAGCAGAGCGCGCAAACCACTGCGCTATCTCGCCCCCTATAAAACGTATGAGAAGGATCACTGTTGTTGTCTTGTTATATAACTTGTAGAACATAACTCCATAAAACTTAACATGTTATAATGTTTTACCTGAGCATGAAATCAAAATCATTTAATCTCAAAAGCATAAAATTTCCATGACTGATGTGCATGAAGTTTATAAAATCATGTATCACATTACCCATTTATTTTCCACAAATACTCATAAATATATATCTTTTTAATGTTTCGATAAAGAATGGATATAAATAAAAGCTCACAATAACAGTTGGGCCTAATGCAAGACATAAATTTCAAGTTGCTGGTGTACTGAGAGGTTGAGGCTCATAAAAGATATAAAGATTGAACGGATCAAAGTACAAATAGAAACAACATTAACTACTGTGGTGTCTATTTCATCTTCGATTGATGGCTCATGTTGCGGAGGAAACACTACCCTAATGTGTAATTTCTCAAAAACATGACAAGACCATTCAAGAAATTAATGTGGTCATTATCATTTAATGAATAATAACTGTCGAGAAAATTTACGTATCTGATTGAAATTTGAGTTTTGACACAAGCGCAGCCCTTGCTAACCTAAGCCTTTGTTTGATGATCAAGAATGGATCGGAGGGATATGATTACATGGACTGAAGAAGAGATGCCATCATCAAGCAAATGATCAACTGCCGCTGTCAATTACCGAACTTGGCGCTAATGGACTACAAGAGCTCTTGCAATCTTAATAGCTGGTTCACATGGCAGTAGCCTGTCTACGTCTTTGGAATCATTTATTAGTATTTCATTTCATTCCCAATACTAGCCTTTCACTTTGTCCCCTGAATTGTTATTTCACTCTCAGTTCATGTAGTTGACTGTTCCGCAGTCACTGAATTATTTCACTCTCAATAGTTGACAGTTCCGCAGTCACTGAATTGTTATTCTTCCCAGTTGTCGACAGTTCAAAAGTCACTGAACTGAATTGTTATTTCACTCTCAGTAGTTGACTGTTACACAGTCACTGAATTGTTATTTCACTCTCAGTAGTCGACAGTTCAACAGTCACTGAATTATTTCACTCTCAGTAGTTGACTGTTACACAGTCACTGAATTGTTATTCCACTCTCAGTAGTTGACAGTTACACAGTCACTGATTTGTTATTTCACTCTCAGTAGTTGACTGTTACACAGTCACTGAATTATTTCACTCTCAGTAGTTGACAGTTACACAGTCACTGAATTGTTATTCCACTCTCAGTAGTTGACAGTTACACAGTCACTGATTTGTTATTTCACTCTCAGTAGTTGACAGTTACACAGTCACTGAATTGTTATTTCACTCTCAGTAGTTGACAGTTACACAGTCACTGAATTGTTATTTCACTCTCAGAAGTTGACAGTTACACAGTCACTGATTTGTTATTTCACTCTCAGTAGTTGACAGTTACACAGTCACTGAATTGTTATTTCACTCTCAGTAGTTGACAGTTACACAGTCACTGAATTGTTATTTCACTCTCAGAAGTTGACAGTTACACAGTCACTGAATTGTTATTTCACTCTCAGTAGTTGACAGTTACACAGTCACTGATTTGTTATTTCACTCTCAGTAGTTGACTGTTACACAGTCACTGAATTGTTATTTCACTCTCAGTAGTTGACAGTTACACAGTCACTAAATTGTTATTTCACTCTCAGTAGTCGACAGTTCAACAGTCACTGAATTATTTCACTCTCAGTAGTTGACTGTTACACAGTCACTGAAATGTTATTTCACTCTCAGTAGTCGACAGCTACACAGTCACTGAATTGTTATTTCACTCTCAGTAGTTGACAGTTCAAAAGTCACTGAACTGAATTGTTATTTCACTCTCAGTAGTTGACTGTTACACAGTCACTGAATTGTTATTCCACTCTCAGTAGTTGACAGTTACACAGTCACTGAATTGTTATTTCACTCTCAGTAGTCGACAGTTCAACAGTCACTGAATTATTTCACTCTCAGTAGTTGACTGTTACACAGTCACTGAATTGTTATTTCACTCTCAGTAGTTGACTGTTACACAGTCACTGAATTATTTCACTCTCAGTAGTTGACAGTTACACAGTCACTGAATTGTTATTTCACTCTCAGTAGTTGACAGTTACACAGTCACTGATTTGTTATTTCACTCTCAGTAGTTGACAGTTACACAGTCACTGAATTGTTATTTCACTCTCAGTAGTTGACAGTTACACAGTCACTGAATTGTTATTTCACTCTCAGTAGTTGACTGTTACACAGTCACTGATTTGTTATTTCACTCTCAGTAGTTGACTGTTACACAGTCACTGAATTGTTATTTCACTCTCAGTAGTTGACAGTTACACAGTCACTGAATTGTTATTCCACTCTCAGTAGTTGACAGTTACACAGTCACTGAATTGTTATTTCACTCTCAGTAGTTGACAGTTACACAGGCACTGATTTGTTATTTCACTCTTAGTAGTTGACTGTTACACAGTCACTGAATTGTTATTTCACTCTCAGTAGTTGACAGTTACACAGTCACTAAATTGTTATTTCACTCTCAGTAGTCGACAGTTCAACAGTCACTGAATTGTTATTTCACTCTCAGTAGTTGACAGTTACACAGTCACTGAATTGTTATTTCACTCTCAGTAGTTGACAGTTACACAGTCACTAAATTGTTATTTCACTCTCAGTAGTCGACAGTTCAACAGTCACTGAATTATTTCACTCTCAGTAGTTGACTGTTACACAGTCACTGAAATGTTATTTCACTCTCAGTAGTCGACAGTTACACAGTCACTGAATTGTTATTTCACTCTCAGTAGTTGACAGCTACATAGTCACTGAATTGTTATTTCACTCTCAGTAGTTGACAGTTACACAGTCACTGAATTGTTATTTCACTCTCAGAAGTTGACAGTTACACAGTCACTGAATTGTTATTTCACTCTCAGTAGTTGACAGTTACACAGTCACTGAATTGTTATTCCACTCTCAGAAGTTGACAGTTACACAGTCACTAAATTGTTATTTCACTCTCAGTAGTTGACAGTTACACAGTCACTAAATTGTTATTTCACTCTCAGTAGTTGACAGTTACACAGTCACTGAATTGTTATTCCACTCTCAGAAGTTGACAGTTACACAGTCACTAAATTGTTATTTCACTCTCAGTAGTTGACAGTTACACAGTCACTAAATTGTTATTTCACTCTCAGTAGTTGACAGTTACACAGTCACTAAATTGTTATTTCACTCTCAGTAGTTGACAGTTACACAGTCACTGAATTGTTATTTCACTCTCAGAAGTTGACTGTTACACAGTCACTGAATTGTTATTTCACTGTTAGTAGTTGACAGTTACACAGTCACTAAATTGTTATTTCACTCTCAGAAGCTGACAGTTACACAGTCACTGAATTGTTATTTCACTCTCAGTAGTCAACAGTTCAACAGTCACTGAATTATTTCACTCTCAGAAGTTGACAGTTACACAGTCACTGAATTGTTATTCCACTCTCAGTAGTTGACAGTTACACAGTCACTGAATTGTTATTTCACTCTCAGTAGTTGACAGTTACACAGTCACTGAATTGTTATTTCACTCTCAGTAGTTGACAGTTACACAGTCACTGAATTGTTATTCCACTCTCAGAAGTTGACAGTTACACAGTCACTAAATTGTTATTTCACTCTCAGTAGTTGACAGTTACACAGTCACTAAATTGTTATTTCACTCTCAGTAGTTGACAGTTACACAGTCACTAAATTGTTATTTCACTCTCAGTAGTTGACAGTTACACAGTCACTGAATTGTTATTTCACTCTCAGAAGTTGACTGTTACAGTCACTGAATTGTTATTTCACTGTTAGTAGTTGACAGTTACACAGTCACTAAATTGTTATTTCACTCTCAGAAGCTGACAGTTACACAGTCACTGAATTGTTATTTCACTCTCAGTAGTCAACAGTTCAACAGTCACTGAATTATTTCACTCTCAGAAGTTGACAGATACACTGTCACTGAATTGTTATTCCACTCTCAGTAGTTGACAGTTACACAGTCACTGAATTGTTATTTCACTCTCAGTAGTTGACAGTTACACAGTCACTGAATTGTTATTTCACTCTCAGTAGTTGACAGTTACACAGTCACTGAATTGTTATTTCACTCTCAGTAGTTGACAGTTACACAGTCACTGAATTGTTATTTCACTCTCAGTAGTCGACTGTTACTTATTCAATGAATTGTTATTTCACTCTCAGTTGTTGACAGTTTCAGAAGTGACAGTCTCATAAACATAATTCACTCTCAATAATTGACAGTTCTACAGTCACTGAATCACTATTTCAATAATTGACTTTTTTTTACAGTGTCTGAATCATTAAATAACTTTCAATAGTTGATAGTTTCACAATCTCTAAGTCATTATAACATTATCATTTCAGGAGTGACATTCCTTGATTCAGATAACTTCACTCTCAATAGTTGATAGTTTCACTGTCTGGCACGAGTTGGCACCCATCTGCAGTTTGACAGCCTTACATGTGATTAATCTGACACATATGAAGTTAATCACATCAATGAATGACGATAACTTTCCAAGGTCAATCGATCAAGTTTCTATTAATGAAGTCACATGACTTTTTAGTTACACTCATTAGTCATGATCATTTTTGGTTCACTTTTTAAACGTATTTGGCATCGCTATGGTAAAGAGCACAACACCACCAAATACACATTCCCCTTACTCAACTCAGTTTTCCATCCAAACCTCTGTTGCATATCAAACACTTACAGGTAATTGGCTAGAAATACATGTAGAATCCTCAATGGTTGCATCAATAGTTTCGGAAATCAGGGATGTTGTTTCAATCCTCATTGGTTGCATCAATAGTTACTCGTGAAATCAGGGATGTTGTTTCAATCCTCATTGGTTGCATCAATAGTTGCTCGTGAAATCAGGGATGTTGTTTCAATCCTCATTGGTTGCATCAATAGTTGCTCGTGAAATCAGGGATGTTGCTTCAATCCTCATTGGTTGCATCAATAGTTGCTCGTGAAATCAGGGATGTTGCTTCAATCCTCATTGGTTGCATCAATAGTTACCCATGAAATCAGGGATGTTGCTTCAATCCTCATTGGTTGCATCAATAGTTACTCGTGAAATCAGGGATGTTGCTTCAATCCTCATTGGTTGCATCAATAGTTACTCGTGAAATCAGGGATGTTGCTTCAATCCTCATTGGTTGCATCAATAGTTGCTCGTGAAATCAGGGATGTTGCTTCAATCCTCATTGGTTGCATCAATAGTTGCTCGTGAAATCAGGGATGTTGCTTCAATCCTCATTGGTTGCATCAATAGTTACCCATGAAATCAGGGATGTTGCTTCAATCCTCATTGGTTGCATCAATAGTTACTCGTGAAATCAGGGATGTTGCTTCAATCCTCATTGGTTGCATCAATAGTTACTCGTGAAATCAGGGATGTTGCTTCAATCCTCATTGGTTGCATCAATAGTTACCCATGAAATCAGGGATGTTGCTTCAATCCTCATTGGTTGCATCAATAGTTACTCGTGAAATCAGGGATGTTGCTTCAATCCTCATTGGTTGCATCAATAGTTACTCGTGAAATCAGGGATGTTGCTTCAATCCTCATTGGTTGCATCAATAGTTGCTCGTGAAATCAGGGATGTTGCTTCAATCCTCATTGGTTGCATCAATAGTTACTCGTGAAATCAGGGATGTTGCTTCAATCCTCATTGGTTGCATCAATAGTTACCCATGAAATCAGGGATGTTGCTTCAATCCTCATTGGTTGCATCAATAGTTACTCGTGAAATCAGGGATGTTGCTTCAATCCTCATTGGTTGCATCAATAGTTACTCGTGAAATCAGGGATGTTGCTTCAATCCTCATTGGTTGCATCAATAGTTACCCATGAAATCAGGGATGTTGCTTCAATCCTCATTGGTTGCATCAATAGTTACTCGTGAAATCAGGGATGTTGCTTCAATCCTCATTGGTTGCATCAATAGTTACTCGTGAAATCAGGGATGTTGCTTCAATCCTCATTGGTTGCATCAATAGTTACCCATGAAATCAGGGATGTTGCTTCAATCCTCATTGGTTGCATCAATAGTTACCCATGAAATCAGGGATGTTGCTTCAATCCTCATTGGTTGCATCAATAGTTACCCATGAAATCAGGGATGTTGCTTCAATCCTCATTGGTTGCATCAATAGTTACTCGTGAAATCAGGGATGTTGCTTCAATCCTCATTGGTTGCATCAATAGTTACTCGTGAAATCAGGGATGTTGCTTCAATCCTCATTGGTTGCATCAATAGTTACCCATGAAATCAGGGATGTTGCTTCAATCCTCATTGGTTGCATCAATAGTTACCCATGAAATCAGGGATGTTGCTTCAATCCTCATTGGTTGCATCAATAGTTACCCATGAAATCAGGGATGTTGCTTCAATCCTCATTGGTTGCATCAATAGTTACCCATGAAATCAGGGATGTTGCTTCAATCCTCATTGGTTGCATCAATAGTTACTCGTGAAATCAGGGATGTTGCTTCAATCCTCATTGGTTGCATCAATAGTTACTCGTGAAATCAGGGATGTTGCTTCAATCCTCATTGGTTGCATCAATAGTTACTCGTGAAATCAGGGATGTTGCTTCAATCCTCATTGGTTGCATCAATAGTTACTCGTGAAATCAGGGATGTTGCTTCAATCCTCATTGGTTGCATCAATAGTTACCCATGAAATCAGGGATGTTGCTTCAATCCTCATTGGTTGCATCAATAGTTACTCGTGAAATCAGGGATGTTGCTTCAATCCTCATTGGTTGCATCAATAGTTACTCGTGAAATCAGGGATGTTGCTTCAATCCTCATTGGTTGCATCAATAGTTACCCATGAAATCAGGGATGTTGCTTCAATCCTCATTGGTTGCATCAATAGTTACTCGTGAAATCAGGGATGTTGCTTCAATCCTCATTGGTTGCATCAATAGTTACTCGTGAAATCAGGGATGTTGCTTCAATCCTCATTGGTTGCATCAATAGTTACCCATGAAATCAGGGATGTTGCTTCAATCCTCATTGGTTGCATCAATAGTTACCCATGAAATCAGGGATGTTGCTTCAATCCTCATTGGTTGCATCAATAGTTACTCGTGAAATCAGGGATGTTGCTTCAATCCTCATTGGTTGCATCAATAGTTACTCGTGAAATCAGGGATGTTGCTTCAATCCTCATTGGTTGCATCAATAGTTACTCGTGAAATCAGAGATGTTGCTTCAATCCTCATTGGTTGCATCAATAGTTACTCGTGAAATCAGGGATGTTGCTTCAATCCTCATTGGTTGCATCAATAGTTACTCGTGAAATCAGGGATGTTGCTTCAATCCTCATTGGTTGCATCAATAGTTACTCGTGAAATCAGGGATGTTGCTTCAATCCTCATTGGTTGCATCAATAGTTACTCGTGAAATCAGGGATGTTGTTTAAAACGGAGCATTCAGTAATCTACTACAGTTGCTTCACCAGTTGCATACATATTGTTTACAAGATAGAAGACGGACAACAAACTTTCACCGCCAGGAGATTTTGCAAGAATTGTGAAATTTGGTCTGTGTGCAACAGACGTCAGGAATAAAGAATTAAATGTCACATAGATAACATTCATTCACATTTAAAGTTTGTGAGTTACACAGTTATTTAGATTTGCTCCAGAAAATCATAAACTTGGCTGTTTAACAAATTTTAATGTATTTTGGCATCCTGAATGTGTGATCAATTAAAGTCATAAGACCACAATATGGATAACATCAATACCAAATATGAAGTTTCCAACTCATATAATTTTGAACTTTAGTTTAAAGTAATGACCTAGAAATGGTTTTGGATGAATGGTTAGACGGAAAAGTTAAATGCTAAATATATCCGTGACTTTGTCATACTTTTATGTTTTGTTTTCTTTTATTTTGTCTATATGTGTCTGCCAGAGGGAAGAGATATAGATCATAGACACAACAAACCTGATGGACTGGTATTCCAATGAATATATATCAAAACATAAACACATGTACATTGTAATCTAAAAACATCAATATGGTATTGATATTGACAAACTGTACAATTCAATATTTACAAAGTCTAAACTTATAAAAACACATTTTTTACTAAAACAATATATCATCTTTTGAAAGAATGTTCATAATGCTTTCAGCAAAATTAAGTGACATAAAACTATATAACATCAATATAAATGTTCTCTTTCATTTATTCAATGACAGAACAAATTATATTTCTTTTAAAAATTAAATTTATCATTTGTATTTGATAATGCTTTTACATATTCCATTATAAAATGTAATGTGAAAAAAAATGTTTTTTAAAAAATCATTAAAGCCTATAGTTGTTATGAGTTTAATGATAAAATCTCATTATCAGCTTTTAAGCATAGTTTATGTATGATCATATTTCATATCATCGAGACCCAATATACATTTATCATAGCCTACTTCAGAGCTAATGATAGGCCAGTCATTCTGTAAGTGACTGATAGTGCAGACTTGATTTCTCCTTATGGCCGACAGTCAACGTTATTATCATCCATCATGTTGAAATGTGATAAATTAAGTAGAATAAACACTAACTAATATCCAACATTAGCACTTCTTTCAAAAAAACTCTTCATGTTGGGCTGAAGGGTAATCCTGTTTTTGGATGATCAATTACTTCCGATGGTTTTGCCAATCCCATGTTATTGATTACTACTTGAAGTTTACTTGTTGATTTAGTAATATTAGGTGTTAATTTTGGTAATGTTTAATACTCAGGGGAACATCTGGGAAGTTCATCGATGAAATAGTGCTAACTTTACTCACTATTTCATCGATGAATTTCCCAGATATTCTTTACTTAAAATCAATTATTGTTTATCAAATTATTGTTTCTTACAACTTTTTTTACAATTTTATTTTTTAGAGAAAACCATGGTGTAGAAGGGAAGCTGTTGTGAACATAGGAAATGGAAAACATAGCAGAAGGTCTTTATGAGAAATTGTCATTGCCTAAAGTAGCAGATTTCTAAAATAATAAAAATAAATCCTTCTTTTTCACAACGATTTTGGAGGCCTCATAATTCACCTCCATTTTTTTCTCTACATAAAGAGTAACAAGAACACCAACATATATATACACAAATCAGCAATTTAGTTTTATTTACATACAATTTATATATTTATATTTATATAAGGGTAGTTATCAATCATATAACATTGACATCAAAACAGTGTATAATATACACTGTATATCCTACTTTAACAATCATAATCATTGAAGAAGAATATTTCTGATACACCTGCATTATTGCATGAAAATGATAATATGGCTGTCATCTAATAAAGAAAAATGCTTTTACCAACTCATATGACTTGAAAATCAAATTTACACGTAAACAATGAAAACATTTAAGTGATAGCTTCTAATGACATAGATTTATCACACTTGCACGACAAAATTCGATAATTCCGTGATGCAACTTTAAATCATTCATAAATGCAACATTCAATCATTTCTTGAGGTGCGATTTAATCTAATTACTTTGACAGATTGACAGAATCGGTTCCCTGATTACAAGCCTGCTACGTTCTGGTGTCCGATTACTTCCATTTGGCAGGACTGATTCATCTAGGCCCCAATCAGTTCTATTTCCACTTCTTTATTCCCATTTATCAGAAACAAAGAATGTACGTGGAAGATTTTTCAGATAGAAGTATCAATAAATGACAAAACGGATGATTTAAAACACATTCTGTCGAGTTGGCAGCCAAAATCACAGCCTCCTTAGAGATCTGTCAAAGTCAGAATTTGATGATAATGATCATTATGAAGTAATTATGGCAAACAGAGCGAGGTATAACTGTAACGGAACAGGTCACATGTCATCGATCATGAGTTTCCCTGCGGGTTGCCGCTGTCTGATGGCCAATAAATGTCAAAATGGTGAAAGTTGCTGGACAGGTATGATGTATAGATGTGGCTTAACTCATCCATTTCACCCGAGCCAAGGATTGGCAATATTGAAGATAATGGAAAATATGTGCCATCGCTTCTGACATGAACAAGTAATTAATGGGAGAAAGTCGTCAGTGTTGCTCATTCGCATTAACCTCGTCTCTGCTTCCATGCGATGTATCAATTGCCGCGGGTCCCTAGTTGATGCTAAAATATCACCGGTACTGCACTGATGGTCTGCAAGAAATATGACTTTCTTTCCACCATGAATCATTGTGCTCCCTTGGTAGGACCTGCTAAAGCTGGTGGGAACAATATGTCAAAATGGTCGACAGCATTGACACTTATTGCCTGTCTAAAGGATTGTTCATCCCTGCTTTTTTCTTAATTAAATTGCATTCAATTTTTTTGCTACTTTCATTTAATTTTCCTCCTTCAACATGTCACTTGTCATAGAATGTAGGGTTAAACAAATAAAGTCATCCTCGCTCCGAACAGACTCAGCCAATTTGACAACACTTCTCTCGAAAGTCATAAATCAAACAGGAAAAACATTTTCACTTTATTTGATTTTGATGAAAACTAAATGAATGAACAAGAAAAAGTCTTGACTCTTGCTGTTTAATTTTGTAATACATGACCTTTTGTAATGTTCAGATTTCCACGCCACCTTTGACTGAGAAACTTGGCACTCATATCATACCTTTTCAGGTCATGTGACTGACCATTTCAGGCAGCACCATCTATCAAGAGTCATATTAACGTTCAACCGTGATAAAAAGAGACCGCTCTGAAGAAAAGTTTGAAGAAAAAAGTCATTTTGCAAAAATGCAAGAGCTCTCGCATAAGCCATCAACTACACTTACCACGACAATATGGACGGGGAAAAAAGAGGCTTTTGATAAAATTAACCTACTCCGTCAATGACAAGCACTTGAAGAAGCTAGTCAGAAGAAAATGAGTTTGGATGAGTTTTTTCAATGCTTCAGTTAATGGAAAATTGAGATACAGACAAATGAGAAAGCATGCTTTCATGTACCGCATCACTCTTTGGTCTTGGGACATCCACACTGTAAAACCTTGGCTGTATTCTTCATTTTGGTAAGAAATTCCTACAATTATAATATCATAAGACTTCTTAACTTGAGTTTATAAATTGGAACTGACTCAGTCAATATCAATGTTAAACAATATAAAGTAATGGTGTATTGTCATACAATTGAAAATTAGTCTCGGAAACAAAATTCAGGTAATCTAGGGTTATGTCATTAAATCTTAAGTAAGGTCAATAAGCTGTGACTTCTGGAGTATTTTAAGTCAATCTTTTGGTAAACACATAATATCTCATGCAAACAGAAGGAAAGCCTAAATTTAAAAAATAGAGCTTGTGGCTATGAAGCTCATCAGATTTTGCTTTAATATCTAAGGTTGAAGACCTACACATCAAATTAAGGTTTTGGGATGCAATGAATCATCACCAAACATGTAATTATTATCTGTTGGTCAATGTACATGTACATTACAGAGTTCTAGTGATTTTGGTTCATTAGAAAAATTGAAGAGGTAGTTCTAGACAAAATACACCCAGCCTACTCCCCCTAGAGCTTCTAGACAAAATATGCCCAGCCTACTCCCCCTAGAGCTTCTAGACAAAATACACCCAGCCTACTCCCCCTAGAGCTTCTAGACAAAATACACCCAGCCTACTCCCCCTAGAGCTTTTAGACAAAATACACCCAGCCTACTCCCCCTAGAGCTTCTACCCTTTCCTCTATCCTATCCAACTGCTTCTCTCCACACACAGTAACCAAGCTGTTCCGAGGAAAAAAATCGGCAAAATGGATATCAGGATAGAAAGTTGTTATACAGATACCCTGCAACAAGGTCTGAAGACATTCCATATAGGCGCATGTTCTGTACCAGTTCAGTGCAGATAAAACCCAGTCACGAGCTGACCAATCACATCACTGTTTTTTAAACGGTCGGATTTGTATGCATTCAGAATCATTCGTTAACATGTTGCTCATGTTACAGAAACAGACAAAAGCATAGCTGTTTGGAGATACCTGCTCCTAGCTTGCGGCACCGAAAGCTTTTATTGAAGGTCTTGTGATTGGATAACTGACTTGCATCAGAACATGCGAGTATACGGGCCGCCATCAAACAGTTTGACGAGGAAACATTTCAATGATACAAGTTCCTATCCTGGTAGATGCACTATTTTGTAACTTTTATTCCTCGAAATACAGTCTCTTTTAATCTGACTGCAACCCAATGGCCTCAACACTCTCACTCAAAGAAAATCTCTAATACACAATGAAGGAAGTTTAGAAATGGAACAAATTAAAAAAAGATGCTCTAATGGTACAATCTTGTAAAGATACCTTTTTCAGACTATGTTCATCCTTCAACAATTAATTGAAAGTACTCTGGAAGTATTCTAGATATGTATCAGGCATAATCCTCCCTTCTTCCTGAACATTTTCTGTCAAGTCGAGTAGCCATGCAAAACAGCATGTACCTAAACAATCCAGTTGAACTATATAACAAATGTTATATGAATCTTTACAAAATGCTTACATCAGACGATATATAAATCACAGGGGCTTGTATTGTCGAAACTAGCAATTAAAACGAATATGAAGTCGACGATCCAGCTCCATATACTATAAAAAAGTAAAGGGATGTAACGGGGTCAACACCCCATGTCCGTTTGAAATTATATTTCAGAATGTTGTCATCATATTATCATTCAATGTTATATATCACGGCAAAGCCAATACATTTGTCTTTAAAACAAGCCATCAAACGTAAAAATCGAACGGATAATAACAAGGATATGATTTTTCAAAGCCAAAAATATTAGCACATTGCTCATGTAAGCCATTTGCCTGGCCCACCAAAATGATAAAATATTCGCTTGAAAAAATTATTATAAAATACTTTATAATATCCTGTCAGCTAATAGTGACCCAGTTACAAAGCCCAGTATTTGTTGCATCAGATCGCGCAAGAATTATAACATGAGGGACATTGTATTTGACATACCAGGGATTTTACATTATATCAAGTGTGTTTCGAAACATCGTTTGTCTAGTAGTCATCCATATTGAATGACCTTGACATTGGTCTATTTTTGGAAACGAAATGATGTCATAGGGCCTCAAATAGCCCTATGACATCATTTCGTTACCAAAAATAGACCAATGCCAAGGTCATTCAATATGGACGTCTCACTTTCAAACGATGTTTCGAAACACACTTGAGATCATCTAAAATCTCTGGTACGTCAATTACAGTGCACCCCGTGTTATAATTCTTGCGCGATCTGATGCACCAAATACTGGGCTTTGTAACTGGGTCACTATTAGCTGACAGGATATTATAAAGTATTTTATAATAATTTTTTCAAGCGAATATTTTATCATTTTGGTGGGCCAGGCAAATGGCTTACATGAGCAATGTGCTAATATTTTTGGCTTTGAAAAATCATATCCTTGTTATTATCCGTTCGATTTTTACGTTTGATGGCTTGTTTTAAAGACAAATGTATTGGCTTTGCCGTGATATATAACATTGAATGATAATATGATGACAACATTCTGAAATATAATTTCAAACGGACATGGGGTGTTGACCCCGTTACATCCCTTTACTTTTTTATAGTATATGGGGCTGGATCGTCGACTTCATATTCGTTTTAATTGCTAGTTTCGACAATACAAGCCCCTGTGATATAAATAACCAGGTATAATTTAAAGTACATATAGTGAATGCATATGACACATGTGATGAAACATAAATTGATTCACATTACAAAATGATATTTTAACTACAATGACGGCAAATAGGACAAATATAAAGCATATCAAAATGATTAAATATAACAATTAATTTAAAACTCATTCATGAAGTTTTTATAAGAAAGATATGCAGGTTTACAAAACATTATGATTTATCCTAAACCACAGGGGCTTGTATTGTCGAAACTAGCAATTAAAACGAATATGAAGTCGACGATCCAGCCCCATATACTATAAAAAAGTAAAGGGATGTAACGGGGTCAACACCCCATGTCCGTTTGAAATTATATTTCAGAATGTTGTCATCATATTATCATTCAATGTTATATATCACGGCAAAGCCAATACATTTGTCTTTAAAACAAGCCATCAAACGTAAAAATCGAACGGATAATAACAAGGATATGATTTTTCAAAGCCAAAAATATTAGCACATTGCTCATGTAAGCCATTTGCCTGGCCCACCAAAATGATAAAATATTCGCTTGAAAAAATTATTATAAAATACTTTATAATATCCTGTCAGCTAATAGTGACCCAGTTACAAAGCCCAGTATTTGGTGCATCAGATCGCGCAAGAATTATAACACGGGATGCACTGTAATTGACGTACCAGAGATTTTAGATGATCTCAAGTGTGTTTCGAAACATCGTTTGAAAGTGAGACGTCCATATTGAATGACCTTGGCATTGGTCTATTTTTGGTAACGAAATGATGTCATAGGGCTATTTGAGGCCCTATGACATCATTTCGTTTCCAAAAATAGACCAATGTCAAGGTCATTCAATATGGATGACTACTAGACAAACGATGTTTCGAAACACACTTGATATAATGTAAAATCCCTGGTATGTCAAATACAATGTCCCTCATGTTATAATTCTTGCGCGATCTGATGCAACAAATACTGGGCTTTGTAACTGGGTCACTATTAGCTGACAGGATATTATAAAGTATTTTATAATAATTTTTTCAAGCGAATATTTTATCATTTTGGTGGGCCAGGCAAATGGCTTACATGAGCAATGTGCTAATATTTTTGGCTTTGAAAAATCATATCCTTGTTATTATCCGTTCGATTTTTACGTTTGATGGCTTGTTTTAAAGACAAATGTATTGGCTTTGCCGTGATATATAACATTGAATGATAATATGATGACAACATTCTGAAATATAATTTCAAACGGACATGGGGTGTTGACCCCGTTACATCCCTTTACTTTTTTATAGTATATGGGGCTGGATCGTCGACTTCATATTCGTTTTAATTGCTAGTTTCGACAATACAAGCCCCTGTGTCCTAAACAACACTTGTCTCTCTCTACAAAGCATTGTATGTCATTAACAACATCATACAAGAGAAATCATGCATCTAGTTGTCAGTTGAGCAGGTTTTGCTGTCACTCCAATATGCATATATTATACCGTAAAACTTCCAAAAATAAACTGAATACAAATATTCCAGGTACCCGGTATAGAGAAATCATTTGGACATTAACATTCATCTTAAGACATAAAAAGCATATTTCTAAAGACGAGCTATGATTCAAAGTTTTCGAAAAAGGGATGCTTGAGAATTTGGGGAAAAACACTCAAAATAAACAACTGTAAGAGCTTATGGATAATTTGTTTTAAATGGGATGCCAAGATTGTTTCAGGTGATCACAAATGAAGGCATATCAAAAATGTGAGTCAAGTTACTTTTTACCATATTTTAAATCCTTATAAGAAATAAAAACTGTTGAAATGAAAACCAAATTGACCTAAAATCATTAGACTATGTAATTAGTTGTAGTTATGTAGTTAGTCTGACCTCAATACTGATCTCTGCACTGTTCATACAAAATTAATACTCTTAGGTTTCACAGTAATGCACAGCCATAATAAGATGCAGTTTTTCTTCATGCTATAATATTTGATGTAAATTACTTTCTGGCTTTAAATTTGATATCACCTTACCAACATATCATGATGCAACCACGTGCACCTGAAAATAAGACAAAAAAAAGATTGTCCAAAAATGTTATACATTATGGTAAACTGTAAGTGTCATAAACATATGCTTAGCATAACTTACCTGTGTTGACAATCAAGCTGGACAGGTGTAGCAGCAGGTGAGAAAATGACACACCTGAGATTGATTACACGCCAGGTAGATTGACGTGTCCATCTGAACTGCCATCATTTTGGAGATACCTCACCAGATAACTAATGAGCATGCACTTTATTGTACACTTTAAAGCTATAATACCTTATCCTTATTATTTTTTAATCTGATTTTGTCAATGATTGTAACTTAGGATAAGTGATTGATATATGCAGTCAGGTCTTGTTTAACTAGATGCAGTATACCCGGAAACCTGGCCATCCGCACAGGAGTATTTCAAATCTTCTCTTAGCATTTCAGTTGAAATAATAATTCGCTTACTGCATGCCTGCTATCAGGACAGTTTTCACCTGTAACAAAATTGTGTGGATTAACAGGCTTAGTACTTATATCTCATTATAAATTGTAAATATCTGTTAAAACTTGCTAAGAAAAACTGGTATTAAAGGCGCTGTAGCACGTTTTTTGCAAATTTTATTTTTGCAAATTTCTCATTTATAATGATTGTTTATGTCATTTATATTTACTTTAGAGGGTAAAACATCTTATTACACAAACCAATGATCCGTAGTGGTAATAACGGTGTTGCGTATAAAGCCAAAATTACATGGCGGCCATTTTATTGTGAACACATTTTATTATATTCGAATGACAAATTAAATTCCCATGGCTTTACGGAACCATGTACACTCATTTGCAACTTGATTTTCCGAAGAGAGAAGGGTGTTTACTATTGTTGACATTATTTTTCAAATACATTTCATCGACTTATTTCAGCAAAAAAACGTGCTACAGCGCCTTTAAATAGAAAATATTATACAAGTATATTACAGATAAACAGTGGATGTCTTTTCAAAAGTTCCAATTACAAATGAAAGTAAAGCAGAAAGTCCTTTTTAGGACATATGCTCAAGAGAAATATGCACGTTTTTTAAGACTGACTGTAATAAATATCTGTTTTAGTGACTTGCCAAGAATAAGATGAAATGTTTCATCATTACAAACTTTGTTTCATTCATTCATATAAAATATATATGGTATCAAGAGTACATGAGTTATATATATTATTGTTTTGGGGATACATGGCAGAGTCTAAACATTGATTTCAATTAAAATTTTGTAAATAATTTTACACAAAGACTATATACGGTATTCATTTACACAAGAATGAGCTACATCGCTGTCCCTTTAAAACATATGTCTTTACTATAAAATGTTTAAATCACACATATACAGAGAACATTATTTGAGTTCGTTAGATATTAGGAAATTCCGAAACGCAATTTCATGTTTCAGTTGCTCATCCCACGAGTTAGAAATTGAGACAGGGAGATATTTCAATATAGCATCAGAAAAAAGAATTTGTAAGTTGTGTCATATGATATCTTAATTGTGTGGAAGACGAATATCATTTTCTGTTAATTTGGCCTTTGTTTACTGACCTGAGAACAAATAATATTCCTAAGTATTACTATGTACATCCAAATAGGTTGAAATTCACTTTGCTTTTAAATAATGACATTACTTTTCTAATTCGAAAGTTATCAACTTTCATCTATCAAGGCATGTTACTTCGAAATTTCAGTTATGATGTAATATGTATAATATGTTTATATCAGAAGTGAAATGTTACTGTTTAATATGTTGAAATGTTAATTTATGATGATGTGATCCCTGTTAAATGTTTTCTATGTTTGTTTGCCTGTGAATCTTTTGTACATTTTTATACTATAGGCCTGTGGCCTCTAAGTATTAGAAATAAAGAATTGACTAGAATATATATGAATCATATATAAAATGATCTGTCTTGGCAAAGTATAAGAAAACAAAAAACATGTGCTCATCAATTATTCAATATCTCAAAATGTAACTACAAAATGTTGTCCCTCCTGCGGATACATGTAACTCTGTGCATTGATGATGGATTTATCCTTCTCTGAACAAATATCAGTTAATATATCCTGATTTTCTTAGATTTGTTTGTTTACTTATACATATCAGAGAAAGTAGGTTTTTCAAAGTTTTAAGGTAAAAAATATGGAATCTATTTCAAAATAAATGAATAAATGGAAACATCACGTTGTTGTGTTGGAATTTTACATCATAATTCCCCATTGAAACATTGATCAATTATACATTAGTAAAAAGTTAAAAATTCTAAGAGCATAAGAGACAAGATATTGTTTTTCTATTCAATCATGAAATGGCATTTGACAAAGATCAAATTGGATTTTTATTCTAACGGGCATTTTAAAATGTTAAATCTGCTCCAAGAAACTGCATCTGTCATAATTCAAGTGAATGTTGGGGAACACATTTCTTGCCACAAGCAAAATGACAGTTTTCAAAAGTTTTTGCCTCTTTGAATCAATGTTACTTTTATTTTCAACTTCTTTTATTCTGTATAATTGCTTCATAAAGAATTTAGTTGCATCAGAAGGCAAACAGACATTTAAAATCTATTATAAAGTAAAATTGTAGTATTTCAAAAGAGATTTGATGACAGCTGGAAGTTCAATTTAAGATATTTCTTGTAGACTAAGAAACCTTTCAAATAATCATTGCTCCCGGGCTTTTTGTAAGTCTTTGCTCTCAGGCGGTTTAATTTATTTGTCATTTCAGAAAAATAAGAAAATCATTCTTATCTGTCTCCCCAAGACAACTACAAATAAAACACTTAATTTTTTTTACATGTGTTATGAAACGTCAAAGTTACCAATAGAAAATGACAATTGTCCTTAAAATTACAGCTATATTTGGAACAAAAGCTACCTTATCATTATTTTATCAAAAACACCCAAAATCTAAACAGTACTGAAATTTTCTGAAATTATGATCCCATATAAATTTTGATAATTTATTGATGATTTTATCATTTGAAATTTCAATAGCCATTTAGAGTATGATCCCCAAGGAGATGGGACTATTGGATGGGGTGATAAAGGAGACTGAATATCAACCATCGAGGGAATGTAGTCGGCCATTAGGCAGCTGATCCACTCAATATGCAAATTCATTATCATGTCATACTTTGATGGATATATCAAGGCAATTCTATAGTAGATTTTATTGCAGATTCTAGTCTGAAAGTATCCATGCAAAGCAGAAAAGAAACTTAATCCCTATAAAAGCATCTGTTTTATGTGACTCCCATTCTGGTCACATAATAGAATAATATTTCCAATCTGTTTTGATGAAGTATTGTGTCAAGAATGATTAAAACCAAAATATTATTGCAAATAAAATAATTTAAATTTTTCATAACAACCTTTGCCATGAGTCACGGCGGCCTTACAGAAATGAGAAAACAAGATTGGACTTTACAGCATCATGCTGACAAATGAAATCAGATCTCATCCCTTTTATAAAGCAAAATGAGTTTTCTGTTATCCCAACATTCATTGACGATGACACAATCATAGGATTTTATTTGAGATGTCGCTGGGTGTTTATGATCGAGGCAATATGCTACGATGACCCATCATTGAAGCAATCAGGACAAGAGAGAAAGAGGCAAGTTGAATGCTTGTACCCATCTGGAAGATTGCCTCACTAACATATTAGTTTGGGACAGACAGTATGTCTGATAGAGGCCAGTAATGCTTATTACTGCGGCTTTCACAAACATTACAAGATTTTCTGCTTCGAAGGCTTTTGTATTGATAAATACATTATCATGCTTTTGGAAAGTTTGAAAGGAACGAAGACATTATATGTCGGCTTTTCCTCATTGTTCAGCAAATATACTGCTGTGCGTCAACATTAAGTGTTTTCCTTTTCAATATGAGAGTTGCTGTTTTGACATCAACAAGTGTATATGTGCGAACTCGTGCTGGGAAAATAGCAAGTTGCTCTCTCACAAGATGGCCACTTACCATCATGCATATGTATTACAAGATTTATCCCCATTCTGTAATGGGTTTCATGTTAGCATGGGATGTTTACATGCAGAATAACAAATTGAAAAGTCTCCCGACAGCCGACCTTATATCCTTTATCAAAGTTTTTTCTGGAGTCCTAGAATAACAAAGTTATGTTTATTAAATCATTTATATGCTCCATCAAATGATTACGTTTTTTGAAGTTATATGAAAACTTATATTCAGGTTATTCTAAGTTTGAAAGTCATGACATTTATTGATGTCATTTATAAACTTTTTCTCACAATTAGAGTTACTTTAACTTTATATACAAAGATCAATATAAATAGATTACATGTATAGGATAAAAGATTAAATGATTGAGTAGTGGTACTATATTCTTCATAAAGGTTTTTTCTATAGTAAGTAAACTGGATAGTGTGGGCTACAATCTTATTAAAATCAGATCCAACGTAACACTCAATCTTCTCTCTTGATCTGAGTACTCCTCGAAAGGTGTCATGTCTTGTGACCTTTCAATCCAGCCAACCAGCAACTAGGCTAGGAAGTCATTAGAACAATTCAATATCCGAAAAAGGTCACATGACATGACCCCTGCAGGACAGTACTCAGATCAAGAACACAGCAAGGTCCAAGTGTTACATCTGATCTGATTTTAATGTGTCGTCTAATGATACAACACTGATTGTTTGTGGTTCTTGGTCAGGATCTAGATGTTATTTCTAAGTTATTTCACAGCCCAAGTGTGAATATGTGTCCAATATGACCAATAGATCCCAAACAGTGAGGTTCAAACCCGGGAACTCCAGGTTACAGTCAAATCTTATTAAACTTGACAGTTTTCCAAAGAATAAAATTTGCAAAATAGGAAATCTACCGTGATACGAACTCATATCGTTCAGGGGTTTCCATGCCAAACCGTCTGATAACAGCCCGAAGACTTCTGTGTTCTGACGCAATTCAGTTAACAAATCACAAGAAGTCAAACAAAAGCTTTTGGTGCGAGAAGCTAAGGGCAGATAACTCCAAACAGCTATCCTTTCGTCTGTTCTGAAAGCTTTCAAAACAGAGACTGTTTATAAACTATGATGCGATTGATCAGCTATTTGACTGGGCTTTGGCTGTGCTAAACTAGTTTGGACCTTGTGGCGAGGAACGTATACCGGTAGATGCATTATTTTGCAAATTTTATTCCTCGGAACAAGGTCTATTTTAATCAGACTGGGTCCAACATTATACCAGTCCAACATTATACCACCAAGCTAATGAAACTAGAATAGCGTTTGCGGGACACCGCAAAAGCAGAGCAGCTCCGAAACTTTGGGTCTCGCCTTTCCCTGTTCCGCCTTCTCCTCAACATAAATAAAAAGGGAATTTCTTTTGATAATTTTTTGTTCATTATTCAAGTTATTCTAACAAGTTGAATCATCACTGGGGTCACTTTTTACAACTTTGTACTTAAAACCTATTTCTGATTTCAAAATTGGATCAACAGATTAACACGGCCTTAACCAATATCTCATGACCTTGAACTTGACCTTCAAGGTCACACCATCAATGAATTCTTTTCATTGTGTATAACTGTCAGGCAATGACTCAAAGTGTTCATTGTTAGCATAAGGCATATTCACAATAGCACGCTTAATTTGTGAACTTGCTGTGACCTTGACCTTTGAAAGATTTTAGCAAAAACGTTTTCAAATCTTGGTCTTTCTCCAAAGTTGATATATACCAAGTAAGGGTCTGAAAGCACAGAAGTTGTTGAAGTTATCGTGTTTACAAGGATTTTTTTAGTGATTTCAGAACTCATGACCTTGACCTTTGACCTTGAATGTGAACATGTCAAAATCATTCCTGAGATTTATAAGAAAGAAACTACATATATGAGATGTTGATACCTTCATGGAAAAAAGTTATTTAGTGATTTCAGAACTGGTGACCTTGACCCTATCTCGTGACCTTGACCTTTAAAATTCAAGGTCACACAATCAGTGATCACTTTTCATTGTGTATAACAATCATGTAATGATTCAAAGTGATAATAGTTGAAATAAGACATTTCGCAAAAGCATGTTTAAGTCTTGCCCTCGCTGTGACCTTGACCTTTGACGGATGTTAACGAAAACCTTATCAAATCTTGGCCTTTATCCATAGTTGATATACACAAAATAAGAGCCTGATAGCACAAATATTTTTCAAGTTATCATGTTTACAAGGATTTCTTTAGCGATTTCAGAACTTGTGACCTTGACCTTTGACCTTGAATGTGAAGATGTCAAAATCATCCACCAGGTTTATAAGAAAGAAGCTATGTATATGAGGTGTTAATACCTTCTTAGGAAAAGGTTATTTAGTAATTTCAGAACTGGTGACCTTGACCATATTTCGTGACCTTGACCTTTTAAATTTAAGGTCACACAATCAGTGATCACTTTTCATTGTGTATAACAATCATGTAATGATTAAAAGTGTTAATAGTTGAAATAAGACATTTTCGCAAAAGCATGCTTAAGTTGTGCCCTCGCTGTGACCTTGACCTTTGATGGATGTTAGCGAAAACCTTTTCAAATCTTAGCCTTTCTCCATAGTAGATGTACACCAAATAAGAGCCTGATAGTACAAATATGTTTCAAGTTATCGTGTTTACAAGGATTTTTTTAGCGATTTCAGAACTCGTGACCTTGACCTTTGACCTTAAAAATAAACATGTCAAAAAAATTCCCCAGGGGCATAAGTAAGAAGTTATGTGTATGAGTTCTCAAAACCTTTTAGGAAAAAAGTTATAGCGAATACAAAACGCGCGTGCGGCGGCGGCGGCGACGGCGGCGGCGACGGAAACTGCACAAAAACTGATAGCAGCTCTGACTAAGTCGGAGCTGCTAACTAGTTCCATGCTTATGGGTACATTATATCAATGAATATATTTTTGCAAAAATATCCCTGAGTGAAAGATTTAAGGAAATTTATGTCTTTTAGAAAGTTTTCTTCGGCCATAGGTGATGGACAATAATTACAGATACCTGCCATATAACTTCATTGTTTGTTAAAAGAATAATTTCAAACTGCATCCCCAATAATAGATATTGACAATTATATGATTGGAATTTATCAATATTTACTATGGAAATAAAGATAGTTATTTCATAATCACCGATATAAAATATCTAATTAAATAAATATAGTAGCATGTTGAACATTAACTAGAAATTATAATTAGTGTTGATTTTAACATGTATTGACATAATTTCATTACAAGTTCGCGTTGTCAAGATTTGAAACAAAACAAGCTTATCTGCTCCAGTGATAATTAGAAACTTTTTTCCAAAAAACTTTCATTTCTATCACAAATTGATATTTTCCAGTATAACAATATGTTCCCAGTGGGAATCATCTTATCAATATTTATCAGATTATCACAATATACATCAGAGAAGCATCCCCTCTTATAATAGGTACAAATACATACATCATTCAAAGAACACAAAACCAGGAATGGTTGGCACCAACCTCATGACACAAGTCATCTCAAAACGGTAAACACTTTCATCTACACAATATCATAAAAACTAAATTATGGAATCAGTATGCCAATATTCCATTTCTTAATTTTTATGGAGACAGCGGAAGGTTGTTATTCGCAATAACCCTATACAATGTCAGTGATTAATCTACAAGTTCAAAGCCCGCGGTGCCTACAAGTCTGGTTACACAGGTCTCTGGTGACTAATTGATCAGATCTGTAGCGGCAGAAAAATAGCATGTCAGTTTACACTGTCCACTAAATCTAATCAATGCAAAATTATTCCTCCCATTTGGTCCGATGTGTCTGTCACTTTCATCATTACTGTTTGCTGTAATCTTATTTTCACAGTTTTCACGTCCAGATTTATCAGCGAATTTATAATTGAAAATTACGCCTCAAGATTTTCATTATCAAAGTTGACAGTTTCTCGGCTGGACAGTGTCATGGCTGACGACAAAGAATGAATGCATTAAATAAAGCATTAGCATCGCGCCATGTAACTAACTTTTATAACATATTCCATCCTTTTATATAATAATCTGATGAATATGTAGACATTGACACTGAATAAATGTCCAGACTTATTAGAACTTATTTGATAAGCAGTTTATCAAATTTTAAAAGTTTAGAAAGTTTGGAGTTGTTATAAACTTTTTGATCGTTAGGTCATGTAAGTGAGTAGCTTGATTAAATCTTTGATTGTTATCATCTTTGAATATAAGAACGATTTTTTTCAATATGTGAATTTTTTAAAATTTGGATTACAACCTTAATCATCAAAAATTCTTATGTAATTGTAATCATATATGTGGAGATTTTATAAAATATTCAATAATACAAAACTTTAAAATTCAAATGTCAATGTTTTTAAAATTCAATAATCTAATTAATTCTAAAACCAATTCCAAAGAGAACAAAGGCAAAAAAACAGTGAACATAATCTTAGAAACTTGTCTGAGTCTGAAAATACATCATTTGATGGCAATTTGACACCAGATTCATAATCTATCCTGTTGTTATGAGGTTGAAGTTCACAAGAGTAATATAACTGTATAACTACATAATTTTCAATCTTACTAAAAATGTTTTAACAAATTGAAAGACAAAATCCTGTGGCTGATCCAGATGGAGGAGGGGTTTCGGGGTGATAGATGCATATACAATATATACAATAAATATATCAGAGTCCCGCCTATGGTTGTTGTGTTACTTTACGATTGTGCTGCTCTAACCATCTGACTACCTTTTTGTGGTCGAAATATACCATACTACAAACTGCTTTTAAAAGCACAAACTACAGGCCAATCAGTGACTTCAATACTTTTATAAGAGTTAATTCTCCAATATTTGTTTTTACTTTCTATTCTTCTACTGCTGACTTGAATACCTCATGTGGTCATATAATACCATATCAAAACCTGTTTTTAAATTAAAACTTAATATGATCGTCCAATTCAATCTACGAGTTAATCAGCAGGTTTTGAGTTTACCTGGGAGAGAATTATTACATATTTGTATATACTTTTCAAATTTCAATTGCTTATCTTAATATAATATAGAATCAATGAGAGCGTTCTATGCAATCTCTCGGAGTTGTTCTGCGGTTATTGTGTTTACCTGCAAGAGTGTTACTGCATACCTGGCTAAGTCACCTGTCAGACTGTCTGATAAAGCAACAGAAGCTCGCATACAGCTGTCACATCAAAGACCGAGTGATAGATGGCTGATATCACCAGGTATTATTGAAGACAAGAGAGGTCAGGGTAGGACTTCAATATTTCAAACTTTTTTGCAATGTTTTTATTTCAATCTCAATATTTCAACTTGTCAAACACTCCAAGGGCCCTCATAAATCTTTCTGATTAACTATCAGCGAGATGAAAGCTTGAAATACGCCAACACTACACTTATCATATCAGTACTTTAACAGGATGTTTATCTTGCTTTCAAAATCAAAAGTACCATAGTTCTTCCAATAATAAAGGCCTATGTTCTACAAGCTAGTCATAACTCTACTTTAATGTATCATACATACATGCAGGGTGATTATTAACATATATAAAACCTTGCAAAGCTATCAAATTTAAACCTCCTTATCCTCCGTAAGTAATTTTAGAAATAATTTTTAAAGATGCAGTTGTATCTTTTATAGGCCTTATACAATTTGAGGTGATGAAGAATGAAGACAATTTTATGGCTTACATTTTCTAATTCTGCACAGGTAATGACATTAACTTGCTTGACAACCTGATGGCTAACAGCGCTTAGAGCATGCATAAATATGCTATCAGTGAATGAAATAAGGTTTGAAAAGAAGGCAGTCCAAGAGTCAAATTTTGTCAATTTTATTGGGAAACTTAAAGCAATTCTCTGAAAGTTATCAGTTAATGGGCTGTTGGATGCGTCTTATTTCATACACTGGCTATATAAATTGATAATTAATATTTCTGTTTTTATTATGATATTGAATGAAAATTCATAGTTCCCGCAATAACTTTGGATACATTTAAATACTTGAAAAACAGAGAGTTATAAACCTTTGTACACTCATTTCAAAAATAAATTATTCAAGATTTTAAATTGATTAAAATGAAAGACAATTTATGTGCTTTGTTATGTACAAGTTACAACACAATTTATGAGTATTTAAAATATCTTTTTTGCTTTCATGTTAACAATACTAAGCATTATACTTTTTAGACAAACAAAACACAAAAAACGTAGTAATTTATGAAAGCAAAACTCTGTCTTTTGATCTACTTCTATGCCAGCAGATTGCCTTTCAGTTTATAATGGTATCTGGTTTCATTTTACAATACAGGATAAAATATTGCTCTGATGGTAAATTATGGTAATAAATTTCCTATTCATTCATGACAATGTCATCTACAAAGTTATATTGCATAAAGATTTAACTGAGTTGGTAGAGTGTTCGCTCATCACTCGGAAGACAGGGGTTTGATTCCAAGTCATTCATACCAAATTGTGTTGATATCTTGGTGACGCTCAGCATTATAAGTACGAATGGATGAACTGAGAACACAAAATGATGTTCAAATGAATATGTACTGAGGACATTGAGAAGTTGATATTATTTTGAGGCAATCAATTACAGACTATATATCCTGAATTATTTATTGATCCATATTAAAGTTGTTTAAAATGAGGTGGGTGAGGTGAGTTGGGGTTTATTGCCGCTTTCAAGAATATTTCACTTACATCACAGCTGCTAGTATTATTGCAGGGAGAAAGCCCACAATGCTATGGTGTATTGTGGTGAAACCTGCGGGTATCGGCTGGAACAAGCAAACCATGGGTGGCAATGTGCTTGTGCACAATAATTTGAAATGAAAATGAAGAAAATATCGAATTGTTTCTACTTCTTTGAGAGGAATTCAGCTTCAAGCAATTCCTACCCATATCTGAGTGATCATTTCGTCGGCATAAGAAATATTAACACAACATTATCATTCTTGTTGAGACTACTGCGAACATTACCTAACTGAAATGTGATTGCAAATGTACATAAACTTTCCATATCCAACAATAAAACTTCTTATGTCAACTAGCCTGTGGACAACTGTAACTAGCGATTACAAAATTTTTATGTTCACAAATATTCTTATGTCAATTTCAGAAAGTAATGTTAATGAAAATTTCTTAAAGTATTTTTAAAGGTATCATAAAATTTAAAAGTAAATGAAACTTGCTCTGTGTCTAGTTAACATTTTTTAATAACCTCGGATATAATGTTTCAACGACTGCAATCCTTTTCCATTGACTACAACATGTTCTATGCATATTTTCCCCATCAACAATATGCACTTTATTCTGCAATGGAGCTGAACAAACCATAAACACAAGCTGTTGTATTCTGGTCCAGCTGGTGCACTGAAATATGTGTTTATTTTTACATGTTAAGCAACACATTGATATAACAACATAATTAACATAATACCTGGACAAGCCAGTTATTGTTAACCTGACAGATTTAAGTATTTACACATATCCACAGAAAAATGCTTTAAGTGATATTAATCAAACCTTTTGAAATCTGTTTGACATGTTGTGAACAGCTTGGAAATAATGTTCAGAAAGAGAGCATAAATCATCATTTATTTCACGTTGTTGATGGAATGTCATGAATCACATGTGACACTATCAAAGAGATGAAATAGCTAGAATATGTTATCGTTCAATCTATTTGGATTATGATATGTGAATAAATCAAAGAAAAAGATAAATGAAAAGTCAATGAATGACTCTTCTGTACTAACTTCTAGTATTTAAGGTTTAAAAAAAATATTTTGAAAAGCTTTATCCACAATTTTAATTTTTAGCTCATCAGGCCTGAAAGGCCCGATGGGCTTATGGCATGGCATCCAGTGTCCGGCCATCTGTCTGTCCAAATAGGGTCACAGGGGTCACAACCTTAAAACCTATTTTCATCTTCTTTTCCAGTTCCAAAAGATCTAGAGAGCTGAAATGTTGTGTACAGACTCCTTGGCCATTTGGGATTCTAAATTATAGATTTGGTTACCCCATGACACCAAATAGGGTCACAAGAGTCACAACCTTAAAAACCTATGTTTATCTTCTCCAGGAGAAAAACCTCTAGAAATCTGAAATGTTGTGTAAAAACTGCTGGGCCAATGCGGATTCTAAATTGTTAATTTGGTGAAGGTCAGACCCTGTGACCCCAAATATGGATCACAGGGGTCATGACCTAAAATGCCATTTTCATCTTCTTCTCCCGTGAACAAAACCTGTAGAAAGCTTTTCAACTTACATGTAATTATATAAAATGTATTATTTGCATCCTGATGAGCTACAGAGCCCATGCCTCTATTTTAAAAATAGAGTCATGGGCTCTGTAGCTCATCAGGATTTATTGATTTATTATCTACGGCTGAATATCTAAGTTATCTCAAGTAATACATTTACCAAATCTACAATTTTTAATCTCCTATAGCCAATGAGTCGGTACACAACATTTCTGCTTGATAGAGCTCTTTGTACTGGAGAAGAAGTAAGGTTTTCAGGTCATGACCACTGTGACCCATATATATCTACAATTCAGAATCACCATTGCCTAATGAGTCTGCACATAACTTTTCAGCTCTCTAGACCTTTTGGAACTGGAGAAGAAGAGGAAAATAGGTTTCTAAGGTTGTGACCCTTGTGACCCCATTTGGGGTCATGGGGTCACATAATCTACAATTTAGAATCCCCTTTGGCCAAGGAGTCTGCAAACAACTTTTCAGCGTTCTAGACGTTTTGGAACTTGAGAAGAAGATTAAAATAGGTTTTTAAAGTCTAGAATTTACAGTTTAGAATACCCATTGGCCGAGGACGAAAATGCGAAAAGATTACAGACGGACGGATGGATGGACAGACGCCGGACACCATGCAATGCCATGAAAAGTTTACAGATGGACGGATGGGGGACTGATGGACGCTGGACACCATGCAATGCCATAAGCCCATCGTGCCTTACAGGCCAGATGAGCTAAAATATCAAATCTTTTAAAAGCTAAGCTTTGATCCGTATTCAAGAGTTCTTCACTCATATCAGGGTGGCTAGTACTAATGCAGGGAGAACACACACAACACATGTCTTGTGGTGAAACCTGTAAGCATCGGCTGCAACTAGCTAAATAAGGTGTTACTGCCTTGAAATTCATTTCAACCTATGCATGAAGAACAGTTTTCTACCAGAGATAAAGTTACAGAGCACCTGCCACGATTCAACCAGGACTGCTTACCACAAGCTAACCATTGTGGTGTCCCATCCCCTTCCTCTAATTGAATAAGCAGGTTACATGATGTTAAGTTACTTGGCTTTCCAAAGACTTCCCTTTTCTGAGGGGACCTACAAGATGGAGTGGCGAGAGTTAGGTCCATCTGTCTTCTATCCGTGTATATGACACTGGAAGCAAAGACAATCCATCTATGACCAAATTATTAAATAAAACAGCACCTTTTCAACTGCAGGTGACAGAGAGGGCAGAAGCAGCCTTATATTTTAATGCAATCCATCATTTGGCAATGGTGCCTCTGAAATTTTAAGAAAACAAGAAAGAAGTTCAAAATAGCATGCCTTGTGATTAAGATCTGAATTTTTTTGCAAATAGGAAATATCAATCTTGTTTGAATTATGAGAAAGTTTCCTGTTTCAAAAACAAAATTTGCCCCTATTAAAGTAAAAACAAGGAGGTGTGACAAATTCCATTAGGTTTCATATTTTGCATTGGAAATAAAAAGATGATGGATGCACATTGACAAAAAGATTGTTCTCCTGGTGGCCAAAGATAACAAAGCAGAGAGGTATTTTCTAGTGGCTGCATATTCCGTGGAATGTTTTCATTTCAAATGGAAAGTTATTAAGTTAAAAGTGAACAGTTTTAAAAAGTTAAAATCTGAATACATATCACAAACATCTTTGCAGAAAAAAATAATATTTAATGAATTGGACTCTGTTGGAAACAAACTGAACAGGAAGGCTGGGTTCATATCCCAGTCACGTCAAACCTATATAACAATATATAAAATAGGAGATATATAATCAAGACTCTTAGCTTCAGCTTGACCAACTTCCCTAGTAAGTCATAACTAGTGGCAGTTTACATTACTGGCTGATTTAAGCCTTGCTGCATTTGTTAACTATTCTGTGCACATGAACTTCATACTGTGTGCTGCTGCACTAGCACAGAAAGTTAACTAAATACAGCAAGTCTCAAATAAGCCAGTGACAAGAATGCCGTGGGTAACAGCTTGCAGGGGAGGTTTTGGGTTGATGAATAAATGCAACTTTACCTCTCAAAATGTGTGTGGAGTTACAACACTTTAGCTTTTGATTTTCGCTTTGAGAAATATTCCAAATCTCACCAGAAAGTGATGATTTTAAGAACTAAGAATCAAAATAATAAATATGCCAACTTAAACAAATTGAAGAAAATAATGGGAAAATGAAAAAGAATAATGCCTTATTGCAGCATACATATTGAATTAAAATTCACATGCAAGTTAAAATATAACATGCTTATCCTTTGTATGAACCTGCCTCACTGTTTCTTCTCTAACCTGAATCACTAACCATGAATCTTAAATATTTCATTTTTAATCTAACCATCTTGTTTCAAATTGGAGTGTTTTATCATCAATAACAGTTTAGCAAATAAATCACTCAAAACTGAATTGTTTTGACTGATAAATGATTAAAAACCAAATATTTACCACCAAAATATAAACAAATATTATTTGACATTTGAAAGGAAATAGAAAAAGGTGGAAATGTTTCTAATGTTTTTCTTCCCTGAAAATCTAAGATTATGAACTTTCTTTACCTCCGTTATAAAAGTGTATGCTTTTTGTAACACCATTACTAGAGAGTGTCTCCTTTTTCTCCTTCTCTATCAGAAGAGTGTTTGTTGAGATTAAAGCGCTTCAAGAGAGGCGTGGACAGCACTCTGACGTTTGTGACGGGACTGGTTAAATCTTATCTCAACTGTCAGCTCTTAGTGTGCGAAGAAACACTCCAATATAATAATTATCAAATGCGTGTAAATTGCCATGAAATTACTTATGTCAAACTTCAAAGGAAAACAACTGACATAAACTGTGCCAATCATGGTGATAGAGATCTCAAATGCCAGCCCTTGACGATTGATGAGATTTTAGTAGCCTGGTAAAAGAAAAATTTCAACACTGCAGCTTTTACTTTTATGATCATTGAGATTAGGACAATTAAAGATAATCTAAGCTAGTTACTGCGCGTTATCTTACTGGCTCGTACCCTTGTCATTTAGGATCAAAAACCTCGTTCCTGACGAACGTTAAACATAATGACACAATTGAAAGCAATTGCATAAAGAACTAATTTATTACAGCTTTTTCAAAATGTCAGGTAAATTAGGCAAATAAATCTTCCATATTTCTGTTTGATATCTGTAGAGAACTGTTGCCGTGGCAAACGGGTCAACGAGTGTCTGATTGCTTCTGCGGGTGATAAACATGCTGATTACCATCTGATTACCATTGGTAATAAATCTTTCTGTTGACTACATGTATGCTTCACTGCATCAATCATCAAAATGAGATGTTGGGTTACATATGATACACACAGACAAAGAGTAACAATTGTTACTTTTACATGTTGATTACCATCTGATTATCATGGGTAATATATCTTTCTGTTGTGTACATGTATGCTACACTGCATCAATCATCAAATAGAAATGTTGGGTTACATAAGATAATATGCTTTCATGTTAACAGAGAGTAACAAATATTCATAACCTCACTGTAACTGTATACAATAATGAATCAGAAGTGATTTTGAGATCACCTCCAGTGGGAATCGAACCCGGGACCTCTGGTGAGAGTCCTGCACTCTACCAGTTGAGCTAAAGGGATATCCCACTAGCTGGAGCCAGTAGGAACACTTTCATCTCACCCTGCCACAATAATATTCAACAATGTCAAATTTATAATCATCCAACATTTCAAGTAAGGGGTAAATGAGGTGCTGAACGAAATAGAACTCCCGGATGGTTGTATTCCAGGAAATACAGCAAGTCTGCTGAAAACATGGGCTGTTATCAAAACTTACACACACAAATAGAACAAAAGCAGGATTTTATTTGAACATGCTATATAGCCCATACAAGTATTTTAAAATGTAAGATGTCAAAAATCTCTTCCATGAATCTTTGTCTGCTCATAACCCTTCAGCATAACAGCTAGAAATCATCATCACTCTAGCTAAATACAGAGATGGGCAAATCTTTACCATCAGACACACAGCTATATCAGACCACCAGGAACACAGTGTGTTGTGATTCTACTGATAAACAGGAACTGTCTGTAAATGTCTCAGCACTTCTCTATGTGCTAACAGATCTGCAGTCTTATGTAACTGATTATGATTCTGTTTGGTTCTAATTTCCCCATATCATTATTTTCATAACAACTAGACTTACTTTAAGTTTTGATTTATTTCCTTGTGGAGAAGATGAAAAAATCAAATTGTAATAGTGTTTCTGGCCTCTGAAGCTTAGATGCCACTTTTCCATGCAGACACAATCTCATCTCAATTCCTTGTCTTCAGGATCAACACAGGGGGTCAACACAGTGTAGCACTGTTCACTGAGAGAAAGGATGCACGTAAATTGTTTACGTATGATACTTTATTTAATAATTTTAATTTGTTTATACAATTACAGTGTTGTAAACAATTGTTAAATAAATATGATAAATGTGATACAGCATCTTGCAACTCACCAAACTGGATTGTCTCCCCCACCCACTCACCAAACTGGATTGTCTCCTGCCCATACTGTCCACTCGTTCTAAAGAGAACATTCATATGGCATGAGATCTAACAAGCGCAAGCAAGTATTTTTTGTCATGTACTGACAATGACAAACATTCGCGCATTTTTAAATAATTTGCATACATTAATAATACTTCATCAAACATAAATTTAACGTAATAACATGATAGACTTTGGACAACATAATGTATTGTTATAGATTGCCAACAAATTTATGATACATATATATGCAATGAACAATATACACAGAAAAGTGAAATAATGCAATAATGTACTGAAAATGAAGCCTCGGTGTCATAACGAACGGCAGTCATTGTTGTCCACGTAAACTCCAAGGGGAGGGGCGTGTATAAAAGGAAAGCGCTGATTGGATCTATAGAAAAGCCATAGACTTTTCTGTGATTGGTAGTTATATTTAACGAGTGTTGAGCCTTTTGCCACCTAGGAATCCAGGGGTTAGTTTCAAAGTGAAGCGACCGAAACAAAGTACCCCTGGTTTCAAGGATGAGGGATGAGAGGCTAGATGTAGAGATATTTATGACCTTTAATAGTCATTACACCTACATTTCTTATTTCATACATTATACCGATAAATTCTTGTTACGTATCTTATTACTTGCACAATATTGCAGCTTCAACTTTTTATAGTGTTTCACGTGTACCATTTGATTAAAGTCAACAAAAATGTCAAATGTGAATGTGAAAAGAAATGATTGCAAGGTGATATATGACTCGATTGGTTTGCTACTGGATGCTCAAGGGCATGTTGGTCATGTAATTCCGTATTGGATATTTTACATAATAACAATTTAGAAAATATCTTTGGTTTCTTTAAGTTGTTATCTTGATTTTCCCTCTTGATAATATTGATCTGGATCTAATTTCACAAAGCAATAAAAGTGAGCACAGTGGTGTAGTGGTTAGCATGCTTGCCTCTCACGCCAACGGCCCGGGTTCGATTCCCGGTGGAGACACCAAACATTTGTGACCTGGGTCTTATACTGTGTTGTGCCCCTGGGCAAGGCACTTCATCCACATTGCACTCAGTCCACCCAGCTGTTTAAATGGGTACCTGAACACGGGAGGTATGGACCTATATGGTCGCGCGGAGCGCTTAGTAGCTGCACCGAAAGTACAATTCCTTCAGGGTAATAATTGTACCGCCATTGAGCAGTGCTTACACTGGATAATAGGCGTTAAAATGTATATTATTATTATTATTATTATTATTGTATGTCACCTCGGTAACCTTAGTTTAATGTAAATGAATTGGAGTTAAGGTTAATCTTGGTAAAGAATGATCTGTGGAAGAATTAAGCCCCTAGAATAAAATATGCACAATATTGATATTCATCTTGTTGAAGAATCTCCAAATAAATCTGAACTTGAAAGTCATAGGTAGGTAACATCTTCATATTTACATAAATTCTTAGCTATTTTGATTAATAAATGCCAAACCATTTTGATTGGCCAATTAACAAGAATCACAACTTGTTAAAAGCAAATCTTCAAAATGGCCAGTGCTTAAAGATTTTTTAATATTCTGGTGCCGTCTGGTTAAAGGTTAATCTCTTTTCCTAACAAGATACCCAGTGCTGTTTTGTTGAGTGAAGAGGGGTACATCTTAAATGAAGGATTTTTTTTATTAATACTTGCCTGTGGAAGACGTCACAATAGCGTGCAATTATGACAGCACAATGGTCGCACGCCGGTTACCGTTCATTTTAAATGAAGGATTTTGCTCCAGGTGACACTATAAATCTCTAAGTAAACGTTTCAAAGTCCCAGAAAGTCCTGATGAAATAGGTCACCCATCTGAAGATACACCATTCTCCTTGTTGCTGAACTTTATCTGGAAGCAGTCAAATGAGATAACAATTGCAAGCATTTTGTTACCAGGAGTAATTTAAAGATTTTAGTCATAGGTAAAACATACAGCTTGGTAATCATTTATTCAAATAACTCTGTTTCCAAGAATAAGAATACACATTTTTACCTCTCATTGCTTCATCGTGGTTATTCATTGTATTGCATTGACACAAAATTGTCACAATTGGACAGACTAAAATTTATTCTATGGAATTTTTATAATTACTGTACCTTCATCCTTTTGATTATATATTTTTAATACTTTCAGTTCCATGTGTATTCAGTCTATCTAGACTTGCTTAACAAAGATCTAGACTGTATTAAGGCTCTTATTTTGTACACAGTCATTGGGCAGGACTAACAATTGTATAACTAAGTTGGTTTTGTTACCAAGGTGTATTTGCCAAAACCTCCAATACTAGTATAATTGTGTTGCCTTCAGATAATGTTCAAGGTTACAGTGATAATTGGTGACCTCAACAAATTTGGTGACCTTCATATAATTTCAAACTCACGTTGAGGATGTAACAAAGTTCGAACAAACCTGTATAGGTTGCAGATTCTTTGAAGGGGATACTCCTTGGGGTACTTATTGCATAAAATCTCTGATTTTAGGTATATGACAGGTTGTAACTATTTTTTTCCACATAAAAAAATTATTAAAAACTAAAAAACTAAAAAAACTTACTTTGGGTCACCCCTCTTGAACCTCTCTCCCTAGTGGTTGCTATGCAGCCAAGGGCAGATAACTCTATTCTCACCACTTTTCAATCCAGTCATGGAGAATGAATGAAGGGAAGGTGGGTGGCCCTACCCCAAGGAGGATCCCCTTCAAAGAATCTGCAACCTATACAGGTTTGTTCGAACTTTGTTACATCCTCAACGTGAGCAGATCTCTTCAATGGGCAGGGCCGCTGCGTACGCTTTTGACGTCGCGACTGCCCTAACCGAATGAGCCTTGAGGTCACCTGGGGGCTCACGGCCCTTATGAACATAGGCTAGGCAAATAGCCGACACAATCCATCTAGAGATTGACTGTTTGGAGGCGGGTAAACCCTGCTTGCCTCCGCCATAGCAGCAAAAAAGCTGCTTATCCTTACGGATAGAGGCTGTTCTTTTGATATATACCCTCAGGGTCCTGCGCACGTCCAGTATATGATCGTGCGAGGCCTGTGAACCTGATGCCACCGGTAACTCAATGGGGGCCGTCACATGAAATGAATGGGCCACTTTAGGTCGGTAGGAGTCTGGCAGTCTGATACTGACTCTGTTTCTGTGAAAGACTGTGAGTTCAGGATCTGAAGACATAGCATGTATGTCGCCTACCCGTCTGCCAGACGCCACCGCCACAAGAAAAGCTGTCTCCAGGTTAGCAACTGGAGAGACAAAGAAGACATATCCCTGAACCTAGGACCAGAAAACCAATCAAGGACTATCGATAGGTCCCATACAGGGCTGATCCGCCTCGAAGGAGGACAGATCCTGTCCACACCTGCTAAGAAGCACTGGACCAGTAGATGAGCACCCAGAAGAGCACCGTCCACAGCTAGGAACCCTGGTTTGGTTTCCCGTGCCCCCGAAACCCCTGCTTGCCCGATGGCTGCTGGGATTTCCCGCCAGGCTTCCTGGGACCCTTACCCCTGCCCCCAGCCTGATGCAAGTTAGCAAGCATCCAGGCCGGTTTCCCTGTCGGCGCGGAGGAATGAGCAGGGGGCAAGTTGGACAACCGCGCGCGCTTGACGTCTGGATCCTGGACGGTGAGAACCTTGGAGGTCTCCCGGCAGGTCGTTACAACGTCCGTGGTGTCCCTAAGCACCTGTTGAGCCCCCGGGAAGAGCGTGGAGCCCACCCGGAAAGGAAGGTTCAGCAGGGACTGCTGGGTTGAGGGCATCCATGTTGACACCGACAACCACAGCCTGCGCATACCCACTACTGTGCTCATCATCTGGTTTGCGGAGCTCAGAATGGAGTCGCGCGCCAGATGACCTCCAACCGCGGTGAGCTGACCGAGGAGCTCCGAGGAAGCATTTCCAGGGATCTCCACCTTCGCTGCAAGCTGGTCCTGCAATGAGGCCAGGTATGCCTGGTGTACAGCAACCTGAAGCTGTTGTGCGGCGTTACGGTACTGATCCTCAAAGGACCAGTACGCCGACTTCAGCTCAGATGCCTGACCAGTGAAGGGTGCGACCTTAGGTAAACACGCAATCCCCTACTGTAGGAATATCGAAAAGACCTTCCTCCCCCAGCTGGTACCGCTTGGTAAGATAGCCAAGATCTGCCAAGGAACGCGAACCAGCTAGGAGGGGATCGATCACTTCTTCTAAGAGTGAGGGCAAAACACGGAGCCCCGCTACGGGAACCTTGCTCTTAGCGAAGGCTTCCCCTTATAGGCGGTAGTCCGATTCCTCGGCCTCGGGGACCGGGGCAGCTACACCAGGGATAGCCTCCGAGATTAAGCCTCGGAGGTTCCTGATAGCAGCGGCAGCTGATATAGTGACCGAGTCCTCCCGAACCTCATCCAGGTCCATGAACTCCACCCCTGATCGCTCCGAGAGGCTGGAGCCAACCTCAGAGTCCACAAGGGAAGAGTCACGGAAGCAGACGAAGGGTCTGGAGAAAACGTCAGCTGCCGCCGGCTGTCCCGAACCCCCAACTCGAGGAGCAGACTCAAGCAGGTCCCCCGCGACCTGGGTCACGGGGGTGCTCGTGAGTCCCGCGTGCGACCCGGACTGCACCGTCACTGGGACGGCGGTCACGGCGCAAGGGGCAGGGGGAAGAAGCCACTGGTGCTGTAGCACAGGAGGCGCTCCGTACCCTGAGGCGGAAGCGGGGCCAGCTGTCTCCCAGGAGGAACCTGACCGGCGTCAGGTGTCTGGGAGAGCTGGGTGCTTGTGGTGGCCTGGGGCTCCATACTCGTCAGGGCTAGGATTAGGACTGTTCTCCGACTGAAGACCCCTGCCCTTCCTCGACGGAATCGGCCTCGGATGACGAATCATCGAGGCTCGATTAAGTCGAAGAACATGAGGCCGGGGCCGAAGCCTTAGCAACCTTAACCTTATTAACCTTAGACTGTTTAGAGGGGGGGTCTAGCTTAACAATGTCCTTCCTCTCCGTCAAGGCTTTAGCGTAGAACTTGAGATCTCTGTCTCGACGAGCTCGGGCCTTAGGGGTGAAGGCCTGGCAAATGTCGCACTTGAGAGGGTGATGAAAATCCTGTGCCAGGCATTTGAGGCACTCATCATGACCGTCGGCCATAGCCCGCAGGGCTTGAACGGCTAGAAACAAAATAGAACCGGGTAGTGAGGTCACATGTGTATATATATATAATCTTTAAATATATATATACGTAATACATGGGGAAATGCAATGTTTTATGTGTAAACATGCATGCATAACATAAGCAGAGGCGAATGGCAAAATGCGAAGTACAATGTAAACAAGCATGGTCACACCCCTAACTTTCCCTGAAACAAATAGAACATCTAATGTGACTAAATTGCTTGAAGGCCAGAGGGCGATTCATAATACGTACGGAAATCGAATCTAAAACCCCCAAAATGATATAATAAACACGTGGAAAGCCCAGATCTAACCAAAAATCCACGATCAAAACACATCGATCGAAGAAAATGGCCGCCATCTTGGGTCGACTTTCCCGCCATGTGCGCGAAAGCAAGTTACAATAAACACGAAATTACTACTTAAAACGTGAAGCCATTCGACCCTACTGTAAAAATGTAGAAGTTACCATGCACATACCACTGTCTTTGGGCCATTTTCTTAGAGATCAGTAGAAAACTCAGACAAAACTATCGGAGAAAAACTTTGTGCGTCCTTTCCTGGAAATGACAGATTGAAAAGTGGTGAGAATAGAGTTATCTGCCCTTGGCTGCATAGCAACCACTAGGGAGAGAGGCTCAAATCGATTAAAAAATTGATTAAAAACTAACAAACTAAAAAACTCAAAAAACGTACTTTGGGTCACCCAAAGTACGTTTTTTTAGTTTTTTAGTTTTTAATCAATTTTTTATGTGGAAAAAAATAGTTACAACCTGTCGTATACCTAAAATCAGAGATTTTATGCAATAAGTACCCCAAGGAGGATCCCTTCTGAAAAAGAATTAATATGTGAATCTTCTTAGCTTATAACTCAAGAAAAAATAATCAGGATCTGCCAGCATCAGCAAAATCAATAACCATTTGAAAATGTCAAGGTCATAGCCATTATTCAATGTTGTTGCTTATGTCAGGAGCATCAGATTTATAAAGGAGAATATTAGAGAAAAACTTTGTTTTAACATGTTCAACAGTATTGTTTAAGACAAAGTGTGTCAACAAAATTATTAAAATGCGATATTTTATGTAGAAACGTTGAAAATACTTTATCGGTGCGATGTCGTTTTCCGGAAATCCCAGAGAGTTAATCAGGCTGGCAGCAGTCACGTGATATGACGTCAAAGATGCTCTCACCCACGCTGGCAACCAATATGCAGTGGTATACATTTTTCTACGCTCGTAGTATTGTTATGGCTTCCTCGTATAGCGATGGCAGCGTTGATTTTCAACCATCTGACATAAATAACATCCGTCCTTATCAGTATGAACCATTTGTGAATCAAAATTGAGCGGAACACCAGGAATCAAGTGAGGATGAACTGTCAGATGTCAACAGTGAGAGAGTTGGAAATACAGATTCGTACAGAAGGACTGGCAAACTGTAAAGTTTAAATTTCAAAATTAGTAGTGGTTTATGCCGTACATTAAATAGTTATTGTTTACATGTAGATTACATGGGTGTCAACAACATATATGATGATAGTTTATTAAAATCCGTTACTACAAATTATATTTCCTTTATTAGTATATACCGCTGAAGTAAACAGTTACACAGGACAAAATGTACCATCTTGATTCTCGATTATTCAAATCATGTTTGCTATAAAAACGTATTGATATTAAATATTATTATGTAGATCTAATGTCCAAACCACCGTTAAATCCTAATCAAAGACAGTAGGATTTTCATATAGCTAAGTGAGAGATTTGGCAGTCACTTAAAACTTAAAGCTTAAATAAACTAGGTGGCACGGTGAACCAATAAATGAGTATGTGTTCAGTAACTACTGACTTTATACTAACAGCTCGGTCTTTCACTTTCAGTCACTTTCTATGTGTGCTTTCTACTAGTTTTATTCAACTTGAGTTGTTAGACAGTTACGTGTTCCTATCACAAGTACGCAAACCAAGCACCCAAACAAGGATTGAACACTAAAACTAATCATTTTTGCAATAATCACTTGTTGTGAACATATTGTGAACATATACAATCAGTTGAAATGCATTTTTTAGTAAATATATCAGAAGAAAAGACAGAATCCAACATAGGCGTAGGAAGGGTTCAAAAGTTTGGGACAAGATTTAGAATTTAGTAAGTGGGGTGGTGGGGTGTAATATAAGTGACAGATATCCTTTTAGCATTGAATATTACTATAGTTTTCAAATGATTTATAACCAGGACATATTTTGGTGTTTGACAATGCCATTTTAGATGGCACGGTGGCCATATTAAATTGAACTTAATCTAGTACAGTTATTAGTCAATGACAAATAATTACACAACCGTGTACCACGTTTCACAGTCAGAGCAAGGCCTACACACTCCTATCCTCTGTTATCCAGGGTTTTATATATGCTCTGTTATTCTACGCTGGAGGTTACCGGAGCATATATAAAACCCTGGGTAAACGAGGAAGTCACATCTCCTAAGACGTCATTTATAAGTTATATCCTTATAAAAGGACTGTTTATTACGAGTACTCTAAGACTAACTATAACTTATTTATAAAACTGTTTTAATTTAACGGCTCAAAATGCTCTGAACATATTTAGACAGATTCCGACAGTTTTCGGTCCTTCTTTCCTCATTGACACTATCCAAACCTTTCGTCGTGCTGCATCTGTCTTTCCACTTGGAAATTAAAAATATTAAAAAACCTTCTGTCCAGGCTTTGATGAATTATTGCACACCAACGCTGCACAATATACCATATCAAGCCCGAAACTATCCGAATTCTATGTATTCAACCGATTCTTAATCTACACTTATGCTTTCCCTTTCTCTGTGCTCAAGACTAAGGCGGGCTGTAGAGCATCTTAGCCTAAACAGCCTAAACCTGCCGAAGGCTACCGGCAAATATGTATACGCGCACAGCCAACAGTCGCTGCGGTTGTTATATCGCGTAATTTAATAGTATATTATTCCATATTATTTTCGGGGGAATATGTTTTTAAAAAGTATATTTTATTGTAACAGAATATAATCTTTACAAATATTCTCCTTTAGCTATAGAAAGAAGGGTATTTATTGTTTGAAATTTAAATCTAGATGAAGACAGTTGACTCTGTTGTCACCTGACATAAGTTTCAAGGACACTGAGAGCTATGACAACATCTCAAGAAGAGGATTTTGTTCACATTTGGTATCAAGACATCATGGTGTCACTCAAAACAATTTTGGTGACTTCAGAAACATGTAAGTTAAAAGTTCAAAGCAAGGGTAGGAGTGATATCTTAAAAACCAGTTGGATACCAAAGTGTATAGAAGGGTTCCATCAAAAGCTAGTTACCTTTCCAAGGTCTTGGTACAGACTATATGTTATCTGCACAAAGTTTGAAAACTAACAGCCAGATTAAAACAATTCATTGGATTGTTTTATATTCTGTTTCAGGGGTGTTTATGGTTCATTTATATTCAGGTATTCGACATGTGGCAGGGAATACTAGCCATGTGATGAATTCTCAAATATTATCTTCACAGATAAAACATGTCACTGATTTTATTTTCTTTGATAAAGAAACAGATCCTTAGACTGTCTCCACATCAAACTTCAAAGTGCAAATCTCCTACTCAATGTAAGTCTCAAACCTTCAGTTATAACCTGGTAGGCGACCAGTATCTCTCACTTGATGTTAAATCTCATAATACATCTTAACATTGACTTTCATCATGGGGGTGAGATATTCCTGAAAACTGATTAAAGCATCAAATTACATTAATTTCTGATAATCTGTTCATCATCGCTAATATATTCTTCACAACTAATCTTTACCTGACAAATAGACCCATGCTATAAACATGTTTTGATAAAACTTTATCTGCATAGATAGGCTATACAGCAGGCTATAGAGCAGTTGACTTGCAGAGGAAAAACACATTTCCACCTAGGTTGTCAATCAAACCAACATTATCTGCGCAGTTGGCACATGTCTGTAGCGGCCACACGTATCGTATATATCACTGTCGTACATTTCAGCATAAAAACATTGGACAACAATCTCTTCTTCTCATTTCTGCTCTCTTCTGTCATATTCAAATAAGATTTTTGTTTTTAAAATGGGTAAGTTTAGTGACTGACGGCTCCTGGGAGACATCTGAAATGAAAAGCAAACACTCATGCATCATGCTCTTTGACAAGCAATAGCTTTACCTATTAAGTTAAAATGTGAAATTCCACCTTTTTGGGGGTAAAAAATAACTGGGAAAAGTTTTTGCATGCAATTTGCAATTGGGAAGTTGATAGATTACCCTCTGAGTAACACTTGTATTTTAAGAATTTTAAATTAAATTTTAAAGTTGTTTTTTTGGCACCTAAACAAAATAGTACATCAATTCATTAAGTTGAGATATGTCTCATTTGCAGAAAGATATTATTCCATTTTCATTTTTGACAGAAGACAAAAATAGAGTTTCGCTTATACCCATTAGAGATGAAGTCATATCTAAATAAACATTCTAAATGGAGAAGATCATCTGTGAAATACATCTCATAATTATTTTACTTAAATGAGAACGTAACTGTCTTGATGATTAGTGGAAGACAGCAGACAAAAATCAGAGATATTTTCCCACTTTTTTGCATAGCTGTTTTATACAATTAACTTTAAAATATATCTTGAACTATTAGCATCTCTGTTTGACTTACTGAGTTATACATGCTGCAGACTGTAAGCTGTGAATATTGAACTGGACAAAAGAAAGACTCAAGTCAAATTATATTTGTTGCAAGTTTCATTACCATGGCAATCTATTTGGCTTCCATTTCTATAGACAAAACAGAAAGTAATGTAACCAAGCATTTCCTGAAATACCTACTGTATCATATGTTTTTGTTTTAAATGATGAATTTCTTTAGAAATAGATACAATTAAGTAAATATTGAAAAGAAAACCAAGAATAATTGGGATTTAAGATTAAACGCAAAAATTTTGACTTTCTTCTGAGAAGAAAAATATAATGAATCATTTATTGAAATACTGTTACATTTTATTTCTTAAATGACAAATTCGTGAGAAATAGATACTCTTGTTAGCCCTTTGGAAAAATAACTCCAGAGAAAATAGAAGTCAAGAAGTCTGTCAAATTCAAGACTACTTTCTCAGAAGATTTTCACACTATGTTTAAGAAAATATCTAATCTGAAAGCTGTGAGACAGTCTACATAGACTAGACCAATAGGAGGTTCAATATGGCTAGTCGTAGTTGAATAATGTGAACCATCTCCTGTATTTTAAGTGACATGTTGAACAAGGGACTTAACTCCCAATGTCTTCCTGAAGAATGGATGGGGCCAATTTCGCATCCAACCCTAATCCATCCTGTCCTGGACCTGTCATTACCTTATCAGAATATCCGTGCAGAAAAACAGGATGATTGGAACGCAACACCTTCCGAGATTAAAGTATTGCAAAGTGACGGACGTTGTGGACAGGACAATGAATAATATCATTATTTGGTCACGGTCTGTTTGATCCACATCATGTTCAGACATTTTCAAACTTTCTTGTCCTTCTCATGGTCCCCTAACTCATTATTTTTTCTTTATCAAACTCTACTTGGTGTTGTCTGCATTGTCTTAGATATTAAGTTCTTATAAAGGAGCAGTAAGACAAGAGAATCTTTGTGCAGATGAAATGTTTAGTTTATGTTATATATGTTATGTTAAATGTTGAATTTTAATTATAGCATGCTTCAATACCATATTACCTTTAATAAGTTTTGGTGTCTCCAATAATCAAGGGGCCATGAAAAAAACACAGAAATATAACAACTGTTCAAGAAATAGGTGATGGGTCTCCATTTAGTGACGAAAATCTCATATAGTGCCACGTATTCTGCAATGGAGTTTTCTTATTTAATATCAAAGGAAGATATATACCATATAGCGCATATATATACATACAGCATATATGTTATGTATATAAATATATATGGAAGATGTACATGTATTTGAATTTAAACAGAAGCTTCAAATGTATAATACCATATTTCCTCTAATAAAGGCCTAATTCTCTAATCAGAGATTGGCCTCTAGTTAGCAAGTTGCCTCTAAACAGCGCCGGGGGTAAAGCAACTGTTCAAGAAATTAACACCACGTCACTGTCAAGTGCCTAACATAAGTGCCAGGATTGATGTTATGAAGGCCTTGGTTATATAGGACATCAACATCTACATAATCATCTTCAAGTTATTGACTGAATCCTATATTCATTTTAAGTTGAGGATCTACTGATAAAATATGTATGTAGGACTTATCTTCCAAGTTCCAAGATACAATGCCTATTAGTCTGTCATCCATACCCTAGAGAAAAATAAATGTTAGTCTAAATGCCTGATTAATACCCTTGTTAATCATATCACTGGAACGACTGAAAGAACAGAAACCATTTTCTGTAGTAGAATTGGTAACCCTGAACACTTTGTATCTTAGATTGTGTCAACAGAATACTTTCACATTGAATAAAATTATTGTTTTCGTCATCACCCTGCTTCAGATCTCATGTTCAGCTTAAAAGCAATAAACCAAATTGTCCAAAAAATTTCCTCCCATGTCATACACCAGTTCTCACTTAAAATTATCATTCAAGGGCTGGATTTATTGCTTTAAAGGCTTTTTAAGGCTTTTAATTTTCTTTCTACCACAGGTATGCCCAGATGAATACCCTCTCCTCAACATAGGTACCCCGGTACCAGATAAGAGATACCCAATATAATCTACCCAACTATAATTGTCTACCTGTATAATTGTCTACCTGCTGTCATCATACAAATTTGGTTGTCTGACTTCCATCAGAAGCTTCTAAATTTAATAATGCATTTGTCATAAATGTCTTTTCCACAACCCTGTCTACAGGTATTGTTTAATATGGAACTAAGGTATCTGAAGATGACATGTTTGTTGAGGAATTATATATAATTGCTATAATTAGACATTTCTTCTGAGTACAATAATGCATAATCCTCCATCAACAAAAACTATCTATAATAAATGTAACATGTAAGCAAATGATATCCTGTCTCCACAGTAATATTTTGAAAATTCCACTTCCCAATTCCTCCCAATGATACCCTCTTGAAAGTTTCAATATTTGTTCATTATTTTCCCAGAGTTTACTCATCCAAAACTACAAATCATTTCAAAGAATATTTTTGCCTCAATGTCCTATTGAATTTCAAAACAATTATTCCTCATTTCAGAACCGTTTAGCAGAATCCCTGTATGTTAAAGAAACTGGGAAGATTTGTCAACATCTCATCCTGACCCAAGAAGCTTCTCACACTATACACTATACAACTCGTCAACCACCCGCCTAGAGGGAAGTAAGTAACCCTTATGTCCCCTAACTGCAGGCTGGTTTGTTGATGGCCACACGGATAGAAGGAGCAGATACCCATCAATATCAGGTTGCCTCACCTGTCATACAGCTCACAAACCTGTGACAAGCCTATAAAATAGAGCCCATATAAACATGTCTGAGGAGACCTGGGTGACTGTTAAGTGACACCCGATATTCTTGTGTCAGTGACAAGCATAGGCATCGCTAAGTAATGGGTGTTAGTGTAATGCCAACACAGGGAAGACCAGCCTATAGATCAGCGGACACACCGCTATAGATCATGATAATGCTTGCTTTCTGACGGCACAGGACTAGGGGGAGATTACCCTGCTGTTTAAGATGGCCAGATACATGAATATAGACCAATCTATCAGGTCCAACCAAATACCCTCCTTTCAGAACATGACAAGGGGATCAGTGTGTCTAATACAGGAGGTGTGGGGACAGGGAGCGATATCTGGGGGACCCCCGTTGGTCACATGGGCTCTTCTTACACTGCCTCCTTCTGACAAGATTTACAAATCACCCTGTATTTATTACACGGACCCCTTTGATCACCCCTCCTCCATTAATCAAGAAGATAAAGTGGGGATATATTTGTTAGTGGAAACCCTTTTCGCAGCAGTATTAGGCTTGTTTTTCATATCTAACTCACTTCAGAGTCTGTGCTCTGGTATTTTGTGTTAACTTATACTTAAATAAGTGTCACTGTGGTATTTTGGAATAATATATTGCTTTCATTATTTTGAAAAGGTTTTTGAATATAGTTTGCATATTTAATGTTATGGTTTATCTCTTTGGCATTTAAATTTGTATAGATTGATTTATTTCAACTTTTATTAAGTTTATATAGAAGCCTTTTTTCTTAATCAACTTATGGACTTACTTTTGGTTATAAATACAGTATGGATTGATTGGCATTGATAAATTTATGTATAACGTTTAGATGTCATTTCAATTTTGTATGATATGTATGATATACATGTATGGATTATGTATACTTTATAAAGCAACACTCTCATTTCACAATAATCATCTAGAAAAAAATCTACCATGGAGCAAAACCATGACAATCCAATGTATATTTTTATACATAACATTAGCATAGCTGGTTTATGTTTTTTTTACTTCAGTTTACTACATCATGATCTACTCCTTGCTTTCTGTGGTTTCTATAACATCTAAGTTTCCATAATCATCGACCAAAATCACTTCATGATTATATACATATTGAAGAAGGTGAGGTGTGATTTTTTTGTCAGTTTTATGTTATTTTCAAGATTGTTTTACTACTGTATCGGACCGAGCTATGTTTTATTTGAATTTGAATATATGCAGGAATAAAGCCTGAAATACCAATCAGCTACATGCATTGCAGTGAAACCTGTAAGCATTTGATTGAACTTGCACCTACTGCAGATAAAGTTGGCAAGGTTCTATCTTGATTCAAATCCAAAATCTTCCGGTATTCTTGATTCAATTAAAGCAGAAAATACCAACATATCTGGAAGTATGATCTAGGCATTCCAGTAAATACTATAAGAACTCATACCATACGTTGTTGTAATAAAAAGCCATTTGAAATATTGCACTACTTTTGTGAATATTGAACATAAGAACAGATTTTCCCTCAGATATCTCATATTCCATCAAATAAAATCAAGTTGCATGAAAGTTTACCATTAACTCTCCATTTTCAGTGAACAAAATAAATTAAATTTTCCAATTGTATGCTATACAATCTTTATAAAAGCGATTTATGACTTTCAGTATTAATATGTACTGTTACCTATATAATCTGACAAGTTTTAATGAGACGTTTGCCATGAATCACATCTAACTATTGTAGAAACGTAAGAAAAGTCCTGAGAAAAAAGGTTGAGTGTCATCTGTGTATGAAGAAAGGGAAGCAACTACGAGAGAAGAGTTCTCTGTTAAGATGCTGTACAATTTGTTGAAAATATAGAATTTGTTCTGAGTATTGACATGGGTTTCAATGGTGTTTTACTTTCTAAATATATAGAATTTATTAAAATTATCTTCATGAATTTTATTGGTGTTTCATTTGGTAAAAATATATACAATTTCTGAAAACAATATTTCAAGCATTTCTTTCTTTAACACCTCTGATGTCAACATTCTAGTTAATAAGGTCATAATATTTTATAATCATATCATACTTATTGTAAAAAAAATATAAACCTAACATATAAAATGTTCAATTGACTTATTCTTGGTAACTCACACCATGCACAAAACTGCTGTCAATATCAGATTATGTTTGAACTTAATTTTATGGTTTTAAGATCTTGGAATAGACGAATATTCTTCTACTTGAAAATGTATACATAACAAACATAGTCAATCAATAACCCACAGATGCAATAGTCATATAGTTAGAGAGGCACTGTCAGTCTAAAATGGGAAAGTCAAGCACTTTAAGTCAAGTGCCATGACTCTCAAAATATTAATCAAATTTACCAAAACTTACAATATGTGCATCACTAATGCATATCCATGAGCTTCAGAAAGCTTTAAGAGCACTGTGAGAAACAATGATTTCAGAAGACAGGTACCCCTTGTTTGGATTTGCAGTCAGAGTGTGCCACAAATTTTTTTTATCACTTCAAGGTTTGAGAATGATATCGATAGTCAAAAATAAAAAATACTTGAATAACTCTTTGTTTGGACTTCAAATGATTTCTGAAGAAACAAATGAAAATAAAGGAGAAATACCACATTTACGTGTACTTCTTTAAAAAGCACTTATGCAGTCGATACATATTTCCTCAAGGATAAATCCAATAATGACTACCCCTCTGACTGTTTTGACTTATATATCATATTAATATCATAACTGATGATCCTAATTGATGATGATGAATGCATTATGACTGACACTTTGGTTTCAATAACATCCATTAACCCCATCTTTGATAGGATACTGATCTTGACAGCACTAAACAGTGCTGGACAGAAACTGTGCATTCAGAAATTGATCTATCGCCTGACCAACCTCTATCAAAAGAACCCATTTGGGACACAAATATTTTGTTCATTAGATGAAATGTGATCCAATCAATATAAAGTGACACAGAATGTCATGACTAATTCAAATTACTTGATTAATCAAGACACACAAGACTCTGACAAATATAAAAGATCATATACACTGAATCTAACAAATAAGTAAATTCACGTTTTGCATTATATTCTGACCTACTGCTTTATTAGTGTAGTTGCTCCTCTAATAAGATAGTCATCATGTTTTTCCTTTTAAACAAAATCACAGATTTGTAACTATAGTAAAACACGGATATAGCGAATACGGATATATCAAACAAACGGATATAACAAACAAATTTATAAGGCAAAAGCCCTTTATAATATGCAAAATGCGAATAACGAACAGTAGATATAGCGAACTGAATTCTTTGGTACCTTGGTGTTCATTATATCGTTATATCCGTGTTCTACTGTATTGCTAGAAATATGCTGACATGATATAAATTTAATTGAACCAAAAATACATAATGGCACTAAATTTCAAAATATTGAAACATGTTTCCGTTCAGTAACTGTATATTTGTAAAATTTGAAATTGAAATACTAGAGTACAATCTTATCTTTGTAAAATAAGCGTTCAAACTTGTGAATTAAACTATTATATCTTATTTCCAAAGTTAGCCCCTTTATAATTTGCTGAATGAGTGCTTTTCAGAAGCATCTTAGCAACATCTTAGTGGACGTCAATCATGTCCATTGCAAGCCTATCATCCATCCATTTACTTGTCGGTCAGCTAATTGCTATTGACAGCTCTAAGTCCACTTGAGTGCTATAATGACCTTTGGGGATTGGGAGGTGTTCCCCTGACCAGGAAAATGACCACAGACTGATTGATGGTCAACCAAGCTTTGACCATTACTTGCCCACCATCATGGCCGCCTGTCAATCAAGGCAGCATCAATAGTAGGGATTATGGAAACTTGACATCTGTATTAAATGAATTAAATACTGAGCTTGGTCCTAAGATTATTAATTATATTAAGGGATTTGTCACTCTGTCGCAGATTCTTAATGCTTTTGTTAGCGGAGCTCTAGATCAAGTTGGAGGGTAAGTATGCCATAATCAAAGGATCCATGTTCTCTATTTCATTTCAAAACCAATATCTGTCGAGGATAATGAAACAGATTTTAGTGATATAGATTGAATATGATTTTGTGAACATTTCGTGTGAAATTAAAAATATCCCTCTAACTCAAAGTTCCTATGACAAATTTTCCTCAACTCTCTTTATTCAAAGTTATTGAGAAGTTCAATGGATATACATCTTCTTCATTGCGAGTGTGACATTTTAATGTAGGTGCTTACACCCTTATCAAAAGATGTTTCTCAACTGTCATTTATAATTAAAAAGAATTTTTATGTTACAATTAATTATTTTCAATTCAAAATTTGTTGGTATTGATACATTCCATGTCTGGATTTTGATATAAGAAACGTAAATCGCACCTTTTCAAGCTTGAAATATAACATTAACTTAAACTTTTTATATCTTTTTATATAAATTCACCAGTCTCTCCCTGAATATATTCAAACCATGTTAGTCTACATACTCTTGAAAACTCTCTTGGAGAGTTCAAGTCCAAGTGAATATATAAACCTGTGGTCAGAGCTGTTCTAGCCCTGATGGAAGCCCCACAAAGTGCACACAGTACTACAGCCGGAGGCAATGAGTATTGGATTAGAAGCTGGCCTACGTGTGGTCTAAGTAGCATACAGTCAGACACCGATTAGGAGGCATCGTCATGGACAACACCGTACATTCATCACCTGCAGCGTCAATTACTACCTGTCAATCAAAGCTGTCACTCACTCTCCTTACGGCAACCATCAATATCCGTCAGGAAAGTAGTATGCTTAGAAAAGTGGTATCAGCTATCAGCAGTGTTAGAAATACACACTGAGGATGGTAGCTTTTCATCTGGACTGCAATTTCTTTACAGTTTTGTCTATTTTTTGTTCAACAACTGATAAAATTATCAATAGGTTCAATACCTTGTCCTCTACAGACTTGTATCGCTGTAAGCAAAGTAGTGTCAGTAGCTAAGCATTTCAAATAGCTGACAAACCAAAACTGCCAACTCATCTACCCTTGCAATTATTTATACAGCTGTTAGGAAAGTAGTTTTAGAATTAGGTTAGTCCAAGAGTGGTAACAGTTTTGTTTTTTTATTTATAATTACTGTTGATCTTACTGTCGAGGTCAAGGTGGCTGAGTAGATAAGCTGTGCAGACATTCCGTGCTGGTGATTGGTGTTCTGGTGTTGGTGTTCTGGTGTTGGTTCGAATCCTGCAATAAATTCTACCAAAAGAGTACAAAAATCTGTTTCATTGCTAATAGTGTTATCCCAAAGAACAAAGTTAATTACCGGTACAATTGTTCAAATTTTGAACCCTACACTTTCAGCCAGTTACTTTTGAAGCATACATAAAAACACACAAAATTATAGAAATAAATCAGTGAAGTAGCTCCAGCAGTGATTAATGTAAGATGTGGGTAGGTAAATTTTTATTTTGGCTGATAACTTTTTTTTAAATCAGTTATTTTTATTGACAAATTACACTTTCACCAGGCTACTTTTCAAGCTTACTTTACACACTTGCAGCAGTCCTTAGGAAACTAGTATGAGGCAATATTGGCTCTCAGATGGCTTTGAGGGATCACGCTTTGATGTTTGTTTAGAAAAGATTAAGGCGAGGCAATAACTGACAATCAATATATTGATTTGAATATGGCTTTAGTCTGAGATCCTTTACACGAATACGTCTTTCCTCGTACACATGTTTGTTTGTTTAGAGATTATCTTTAATCCGCTTGTTATCCGCCTGACAATCATGGACAGCTTTCACACATCTATGATCATGTTTTACATTCTTTGTGGATTTAGATCAATACTTTCTGTCAATTTTGCTATCGGCCATGCAGACGTTCTATGGAATGTCTTTTAAGTTTCTTTTTAAATATGACAGTTTTACATGATTAAGTGTTGCAGCTTAAATGACTCCAGTATTTTAAGCAGTATTAACAGAATTAAATTCTGACCTGCAATGTTTGGTTTGAATACAATGATTTGTAATGTTTTCTTGGAGATACCAACACATTGATGTTGACGCTTATAGTTATTTTCAGTTCATTCCCATGCCTTAATTCATGTATTATAAAACAAAGTAACAATGTGCCATTTGTAATCATGCAAGTTCATATTAAAATAATGCTGGCTAACAAATATACAAATACATATATTTAAAGTTGATTGAATCAGAATCCAATAGACAAGACCTCAGTCTCTACCACTTGTTTACATGTTTATAGTTATATATTTTGCAGTATTAGATTTTAATATTGTAAATATCTGAAATGTTCATGAAAACAATGAGATCATCTTCCTTTTAACTATCAAAATCAATGATAACTGATTGTATACTCTGATATGTGTATCCATAGATGTAATATTATGTGGAACCTTAATGAAAATACTGAATGAAAAGTGAATGAATTAGATAAACTGGTGAGAGACTTTGGAAAAACAATTTCAGAGAATATGTAAATATACATGTTAGGAAAATTAAGAGTTTGGAATCTTGCCATAAAAATTCATATACACGAAAGATCCTTTTAAAATTGTATTATAACATCTTCTTTCTGAGATGTTACAAAGTGTTACATGAAACCATCTGTTATTTCAGGTACCTATTTGTACAGTTGGGTGAACTGAGTGCAATGTGGATGAAGTGCCTTGCCCAAGGACACAACATAGTGAAAGACCAAGGTAACAAATGTTAGGTGCCTCCACTGGGATTCAAACCAGGGTCTTTCGTGTTAGAGGCCAGCATGCTAACGACTACACCACTGTGTTTGTCAATATTTATTTATATTGAATCAGAGCATGAAAGCCAGTCTATATCATCTGAAGCAGAGGAATTTATCAGAAATGGACAAGGAAGATGGTGAAGATGATGCTTCTAAAAAAAAAAAAAATGTTTTCTAGTTTCACCAAGGCTCCTCTCCAACAGTATTACAAAGCCTTAAAGTCAGTCTTTGAACCCTGAAGTTCTCTTCAGGTGAGAAGTTCATCTGAAATTAAAACAATATGAAAAGCAAGTCCAGAATGAAGATCCTCTTCAATATTTGATCAGCGACAAGGGTATAATCCAAGGTGAGGAGGTTAACTGAAATCAGACCAGGAGGATGATGATGTTCAAGAGGAAGTTTGTTAATTGTGAAGGTTGAGGAGACACCTCCAACTGTCCAGGACAATGACCGCTGTCCAGTTCTCCTTATGTCCAGTCAGTTAGTACAATAGAAGCTGTCAGCACCCGGTAGGGGATCCTTCTCCAGTGTCCACAAGAACACAACTCTGGACAGAAGTGGATTTGCTGCTCACTTTACTCCAGGGATAATTGAATGTGGCAGCTACAAGGCCTCCAGCAATACCAGCCATATTTCCATCCACTTAACCATGCGAGTTACCCAAATGATTGAAATAGCATGGTGTGATACACAAATAGGACAATGCAGGGCCACGGGCAACCATTTTGCTTCATCATTTAGTGACCACCTTCATTGGTCACCCCTGGTCATCGAGGCTGAAGAGCGCCAGCTCATTATTTCTTTAATATGGAATTGAAGGACCAAATGTAGTCAGAGCCTCAGGCCATGGGGCAATTAGATTGGAGGATGTACTAAACCATCTGCAGAGAGGTTCCTTGTTCAGTCAAGGAGGAGATGCTGTGAACATCAAATTGCTTGTGTTGGGAGTGAAGGAGAGAATCTTCAGTTTTGAAAGTCAAAATGGCACGAAAAGGTATACTAGAATTATGAATATTAAACCATTAATAAAGAAATGTTTTATGTCACAATGTTTTTCATTCTAAGTTACCTAATGTGATCAAAAAGAAAACAATGTTACATTTGTTTACTATCTAAATAGCATGTATTTCTTACACTTTGACAAATATTAACACACAAGTAATAGATTTTCATGTCAAAGAGAATGTGTTTCTCTATTTTTTAAAGAGCTTGATCATGCCTGTCATATATTGCCACAAAATCATTCTGATTATGACAGCACTTGAAAATCTATTATTATTTGAAATAAATAAATGTTAAAATGTAAAAATATTGTTTTCCTTCATTAAAATTTGTACACAGAATGTTGGTCTGTTATATTTCATATTGTTTTCGTTATATCACTTTTTAATGAAGTAACCATTGTCATGTTTTGTTTTATTTATAAATGTACTTTCAATACAACTAGCTAAATACATGCTAAATTTAAAACCAAGTTATGAATAAATGAAAGGCTATCATCATTACACCTTTATGCTACATCACTGACAGATAATACTATATTTTCATTAATACGATAAAACACTCTGGTGTTTTTTACACCTATTTCCCTTAAGAAAAATTAATCAATTGTATTAATATTTTACCACATTAGAGACCCTTTTGACGAGAACATTTATCAAAGGAGAGACGTATACCTGTCATTAGACTTTCCTCAATGTTTTCATCATAAAATATTTAAACCATGAAATTTGAGAAAAACTAATTTCCTGCCAGAAACATTAATATAAAAAATCTAATCCTTTTTTTCATAAACTGACTGGAGAGTTCATAACAATATCTAATCATGAAAGCATTGATGACAAGTGATAAATCTGAAAGTGTCATTAAACTCGGATCGCGGATTACGGAGATATGAACATATCTTCTGGCTGTCAGAAAGATGAATAGTTTTCTATGGAGCCAATGAGTGGTGGTATTTTATGACAGATTATACTTCCCTACTATACATTAGTTTCCGCCAGAACTAAAATGACAAAATATCAAATGTTTGAATTGAATTTGATGTGTTGAATAGTTGTACGACAGGCAGCATCAAATAACCATTGAACATTGATATATATTCAGATGCTATTTTCTGGACTTATTTTATATTTTGTGAAATTTTAAAATGAATATATAAATGACTTAATCTAATCTTTCTAATTTGTCTCTCTTGATACTAAGAATAAATTATTTAACATGGTCAAACTAGATGAGCGTTTTTGCGGGACACAGCGAAAACAGATCAGCCCCGAAACTTAGGGTCTCGCCTTTCCCTGTTCCGCCTTCTCGTCAGCATCAATAAAATGGGATTTTTTTTAAACAATTTTTTTTTCATTATTCGAGTTATAACTAACAAGTTGAATCATCACTGGGATCTGCACTTTTCTTAAAACCTATTTCTGATTTCAAAATTGGATCAAATGATTAACATGGCCTTATAACCAATATCTCATGACCTTGATCTTTGACCTTCAAGGTAAAAAGATCAATGACCTTTAAAACACATCAAGAAACCTATAATACCATTGTGGCAATGTATCTTAGTAAAACACATCGAGAAACCTATAATACCAATGTGGCAATGTATCTCAGTAAAACACATCGAGAAACCTATAATACCAATGTGGCAATGTATCTCAGTTAAACACATCGAGGAACCTATAATACCATTGTGGCAATGTATCTCAGTAAAACACATCGAGAAACCTATAATACCATTGGGCAATGTATCTTAGTAAAACACATCGAGAAACCTATAAACCATTGTGGCAATGTATCTTAGTAAAACACATCGAGAAACCTATAATACCATTGTGGCAATGTATCTTAGTAAAACACATCGAGAAACCTATAATACCATTGTGGCAATGTATCTTAGTAAAACACATCGAGAAACCTATAATACCATTGTGGCAATGTATCTCAATAAAACACATCGAGGAACCTATAATACCATTGTGGCAATGTATCTCAGTAAAACACATCAACAAACCTATAATACCATTGTGGCAATGTATCTTAGTAAAACACATCAACAAACCTATAATACCATTGTGGCAATGTATCTTAGTAAAACACATTGACAAACCTATAATACCATTGTGGCAATGTATCTTAGTAAAACACATCAAGAAACCTATAATACCATTGTGGCAATGTATCTCAGTAAAACACATCAAGAAACCTATAATACCATTGTGGCAATGTATCTCAGTAAAACACATCAAGAAACCTATAATACCATTGTGGCAATGTATCTCAGTTAAACACATCGAGGAACTTATAATACCATTGTGGCAATGTATCTCAGTAAAACACATCGAGAAACCTATAATACCATTGTGGCAATGTATCTTAGTAAAACACATCGAGAAACCTATAATACCATTGTGGCAATGTATCTTAGTAAAACACATCGAGAAACCTATAATACCATTGTGGCAATGTATCTCAGTAAAACACATCAACAAACCTATAATACCATTGTGGCAATGTATCTTAGTAAAACACATCAAGAAACCTATAATACCATTGTGGCAATGTATCTTAGTAAAACACATCGAGAAACCTATAATACCATTGTGGCAATGTATCTCAGTAAAACACATCGAGGAACCTATAATACCATTGTGGCAATGTATCTCAGTAAAACACATCAACAAACCTATAATACCATTGTGGCAATGTATCTTAGTAAAACAAATCAAAAAACCTATAATACCATTGTGGCAATGTATCTTAGTAAAACACATCGAGAAACCTATAATACCATTGTGGCAATGTATCTTAGTAAAACACATCGAGAAACCTATAATACCATTGTGGCAATGTATCTCAGTAAAACACATTGAGAAACCTATAATACTATTGTGGCAATGTATCTCAGTAAAACACATCAACAAACCTATAATACCATTGTGGCAATGTATCTCAGTAAAACACATCAACAAACCTATAATACCATTGTGGCAATGTATCTCAGTAAAACACATTGAGAAACCTATAATACTATTGTGGCAATGTATCTCAGTAAAACACATCGAGAAACCTATAATACCATTGTGGCAATGTATCTTAGTAAAACACATCGAGAAACCTATAATACCATTGTGGCAATGTATCTTAGTAAAACACATCGAGAAACCTATAATACCATTGTGGCAATGTATCTCAGTAAAACACACCGAGAATCTATAATACCATTGTGGCAATGTATCTTATATAGTAAAAAACATTGAGAACCTATAATACCATTGTGGCAATGTATCTTAGTAAAACACATCGAGAAACCTATAATACCAATGTGGCAATGCATGTTAGTAAAACAAATCAAACACCAAAGCTTTGGCAACATGGTGGCACTGCACTGATTGTCTTAGAAATGAAGCTATTCAAAACTGCTTTTTGATTAGTTCAAATGGAAAATTTGAACCAATCAGTGAGCCTTGTCTTTCATTGTCTTTACCTGTGACTGTCGCCTTATGGAAAGAGCATTAAACAATTGTCAGTGATGTCGTACATGACGTACCTCAAATAATAAAGGTGACCTAGAGGTAAGTACTGTGGAATAAAAGCATTATAAACATTTACAAGTGATATTTATCACTGCCATTTAATGATTAGCATGATGATTATTTATATGATTTATATCTGAATACCTGAAACATTAGTTGTCGGTGAGAAGTCTGTGTGTGTGTATATACAGTATACATGGTCAATAATCTATTCTATACATAGCCTTTCCAGAGACAGCGTTTTTTTACTTAGTTTCACTGTGGAGTCATTAGCCATGCATGCATCAATTTGTGTTGATTTGTGATTTAGCAAAAATTTAGATTCACAAAGATTCAGTGTCAGATTCACTTTTCTTTGTTTGATACAAAGTAACATTTATTTAAAGAAAAAAAGCCATTGGCTCTGTAGCTCAACAGGCTTTACTTGCTAGAGGGTTAACAAATTTACAATATATAATCCACATTGGCCAAGGTGTCTGAACACAAGTATATAGACTTTTAGTTCTGATGAAAAAGACAACAAGAGAATTCACCTTAATGAGCACAGCTTACTCATATACCCCTGCTTTTAAAGGCGCTGTAGCATGTTTTTTTAATATTTTATTTTTTCAAACTGCTTTTTATTATTAAATTCTATACAATATATTGTTATGTTATAGGGTAAAATAGCTCATTACATGACCCGATAAGCCATATCCATTGAAAACGGTTATCTGTTTTGAAAGAAAATGGTGCAACCTATAAAGCGACAGTGGAGGGAACTCTTCAGTGTGAGAGGTTTACATTTATATGTCTCATGCAAATTTGAGAGTTCAGACAGCAAAATGATTGACCACTCTATCATGGTACCATATTTAACACTCTACTTTGAGTGTTTAGGTTTCGCTACATCAGTCAGATCACTTGAACTACCTTCGAGCGGCCATTTTAAAGTGAAAAGGACTTGTATGGCTTAACTGAACAATGTAAATTCATTTTAGAACTCTTGTTATAGAGTCAAGAAGATTATTTAGCCATTTGTAACACTTTTTTACCTTTTCGTGAGATCACTTTATTTCAGTAAGAAAAACGTGCTACAGCGCCTTTAACACTCAAAATAGCAAAAGGACTTCATAGTATAGTCATTTCTATGAGCATACCGCAGCCGTATTATGAAGGCAGAGTATATATGTCTTCATAGTAAAAATCTTCACAGATACGCTTGTAAGACGCTGAGAAAATGTACCTAAAACATGAAAATGAAGGTGTGTACTATATGAAAGGTGGGTGTCGCGTCAGTTGTTATATATCAACTTTCAAACATTTGAAAAATTAGTGTCTGAGAACAGAAAAGTGTGAAAGACGAATTTGAAAAACTGAGAACATTTTCATAAATTATGTAAACGAGGATATGAAACATACAAAATACAGATGTACACATCATAATCTTTATGTGTATCAAGTTTCGTAAAATTTTAATAAGAAGTTTCTGGTAACAGGAGGCCCTTATTTAAGGCCATAGAGTCACCAAATCTACAATTTATAGTCTTCATTGGCCAAGGAGCAAGTTCTCTTGCGCCAGTGGTTCTGAAGAAGTTGAAAAAGCCAAAACTTTATGGATGAAATGATGGATGGACAGACACCATGCCGTGTCATGCGCACATTGGGCTTTCATGCCAGATGAGATAAAAATCATGTAATAAATCTAATTGAAATGTGAACAACATACATTAATATATTTTCTTCTTCAATGAGCATTCTCCATATCATGGTGTCATGACGAGCAGATTATAAAACAATGGCCTGATGGCTAAATTTGTAACAAATTTATTAATTTAATCGAGAACAGAAACCAAAATCATACGATATGATAGACTAAAAACATCAAACTTATATACTTGACATTTGTTTGGGTATGCCTCCGGTCTAGTAATGGTCTAGTCATTATGTAACAGGATTGAATACTGTACAGAAAGAATTTCATTTCAAGAACTTCTTCAAATTTGTTACGCAGATTTATTTTTTACTTTTATAATCAACATTGATATCTATGCAATTGATACAATCTTCATCACATGCAAAAGTATGTATGATACTATTATAATGTATAAGAAGTAAAGCCAATCCCAAGGGTATAAATTCAATGAAGTTTTGTTAAACTTTGCCATTTAAATGGACCGCTTTTAGACTGGCTGCTATTGGCTAACATCAGATATTGAGTCTATGCAGGTCTTTTGTTTCTTTTAACATTTAAGTTGCTGAATTTATCATTATTACTTGCCCGTGGAAGAGGCATACTGCAATGTAATATTTGTACAGCAATATTAAGTTTCAGAAAGATATGATGAACAGTTTTGGAGCTGTTCACCGTAAATGAACCTATCTCTGAACAAAGTCCAAATCAAGCTCGTTTCTATGGAAACGAAAAGAAATATAATTTTCAGAAATCTCAAAATATCAAAAGGCACCACTTCAGTTGGTGGGTAATACACATGCAAAGTTTCAGGAAAATATGATGAACAGTTTTGGAGCTGTGCTCCGGAAACAAACCCATCCATGAACAAAGTCCAAATCCAACATGTTTCTATGAAAACGAAAAGAAAAAAAGAATTCAAAAATTTCAAAATATCAAAAGGCACAACTTCAGTTAGCGGGAAATACACATGGAAAGTTTCAGGAAGATAGGATGAATAGTTTTGGAGGTGCTCCGGAAACAAACCAATGCAATCTCTGAACAAAGTCCAAATCCAACATGTTTCTATGAAAACGAAAAGAAAAAAAAAGAAAAAAAATTTAAAATATCAAAAGGCACCACTTCAGTTAGTGGGTAATACACATGGAAGGTTTCTGAAAGATAGGATGAATAGTTTTGGAGCTCAAGATGGAGCACATGGAAAGTTTCAACCAGATATCATGAACCTTTTCGAGTTCTGCTCCGGAAACGAAATGATTACGGACGGATGGTCATACGGACAGGGCAACGACTATATCCCACGGTGTTACATACCAGTGGGATAATAATAAGACATTGCCCAGTAACCAAATTAAAAATTTATCCAAATTGGTTAAACATTAATCCACATTTATTATAAATGTTATAGAACACTTGGACTGAAAAAAATACCATTCTGACAATATCACCATTTAGGAAATATTGAAAAAAGAGCCTGTTTCTGAAAATCCTATTTCCCATAGGCTCTTCTTCAATATTTGAACAAATTCACAAACAGTGAATTATATATTTTAAATGTAGTTTTCTCCACACTTATTTTTAGGCTGTATGAAATTTGTGTTTTGAAAGCTCAAATGATTAAGACTGATTGTATTACATTGGACATTTAATCATGGTCATCTGCAATACCGCCAGCCCATTATTTAAGTGAGTAGGGTAATGAAATTTAAAAAATAATATTCTCAATCAATCAAAGATCATATTCCCCAAATTTGAGCTTTCTAGCATGATCAAAGTCATTAAAAGGGAGTGCAACTTTAAATTACATCTCTGCCATATCATTATTTTAGTGAGTAGGGTTATGAAATTTACAAAAATAGTCTTCATCAAACAAAGATCATTAACCCTTACGTTGCGTATATATATTTTACCCTTTTTAGCCCCTGTGGCGGAATTTACAGGCTCGCAGCTCGCAGCAGTAGTTTGAGCTTAGGCACTAACGAGCTCTGCTGGCGGAATTTCCAGGCGGCGATTCCGGTACCGTTTTTACGAAATATACCGCATCTACATGGCGAATACGGGCTATATACGGGCGTTGAATACAAATTCAAGTCGCGGCACCCGTACACAAATGGTTGCTTTATACCCGCATCTTCGAATTATTTTTTTACGATTTTTCTTTACTTTTCTATTACTTTGTAAAGATTGTCTTTAATTCGGGCCTTATAACATCATGAATTTGGAGCGCGCTACTGAAATTTTTATATGGACTTGAAGACCAGATGTTTGTCTTTACAATGATATAAAAAATATTAGAATGCGACCTATGGTTATAATTCTATTGTCATCTAAAGTTTGTCTTTATTTCCAGCTTCATGAAATCAAAACTCCTGAGCGCGCATATTGCGAAATTTATATGTGCTTGTAGATAGTTTATTCCTCTTTACAATGACGTAAAAATTATTAGAATACGACTTATGGTTCAGAAAATATAACCAACCAAAGGAGAGTGACGCTACCCCGACAGTACCACGTGAATGGTCCCGACGCGCACCAAGTTACTGGCACTGCTTGGTCCCCCCGGGACTGTGCTAATTACAGTACCGTAACCTCCTCGAGACCTCCTCGAGACCTCCTCGAGGGTGCCAGAGCCGAGCGCGCGTGGAACTAATGGGTACTAATGAGCACAGCATACACTAATCACCGCGGCGAACGCAATACATGTTGCGCGGTGTAAAGTTTGTCTTTATTTCCAGCTTTATAAAATCGTAAATTATTTCGCGCGCATGCGAAGCACGTATGTACTTGAAGACAATTTATTCCTCTTTACAATGATATAAAAATTATTGGAATACGTCAAATGGTTCGCAATATATGAAGAGCGTAAGGAAGGCACCCCCAGTACTTAGAAAATTCATTTTTGAAAAACTAACTTTTTGCGACATCTGGCGCATCATTTGCCGCATGTTTATTTTTCGCTGCGCATATACATATGATACATGGAATTGAAGACAATTTATTGCTCTTTACGATGATGTAAAAAGAAAAAAAATGCGCAACTTCGTTCGGAAGCTATAGCGGGCCAAATGAAGGTACCCTCGGTACTTTGAGGCAACTTTTTGACTATCGCGCATATCGGGGCACGTGCCGCAACTTTAGTTTTTCGTGCGCATGTATAAATTTTATATTGAATCAAAGCCGAATCTTTCCTCTTTACCCCATGTAAGTTTTATGAAAATCGGCCACCCGGTTCAGCATTTATGGGTGTTTTTTATGATGCGGTTCTGGCTGAACTTCCAATGAAAGCTCGCATTCACTTTCTCTGTCTCTTTGATAAAATAAAAAATATTTTATTTGCAATGACATGTATTACAATGATATTACAATGCATTTACGTACAAATATACACAATATTTACCTGCGGTTGTGCGCAGAACAGCTTTAGGGACCTAACAAGGTATGTATATAATGTGTATATACTGGTTGTCCACACTTCGGCTCTCTTTACTTTCAATTTTCTTCTTCTTCATTCCCTTCTTCATTTCTTTCTTTTTCCGTGGCAGTGATGTAAGCCCTGGAATAGTCAGTGGCGGTGTGGTACAGTTTGAAGCATGGTGCGGCGCACAGAGAAACATTACAATCTGTACATTCATAAGAAGACTCTCTGCCTACTCGTTTTTTCTTCCTTGCTGGCCCATTGCCTTCTTCAATCTGTTTTGCGAGGACGGCGCGTTTTGCCTTAGAGCATACCACACACATCCTTGTGACGTTTTTCTTCCTTCCGACAGGCTCAATCTTCGTCGGAAAGTGACGTCCATGAAGACGAGTGACACTCTCGTCGCTCGTGCTCGGCCGACCACGGGGACTTCTGCAAAGTGATGGAACTTGTTCCTTGTCCGCAAATGTTACTATATGTTGCGCCAAAGCCTTCCTGTATTCCCGACTTGTTTTTAGAGGTTTATCTTTGCTGTATTCTTTATAAACGATGTAAGAGTTCAACATGGCAACGTTGAGAACGTGAAACCAAACCCGTTTCCACCACTTCAGGGTCTTCACTCGGAACGGCGTGTACGACAACATCTGGTCGGCCCGATCAACACCTCCCATGTACTTGTTGTACGTTGTTACAATGCGCGGCTTGAGAACTGGTTCCCCTGTTGCCCGGTTCTTCTTCCCTGTTTGTTCAAGTTGTGTATCTTCAACAGTAGACATGAGAAGCACTGATTTTCTATCTTCGTAGCGAAGAACGAGTAGGCCATGGTTGTGAGAAACTGTCATGTCCCCTTGCTTGGCTTTCTTTTTAGGTTTCTTGACTGAATCAGGAAGTCCCTTTCGATTGGCTCTCAACGTCCCCGTGGCACCTATTCCCCGCTCCCACAAATTTATGTACAGATTTGTGGACGAATAGTAGTTGTCCATAAAGATGTGATGCCCCTGTCCAACGTAGTCGTTCACCAAGTCCATGACTACATCATAAGTTTTGCCACCTTCAGAAACCGGTTCATTCGTTTTTCCAGTGTAGAGTTTGAACTTGCAAACGTATCCGTTGTGCGAGTCACACAACATGAAAGCCTTTATCCCATACTTCTTAGGCTTGTCGGGAAGATAAACTTTGAAAGATAAGTTACCTTTCCAGGGCACCATGCCCTCGTCGACTGAAATGTTTTGATGCGGTTTATACACTCTTGAAAAACGGTGAACTATCCGGTTATACAAGTGTCCCAGTTTATTTATTGGTGAAAAGCACGGGGTGTTACGGCCCGGCATCCTCCTGTTGTCAGCCAAGTGTAGGTAGGTTATAAGAAGCCAAAACCTGTCTCGGGGCATGCACTTGGCGAAGAAGGGCGTTGAGGTAACATCACTTGTTGACCAGTAATCAGCAAAGTTTCTCTGCACAACCAATGACATGGCAATTGTCATGGCTACAAATACCTTCATCTCTTCTGCATTAGTGTCTTGCCACTGTTGCATTCTTGAACGGGGTCTTAGAATTTTGTCCTCCATTGCTTGTTTGAAATATCTATTGGTTTCCGTTGCCATATCCTCATAGTCATCATTATGTATAAACAAATTGAAAAAGTCAATAGGTTCAGGGTTCTCAGGAAGTTCTATGAACTGGCGCAACCCAGTTTGACCAGTGAAAGGCAAGTTTACACGTGGCCGCGGACCATCCACCCACTCATCAAACGTCTGTGAATTATCATGATTATATTGTGGTATTTCGGCAAACTCCTCCTCAAAACCACTAAAGTCTTCTTCGGTGGAATAACCGGCGGCTAGAATCTTTCTGGCAATCTCTGTCTCTATATCACTCAGAGCATCTGTGTCACCATGTTCACTATCTATTACAGTGTCCCGATCATATGCATCATCACTGTCTAAACCACTGCTACCATCACTGTCAGTTGACTCCATATCAGAGGCTTCATCAGCATGGATCTCGTTGATGAAGTCGTCGTCGCTTGAAACGGCTTCAAAGCTGCGTGTCCTAGTATGCAACGTCCTAGGCCGTCGCAGGGCCTTGCGTCCACGTCCGCGCAGCATTCTGCTTCAACCTGTAAATGATTGAAAATGCGTTAGATGTATGCAACATATAACATGTGATTAGAGACAATAAACATACAGAGATAATGAATGTGAGCTTCATGGACGTTCATTTGCCAGTTTCAGAACCTCCCGGCGCATCTAGGACGACTGCGCCGCAAGCGCCGACGGCGCCGACGGCTTCTGACATCGCGCCGATTTTTCCGACGCATATGTCAAACGGACCATTTTCTGATTTCCTCGGCGACGTGTAGCACCGGGCGCGAGGCCCGGAAAATAAACTACTATGTCAGGGAAGCTCGGGTTGTCAGTTGCCGAATGACTTCTCTTTTCGAGAAGCAGAGCATCCAAGGAGCGGTCTCTCGAGGCGGAGCCCGGACCCATGGGAGCATACTCCCATGCTCTCCGGGAATTCCCGTCCCCGTCTTCCGCGGCGGACCCCGGATTCAATCGCGGGACAGGTTTCCCATGTTCTCTTTTGAGAACGAGAGACTCCGAGGAACAATCCTATGGGACGAACCCCGGATTCTATTGGGAATGGGTTCCCATGCCCTCTCGACATATATAGCAGAAACCTTCATACCTCGGAATGACACGAACCTTTATTTCAAAGTAGAAAAAAAATAATAATTTGCACAAAAAGTTTGGGGGGTGGCGACCAAAAGCGGGGGGGTCCGCGCACCCCCCGGTAGATATTTATACTTGTGGGTCGGTCCCGAAGATGACGGACCACGCCCATGTTCATGGGAATTTTTTCTCATTATGTCATGGCGAATCCCGTCGGAAATTCCCCTGCTCACGAAAAAACTAATACCTAAAAAAGTAATTGTGATACAAAAGAACTTTGGTAATAAAAGTGGTGAGGAATCAAATTCTCCATCTGCTCAGTTCAGTCCGCTACACATATAAATAATTCTTCAAATCTTATTGAATGAAACGTCTTTTATTCAATAGTGTAAAAGATAAAATAATAAATTCAATTCAAATGGTTTGGAAAGGTGCGCCCTCGCATTTGAATTTTAGAAATAAAAACCTTTCGCAAATGGCATCAGTAACAAAAATGTTCACGCATTTTTAGAAACTCCGAAAAGTGAAATATTTTCCTGAGAAAATATTCCCACGAAAAGGCTTTTCCCCGAGCGGCGGGTCCCGTACTCAAATATATTTTCACTTTTATGTTATATTTTTTTTTCCAAAACTGGAAACAAAATTCCGTCATGACAGTTGTTCATCGTTTATAAAGCTCTATATTTGCGTATCAAAAGAACAGTATTTTAGTTATATATTATCATACTTCTTCACTTATGCGTACATCAATATTGCGGCTCTTCGCGCATGCATAGTTCTTCCCAAAAACATGCGCATTATATCTGGAATTAAAGACAATGTTTTTCTCTTTACAATGATGTAAAAATTATAAAAATCGGACTTGCGGTTCAAAAGTTATGAAGTGCGAAAATTATACCTTTTGGCGCGGCGCTTTGCGCATGCAGAGTTCTTCCCGAAAACATGCGCATTATACATGGAATTGAAGACAATGTTTTTCTCTTTACAATGATGTAAAAATTATAAAAATCGGACTTGCGGTTCACAAGTTATAAAGCCCGTAATGATGGTATATGCTAAGAGCGCCACTTATTCAAAGCCGAATATCACCTTCTGCGCGACACCTGGCGCATCAAAAGTTATTGCCGAAAATACACGTATTTTATATGGAATTGAAGACAATTCTTTTATCTATATACTGATAAAAAAATTATGAAAATATCCCAAGTAGTTTCTTAGAAATAGAGCGCCGAGGCATGTTGGGGTAAATGCGCCACATGTATCAAAATTCAAAAGTGCGAAAGTCGGCTATCTCTGTGCGATTGCTGTATTTTCAGTTATGTTAGCGCAATTGCGATTTTTATATGGGAATAAAGGCCATTCTTTCCTCTTTATTTTGGTATAAAAAAAATGAAAACAACCAATTGGTTCATATGATACGAAGTGCGAGAGAAAGGTAGCTTATCGCAATATCTTCCCGTAATTAGAAGCTATCTGCCCATGTGGCGAGATGCGAGACAGATAAGCATAGGCTATCTGCCCATGTGGCGGGATGCGAGACAGATAAGCCTGTACGGGCCTATCTCACCCCGGGGCAGTGCAGACACTTAGGTGCTAATTAGCCGCCGGGCAGTGTAGCCATCGGAGCGAAGCAGGACAAAATTGGCCTTTTGTAAAGCTTATTATCGATGCGTTACGGGTCAACAATGCACACGCAAATTGGTGTGAATTTTGCTGGACGTTCTGACCAGACACTGAAGAAAGTTTTATTCTCATTGCGGGCTGCGAGGCATAAATACAGCCATTCTCATGCAGCGAGTCGCGGAAACAATCGACTCGGGACCCGGTATGGAGGCTAGCCCAGTACATAGACAGGCGTGAATTCTTCTAAGTAAGCGATCCGGGATCCGTACTGGAGTACCTACGAATCGCTTATAGCCCGCCCGGATAATTCCGGGACCCGCATGTTAAGGGTTAACGAGAAGTAAAAATGTCAAATGTTGTCATACAACAGACAAAACATACACACCTGATGAGCTAAAAATGGTTCTCAAAGAATTACCATATCAGCATTTATAGGAATTTGACAAAAATAGAGCCATGGGCTCTGTAGCTCATCAGGATTTCATAGATTTACTATCTTAAGTTGAATATTTAAGTTATTTAAGTTATTGTTTACAAGCAAAAGATAGGTTCTTAGATCATGACCACTGTGACCTCATTTGGGGTCACGGGGTCACATAATCTACAATTTAGAATCCCCATTGGCCAAGGAGTCTACACACAACTTTTCAGCTCTCTAGACCTTTTGGAACTGAAGAAGAAGATGAAAATAGGTTTTTGAGGATGAGACCCCTGTGCCCCCATTTGGGGTCACAGGATCACAAAATCTACAATTTAGAATCCCCATTGGCCAAGGAGTCTGCACACAACTTTTCAGCCCTCTAGACCTTTTGGAACTGGAGAAGAAGATGAAAATAGGTTTTTAAGGATGTGACCCCTGTGCCCCAATTTGGGGTCATGGGGTCACGAAATCTACAATTTAGAATCCCCATTGGCCAATGAGTCTGCACACAACTTTTCAGCTCTGTGGAGTCATTGGTTCTGGAGAAGAAGTCGAAAAAGCGAAAAGTTTACGAATGGACGGACGGACGGACGCCATGCCATAAGCCCATCTGGCCTTTCAGGCCTGATGAGCTAAAAATGAATCATTAAATGGTTCCCTTAGGCAGTATGCTGATGTTAGAATAAGAAGACTTGAAGACAGTCTATTTGATTTTTTTATCCTGTTGAATCCATTAGTCAGAGTTATTTTCCCTTGTTTGCTCACACCAGCCATCAATGGAGGAGAGGAAATGATGGACATTGGATTAACTGGCCCCTTCAAACTGTGAAACCAAGATGATCGAGAGCGTGTCAGTTTACATCGCCTCCTTGTCAAACCTGTCAGCGTGTTCACTCATGCGACAATTAATTTTCATCTCTCTGCCAAACTGTCGCCCAACTATCATTGAAGGGGTATCATATGTGAAAATATCATTTGCATCCCATCTATAGCACTAATCTATGATGAGTCTGGCTAATCCATTTTGACATGAGGTGTAGTCTGATGGACTACCATACTCACATAATAACCTCATTTACACTATCAGTGATAGGGGCATGCATGCTCAATTTATATGGTGCCATTTTAGTTTTCCATGATTGTTCAAATGATCTTAACAAGATTGACAATTATCCTTCTAATATGATAACCCACTTGCTGTTGTGAGAGGTGAAAGTGTTCTTAATAAGACAACTCACCAATGCTAAATAGTAAGTCAGTCCTGTAAGAATTGCTGAAACAACTGCTGTAACCATTGCTGAAACATCTACTGTAACCATTGCTGAAACATCTAATGTAATCATTGCTGAAACATACTGCAACATTTACTGAAAAACCACTGCAACCATTGCTGAAACAACTGCTGTAACCATTGCTGAAACAACTGCTGTAACTATTACTGAAACAACTAATGTAACCATTTCTGAAACAACTGCTGTAACCATTGCTGAAACATCTAATGTAATCATTGCTGAAACAACTACTGCAACATTTACTGAAACACCACTGTAACCATTGCTGAAACAACTGCTGTAACCATTGCTGAAACAACTGCTGTAACTATTACTGAAACAACTAATGTAACCATTTCTGAAACAACTGCTGTAACCATTGCTGAAACATCTAATGTAATCATTGCTGAAACAACTACTGCAACCATTGCTGAAACAACTGTTATAACCATTGCTGAAACAACTGCTGTAACCATTGCTGAAAAAACTGCTGTAACTATTACTGAAACAACTAATGTAACCATTTCTGAAACAACTGCTGTAACCATTGCTGAAACATCTAATGTAATCATTGCTGAAACAACTACTGCAACCATTGCTGAAACAACTGTTATAACCATTGCTGAAACAACTGCTGTAACCATTGCTGAAAAAACTGCTGTAACTATTACTGAAACAACTAATGTTACCATTGCTGAAACAATTAACTGCTGTAACTATTACTGAAACAACTAATGTAATCATTGCTGAAACAACTAATGTAATCATTGCTGAAACAATTAACTGCTGTAACTATTACTGAAACAACTGCTGTAACCATTGCTGAAACAACTGCTGTAACCATTGCTGAAACAACTAATGGAACCATTGCTGAAACAATTAACTGCTGTAACCATTACTGAAACAACTGCTGTAACCATTGCTGAAACAACTAATGTAACCATTGCTGAAACAACTAATGTAACCATTGCTGAAACAACTAATGTAACCATTGCTGAAACAACTGCTGTAATCATTGCTGAAACAATTAATGTAACCATTGCTGAAACAACTAATGTAACCATTGCTGAAACAACTAATGTAACCATTGCTGAAACAACTAATGTAACCATTACTGAAACAACTAATGTAACCATTGCTGAAACAACTGCTGTAATCATTGCTGAAACAATTAATGTAACCATTGCTGAAACAACTAATGTAACCATTGCTGAAACAACTAATGTAACCATTGCTGAAACAACTAATGTAACCATTGCTGAAAAAACTGCTGTAATCATTGCTGAAACAATTAATGTAACCATTGCTGAAACAACTGCTGTAACTATTACTGAAACAAATAATGTAATCATTGCTGAAACAACTGCTGTAACCATTGCTGAAACAACTGCTGTAACCATTGCTGAAACAACTGCTGTAACCATTGCTGAAACAACTAATGTAATCATTGCTGAAACAACTAATGTTATCATTGCTGAAACAACTGCTGTAACTATTACTGAAACAACTGCTGTAACCATTGCTGAAACAACTGCTGTAACCATTGCTGAAACAACTGTTGTAACTATTACTGAAACAACTAATGTAACCATTGCTGAAACAATTAACTGCTGTAACTATTACTGAAACAACTAATGTAATCATTGCTGAAACAACTAATGTAATCATTGCTGAAACAATTAACTGCTGTAACTATTACTGAAACAACTAATGTAACCATTGCTGAAACAATTAACTGCTGTAACTATTACTGAAACAACTAATGTAATCATTGCTGAAACAACTAATGTAATCATTGCTGAAACAATTAACTGCTGTAACTATTACTGAAACAACTGCTGTAACCATTGCTGAAACAACTGCTGTAACCATTGCTGAAACAACTAATGGAACCATTGCTGAAACAATTAACTGCTGTAATGATTACTGAAACAACTGCTGTAACCATTGCTGAAACAACTAATGTAACCATTGCTGAAACAACTAATGTAACCATTGCTGAAACAACTAATGTAACCATTGCTGAAACAACTGCTGTAATCATTGCTGAAACAACTGCTGTAATCATTGCTGAAACAACTGCTGTAACCATTGCTGAAACAACTGCTGTAATCATTGCTGAAACAACTGCTGTAACCATTGCTGAAACAACTGCTGTAACCATTGCTGAAACAACTAATGTAATCATTGCTGAAACAACTAATGTTATCATTGCTGAAACAACTGCTGTAACTATTACTGAAACAACTGCTGTAACCATTGCTGAAACAACTGCTGTAACCATTGCTGAAACAACTGTTGTAACTATTACTGAAACAACTAATGTAACCATTGCTGAAACAATTAACTGCTGTAACTATTACTGAAACAACTAATGTAATCATTGCTGAAACAACTAATGTAATCATTGCTGAAACAATTAACTGCTGTAACTATTACTGAAACAACTGCTGTAACCATTGCTGAAACAACTGCTGTAACCATTGCTGAAACAACTAATGGAACCATTGCTGAAACAATTAACTGCTGTAACCATTACTGAAACAACTGCTGTAACCATTGCTGAAACAACTAATGTAACCATTGCTGAAACAACTAATGTAACCATTGCTGAAACAACTGCTGTAATCATTGCTGAAACAATTAATGTAACCATTGCTGAAACAACTAATGTAACCATTGCTGAAACAACTAATGTAACCATTGCTGAAACAACTGCTGTAACCATTGCTGAAACATCTACTGTAACCATTGCTGAAACATCTAATGTAATCATTGCTGAAACATACTGCAACATTTACTGAAAAACCACTGCAACCATTGCTGAAACAACTGCTGTAACCATTGCTGAAACAACTGCTGTAACTATTACTGAAACAACTAATGTAACCATTTCTGAAACAACTGCTGTAACCATTGCTGAAACATCTAATGTAATCATTGCTGAAACAACTACTGCAACATTTACTGAAACACCACTGTAACCATTGCTGAAACAACTGCTGTAACCATTGCTGAAACAACTGCTGTAACTATTACTGAAACAACTAATGTAACCATTTCTGAAACAACTGCTGTAACCATTGCTGAAACATCTAATGTAATCATTGCTGAAACAACTACTGCAACCATTGCTGAAACAACTGTTATAACCATTGCTGAAACAACTGCTGTAACCATTGCTGAAAAAACTGCTGTAACTATTACTGAAACAACTAATGTAACCATTTCTGAAACAACTGCTGTAACCATTGCTGAAACATCTAATGTAATCATTGCTGAAACAACTACTGCAACCATTGCTGAAACAACTGTTATAACCATTGCTGAAACAACTGCTGTAACCATTGCTGAAAAAACTGCTGTAACTATTACTGAAACAACTAATGTAACCATTGCTGAAACAATTAACTGCTGTAACTATTACTGAAACAACTAATGTAATCATTGCTGAAACAACTAATGTAATCATTGCTGAAACAATTAACTGCTGTAACTATTACTGAAACAACTGCTGTAACCATTGCTGAAACAACTGCTGTAACCATTGCTGAAACAACTAATGGAACCATTGCTGAAACAATTAACTGCTGTAACCATTACTGAAACAACTGCTGTAACCATTGCTGAAACAACTAATGTAACCATTGCTGAAACAACTAATGTAACCATTGCTGAAACAACTAATGTAACCATTGCTGAAACAACTGCTGTAATCATTGCTGAAACAATTAATGTAACCATTGCTGAAACAACTAATGTAACCATTGCTGAAACAACTAATGTAACCATTGCTGAAACAACTAATGTAACCATTACTGAAACAACTAATGTAACCATTGCTGAAACAACTGCTGTAATCATTGCTGAAACAATTAATGTAACCATTGCTGAAACAACTAATGTAACCATTGCTGAAACAACTAATGTAACCATTGCTGAAACAACTAATGTAACCATTGCTGAAAAAACTGCTGTAATCATTGCTGAAACAATTAATGTAACCATTGCTGAAACAACTGCTGTAACTATTACTGAAACAAATAATGTAATCATTGCTGAAACAACTGCTGTAACCATTGCTGAAACAACTGCTGTAATCATTGCTGAAACAACTGCTGTAACCATTGCTGAAACAACTAATGTAATCATTGCTGAAACAACTAATGTTATCATTGCTGAAACAACTGCTGTAACTATTACTGAAACAACTGCTGTAACCATTGCTGAAACAACTGCTGTAACCATTGCTGAAACAACTGTTGTAACTATTACTGAAACAACTAATGTAACCATTGCTGAAACAATTAACTGCTGTAACTATTACTGAAACAACTAATGTAATCATTGCTGAAACAACTAATGTAATCATTGCTGAAACAATTAACTGCTGTAACTATTACTGAAACAACTAATGTAACCATTGCTGAAACAATTAACTGCTGTAACTATTACTGAAACAACTAATGTAATCATTGCTGAAACAACTAATGTAATCATTGCTGAAACAATTAACTGCTGTAACTATTACTGAAACAACTGCTGTAACCATTGCTGAAACAACTGCTGTAACCATTGCTGAAACAACTAATGGAACCATTGCTGAAACAATTAACTGCTGTAATGATTACTGAAACAACTGCTGTAACCATTGCTGAAACAACTAATGTAACCATTGCTGAAACAACTAATGTAACCATTGCTGAAACAACTAATGTAACCATTGCTGAAACAACTGCTGTAATCATTGCTGAAACAACTGCTGTAACTATTACTGAAACAACTGCTGTAACCATTGCTGAAACAACTGCTGTAATCATTGCTGAAACAACTGCTGTAACCATTGCTGAAACAACTAATGTAATCATTGCTGAAACAACTAATGTTATCATTGCTGAAACAACTGCTGTAACTATTACTGAAACAACTGCTGTAACCATTGCTGAAACAACTGCTGTAACCATTGCTGAAACAACTGTTGTAACTATTACTGAAACAACTAATGTAACCATTGCTGAAACAATTAACTGCTGTAACTATTACTGAAACAACTAATGTAATCATTGCTGAAACAACTAATGTAATCATTGCTGAAACAATTAACTGCTGTAACTATTACTGAAACAACTGCTGTAACCATTGCTGAAACAACTGCTGTAACCATTGCTGAAACAACTAATGGAACCATTGCTGAAACAATTAACTGCTGTAACCATTACTGAAACAACTGCTGTAACCATTGCTGAAACAACTAATGTAACCATTGCTGAAACAACTAATGTAACCATTGCTGAAACAACTGCTGTAATCATTGCTGAAACAATTAATGTAACCATTGCTGAAACAACTAATGTAACCATTGCTGAAACAACTAATGTAACCATTGCTGAAACAACTAATGTAACCATTGCTGAAACAACTAATGTAATCATTGCTGAAACAATTAATGTAACCATTGCTGAAACAACTGCTGTAACTATTACTGAAACAAATAATGTAATCATTGCTGAAACAACTGCTGTAACTATTACTGAAACAACTGCTGTAACCATTGCTGAAACAACTGCTGTAATCATTGCTGAAACAACTGCTGTAACCATTGCTGAAACAACTTATGTTATCATTGCTGAAACAACTAATGTTATCATTGCTGAAACAACTGCTGTAACTATTACTGAAACAACTGCTGTAACCATTGCTGAAACAACTGCTGTAACCATTGCTGAAACAACTGTTGTAACTATTACTGAAACAACTAATGTAACCATTGCTGAAACAATTAACTGCTGTAACTATTACTGAAACAACTAATGTAATCATTGCTGAAACAACTAATGTAATCATTGCTGAAACAATAAACTGCTGTAACTATTACTGAAACAACTAATGTAACTATTGCTGAAACAATTAACTGCTGTAACTATTACTGAAACAACTAATGTAATCATTGCTGAAACAATTAACTGCTGTAACTATTACTGAAACAACTGCTGTAACCATTGCTGAAACAACTGCTGTAACCATTGCTGAAACAACTAATGGAACCATTGCTGAAACAATTAACTGCTGTAACTATTACTGAAACAACTGCTGTAACCATTGCTGAAACAACTGCTGTAACCATTGCTGAAACAACTGCTGTAATCATTGCTGAAACAATTAACTGCTGTAACCATTGCTGAAACAACTAATGTAACCATTGCTGAAACAACTAATGTAATCATTGCTGAAACAACTAATGTAACCATTGCTGAAACAACTGCTGTAACCATTGCTGAAACAACTAATGTAATCATTGCTGAAACAACTGCTGTAACTATGACTGAAACAACTGCTGTAACCATTGCTGAAACAACTAATGTAACCATTGCTGAAACAACTGCTGTAACTATTACTGAAACAACTAATGTAACCATTGCTGAAACAATTAACTGCTGTAAGTATTACTGAAACAACTGCTGTAACCATTGCTGAAACAACTGCTGTAACCATTGCTGAAACAACTGCTGTAACCATTGCTGAAACATCTAATGTAATCATTGCTGAAACAACTGCTGTAACTATTACTGAAACAACTGCTGTAATCATTGCTGAAACAACTGCTGTAACTATTACTGAAACAACTGCTGTAACCATTTCTGAAACAACTAATGTAACCATTGCTGAAACACATGCTGTAACCATTGCTGAAACAACTGCTGTAACCATTGCTGAAACAACTAATTATATAATGTAATCATTGCTGAAACAACTGCTGTAACCATTGCTGAAACAACTGATGTAACCATTGCTGAAACAACTGCTGTAACTTTTACTGAAACAACTAATTATATAATGTAATCATTGCTGAAACAACTGCTGTAACCATTGCTGAAACAACTAATGTAACCATTGCTGAAACAATTAACTGCTGTAACTATTACTGAAACAACTAATGTAATCATTGCTGAAACAACTTATGTAACCATTGCTGAAACAACTGCTGTAACCATTGCTGAAACAACTGTTGTAACTATTACTGAAACAACTAATGGAACCATTACTGAAACAACTACTGCAACCATTGCTGAAACAACTGCTGTAACTATTACTGAAACAACTAATGGAACCATTACTGAAACAACTAATGTAACCATTGCTGAAACAACTAATGTAACCATTGCTGAAACAACTAATGTAGTCATTGCTGAAACAACTAATGTAACCATTGCTGAAACTGCTGCTTAACCTAATCCTAAAAACACTGCCGAACCCAATGCTGAACCCAATGCCGAAAACTCTGTTTAAACCAAATCTGAAACCATTTCTGAACATGCCACTGTTGAAAGTAATACTAAACCCAATGATGAAACCATTGCCGAAACTATGCTAAAACCAATGCTGAAATAACTTATAAATAAACATTGCTGAAACGACTTCTGAAACAAGTGCCACGTATGACAAAATATCTTCAACAATACTTAATTAGTACAACCATATCTGCATATTGAGAGTAACAGTTGTTTCTTTATAAATTCATCCATATACACAAAGGAGTGCAAAAATGCTGTGTATATTTGAGAAGAAAGTGATGTTATTCAGTGAATGCAACCACTACTATGACACAAGTCATGTTACACAATGACAGCAACTATTGCCTTACAAGTGGCTCATCTTCCCATTCACTGCTATCTGATTTTTATTCATGTCTCAGTTGAACTGTAACAGCATTTGTAAGTAAAACGGGATTTACCAGTAGTTCATTTTATTCTCACTTGTACCGGTATGTATATATTGAGAACTTTGAAGTTGCCCTTGATACTTAAATGCTATCAATATTTGTTGCATAAAATTAAATGAGGGATTTCAATCTTACCAAAATTTATTATATTGGGCCCCTTTCATATTTTTATTTGGAAACACTTTTTGGTTCACATGATCGAGTTACATTGAGAACAATCTAAACTGTAAATATAGCACATAATGTTCAGTCTTTTCGATTTATTATAAATAATTTGCTTCAGAAAATTGTAAGTTCTATTGGAATCGTTCACCGGATAAACTATATAATCATGGCAAAACCATAATTGCTTTGAAAGGAACATTAGCTTTGAAATAATAAATGCCATTTGAAGTGAAAAATGAATAAATCTTTAATGAAAAGCATAAAACAACCATTTTGAAAACAATATTGCAATTACTTCACAAAAAGTTCACTTTAAAAAATTACAAAATTGTCACTTTGGTGTAGTTTTCATTCATAGTTATCCATTATTGATGTTACCTGTCAAAATGATTTACAATGAAATATTTTTTTTAATTCAAACTCATGAATAACTGCCATCAGATCAGAACCATATCCTGTAGAAAGGGAGAGAACTGAGAGAAATTTTCGCTGAAATGACAGCTCCTTCATAAATCATAATCACATAAAGTCTCAATTTCTATCAAATTTAATTTTCAATCACATAAATACATTCATATTGAGAACATACTTAAAAATCAAGTCTTACAATTTTATTTCTTGTACTTTTTAACTAATTCCAACAAGAATCATGAAAGTATGACATATCCCATTGGTCCCAGATAATTTGTAAAACACATCTTGAAAGCTAGATAACTGAATATAACTTTAGTAGTTGGGTAATACACATAAAAGGTTTCATGAAGATATGATGAAGGGTTTCGGAGTTATGCTCTGGAAATGAACCTACCCCTGAACAAGGTCCAATTCCAACATGTTTCTATGGAAACGATAAAAAATAGTTTTAAAATAATTTTTCACTTATTTTAAATTTAGTTCCCCATTTGTTTGGGGAGGTATTATTACTAGTATTTCTTCTTTTAATTTTGTGAAAATCATGGTAGCAAAAAATCTGTTAAACTTATGAATAATTGTTTTCAGCCTTATAAGTTATTGAAATTGAATGCTTTCATCAGTGACCATATGTGCATAAGCTTCATTTTCAGATAACAGCAATAAATAATAGGGGAAATTAGAAGCCAGATGTTGATTCCAGTATAAATTAGAAAAGTTAATAAAGATTAATTACAAAGGAGAATGGTAATGTATCACCATTACGCACAGGACCAGTTAGCAGGTAATGGAAGGGCCCCACAGAAAGAAAAACAACCCATTTTAAAATAAGTGATGTTTATTGCCCCTAGTCTTGACAAGGCAGCTCTAACCTTATGGAACAGGCTCAATTAATTCAAAGGTATAAAAATTTACGACACTCGATAAGATTCTTCAAGAAAATTTATCATTACATTGTGTTGGAAATTTTCCTGATTTAGGAGACATACCTTGAAGATCAAAAGACTCGTTCAATACAGGTAACGCACATTGGACAGGTGATAAAACATACCTCTTGACTTTAAGACTACCTTGTAACATAAGCTTGTAATTTATTGGGAATATATATTGCATTGTGAATGCTTCTCCCGATAACTAGCTATAAATCTTCCTTCTATCGCAGATAGCATATCTCTTACACTAAATCTAGTAAAGTATGCCTTTACATCTTAACGTCAGCTGAAGGAACAGTAAACATTGACAGTTGTAGCTTACCTGGGACAGGTACGGGTGGGACTCACCTGTAATCAATTTAACCTTTCCATTTTACCTGGAGTCGTTTGCAAAGATTAAGCTTTAAAAGATTGACCATGTTCACAAAGTTGTATTAAGTTCGGTGACCTCATCAAAGTTACCCAATTTAGAGATCTCATCAAAGTTACTCAATTCATTCACCTATTCAAAGTTACTCTATTCAGTCACCTCATCAAAGTTACTCAATTCAGTCACCTCATTAAAGTTACTCAATTCATTCACCTATTCAAAGTTACTCAATTCAAACACCTCATCAAAGTAACTCTATTCAGTCACCTCATCAAAGTTACTCAATTCAGTCACCTCTTCAAAGTTACTCAATTCATTCACCTATTCAAAGTTACTCAATTCAAACACCTCTTCAAAGTAACTCTATTCAGTCACCTCATCAAAGTTACTCAATTCAATCACCTCTTCAAAGTAACTCTATTCAGTCACCTCTTCAAAGTTACTCAATTCATTCACCTCATCAAAGTTACTCAATTCAGTCACCTATTCAAAGTTACTCAATTTAGTGATCTCATCAAAGTTACTCAATTCATTCACCTCATCAAAGTTACTCAATTCAGTCACCTCATTTAAGTTACTCAATTCAAACACCTCATCAAAGTTACTCTATTCAGTCACCTCATTAAAGTTACTCAATTCAAACACCTCATTAAAGTTACTCAATTCAAACACCTCATCAAAGTTACTCTATTCAGTCACCTCATCAAAGTTACTCACTTACAATCATCTTTACCATGGTTCTTTACCAGTTTTCAGGTAAGAGAATAAGATGCCTCATGAAGATGTTAGAAGTTTCTTTATTCACTCAGTTATGAATTTGATTTATACATCTCAGGCCCCCCTAAGTTATTGAAGGAAATGCATCAATTTTGAGGAAAATCCATCCAAACATGAAAGAAAAGCGCCGATTTCGGAAGAAAATGCTTCTTTTCTCGAAACAAACGCAGCCATATCGGTGAATCCACGGTAATTACTGAAACCATCATTCCGATTTCAGAAGGAAGAACGTCTCTATCGGAGACGACTTCCTCCTTTTCCGTGAATTCTCAGTTGATGCCGGAAATACACGATAGGTCTTTAGTTCGATCTATTGTTACACCGTAGAAACAACATCTAATAATTGTGAAGTATTTAGTATTTAGTACTTATACTTACACTGACAGAAAGCGCTTAAATTTATTGTAATGCCTTTTTAATGGCATTCTCAATATGCCAAATGACACCGCCTGTGCAGTAATATATTCTGTATGTTATTCTGATTACATACATTTATTAAATGCATGATGAATTCTAACTTCCATGTATTTCCTTGTTGACTCCACATTCTAAGATTTAAAGTGTCTTCATTAAATCTATTTACGGTAATTAGGAAGGGATTTTTTAATGAAATTAAAGTGATGAAAAATGTTCAGTTACCCCCAAATACCATTTCAGAATTCACTCAATTGAGCACATCATATTATGTTTTAAAAGGAAACATTTTAGATTCTGTTTAAAATTGTCTCAATAAAAATTAGAAATAGGAAAAACAAAATTGCCATTTTCTCGCCAAGTTCTTTATCTTTTTTCTCCTAACATTGCTATTATTTTTTATAAATATAAACTATCCAGTATGTTATTTAAATGTATATGGTCTGACTATAAGTTTATTTACTAAAGTATACCAAGTGTACAAAATCAACTAAAAACAGTGTCATTTGCTGTATTATTGTTAATACCGATAACTATTAAAAAACTTTGAGGACTCTCAAATTTTCTATACATTTTTAAATATGAGACATAATAAAGTTGTTATTTTGAAAACAAAAATAAACCAATTATAAAATAAATGAGTTCTGTGTCCAATCTTTCCTCAGATCTATATTGTGTGCGAATGTGAGTTAATTTACTCTTTACTGCAATTTCAAATTTAATTTAACTCATATAATTAAACCGATTCATTATTTACTGCAGTTTTCAAAGGAAGAAGATTTATTGGAATAAACGTGTGAACTATATATTTCATTTCCACAAAATGTGACAGAGATTGTGAATCATAAGCACAAAAATCAATAGTAAAGAATCATCTTTTATCAATTGTATTGTTGTTAATATAACGGTTTTACAAACTTAAAACAATATGGCATCTCCATTTAACAAAAATGCTCTATTAGTGTATAAATTACAATTTTATAACAATGATTATGAACAAATATTGACACAAAAACATCATTGTTATAAATCAGAGATATAAAGATGAAAATACATTTTATTTTCATTAACATTTTTTGGATATCTTTATCATTTGGCATTAAATGTTTTCTTTTATTTGATGTTTTTTTGGGAAAATGTACTTTTTAAACTGAAAAATGACTGACAATATCAACAAGCTAATAAATTTTCTGCCATATGAAATAAATCTTGTACAAAATCTGTTTCATAAATCAAGCTTTTTGAATAAGAAAGTAGAATCTTACCCATTTCTTATAAAAGATGTTCACTTTCTTAGAAGTAAGTGATATTTGGAATGATCTGTCAACTGAATTCACATGTCAAAAAGAAAATGATAAAGATAACGATTATTTATGATGTAAAAGTGTATATTGACTTTAAAAATCTCTTACATGGATAGTTTACATGAATCATGATGTTTGTTCTTATAAAACATTATCTACAAAAACAACTTGTAAAATCAAATTTTAATAGATCATGAATTTGATATGGTTCAAAATTCATTTCATTTGAGAAAACTGCTGGTATAGAGTGAAAAACTTTTAGACCTTTGCAATTCTATTCTTCAAACTTCAAAAAAAGAAGAAAATGTTTTAGTTCATACACGAAGAAAAGCAACTGCCATGTTGAAAATTTAATCACTTTGATCTGGGTAATTGTTGAATTTAACATAATAATAATAGTTTGTTGTTAGGCTCTTGATACCTACTGAATTCTTTCTCAGCGTGGATTAATTGACATTTTCACAAATGATGGTCTGACGATTAGCCGTTGCAAACTCACTTAAAGGTAGGGTTCTGTCGCCATATTGGATAATTTGTATTACGTGAAATGAAAACACGCTATATTGTACCCAATTTTGCAACTTTTTGATAACTAAAGACATACACTGATAGATCATTCACATCGTAATACATAACATGTTATAAAACTAACAAACAAGTTGCTGTTATGCTGTAGCGAAGTTTTTCCGACTCGCAGCGCCGATGAATGGCTTCAGTTCTCATTGTTTTATTTTTCAACAAATGTGCGCTTGTGTTTATCAAGTTGTGAAATATAAAGTCATCAACATGATACCTTCATTAGTATCTTTCAATTTCACTGTGTTTTAATCATGTATTAATAACATATATGTGTAAACAGTAATATCCTCCCAAATTTCGTTTCCACAGAAATTATCCCGATAGAACCCTCCTTTTAAATAGTATTGTGATTATTATTTTCCAAGAACTGTGGTTATGCTGATAAAAGAGCTGAGCTGTAATAGAGGGGCGGATCCAGCTTTTTGAGTTTGGGGGGGGGGGGGGGGAGGGGTGCACTTTTTTCCAGACCTGGAAAATGCTCTAAGTGGGTTGGAGGGGTAGTGATAGCTTTTAAGCTAGGATTGCGCTTCTACGAGCGCTGTTTTCACTGCTGTTTCAATGGTCATTTACTTTACTTGGACCTCTCTTGGGGGCGCACCCCCGTGACATTAAAAATTATACTGTGACTATTCATGAACTATCCTGTTACTGATTCTTGTACTAGTCTCCCTATCATTTACATACATTTCTGAAAAGTTGTATACATAATATTGAGTTTATTTGTTTGAGTTATGTGCCCTTGTAGTTGACAGTTTTGATATTTTGCTCCCCAACCCTCTAGAGACACGTCTACAAAAGAAGCAGCTCTGGGACATGAGTAAGCATGCTAAAACAAGGGTCCTTTGCAAATGTGTGCTGGTTGTGTCCCTAACAGAGATACTGTGAAGATTCAATAGCAGAAGAACACTGAACTCAAGGTTACCCTGTTCTAAGTTTTTAAGAAAGAAGATAAAACCACTGAAGAGACTGTAGAAACAGTCTTCCCTTCCTACCCGAGACCACCAGAGAGTTAGGAGAGCAAACAGCACCAGCCACAATTAAAGGATAGACTCTTGGACAGAGCCCTGTTAACCCACAGCCAAGCCTCAAACCAACGGTCTCCTAGAGACCTTGACCTGGCCAGCTCTGTTTGAAATAGACCCCTAAAACTGCCGAGGAGGGGTCAGATGTAACCTGCCGCAGTGATGAGTCATCCAACAAGCAGTCAATATCTACATGTTTACTTTCATGCACCATATATATATATGCACACACCATGTGCTATCAATTACTGTCACTCAACACGAATGGCTAGGTTCTCCCTAAGAATCACATCACATCACTTTGAGAACTACTGAGTGTCTCCGATGTTGAAACAGTGGGTGTAGAAGCAGTAGCTATATAGGCAGCTTATAGAACAACTGAACCCAACTCAGAGTCTCTGATGATGAGACAGTTGCCACAGCATCCGTAGGCAATCTCTGGAACAACATATCCCCACACAGAGTCTATGATGGAGAGACAGTTGCCACAGCAGCAGTAGGCAGTCTCTGGAACAACATAGCCCCATTCAGAGTCTATTATGAAGAGACAGTTGGAAAAGCAGCAATAGGCTGTCTCTGGAATAACATAGCCTCATTCTGAGTCTATGATGAAGAGACAGTTGCCACAGCAGCAGTAGGCAGTCTCTGGATCAACATAGTCCCACTCAAAGTCTCTGATGGAGAGACAGTTGCCACTGCAGCAGTAGGCAGTCTCTGGAATAACATAGTCCCATTCAAAGTCTCTAATGAAGAGACAGTTGCCACAGCAGCAGTAGGCAGTCTCTGGAATAACATAGTCCCATTCAAAGTCTCTAATGAAGAGACAGTTGCCACAGCAACAGATGGCAGTCTCTGGATCAACATAGTCCCACTCAGAGTCTCTGATGAAGAGACAGTTGCCACAGCAGCAGTAGGCAGTCTCTGGAACAACATAGTCCCATTCAGAGTCTATTATGAAGAGACAGTTGCCACAGCAACAGATGGCAGTCTCTGGATCAACATAGTCCCACTCAGAGTCACTGATGAAGAGACAGTTGCCACAGCAGCAGTAGGCAGTCTCTGGAACAACATAGTACCATTCAGAGTCTATTATGAAGAGACAGTTGCCACAGCAACAGATGGCAGTCTCTGGATCAACATAGTCCCACTCAGAGTCACTGATGAAGAGACAGTTGCCACAGCAGCAGTAGGCAGTCTCTGGAACAACATAGTACCATTCAGAGTCTATTATGAAGAGACAGTTGCCACAGCAACAGATGGCAGTCTCTGGATCAACATAGTCCCACTCAGAGTCACTGATGAAGAGACAGTTGCCACAGCAGCAGTAGGCAGTCTCTGGGACATCCTCTTAGCATTGAAAACTAATGAAGAATGACTATAGATGATAAACATAATCTCAACCTGAGTCCTTTGATGTCTTACATATCAATGCACACTGATAAAGGAAAAGCCTTGGATATTTGTAACTTTTATTCATTTGTGTTGATATATTTTCTTATCAGACGACACATACATGAGATTTACCTATAACTCATTTCTCCAATATTCAAAATCAAATCATCATATCATGATCAAGGCCATACTAACCTTATACATTATGAAATACCCTACAAACAAATCGCTCAAAACCTTCCAATGTCTGACACATAGCCTGTATTGCATTATTTCCTCAAAAAACTTCACCCTAAACCAAAATATTACAACCCCCTGAAAGGCAAGGCTGGGTTTTAGTTGGCAATATTAATTTCTCTGAGGCTTTTTACTTTGGCAATATTTAATCAAATAGTGGTCTGTCTAATACAAACCTTGTAGATTTTTCAGAGATTATGACTTTTTGTGTCACTGTAAAACATGGTTTTGTGAGGAAAATTTAAGGAAAAGATAATCGAGAAACCTTTAAGGGATATATAAGATTCTTTTTAAGATTTGGAGGGCCACTTGGTCTTTTAAGAGCGGCCAACTCAATTGTTCTCAGCTCTCTTGTGAAATGGAGCTCAGTTGTAGCCTCTTGTGCCTTCAATAAATAAGCACATATATACCTACCCTGTCAGTGTCAACACTTACCCTCCATTTTCAAGTAGAAGATTATATTAAATTTTGGGAGGTGATTTATGGTCAATAAATACCATGTTTTTATCATGTGCTCTTGAAATCACAGATAACTGACAATATTTGACATGACATTTCAAACAGTGCTTTACATCTTGGTGTATTTACGAGCACAGGACAAAAAGATCACATATTATCTTCCATGTGAAATGTTTATGATGAACATAGATTGTTCCTAATAATTACATGCACCAACAAAGATATCCCATATCTTTATGAAAAGTAGCAGTTACACTTTACACTTTAAAAAAAAAATTATTTACTGCAAGGCTGCCTTTCATTTCTTTCACAAGGGCTGTAAATAAGAACAAAATAAGTTTTGTGTATTTATCTAAATAAAAATTTCAAAACAATTATTCATTTGACTGGGAGTCCCTAATGCTACACTGATAAACCTTGTGCAAACTAATGCATTCATAATAATCTTTTTGCTTCTAATCTGAACATGGCGAGGTAACACTTTTAAACAAAAAATATCCCAATAACTACGAATTCTAAACTGCAGGTTGTAAGTTTAATCAAAACAGACAATAAATTGTCTGAGAATATATTTTGAACATAAATAGCAACAGTTGATCATATGATTTTATACACAAACTGGAACATTGAAGTTTAATAGAAATTCTATGCTTATATCATTAAATAAACATATAAATCTGACTCTAAAGAACAATGTGTCTCTTTTAAAGATCAATTTCTAAAATATATATAAATCATGTAAAAACATTTAAATCAATAGTTTTTTTTAACGTGGAAGCTGATATTGATACAATGAAATGTACTTAGAAACCTTTTAGCTATTGTTCACCTGTATCCAACATATCAATTATTAATTCAAAGATGACAATGATGATTTTACATATTAATATACTCTTTTACAAAAATATAAATACCCATAAATTTCTTTTGAGGAAGATGAAAATAACACCAAAGATTATTAAACATTTACAATGCCAATACTTACAGAAATGACAGCTCGCTGAATATGACCTTGATAATTTATAGAAATATGGTTTTGACTTCCAGCCTTTAGAATTATTGATATAGCAAGTAAAATATTGATACAAACATGATGAAAATACCATGAGAAAGCTCACAGTTCGCAGCAAAAATGTAATTAGTGAAATATTAATATTAACATTCAAAATGGATTCTTTGAAATTTATGAGGTAGAAGTAAGAATAGTTATAACTAATTTACTTTTTGCAGGAGAAAATAATGAAAGATAGCTATATGAGCCACAGTGAAGGAAAGGGAGGAAGGGAGGTAACTGGGGTCACTCTTTTGAGAGTCTCCAATAAAGAAGGTGATAAAAGCAGGAGAGAGAAAGCCATGCAAGGAAATGTGATCACAGTTTAGCTGTTATAGTTGTTCCTCTACATCAACATGATGACAATGAATTTTGAAGTTAAAATACAGATTAATATTGATAAAAGGAATCATGTACCACATGTAATCATTGATTACATGAATCATTATTCTAAATAGAGTTTCAGAATTATATGCAAGCTATATTTGATTTTTACAGAAATTTAAAATAGTGACATAAAGTCAGTCTACAAAGTGTATATTTCCAGCAGTACTACACATTGAAGATGTCAAAATGAGGGGCCACTGAATTATCTCAGTATTTAAGGAAAGAAATATATACTTAGATAAGTTTATCAAATCTCCACTGCCACAAACTGTATTATAATATCCACGCTTCTAGTCCTTAGTAAGACTTCAAAAATAGGCTTTTGAATATGTACCCATGTGGCCCCAACTCAGTGACGGATCCAGGAATTTTTAAAGGGGGGGGGGGGACCACCAATGGAAAAGGGAGGGGTCCCCATACCCGCCCATGCAAACATTTTTTAAAGGGGGGGATCCGCCACTGCAACTGGTTTTAGTACAAGTACAATATAATCTCAATTGGTTCACATACCTGTACAAATGATGACAACATTACCAGAATGGATGTCTTTAGTGTGGCTCATTCGTATTCTCTGAATCATTTAGCCCTTTGATGTCCCTTGGTATATCTTTTTATTTAGATGTCCAATTTCTGATTATTCTAATTGTTGAAATATCAGTCTGCAATAATCTACCCTTATAAGCGTCCAATGCACTTGGCTAAACATAATCAAAGGAGTGGTAATTAGGATGATTGTTTGAGAGGATGCTAATTAAAAAACATGTACTTTGGTGTCATCCATGTTGGTAGTGGTAATTGGGTTTCAAGAGTATTTCACTTATATCGTGGCTGCTAGTATTATTGCAGGGAGAAAACCTGCAAAAGCATTGTGACTATGCTTTGCAGTGAAAACTGCAAACATTGGCTGGAACAAACAAACCATGAGTGGTACTGTGTTGAAACAGTGTGCCATTGTACCCAACCATACTTCATGCAGGACAGTTCTCTACAGCAGACAAAGTTGCCAAGCCAATTACAGGACTCGAACTGCAGATCTCTCGAACACACTAAACACTGTACCATCCCGCCAAGCCCCCCCCCCCCCCCCCCCACCCCCATTTCATTCTTATCATATTGGTTATGTTTATGATATACCCACATTGTAAGGTTAGAGATAGAGGATCAGGTGGATGAATCTGTATTTCATTAGGGGGAGGTCCCTTATTAGGTCATTTAGGGTAATGGTTCATACTTATTTCTCTATGTTTTGCTACTGTATGTATAATTCAACCAACGGTAGTTGATCCTGCTGAACAATACGATCAATTTATTATCTACCATTGTTGGTGTTATCCTTCTTGTTATCATACTGGGCAGACAATAATGGGATTTTATCTCCTACTGTCTGTGTAGCTGGTTGATACTGATCATGACTGACAGCTGTCAATCATTCATATCCTTCAGTGGCAATTACAGTCACAAGATGTGATGTGTATCCATCAAAACCTCTGCTCTGTCTGATCAATTAATGACAGGAAAACATGCACATATTGTAATCATTATCACTGATGTCTTTCTTACTTTTTACATGGGCCATGGTATCAATTAGGGGAGAATGTAATTATTTTTGTGTCTGATTTAAAAAAATGACATTTTCATTTTAAATGCATTTGATGAAAATTACATCTTTCATTTTGAAAGATTTAAAATAAATTATGAGATTATTTGAGTAATTATCATGTTACTTTAGTTTGCTTAAAATCATTAAAAGTGGAGATTTCTTTTATAATTCGACACTTATCGACACAGATACAACCACAGTTCAGCTGCTGAATTTCAAAGCTCTTTGTGAATGTTTTGTATGATTTAGTATCTTTCTCTGACTAGTCTTTGATGCAAAATTCTATGTCTCTTTTCTGTCTAAAAACTGAAAAAGTTAGTTATGGGCTCATATATTTCCAGTGTTTTTTTTTGCTTACAATCACACAATGCAACCTTAAGGCCATTTACATCATTACGTTTGCTAGTTGAAGTAATTTACAACATTAGTTCTGCCATTATCGATAAGTTAAGACAAATTTTTGCCATTACTTGTCGTTTCTGGAGACAAAGAAGATGATATATACGCTCGATAGCCTTGGTCATCCCGAGAGCCCATAAACTCACATGGCTATCATAGAAGTTCATTAGGTCGGCCTGATGTGTTATTTACGGGACAACTAATCACATCCATTGCTATAAGAAAGATAAAGCGTCTCACGTTCATCCATCTGGATGTTGTTCATTTCACTTAATTACCATTGTGCTACAGACAATTTGACCTGTCAATCATCACATCAAAGATGTTTATGTCGCAGGTATGGTCTGAACCTCTTGTTACTAATGAGCAAACCAGACAAATATGTCAGCAGGGGGAAATGCGTGGAAATATGTCAGAGAGAGAAAAAGCACAAATATGTCAGTCATCTTTTAGTTCATGCTAATAATGACAGAAAAACAATTTGATTAATTACTTTCTTTCTTGATTAATTAAGTGGAACATCTTAAGGGTGATTGAGTACTTTGGCATTTTTCACGCTGGGATGAAGCGTGGAGTTTCTCGTTATCTCCCTTCCTCGAGGCATCTGTTCCGGATTGTTAAATATTAATGAGATTCTACGATCATTAATGAACTTGCTCAGGTACTACCAGTTTTATAGCTTGATTTATGGCACGTTTTTGTGTCAGGTTTTGTCGGAGATCAAACAACGTTTTTTTCCCAGGGAGATGCAGAAATGTTGACATAAACGCACCTCGGCAATAAATCACAACAAATGGAGACGATCTTTTGCCCAAAGATCAGTGGAGATTTGCTCCGTTGATGTGAGACAATCAGTGTTATTATAAGTGAAGTTTTGATAAGCTTAAGCATGTGCCAGGGAATTAGAAAAGACTTAATGCCATCATAAATCATAACTTCAAAGAGAGCCTGTGGGCTCTTATCGATATTTTATCTCTTGACAAGTCCCAGGCTTCTACCAGCGCTTTGATTTATCAGGAGATGAGTGTTTTCTAAAACTGAACGCTGTCAGATGGAATTCATCATCACCCAGTTAAAATGTTTGTGCTAGAGAAGCTGTGTATGTTTTCTGCCACGCAATGGCGATCATATGGGCCATTAATCACAGAAATGTCAAATGGTTACAGCAAGTTTGTGTTGCTTTAGCCCGCATGTGGTAGGAAATTGACACACATTTTCACTCGGTCGACCATGTTCATACTAAGTGCAAGTCATTTTACATGCAATGTACACTTAGACATGTCTGTATTTGAGTCGCTGATAACACTGAATGTCATGTCAATCATTTTAAATGTGACATATGGCTTTCGTTTATTTCACATATGTCACTTTGTTTTATGTTTACATGATTTCCATATGACAAGCTCTTTTGAAATATGAACATTTGAAACATAAACTTGTTGAATTTGAAAGATACCGGTGCTGTTTTTGCATGGAGATATTAATCTCCATGCTATTAGTCTCGAAAGTCCGTTTCCGCCTATGCAACTTGCGCATGCTCAGTTCCGCTTATCAGTCGTATCGCCAGGGACGCAATGCTGATACAAGTGCTACTTGATGGGAAGGAATGCTTATCGCTGGCATGCTATTTCCATAATATTGCGGTTGAGCTGTACAGGCATCCCGCCTTAGAAGGACCTCGCTGGTTCATCCTTATCATTGTTTATAACGGCGGTTGAACTGTATAGGCCTATAGGCAACATCGCTGGAAAGCGGTACACAGGCATCCTTATCTTATGCGGAATACCCTGCCTTTATAATTTTCGATTTATTTTAGTATATACATATGGTATTTTAATTTATTCATTTAAAAACAAAAAATATCTTATGAATGATTATTAAAGCAGAGTCAACAATAGTTGATATTTAGTCCACCCCACACAAGATAGTGCGAGCTGCTAGTGGGAAGGAAAACATGGGCCATGCATTCCCACCGGCATGATAAAGTTTGGTCAACACAATGCGACATCTTTTAATTATCAGATGCCCTTGCGTCCCTGGGTATCAGTGACTACAGGAGCCAGACCATAAATATATATACCTACCTACTTATCTATAAAACATATAAAGCTGTTATATATGTAGGTAGGTGTACGTACATGTATATTTACGGTCTGGTGCTTATGTCAACGAGAGAAGTAAAACAGTATGTGAACGTGATGTTCAGCATGGAGCAATTTGTTGTGAACTTTTCGTAAAGCAGATAATAATGTATGCTTCAGTTATTCAATTACATGGGGTGCCAAACGGGACATTAATCACTATTTAGTAAGCTGGATATATCAAATTAGTAAGCTTGGGAAAAAAGAGAGTATGGCGTTTTGCAAGTGATAGTGAGCAAAATGTCTATAAGAATGAATTAATAGTACATGTACATAAGCTAATATATGTCTTTATGATAAATTAGGTGAGATTATGGTGAGGATTAGTGTTATTGTGTTACCACAAGTTTGATGAAAAGTTTGATCACATATGATGATAAGTTATGTTTTTACAATAATGTTCATTGACAAATATGATATGCATACAATGTCTAAAAGATTGAGATTTTTTTAGAGTTTAGATTTTAAAACTTATATGAACAATTTTGCTTATAATAATTGTGAGTACTCAATACAAATTACGCATAAAAACGATAAATTATTTTTTAAAAAATCTTTAATCATTTTTATGCTTTAGGTATTGTGTATTAACAATATTTATTGTTTTTTTATGCTGAATAATGACATTATTTTGTACTGAATAAAGTCGTTCTCATGTTATGTTTTATTGTTTGGACCAGTCCTTTAGTTCGGAAAGGTAACAGCGTAGTCCTCTTCAGTGCAACCTACCATAACGGATATTGTTTTAACCCGTCTGAGTTTTGGGCAATCTGAAGTTTTAGGAGGTTACACATGTATATGTAAACATACTTCCCCTTAAAGGCGCTTTAGCATGTAAATCGAAAAAAAAATTTCTTTCAGATTTGCTATTTATTATAAAAGTTTATTGGATATATTGTTATGTTAGAGTGTAAAACATCACATTTCATGACTCGATAAGCCGTATTCATAGAAAACGGTTATCAATATTGAAAGAAATGGTTTGACGTAGAAACCGTACGCGTGGTGTAGAGGTCTTCATTGTAAGATGTAGATTTGTAGACCTCATGCCTCATGGTTAACCATTCTATCATGGTACCATATTTAAAACTCTACTTTAAGTGTTAAGGTATCGCTACATCAATGAGATCGCTTTAACTTCCTTCGAGCGGCTATTTTAATGTGAATACCTTATAATGGCCGCTCGAACTGAAGGGAAATGGAATCGGATGGCTTTACCAAACAATATACATTCGTTTTAGAACTCTTTTTATTGATTCGGGAGAATTATGTAGCAATTGGTAACATTAATTAACCTTTTCGTGAGCTCACTTTATTTCAGTTAGAAAAACTTGCTACAGCGTCTTTGAACATACTGACTGAATTCGTTTTTGTAAATGTATCTCTTCTGTAATCACTTTTGGAAAATTTTGTAGAAAATACCCCGGGTTATAAATAGTTCGTAGTTTAATTCATCAAATAACCCTGAACCTATATACTGTTCATATCACTATCATTACCACTGTGGCCAATAACCAATGTAAGGCCAAAGAACTGGCCTTTTTTATATGCACGCTGTGAAAAAACACACTGTCATTCCTTTTTGGCAGCATTTATATGTTGCCTATCTCACATTTACTATAGTTGCCCTCCACGTATTGGATTCCTTTTTTGAAAGGCAGCCACTTGGTTGGGGCAGATGAACTTGCCTTCTTCTACCCTACTATCAAGGAACTGTTTATCCTAAGGGGTGAGACCATTGATTGCGCCCGCACGATGGACGTTTCATACATGCGAGAAAAACTATTCTCACTTATTTCAATGAAGATAAGTTATAAGCAGACCAAGAATATCTGCAAAGATGTTACTGCAGCCGTCTGAAAAAGAAATGTAGTTCATTTAGTAGTAGTTAAACTATTCTCACTTATTTCAATGAATATAAGTTACAAACAGACCAAGAATATCTGCAAAGATGTTACTGCAGCCGTCTGAAAAAGAAATGTAGTTCATTTAGTAGTAGTTAAACTATTCTCACTTATTTCAATGAATATAAGTTACAAACAGACCAAGAATATCTGCAAAGATGTTACTGCAACGTCTGAAAAAGGAAATGTTGTTCATGTATTATTAATTAGAGATATAAAACCAATAACCTGTCACTTATTTTGTTTGTAATATCATAGTTTCCTTTATCTAAAATTATGTCAAATGATTATTATAACACACCTTAATACAGGACTAATTATTCACTTGACCTAATTTTATTTAAAGTGAAAACAAGGTTGCCCAAGGTTGAACAATGCAGAGTTCTATTTGATGATCACTGTGCATATACAAGGTGAGCATGTCATCCTGGAACAACAACGTGAATAAACTTCGTCAAGTCAGTGTCGAGATAGTTAAATGATGAAGTAAATTGGATTGTAATGCATCTTTTCACACTTATCACAATTGAGTCTGCTTCATGTAGGCATCAAACGTTTTACATGTCGACCTGCCATTGGTTGGAAAAACACTGTTCATATTTAGTGTTGTAAGACGGCGAGCACTAGTTTTACACTGCTATTGGAGTTATCACAAATTTAAACTATTCATATTCTTAATATTACAAATGGTATCACATTACACTTAATTAAAACATTTCTATTCGTTTAGCGTCTCCATGTATTGGATTCCTTTTTTAAAAGGTAGCCAACTTGTTTGTAAAGATTCAAAGGTTGAAAGGATATGATTAATGACTTTTTCAGAACATTATAGTTTGATTGAGGAAGTAAGGAGAAGATGATTAATACATATATATATTACATTTTTTTCACATTTAACTGAAAAAGAGGTAAAAACTTTAGCAATCATTTTTACCATAATTAAGGTGTTTGAGCTTCTCATATATTCTAACTTCTAACTAAAATGGTAAATGTAAAGGATTTGTAAGGGAAAAAAACCTTCAATATATCTTATCTTGTAAACAGCAAAGAAAATATGTGCAAAAGCAAATTGTTATATCATTATTAAAATTTTAAAAATAAAGATTTTAAAAATGAATAATTAAATTTCCCAAATTCCAAATTGATGCAAATATCACTCAACGGACAAAAAACTATTAGAGTATTGATCTTTTACCAAAATAATTACAGGATAATAAATCATCTAACATGTGATAGTCTTATTTGACATGTAGCCCGTATTAATTTGCCTCGTTGAAGCAAGAAAAACGACAAATCTTGCAGCAAAGGGGATTGCACTCTGCGTCGCTTGGCCACCTTTTGTGTGTTAAATTTACACCAGGCTTCATCTCTATTCAATTTGTGACAAGTTGCGAGAATGATCATGAATTTTTAAACTTCCAAACAGGTAAAATTGACATGTGGGGCCGAATCGTGTGTCAGTCATCTGTCGGCCACAGAGACACCTAGAAAACTGATCAATGAAACATTTAGCACGACTTGACAGACAAAAAGGTCCAGGATACAAATTATTCATTTTGGTATAATTGAAGTGGGCTTCACATGAATCTTCGTAGACACTGAGCCTGTGCTGTTCTAAGTCAGTCAGGAACTATATAAGTTATTTAGGGTCTGGTGGTGAAATCAAGCTGGCAAAGTCAGTGTTGATTAATTTGCTATCCTGAAATAGATCTTAAATGTATAAATGCTATTTAGTAGCTTGTGGTGAACCAGGATTTAAATATATGTCTTTGGTATACCAAAACAGTTCGGTCACTACAATGATGAATGTTTTATTAAAAATATAGGGTTTTGTGTTATACTAAGATACATAAATGAAAGATAAACTGAGATATTTTTCTTTGATGTATTATTTTTCAAGACAAAGTGATTTAATATAATTACATTCATTTGAATTATGGGGTTTCTGCAAAAGCATTACATTGTGGCGAATGCTTTATGAAAGAAAACTCTATAAGTTTCATGAACGATGGCCAATTGAGGGAGACAGTGTTGATTTAATTCAATGTATTAAATTTGAACTTAGTTATTAAAATTTGCAACATATTACAAGGATATGTAAGAAGTTTGTTTGCTAAAGCCTATTCGTTTACATTCTCAACAGAACTATGCTATTCAAATTATGGAAAGATTGGAATGGTATGGTACCATTTATGAATTGTTGAGGTGACACCAACACACGTCCCCCCAAAAAAAATTTCTCAATCCGTCAATGTTTATTCACACCATATCTGTTAAGTTAAAAGTGTGGGTTGATTTAGATTTTTAAAAAAAAACCTGAGAAAAAACCTGAGAAGACCATCACCTAGAATATATTGGAAACTAGATCCAAGGTGTTTGTTTCAGGTAAATGGTGCAGGGTGTCCATCACCTAGCTGTCGGGAGATCAGTCACAATGACACTGTGATGTTATTTGAGGAGTGAACAACCAGAGGGTATTCTCTTCTATCGTTAACATCACATAGTAAGTGTACTGGATTCCGGATATACACCTGGAATCGAGTCCTAATTTGTTTAATTCAGTACCTGCACTTGAGAAATACATCTACGAAATATTATGGTTAATATTTTTTACATTTTGAATTAAAGAAATAAGGAAGATATAATTCAGTGGCCTCTCACTAAAATGCTTTTGTCGGTACAGCAATGTTGGTTATATGTTAAGGGAAACAATGCTACAATGTCTCTCTCTCAATTACTTTCTCAATTTTAACATATAAGTCAATGTCCGATCCTATTTCAATATTCTAAAATTGTTTATCATTCATAGAAACAGGTACTTAATTCCAATTCAAATACTTGTGCGCAGGTACTTAATTCTGATTTTGGTATTTGTTTGCAGGTACTTAATTCTGATTCTGGTATTTGCATGTGGTTTCTTAATTCTGATTCTGGTATTTGCTTGCAGATACTTAATTCTGATTCTGGTATTTACTTGCAGATACTTAATTCTGATTCTGGTATTTGCTTGTGGTTTCTTAATTCTGATTCTGGTATTTGCATGTGGTTTCTTAATTCTGATTCTGGTATTTGCTTGCAGATACTTAATTCTGATTCTGGTATTTACTTGCAGATACTTAATTCTGATTCTGGTATTTGCTTGTGGTTTCTTAATTCTGATTCTGGTATTTGCTTCCAGATACTTAATTCTGATTCTGGTATTTGCTTGTGGTTTCTTAATTCTGACTCTGGTATTTGCTTGCAGATACTTAATTCTGATTCTGGTATTTGCTTGCAGGTACTTAATTCTGATTCTGGTTTTTGCATGTGGTTTCTTAATTCTGATTCTGGTATTTGCTTGCAGATACTTAATTCTGATATTTACTTGCAGATACTTAATTCTGATTCTGGTATTTGCTTGTGGTTTCTTAATTCTGATTCTGGTATTTGCTTCCAGTTACTTAATTCTCATTCTGGTATTTGCTTGTGGTTTCTTAATTCTGATTCTGGTATTTGCTTGTTGTTTCTTAATTCTGACTCTGGTATTTGCTTGCATGTGGTTTCTTAATTCTGATTCTGGTATTTGCTTGTGGTTTCTTAATTCTGATTCTGGTATTTACTTGCAGGTACTTAATTCTGATTCTGGTATTTGCTTGCAGATATTTAATTCTGATTCTGGTATTTGCTTGAAGATACTTAATTCTGATTCTGGTATTTGCTTGTGGTTTCTTAATTCTGATTCTGGTATTTGCTTGTGGTTTCTTAATTCTGATTCTGGTATTTGCTTGAAGATACTTAATTCTGGTTCTGGTATTTGCTTGTGGTTTCTTAATTCTGATTCTGGTATTTGCTTCCAGATACTTAATTCTGATTCTGGTATATGCTTGCAGGTACTTAATTCTGATTCTGGTATTTGCATGTGGTTTCTTAATTCTGATTCTGGTATTTGCTTGCAGGTACTTAATTCTGATTCTGGTATTTGTTTGCAGATACTTAATTCTGATTCTGGTATTTGCTTGCAGATACTTAATTCTGATTTTGGTATTTGCTTGTGGTTTCTTAATTCTGATTCTTGTATTTGCTTGAAGATACTTAATTCTGATTCTGGTATTTACTTGCAGATACTTAATTCTGATTCTGGTATTTTCTTGTGGTTTCTTAATTCTGATTCTGGTATTTGCTTGCAGATACTTAATTCTGATTCTGGTATTTACTTGCAGATACTTAATTCTGATTCTGGTATTTGCTTGTGGTTTCTTAATTCTGATTCTGGTATTTACTTGCAGGTACTTAATTCTGATTCTGGTATTTGCTTGCAGATACTTTATTCTGATTCTGGTATTTGCTTGCAGATACTTAATTCTGATTCTGGTATTTGCTTGCAGATACTTAATTCTGATTCTGGTATTTGCTTGTGGTTTCTTAATTCTGACTCTGGTATTTGCTTGCATGTGGTTTCTTAATTCTGACTCTGGTATTTGCTTGCATGTGGTTTCTTAATTCTGATTCTGGTATTTGCTTGTGGTTTCTTAATTCTGATCCTGGTATTTACTTGCAGGTACTTAATTCTGATTCTGGTATTTGCTTGCAGATACTTAATTCTGATTCTGGTATTTGCTTGAAGATACTTAATTCTGATTCTGGTATTTGCTTGTGGTTTCTTAATTCTGATTCTGGTATTTGCTTGTGGTTTCTTAATTCTGACTCTGGTATTTGCTTGCAGATACTTAATTCTGATTCTGGTATTTGCTTGCAGATACTTAATTCTGATTCTGGTTTTTGCATGTGGTTTCTTAATTCTGATTCTGGTATTTGCTTGCAGATACTTAATTCTGATTCTGGTATTTACTTGCAGATACTTAATTCTGATTCTGGTATTTGCTTGTGGTTTCTTAATTCTGATTCTGGTATTTGCTTCCAGTTACTTAATTCTCATTCTGGTATTTGCTTGTGGTTTCTTAATTCTGATTCTGGTATTTGCTTGTGGTTTCTTAATTCTGACTCTGGTATTTGCTTGCATGTGGTTTCTTAATTCTGATTCTGGTATTTGCTTGTGGTTTCTTAATTCTGATTCTGGTATTTACTTGCAGGTACTTAATTCTGATTCTGGTATTTGCTTGCAGATATTTAATTCTGATTCTGGTATTTGCTTGAAGATACTTAATTCTGATTCTGGTATTTGCTTGTGGTTTCTTAATTCTGATTCTGGTATTTGCTTGTGGTTTCTTAATTCTGATTCTGGTATTTGCTTGAAGATACTTAATTCTGATTCTGGTATTTGCTTGTGGTTTCTTAATTCTGATTCTGGTATTTGCTTCCAGATACTTAATTCTGATTCTGGTATTTGCTTGCAGGTACTTAATTCTGATTCTGGTATTTGCATGTGGTTTCTTAATTCTGATTCTGGTATTTTCTTGCAGGTACTTAATTCTGATTCTGGTATTTGTTTGCGGATACTTAATTCTGATTCTGGTATTTGCTTGCAGGTACTTAATTCTGATTCTGGTATTTGCTTGCAGATACTTAATTCTGATTCTGGTATTTGCTTGTGGTTTCTTAATTCTGATTCTGGTATTTACTTGCAGGTACTTAATTCTGATTCTGGTATTTGCTTGCAGATACTTAATTCTGATTCTGGTATTTGCTTGAAGATACTTAATTCTGATTCTGGTATTTGCTTGTGGTTTCTTAATTCTGATTCTGGTATTTGCTTGTGGTTTCTTAATTCTGATTCTGGTATTTGCTTGTGGTTTCTTAATTCTGATTCTGGTATTTGCTTGCTTGTGGTTTCTTAATTCTGATTCTGGTATTTGCTTGTGGTTTCTAATTCTGATTCTGGTATTTGCTCGTGGTTTCTTAATTCTCGTTCTGGTATTTGCTTGTTGGTTCTAATTCTCATTCTGGTATTTGTCTGCGGGTACTCGATTCCATTGATTTCTACAGGTCCGAGCCCTATCAGACATAGAGAGTTGTCACTGTATTGGTGTCAACTGCATCCTCAGGCTATTAACATGGGCAACAGATATCAAAACACTATTTTCTTAAACACCTTGTGGACAATACAACATTATGACATCTTTTCAGTTAAGATTTATATTTCAGTTCTCTCCTACCAGATACCCAGATTAACTACCGTGAGAATAAAGACATATATGACATATTGCATGGCAAGGGTATTACAATACCGATGTATCACTCAATGTCGGCAGAGATTATCACTTGAAAATCTGCAGAGATTGCTGAATATTTATAAGTGAGGGTTGCAATTTAGAAATGCCCAACATTGTACAATATTGATCAGTTTCCTTCCTATTGATCAGCTTCCTACCCAAAAATGATAACAATAATAATATGTCCATTTATAGAGCACACTTATCCATCCACTCAGTGGTTGCTCAAGGCACTATAGGAGTATTATTACCCTTGTCTGACCCAAGCTGACATATCTGCCGCTGGAAGGTCACCTCCATCACAGCTGTTACCAGTTACCAGAGTTGCAGAAATCAGTCTATTTGCCGCACACACGTCTGCTTGTAACCCACCCATCCAGCGAGCTGCACCAGTTGTTGCTGAACTACACTGTTGACTGAGCTATGCAAAGTATAATGTGCCTCCAAATGCAAGAGGGCCCCCTCTACTTCACACTCGGCAGTGAATAAAAACAATAAGCTGTCTTTTCTTGATCCAAAAACATGTCATGTATAACAAGGAAATGCTGTACATTGTGACATAATATTCATTTTTATACACAGGGTAAAAAATGAATGAAACAAACAACCACCATCCAAGGAGTATCCTAATTTGCACCCCCAGAGTATTTGCAGCTATATTCAGTGACCAGTACATCAATTTCACTTCTTGGAAGGTCTATAATCAGCATTCAACGAGTCAACAAACAAGATACCAAGTGATAATGATATATAACTGAAAAAGCAACCAACATAATTTTTAGTATTAAATAATGGTCGTATTGAAAAGCAATTGACAAAATATCTAGTGATAATGATCACACTGAAAAGCAACCAACAAGATATCTAGTAATAATAATATATATTATACCGTATATTACTGTGTATAAGGCGTCATTGTGTATAAGACAACCCCCTTTCTCAGACCCCTAAAATCCGGTAAAAACCTTCTAGCAATCATGGAATCCGGTCGAGATGCCATGAAGAAAAACACGTTGGTAGGTTTGGTAATAAGATAAGATAACACTTTAATGGTAAGGTGATACTGGTATTAATTTTGTAAGTAACATGATATAAATGTTTTGTTATGAATGTTTGTTTTAAATGTAAATGAAACTAAAACAAATTTTAACAAAAGGTAAAATTATGCATCTGTTGATATAAATTTAGTAATATCTATTTGTTTTAGTCTGTTGTATAAGCATGATATTCATATTTGTTGTACCAGCATGGTATTCACACATGTTTGTTTGTTGTATTGGCAGATAACAATACAACTGCCAGTGACTACCAATATCATATTATGTTGATGATATCAGCTACAATGTTGAGATATCGGAGGTGCAGCTTCTGAGGATGTCAGCCATCTATCATGATCAATGTCAGATGTGTCACCAATTTGACAGGGATCACAAGCCTCCTGAGGAATTAATTTTTCACAATCATCGTTATCCATGAAATTACTGGCATCGGATACCCTTGAGATCACTGTGGAGAAATATGCAAGAAATGAATCATTCATAAAATTCAGTATTCATTTGAGTGTGGGAATTTTTAAGGAATTTTGCATGAAAACTTCTGCAGATAAATAATGTTGCATATCATTTTTTATTTGATAAAATATTGTTTATATTTTAGTCCCCGACTAACATGCATTTGAAAAGATAGAGATAACTAAATGCAGATGATTTTATATATTTTTAAAAATAATGTAAAACATTGAAAAATTAGGAATCTTTTTATGGATAATAAATTCTTTAATTGTTCTTGATAAAGAACATTTGACTGTATAAAAGTCAAACACAATACATTGCTCTACTCAGTATTTTATTCTTCAAGCTGAAGACTTATAAAGTTATCTTACAAATTTGACGTCACTCAGGGATCAAAAGATAGGATATTGGATATGTTTATGCAATAATTATGTAATTGTCATCTGCAGAATTACCTAGTTGGATATCTAAACATTCGATATATGGAAAATTTAAGTTGCTTTATTGAAGATTTGTTAGTGAAATTAACAATCAAAATGTTGCGATTATGTTGAATTATGATTATGATTCGCCGATAATGAGATTACTCCAGTGACGTCACAGGAGTCATCGCTTCATTTTCAGATTTTCATTCTGGTCATCGGGGCTAAATTAGGCGTGTTTTTTTAAAAAGCTGTATATAAGATGGACCGATTTAAGAAATTTAAAATCAAGCAATTGTAAACAAGAGTCATCAGAAGATGACATATCCAACCGGTTCCACAAAATTTGTAAAACACATTTTTGAAAGATACTTGTGTATCTACTATCGTACTTCAGTTAGTAGGTATTACAAATGCTGAGTTTCAGGTATGTTAAGGGTTTTAGACTTCTGCTCCAGAAGCAGTCAAAATCAACAACAACCAACATCCCTCTCATGTTATGTCATGTAATACACATGCAAAGTTTCAGGAAGATATGATGAACGGTTTTCGAGTTCTGCTCCGGAAATGAAATGATTATGGACGGACGGACGGACGGACGGATGGACGGATGGACGGACAGGGTCATGACTATATCCCACGGTATTACATACCGGTGGGATAAAAATTGACATCCCATTTTAATGAATCCGAATTTGACCATATGTCATAACATCTATCCTTTAAAGTCTGTGAAAGGTTAAATAAAAATTTTCTATGGAAAGTCTTACACAACTCGTACAGAAGGAAAAAAGAATCACACCGTCTTTCAAATATCTAAGCAATCAAATCAACAACAAAAATAACAAAACATTTAAATGCCTGATGCTAAATTGTAATGCAAAAGAATGAAGCAATTTTCAGGATGATCTATGGCATTTCAAGTTTTAACACTGAAACTTTATTTACATAATTTTGATTACTTAGTTTATGGGTAATAGGACTATTTCTTTCAGGACATGATACATATGGCATTTGAAAGACATAAATGTTTAAAGTTTATCTATGCCATCCCCCAGATATTATGTTCTGCCATATAACATTTACATCATAGCTTGTACATTTGAAACATCATATTAAACAAATAGACATACATGTAAAATAAAATCACTGTAATTTTAGAATGATTTCAGAGATTGCCTGTCTTTATGATAACAATTTCAAACCACTGAGTATTGAATGGGACATAAAGAGTTTCTTGAAAGTCTCATTTGACACAGATATACAAACACTGGATAGCTAACCTCTTTAAAACAATACGGAAGCCATTAGGGCATCATTGCTTTCTGCATCAATTTGGCTATGCATTGCATCGACTTGAACTAGCGAACTCAAGATGGGTGGTACTGCAGTGTATCATTGTACCCATGATGGGTGGGTGGTACTGCAGTGTTTCATTGTACCCATGATGGGTGGGTGGTACTGCAGTGTATCATTGCATCCATGACGGATGGTACTGCAGTGTATCATTGTACCCATGACGGGTGGTACTGCAGTGTATCATTGCACCCATGATGGGTGGTACTGCAGTGTATCATTGTACCCATGATGGGTGGGTGGTACTGCAGTGTATCATTGTACCCATGATGGGTGGTACTGCAGTGTATCATTGCACCCATGCTGGGTACTGCAGTGTATCATTGTACCCATGATGGGTGGGTGGTACTGCAGTGTATCATTGTACCCATGATGGGTGGTACTGCAGTGTATCATTGTACCCATGACGGGTGGTACTGCAGTGTATCATTGTACCCATGATGGGTGGTACTGCAGTGTATCATTGCACCCATGACGGGTGGTACTGCAGTGTATCATTATACCCATGATGGGTGGTACTGCAGTGTATCATTGTACCCATGATGGGTGGTACTGCAGTGTATCATTGTACCCATGATGGGTGGGTGGTACTGCAGTGTATCATTGCATCCATGACGGGTGGTACTGCAGTGTATCATTGCACCCATGCTGGGTAGTGCAGTGTATCATTGTACCCATGACGGGTGGTACTGCAGTGTATCATTGCACCCATGATGGGTGGGTGGTACTGCAGTGTATCATTGCACCCATGATGGGTGGGTGGTACTGCAGTGTATAATTGCACCCATGATGGGTGGTACTGCCGTGTTTCATTGCACCCATGACGGGTGGGTGGTACTGCAGTGTATAATTGCACCCATGATGGATGGTACTGCAGTGTATCATTGCACCCATGACGGGTGGGTGGTACTGCAGTGTATCATTGTACCCATGATGGGTGGGTGGTACTGCAGTGTATCATTGCACCCATGACGGGGGGTACTGCAGTGTATAATTGCACCCATGATGAGTGGTACTGCAGTTTATCATTGCACCCATGACGGATGGTACTGCAGTGTATCATTGCACCCATGACGGGTGGTACTGTAGTGTATAATTGTACCCATGATGAATGGTACTGCAGTGTATCATTGTACCCATGATGAGTGGTACTGCAGTGTATCATTGCATCCATGACGGGTGGTACTGCAGTGTATAATTGTACCTATGATGGATGGTACTGCAGTGTATAATTGTACCCATGATGAATGGTACTGCAGTGTATAATTGCACCCATGATGATTGGTACTGCAGTGTATAATTGCACCCATGATGGGTGGTACTGCAGTGTATCATTGTACCTATGATGGATGGTACTGCAGTGTATCATTGTACCCATGACGGGTGGTACTGCAGTTTATCATTGTACCCATGATGAGTGGTACTGCAGTGTGTCATTGCATCCATGACGGGTGGTACTGCAGTGTATCATTGCACCCATGACGGGTGGTACTGCAGTGTATCATTGTACCTATGATTGATGGTACTGCAGTGTATCATTGCACCCATGATGGGTGGTACTGTAGTGTATCATTGTACCTATGATGGATGGTACTGCCGTGTATCATTGCACCCATGATGGATGGTACTGCAGTGTATCATTGCACCCATGACGGGTGGGTGGTACTGCAGTGTTTCATTGCACCCATGATTGATGGTACTGCAGTGTATCATTGCACCCATGACGGATGGTACTGCAGTGTATCATTGTACCCATGATGGATGGTACTGCAGTGTATCATTGCACCCATGATGGATGGTACTGCAGTGTATCATTGCACCCATGACGGGTGGGTGGTACTGCAGTGTTTCATTGCACCCATGATGGATGGTACTGCAGTGTATCATTGCACCCATGACGGGTGGGTGGTACTGCAGTGTATCATTGTACCCATGATGGATGGTACTGCAGTGTATCATTGCACCCATGACGGGTGGGTGGTACTGCAGTGTATCATTGTACCCATGATGGATGGTACTGCAGTGTATCATTGTACCTATGACGGGTGGTACTGCAGTGTATCATTGTACCCATGATGGGTGGTACTGCAGTGAAAGTAGCTCTCATTGCAAGCAAAGCCGAACCCAGGTTATCTTGTCCCAAGCAGGATTGAAACCATGGATCTCTTGATCCAAACCAAAAGCAATATACCTATGGACTATTAATGAAATTTATTAGTGATCTAATATTCTTTTCAGATGCATGGTTCAAAAGAGGCGAGAGGAAGGAGGATCTACAAGAAGATTAGAAAACAAGGGAACAATGAAAATTATCAGATGCAGAAACCAATATAGACAATAATTTCAGTATCATTAGTATAGGAGCTGTCGCTCATTATAACAGGCATCACAATAGTCCATACAGGTCCACCAGATGATAGACAAAGATATGTTCAGCAGTAAGTGATCATAAATGTGTAAGACTCATCTTCCAGGATAAAACATAGCTTAGCTTGCTTCCTTGATTCATTCCAACCAAGAAAAGACTTTCAGAAAGCAATAGTCCAATCAGAAAGGTGAGAGAGTTGCTACATTGAAGCAAGAATAAAGAGTACATAAGAGGAAATCACTGAGCATATATGTTGTCTTGAGTTGGAAGATTTGTATAACTATGGTTGATCTAATAAGCACCTTGGGTTCCCAGATTAATATGATTCAGTATTAATTCAAAACACTTTAAAGGGGCAGTAGCACGTTTTTTCGCTGAAAGAAGTCCATGAAATGCATTTGAAAAATAATGTCACCAATAGTAAAACACCCTCCTATCTTCGGTCAAGTAAGGAAATCAGGGAAAATTGAGTGTACATGGTTCTGTATAGCCATGGGAATTGTTTTTGTCATTCGAAATAATAAAATGTGTTCACAATAAAATGGCCGCCATGCAATTTTTGCTGTATACGCAACATCGTTATTGCCACTACGGATAATTGGTTCGTATAATAAGATGTTTTACTCTCTAAAGTAAATATAAATGACATAAACTATCATTATAAATGGAAAATTTGAAAAAATAAAATTTGCAAAAAACGTGCTACTGCCCCTTTAAGCATCTATGTGAAAGCATTATTAAGAAGTTTACAATGTATATAACTTGTTATACTGCTTTTTACAAACCTCTCAAATGCCTCTTTAAAAAGAATCTGACTGCACCTATTAAATCTATAAACTGTATTTGCATCCCATTGCTATTATATCTTACCAGTAGTTTATTTTTTATCTCATTCACAATGATAAAAGGGAATCCTGGCACTCAGCACTGTCAGAATCAACACATTTCATCATGAACAATTTTCTCAAATGCAGATGCCAGGTTAGTTCAAAACTATCAGATCTTGTTTCCACCGTTTGACAATAAAACAAACCTCATAACCTCTTCACCAACAATTGACATAGATTTTTGTCAGATCTTATTTCATGTGAAGCAGGTTTCTGAAATTCACTGATTAAATCCCAATTTGTCATTCTTGACAGTAACCCGTAGAAGCATATACTATCACTCCATCTCTAAAAGTCGGGCAGACGATGAAAAACATTTCAACAAATTTTATGAGGCTTTTCCAAAGTGATGAAGTTTTTGGTTTGTATTTTGTGTATGTCTCCCACTGATAGAAGCATGCAAATAGCAGGATTTAGCTGTCAGAACACCTGACAGGCAGCATAGCTTTTGTACGTTTTCTTGATAACGGTGTCATATTCATTGGAAAAACGAGTCTGAGGCAATCAGGGCCACTGATAGTGGTTCGCTCAAAGCACCTGATATGATAGAAAATAAAATAAATGTCAAAAGACTTGATGATTGCTGGCAGCAAAGTGAAATTAAAGTTGTCAGCGGTCGTAAGTTATGATGACATGTGACATAAAGTGTCAAACTTTTATCAATAAACAAGGTACAAAAAAACGGTTGTTAACTCCCTTGCCACTGGCAAACTGTCAGCCTTGCTTTAAGCAATCCCAGGATGCTTTGTTTTGATTGGCGCTGTCGCCGTCGCTGATTTCAGATTGCACTGCATCGATGTCTATAGCTTCATCATCATTACATCTCTCTGTGTGTGGTACAACGCTGTCATGCATTATCAGATATGGTTTTTAACAATATAATAGATTTATGTGGTTTTTATTGTGATTCAAAACTAGGCAGCGATTGCCAACATTTCAAATATCACTATCAAATGTTATCAAATAGGTTTTTACAATATGATATAATAATAATTAATATTTGATTTATATATAGAATTTTTTTCACTTAAAATGACACAAGCCTATTTGTTGAAAATGCCTGAAAATTATGTTCATGATTTCTGAAGGATCTAACTTTCCAAAATTAAGATTTTACATCTAATATTCATCAAATATATATATATATATCACATAGTTCATAACAATGTGATAAAATTTAACATTTGTTACAGGCAGGTTTGATATTGTTCAAGATTAGCCCCATATTCTGAACAAAATTAGACAAACTGGTGATGACAGTGCAGACTGTCTCTGACGTTGTTTGGACCTGAGAGAGACTACTGTGTGGCTCCAGTTACATAATACACTTACCGCTACCACAAGATCAATAAAGATAATAAAGAGAGGCAGTATCTAAAGGGAGACAACTGCAGTATTCTCTACAGAAGGAGGAGAGAAAAACCAAGAGATCAAGAAACCAAAATGGAAGTTGAAGAAATCTGTAAACTGTATAAATCCAGATTTACAGTATCTTGACCTGAAGGTCACTGCAAGAAAAAACAAACAAATATCATTTTCTTTTTTGTTGTTGTCAAAAATGAACTCAAAATTTATCACTGGAAGTATGATCTGCCAAATTGCTGACTTATTTCAGAGTTTGAAGGATTTGATTTCTGTCCCACTGAGACATGTGAAAGAGACACATGATATTATTTTATTAAGATATCTGATTTTGAAGTAAACTAGTCTTCACGAATGAAAATCTTCTTGTGTCTTAATTTGCAGTTTGTTTACATGTGGGATTTGAATCCAACCCCTCAGATTCCGGTACTAACCACCAGCATTGACTACACCAACAACTTACCTATTCATCCACCATCACCTCTACACTCTAAGGGTGTGGGTTAGAATCGCAGAAGGGACTCGTCCCGAAAAAAGTGTAAGAATTCTACTATGTCAGATAGAAGATCCAAATTCAACAATGTCATAAACTTAGTTCATTGGAATTCTTTTTTTTTGTAATCAAAGAGCATTTTGAAAAGACAGACAGTCCCTGGCTTTTCAGTATTTCAGCCATACGAATGGTTTCAGTTAGAAATGTTAATGGTAATTTGATTCTGTAATTAATTCAAATTACGTAAAATTCTAACAAGAGGTAAAGCAAGCAAATAACTCAATTATATATTCAAATCAAAATCAAAACAACTCACTAAATATATGTCGTTTTTCTTTTTGATACTTTTCTGAAAAATAAATTTGGAAAATAAAATTATGTTTTAACAATTTATTGAATCCTTCAGACACATCCAATTATTAAATACCATCTTTTAAAGCTAAGTGTTGTATCTGCCTTTCTGACAGGACATCACACGGATATTCAAGACGGGTATTAATTCTGAAACTAATAAACAAACTTAATCCACAAAATAATAACAGCTCAATTTAGAAAACCTTTTGAGGTCAAGATAAAAAGCTAAAGATCAGAAAAAAGTTAAATGCATGAAGAGCTGGTAAAATGCCCCCGTATCTCATTCGCTCAGCCCTTGAAAGCTAACCCATGTCTGTCTCGTCTAAGCCCAGAAGGATCTTGCGAAAGAGGGCTTCAATACCCCCACAAGTGTTTTAAGACATGCTAATGGAAGCAGATGACTGTCGGTGATGAATTCTAATGTTATGGTAATCCCACTCAAGAATATGGTGATAATCCTTTTATCTCAGCTCCACAACCTGACATCCCTGACATGAAGTAATTACAGCTACAAGCCTTCCTCTCATTGACTTAGCATTCCCAGCGCTTGCCAATCATGCTTACAATAAAGTCGAAATTTTATGCTGCTATTTGCAGCGAAGATACCTTTTGGGCATTTTGAAGAGATATCAACAAAGTTTACGGTTATAACTATTTGCGACTCAGCGACCTCTATTGAGCATGGGTTGGATGGATGGCCTCTAATCCCAGAAAACCAAATGAGGCTTTGCCTATATCCCCGGCTCTGCCGATGACTAGACTTCCAAATTAGGCTTGTAACATGACTTACTGGCCATAGATAATCTTTTTAGACCATCTAATGGCTTGCCCGGGAAGCAAAAGGATTACTCCTACATTTACCTGATCGGATGTCCTCATAAAACTAGTGTTTCTGCCTTGATTCTATCAGAATTACTCCACTACACCCATGGAGAATGGACTCATTAAGCTCATATATCTTTCTATTGAGTAAGTTCAGAATTCCTACAGGAGACAGTACGGAATGGACCTTCATTAAGTGGGGACAAGTAATAGTCGTTAGTTGAAAATAAGAGACTTGGTCCTGTCATGCCGTTATACATCTTGAGATTGTTAAACAACCTGCACGACGCTGGCCTGTAAATCCTCATCACTTAGTGGCTCAACAAATACATGCATATACAAGACTTGACTCTTCCCAGCAGACATCTCTTGTGTATGCTGAGTTCTATTGTATCTCAGCTTCTTATGGTCAAATCACAGGTAATGAATATGTCCTTATCTGCAAACTAGTTAAGCAATCAAAGAACTCTTAATAAAATTAGTGATCAACAAATAAACTGTGTCGAAAGGAACATTGCCAACAAAAATGCAAGATAGTTTACTCCATGAATAATAAATATGACTGAAACATTGTTCCATGTTGTGTTCAGAAGCCATTTAACCTAAATTGTTCATTTTTGAAATATCACCTATGTTTCTGAGAAACGAGTCTTTTAAAAATGGTCATTTTGGAATCCCTTTACAGGCCAGTGTGAAATGTGGCTTTGTAACTTGTTTTATGATATCCTACACTAACAATGTGTCAAAGAATTAAAGTCTCAGATGGTACATTATGTCATCAACATCTTTAACTTAATTTCAATAATTCCTGCATTTTAAAATTCCAAATATTTGGTCCAAAAGTAAGGTTTGATTTCAGCACCCCATCCCAGTTTGAACATGCTTAAAAACGAATGACAATTTCAACACTTCAAAACAAAATATAAGACATTCAAAATCAACTTTGTTTGATGGCAGTATTTTGTTTTTCTTGTTATTCATCTGAGGTTTGCAGTCTGGTGTTATGAACATGTCCTTATCTGCAAGCTACTAAGAAATCATATAACTCTTAATTAATTAGCTGCTCAAAAAGCTAAGACTATCTCTTACATGTTTCTATTGAATACAGGCTTAGTATGGTCAAATAATTTCATGAATATTCCCTTAACTGCAAGCTAGTTAGGAATCCTTTAGTATCTTGATCAATCAGTTGCCAATAAAGTATATGCACACAGAGGATCACAATCATCCAAACAGCTTCTGAGGTGAGGTGAGGTGAGGTGAGGTGAGGTGAGGTGAGGTGAGGTGAGGTGAGGTGAGGTGAGGTGAGGTGAGGTGAGGTGAGGTGAGGTTTAACATCACTTTCATGAGTATTTCACTTACCGGTATATCACAGCCAGTTGTCTAAGTATTACGGCAGGGAGAAAGCCTGCAATGCCATGTGGCTATGCATTGCAGTGAAACGTGCGAGCATCAGCTGAAACTAGCAAACCATTGGTGGTACTATGCTGAAATTCAGCGTAGCATTGCACCCAAACCTTACTGCGTGAAGAACATTCTCTACTGCAGACAAAGTTGCCGTGCCCCTAGCGGGATTCCAACCTCGGACTTCTTGATCCAAAGCCGAACGTGCTAACCACTGCGCTATCCCAGCTTCTGAGCTATGCTGGTTTGATATTAAAACTTTTGTCTATACATCTCAGCATGATCTAATATGTAAAATTATATGGAATCCTTATTTCTCATCAACCCATGTATATAAGATCTGATATTTATGTTCCAAAATTGGTCCGACACAGAGCATTTTTAACCCTTTCTTTGAAAGAAAGTTACACACTAAGCTGATTTTTTTAGGTTCTCAACAATGTATGTAAAAGACTTGCCGTATTTGACAAATTAAGAGCCTTGTGCACTTAGAAAATTGAAAGAAGGGAGTGCTTATTTAAAATGACCGTATCATACATGGTTAGCATGTTCGGCTCAAACCACGAGGTCTAGGGTTCAATTCCCTCAAGGGTTTGGCAAGTTTGTCTGCTGTAGAGAACTGTTCTATATGCAGTAAGGTTTGGGTGAAATGCTACACTGAATTTCAGAACACTACAGTACCACCCATGGATCGCTAGTTTCAGCCGATGCTCGCAGGTTTCACTGTAATGCATAGCTACCAGTTTGTTTTGGGCTTTCTCCCTGCAATAATACTAGCAGCTGTGATATAACGATGTTAAACCCCAACTGACCTCACCTTGCTTTGTAGAAATGCCTTCGTTATATATTTCTGATATGACATAATCACAAAATGGTGGATACTACTACCACTGGAACTCACAGCATACCTCATACCTGCACTAAATGGTATCAGGATCTATACAGTATTATTGCTTATATAATAATAAAATAAAGAAATTCATCATCCACAAATCCTTGTCATATCTAACAAAGTATTTTTCTACATCATATCAGTGTAACATTTGTTTGAAAGAAATGTTTTAAGATGTCAAACATGTTGTCTGAAGTTTGCCATTTGCAATACATAATTAGAAAACGGTTGGTTGAAAACAATTCAAAATAAAATAAACTTTCTGAATAAGGATCTCTGTGGTTCTTGACATCTGTCTATTTGAAACACAATTTGTAACTTTACTTTTTGTATATGTAAAAAAATTATCCTTTTTGCAAACTTAAACTTTTCTGTTTATTTATAAGTTGTGACATTTACACCCGACAGTTACATCTCATAAACAAACTTTTCTTAGTTTTTTACACCACAGGGAAAATGAAATCTTTTCAAAATGACAAGCTATCGCTCTCTTGTGCTTATACATATCACAAAGGTCTAAGTTATTACACAGAATTATGACAGCCTTGGGTACTTTTTAAAATTTAAAAAGATATCTGACAAATTTAGAACGAACTTTAATAGATGAACCTGTCTGGGGTTGTGACAGTTGCAAGAAAAATTATTTTGAAATACAAAATTTTGAGTTCAAGTTTTGTTTGAAAAGTTTTTTGGTCGTAATTTACTTTACAATTGAAAGGTTAAATTTTTCCTTTGTTGAACTTTATATATATGGTCCTGACACTAAATGTAAGAATGTTATAAATGTTACCCCTCATTATGTAATCCATGGGTAATATATTTTTCTCATGCGCTCTGCTCAGTTACATTTCTGTAAAAGTCAACGTAATAAATTATGTTATATTTTTTTTCTGAAACTTTATAAATGTAACACTGTACTTGTTTCTGATTGCAATATTTTCTCTCTCTAAATATTGTCTGAATTAATTTTTCTCTCAATATCTTCCCAGTTATTTTACATGTCAGAATCTAAATTCATAATTAACATGGTGAAAATATTGAAGTATATATACACATTATAGCCAATAATAAACAAAGGTATTAATTAATCATGTAATATAAAAATTTAATTATTTAGATCACTGGTATGGTTTCAGATCAACACGTTGTGGTAATACGACATGGAACAAGCTTAATCAATCCCACATGTAACCTTGTTAAGCTTAATAAAAACGTTACTATCAACTTCATCAGTACCAGCAGTAAGAAATATTTATTTGTAGAATATGAAGTATTAACAATCAGAACACGATAGGGTTAACTTTTATTGGTGCATTCCTAATTTAAAAAAAACAAAAAACCTTATCGTTACGTGGAGGAGATATAATTTCAAGCAGCTCTTAAGTACACTAACGAGTATTGGTGATCTTGACATTAATTACCCTGATTAATCTGTACGATTACCATGCATTATCGTAAAATATTCAATTAACAACCTGTAATAAATGGGAAAAGACATAATGGATATTTCCAGCTACTAGAACTGTTTATTGCTAAAGACTGGCATGTTCTAAGTTATTTATAACATTTTTCTCTAAACTGAAAGAGAAATATCCATTATGCTGTTTATTTACCATTCATTCCATAAACAAAATATTTGTCGAAAGGTTCTAGATCAATCTCGGAAAATAAGGTAATTAATCATGGTTTCTTAATGTTTGCAATTATTTCTAAGTTTACTATTGAAGTTTCATTATATTTTGTTTAGTGAAACAATAAAATATGTATTATCTATCAACAAAGTACAGCTACACAAGTCTAGATTGCTTTACGGCAGCTGGACCTTTTTCGAGGATTTTGATTCAAATTTATTGAATATATTTTCTGTTACATGCATGTTCTTACTTTTTAGTTGTGACATTTTTAGACATTGATGCTAACAGTAGATATACAGAAATTTCATACATCTGATAAAATACTTTCCATCAGAAATATAATTTTAAGGTACAAACATCTTAAAGTATAAACTATAATGCATGAATGTATAAACCCTTTTAAAATACATGACATAAAAATCATATAAAAACTATTGCCATTAATAAAACCAAATACATGAAGTGTTCAGCCTGTTACATATCAACTGTGGCAAATTTCAAAATGATTTATAAAACGACAGTAGCAAAGGTCAGAATTCTTATAGAAAAAAATACCCATACATCATTACAGTGAAGAGAACAAGCTGCAGTAAAATCACCATCAATCTCTGTGGCACAAATCAACATGTGTATGTGACTGCTTGAAGCACTCCTTTAATTCAGTTATCATATCTGTTAATGAAAGCTGTTGTAAAGTCCTTATTATTTTAGCAAAAAGCAGTTCTAAAGTGTTCATTAAAGAAGCATAGATTGACAGTGATGTAAAATATATATCTAAAAATGTTGACACGAAATACAATCAATTAAGTATTCCTGGAAGTTAGGTGAAGAGTTAATTCACCTTAAAGGCACTGTATCACGTTTTTTTGCATGTTCAAATTTGCCATCTTTAATAAAGTTTATGCAGTATATCTTTAGTTATTGCTGTAAAACAGCCCATTACACGATATGATTATATTATGTAGTCGTAGAAAACTGTATCGCGTATAAAACAAAAACTGCTAGCAGTCGTTTTATTGTGAACACCTTTTAATAATTTGAGGACGGAAAATGGGTCTGCATTGCTTAACTGAACCATAATCATTTGTGTTACAACTATTTATAGATTGAGGAAGAAAGTCTGCAATTGATAAAATTTCTTTTCCATTCGGTGAGATCTCTTTATTTCCATCAGTAACAGGCTCAAACCACTTTAAATAGTAGCTGACTTAACTTGGTAACATAGCAATGTCTCGCACTGCTAACATTAAGTCAAGTGAGACACATTTCTTAGATTTTAGAGGTCAGAGGTGGTTCTTCATATATTGCATTACTGGTAAAAAGTGTCATGATGATCGACAAATGTGAAAACATTGGGTGCTCTGGGTTGTGAGGTATAAAGCAGTGTGACCTTGGAAATAAGGTGAACAACTCTAAGGTTCAATCCCTGCCTTATCTGAACAGAAGGATAAACAAATCTTAATCTCCAACCAAACATGCCAATTAATTGAAATCAATCATAACTACAAATGTAAGTGATAGAAAATGTTGTTAAGGAGGTACCGTATATTACCAGGTCGGCCCCACGTATAAGTCCACCCCCTTTTTCAACTACCCAAATACTATTCAAAACCCTATATCTCATGTATAAGTCGACCCCCCTTTTGACCACGTGCTGACTGACACCAATTAATTAAACCACATAGCTTGTGTACTTTCAGCAACTGAGTGGTAATATTTCACACACTCAATAGAACACCTTGTAAATTGGTACATTCCAGCCATCAAATAGTAATTAATACACTGATTAGGATTGGAAGATACACATGATTTTTTGCCTTTTTTAGACCCAAAATAAGTGGAGACATCCCACTAAATAGTAAAGGTGTTGTCCCAGTTTAAACACAAATCGAGTCTATATTAGGTGGTTGACCAAAGAACTAAAATATTGAGTAACATTTATAGATAAAATTTACTCAGTACTTTCTTCTTTGTGCATCCTGGTGGATAATCTGAGGATTCCTTTACAGGCTGTCAGTCTTGTAGACTAGAGAAACCTTCGTACTTTGTTCTACAATCGTGTGTTACACAAGAAAAGTATATCACTTTTGGTGGCACATATAAATTTAAAAGTGTCATTGAAGTTAATTTTTTCTTATGACAGATGAAAATTTTGACAAGATAATTTTGTACTAGAAAAGATAACATACTCAATAGCTCCTTAAAGCCTGTAAAAAAAGCATTTTGACTATGTGAGCAATAGTTAATATTACTACATTGATGTAGAACACTGTAACTACACTGATATAAGAAGAAGTGAAGGGACTGTGAATGTTGAAGTTCCAATTGCAGCTATGGTTGTACACTCCCAAGTGAGTTCAGAATGAACTGGAATGACACCGTCCTAACATTATAGCTACAATTGATGGGATTATCATGAAACCGCCCTCTTGTTATCAGAAATGAGGGGACCGCTGCAAATGATAACGACTCTCTCAACGCTGACGACGGCCATTATCACTTCGTTTCTAAGTGACGTCTCTTTAAAATTTCCTCTTGAAATTTAAAAAAGAATGGCGACCAAATGAGCGTATCGACTCGAACATTTAAAAACGTTTTACATGTCTTTCTTTTAAACTAGGACATGTAATTTTGCCAAATAATATCATATACACACATAAAATACAACTGCACTAATGTGTAAAGTGTTTTTAAACAAAATAAAGAAGAATATGGTTCTCCGTCACCTCCGGAAGCCCTTCAATGTTAGATTTAGGTAGCCTAAGTACACATGCATCCTAAACTTGCTAAATATTTAACTATTCGTTGATTTTCATTATTTTACTGATTACTGATTATATAATAAAACACGACTATGTATCAGTATGCTAATCATTAGATATAGACTGCTTTCATTTTCCCAATCAACGCCTGACATTCCGTTTGGGTTCTAATCAGCTGTGAAAAGCATGTGACTATGACATCATTCTTCACTTGTGATGCCGTCTTTGCTCTTTTGTCATATACAACTGTAATTAAAACTTGTAGAAGAATTCAGGTACAAAAGAACAAATCCTGTCTACTTTAACCATAATAGGGGTAATGTTGTTTTTCAGGGCATTATCATTTGCAGAAGACCTGAAAAACAACATTACCCCTATATTACGGAAGATGTGTAGACCTTTAGGTTGTTTTTAGCTTAATCATGAACATTATAAATATAAGAATTAATATTATTCCAAAGTTGAAAAGATTCTAGAAGCTGAGCAACACCCATCCTTCAAAGGCATATGATTGAATATAACCCATCAACACAAGTTATTAATGAAGAAGACAAACCCACATCCTTCAGTGGATCCGGCTACACCAGTGAGATGACCAATCCTCACTCTGGTTAAGAATCTCAACCCAGTTTACTTACAGCAATAGCTGTACACATTCCACAAGCATCATAAAATCAACACAAAAAAAACAAGTGATTCCGCTGATAAAAATACCTTTTTTATTATCAGAGTGCCAGCTAACTGTACATATGATGTGTGCCACATATCTACTTGCTCTGGCACAACATAGCGTCACCATGTCGACAGGAGATGTAAAACAATCAAGGCATGATGATCATAAAATGATTTTTTTAAAATGAGATAATCATATCCTGGGAAGTATTATTTGTTCATTATACTCACAAATAAAACTCTTTTAAAGATAAAGTTCTCTTGTATCATAAACATTTATCAATATAGTTTATTTGAAGTAAAACATCTAAAAGCAAATAATTTTGAGTCGAAATTTCTGTCTGAAAGACTTACCGACTGTATATATTTCAAATCTTTCAAAAGTTAACAAAATTTTAATAAAATATTTCAGTCACTTGCATTGTATTTATAACTTTTAAATATCTTAGTCAAAGAATGAAAAAACTCTGAATTTGTCAGTCATGATGTTGGTGCTGAAATCAGCAGTTATATGTACAGTATCAACAGGCGAACGACTCTCAAATATCAAACAATTCGTCCATTCCGCAATCCACTCTGAGGAGTACAATCATCCAAATAATACAACAATGACCATTAAACTGTTTTTGATTGTATTTAAATAAGCATATATGTAAAACAGTTGCATATGTACACTGTTTAAAATTGTAAAATGTTTTCTCTTACTTGGATATAAAAGTTGGAAATATCTAAAATGTCCAAATTGAATAAAGCGTTTATTTACATATGATAAACCCCATGCATTCATGTAAAACGGAAAATGACTATCATTCATTCAATTCTTCTGTCAAGTCCAAGAAACCAAATCACCTTTAAATTGATTAGAAATTAAATCATCCAACCCTGAAGTTTAAAATAATTTTCATTAAATTGACAAAATCACAATTGAAGAAAAAAATTAAATTCACTGATTCACTGCACCAAGTACAACAAATATAACACAAATATCCTGAAAACATTGGAGCAAATAAAAACGAATTAAGACATAATACCGTTTAATGCCAAAATGCTGCCTTTCGATCGCTATTTAAAATTTAAATACACATCAATTTTATGACATGATAAATAGTTATGTTCAAAACTTCGATAAAGTGCACAATAATTACAATATGACATGTAATTATTCTCATACAATTGAAAACAAAATCAGAGTACAATAAATAAACCGAGAAATAAACATACAATACTCCAATAATTTAATAATTCTCAATACTGCGGCAGTGACGAATGCATAACTGCATATTATATCTCTCGCTCATTCGGACTACCACTCGTCTTGTACACGCTAACCCTGTCTTAGCACTCGCGCAGTGATAATGAATAAATATACAGTGTTGTGAGGTTACTCAGAGCTCAAGGTCAGCACATCTCCAGGATTTCAATAACTCGGGCGATAGGTTGGCCACCTGTGTTTCCAATAGCACTCTGAAAGATACAAATAATTTTATTAGTATACACACTTGAGTTCGTTAGATAAGGAATAAAGCAGCTGATCAGCTGAGGGGGGCATTTGGCCAGTTCAGAACAGGTTGGATCCTTTGCAATGGTGAAAGTGTTCTACTTTTAAAGGTACATCAGCCAAAACCGGGGACAAAATTCGCCAGGACCCTCTCCAGGAAGATCACTGTAAAGGATTATCAACTTCTTCATTTTCATCTTTCACACAATATAGATCCAATGATTAACCATAGGAGTTTTAACTTTACCCTGAGAAAGTCAGTTTTTTTTACTGTGAATAAACTGATTTTAGAAGTAATAGCAATGAATAGTATTAATGGAAGGTAAACTTCTTAATTGCAACATAAGGAGCTTAACCGTCATTACCTATGTCATTCGTGTTACAAAATCTAAATAAATATCAAATAGGTTTTTAAATAGGTAGTACTTAGTTAGCCAATCCTACCAACAATAAATGTGTTTGTATTGATTGGCAAACAAGATTTGATGAGAAAGCCATGTTCAGTCACAAAGTGGCAACATGATTGCATACTTCTAAGGGCATGAGATTTTAAAAATGTTTTGTGATGGAAATAGACAGCAAAAGCAGTTTGATGGTAATTATTTTCACTGGTTAAAGAGATAACAAAAATCACTTTATGCTTTCAAAACTATAATAATTTTCAACATCATAATATCACATTTTCTCTCTCCCTCAATTTACAACTGAACGTTATGATGCAAAATTCTTTTAACATCATGTATCTACATGTATAACTTCCAAATGTAACGAACGCAATGATTGGTGCATGCAATCTGTCAAAACAAATCTAATTCAATAAACAGGTTTAGATTTCTCAGATTCAAAAAAAAAATTAATGAGGGGGTAATATGACCATAATAGTCTGTAGTTAAATCAGCAAGTCCCCGAGGGGACAAGCCATGATGTATGGTCCCACACTCTATGCCCTTGTAAAGCTGCTCAGAGCTGATGATCATCCATTAGAGTGACGGATGGGTCTCGTCCCTTATAATAATACTTGTCGAACATCTGAACTTATCCTGTGTTTTCGTACAAATGATTTAAATGTGTTAAGAACATTTGTCAAGGAGTCTTTAAACCATTTATCTTTATTTTTGATGAAGTGATCTTTCTTCTCTTTCAGAGAATATTAATCAATGAAAGAATGAATTTTTGCCAAATTGAAAATTTACTTATTTTAGTTCTAAACATCAGTAAAATTAATACTGGACTCAATATGTTTGAGAAATTATCAAATATTGATTCTCAAACTAGACTGCCAATGTACTTTGCTGACAAATTACACAAAAGAGACAAGCCGTTTCCTTACAATAAAGCTTAAAATAAGATGGCATTTAAAGACCTAAAGTTAACCTTCAAGATGAAGCAACCGTCAGGATTAGATGCCCTCTTTTAAACCTTGTGGTATTTTGACCTTCACTCATTCAAATTGCATGGTTGAATTTTTCGATTTGGTCTTCAATATTTTAATATCACAGCTTTTAACTATTCTACTGGTGTTCTGACAAAATAGAGCCTTTGCATGATTTAATCGTTATCTGAGGATAAGTGATTAATTGCCTGAAGACATTAGAATCTATGTCAAAATGACACTTATGCAGTATTTAGTTCTAAAACCATAAAATACTTTTTCATTTTTCATTTGAGTGAGTGGGTGAGTTATTGTTTTACGCCGCTTCGGCAGTATTGCAGCCATTAGCGGCGACATTTTTCATTTGAAAACCTGCCTGAAATAGGCAAGGTTCAATTTAAATGTGAAAAATAGAGCCATGGGCTCTGTAGCTCATCAGGATTTCATTGATTTACTATCTAAATTTGTATATTCAAGTTATTTAAGTTATTGTTTACAAGCAAAAGATAGGTTCTTAGATCTTGACCACTGTCACCCCATTTGGGGTCACGGGGTCACATAATCTACAATTTAGAATCCCCATTGGCCAAGGAGTCTGCACACAACTTTTCAGCTCTCTAGCCCTTTTGGAACTGGAGAAGAAGATGAAAATAGGTTTTTAAGGATGTGAGCCCTGATTTGGGGTCACAGGGTCACGAAATCTACAATTTAGAATCCCCATTGGCCAAGGAGTCTGCACACAACTTTTCAGCTCTCTAGCCCTTTTGGAACTGGAGAAGAAGATGAAAATAGGTTTTTAAGGATGTGACCCCTGTGACCCCATTTGGGGTCACAGGGTCACGAAATCTACACTTTAGAATCCCCATTGGCCAAGGAGTCTGCACACAATTTTTCAGCTCTCTAGACCTTTTGGAACTGGAGAAGAAGATGAAAATAAGTTTTGAAGGATGTGACCCCTGTGACCCTATTTGGGGTCATGGGGTCACGAAATCTAAAATTTGGAATACCCATTGGCCAAGGAGTCTGCACACAACTTTTCAGCTCTCTAGAACTTTTGGAACTGGAGAAGAAGATGAAAATAAGTTTTGAAGGATGTGACCCCGGTGACCCCATTTGGGGTCACGGGGTCACATAATCTACAATTTAGAATCCCCATTGGCCAAGGAGTCTGCACACAACTTTTCAGCTCTCTAGACCTTTTGGAACTGAAGAAGAAGATGAAAATAGGTTTTTAAGGATGTGACCCCTGTGACCCTATTTGGGGTCACGGGGTCACGAAATCTACAATTTAGAATCCCCATTGGCCAAGGAGTCTGCACATAAAATTTCAACTCCGTGGAATCATTGGTTCTGGAGAAGAAGTCGAAAAAGCGAAAAGTTTACGGATGGACGGAAGGACGGACGCCGGACACCATACCATGCCATAAGCCCATCGGGCCTTTCAGGCCTGATGAGCTAAAAATTGACAACATTTGACAGGCGATGGACGATGTGGTAAGCTCATCTGGTCATACAGAACTGATGAACTTAAAATCTGAGCAATCATTTGCTGATTTGAGGTGATTTAACATTCTTTCTAGATTATTTTACTCAATTTAATTTAATTATTGACATAAAGAATAAGAAAGTAATTGTTTAACACTGCTCAGCAATATTGCAGCCATTAGCGGCGATATGGCGAAGGAAAGTTTGCTAAGAATTATACAATGAAATATAGCAAACCAACACTTACAGTCAAGTTCATAAAACCTAAGAATTTCTTCAGGACTTTAATCATGGAGTCGAAGCTGCCTGAAGGTAGAAACTCCCTGACTCGATCCACATACATCTGCAACAGATAGCATTCATACAATTCTACAATACAGTTTCTTGTTGAAAACACTTTTTGATGGTGGGGATTTGGGGACTGATAATATACCAACATTTCTTTTCTAGGGATATTATCAGGGTTACCACCAAGATCAACAATGTCCTCATTCTCAGAAAAATCACTAAATGTTGGGAGTTGAGGTGAACTCTGCAACAACAGTGTTAAATGTTATTATGAAAAAGACCTTAGGAACAATTAATAAAGGGTTATTGAAGAACAGAACTTTTTCTAATCTTATGACCAAATTACTTCCATTGTTTTAGGTGAGGTGAGTTGGGGTTTAACGTCGCTTTCAAGAGTATTTCACTTATATCGCGGCTGCTAGTATTATGGCAGGGAGAAAGCCTGCAATGCCATGTGGCTATGTATTGCGGTGAAACCTGCAAGCAACGGCTGGAACTAGTGAACCATGGGTGGTACTACGCTGAAATTCAGTGTAGCATTGCACCCAAACCTTACTGCGTGTAGAACAGTTCTCTACTGCAGACAAAGTTGCCGTGCCCCTGGCGGGATTTGAACCCCGGACCTCTTGATCCGAAGCTGAACGCGCTAACCACTGCGTTATCCCGACCACCCCCCCCCCCCCCCCCCCCCCCCCATCATTTTAGGAACAAATAAACTCTGGGAACACTGTATTGACTTTATTTAATGTTTTCTACTACAGATCAATTAATAAGACGAAGTGTCCATTTCATATTCATCAGTACTCAAAGGCAATCACAGTAATTTCCCTATGTTAAAAACGCAAGCAATGAGAAGTGTTGTTACTACTCACTCTGTTGTCTTGTATTAGGCAGCCCACAAGTAGAGCTATATAGGATGCAATGATACTGTTCTCCATGTGTTTCCCTGCCTTGTGTAGAGCTGCAAAGAAGCAAATACATTAGCACAAAATAATTCACTAATAATATTCTTTTTGAGATTGTGGTGATGCTATGCAATAAAATTGTGGTGCCTAACAGTGCTAAAACCGTGTGAAAGATACTTATAAAATCTTACACGCTGACAAGTGTTATTTCATGAATATCTTAAGAACTAAATAGGCTTTACTACTTGAAGTCATATTTTTAACAAAATAGGTAATTCCTGCAGCTTTGCTTATTTCAATACAGCATGATATATACTAGGAAGCTGGTACTTGATTGCTACCATGAACATGAACAGGGCCAGTACCTTTAGTGAACGTCTCCTCATCATCCAGAACACTGGGTTCCTCATGGTTGTCTCCATCAGATTTACACGCTGCCTCTACTGCCTCACTGTTAGTTTTTCGCAACTTCTCTGCAGAAGCTACAATCCACTGCACTCCGGCTTCAGACTCCTGCCACTCCCCACTCTTATTGGGTGACGGTTGTTCCTCCGTGTTACCTTCCTCCTTCTGTTGTTCTTCCATCGCTCTTGCTGCCTTCTCTCGCTCACAGAATAACTGTAAATATAGGGAGATAGTAATGTAAAGTATTGGAAGATTTGGAATTTGATAATATCAAATTGTCAAAGTGAACAGACATTTCAACTATACTTAAGTTCAGTGAAGACAGTTATAAAATTTGCAGAGTTCTCATACTATATGTACTAGAGAAATTGTTCAATAATGTTGCCATGGAAACAGGAAAATCCAAAATTCATTTATAGATTTATCCCTCAGAAGTCACATCTAGGATTCATGGTTGACTCAAGATAAATTTCAGGACGAACAGAACGAATGATAAATACCCCTAAGGCAGGTCTAGGAGCCTAGGAAAGTTGATTAAAACCAATGTCCATTTACTTTTACTGATATCTTTCAAACTTTTTGGATCAAGAATTTTTAAAAATTATGTCTAAAGAATGAGGTGCTATATTTTATTGTGATTTTTTTTAAAACCCCAAATATACTGATTTCAATATAAACAGATTTATTATTTTTTTACACAATGGTTAAAAAAAGTTTACTAATTCAAAATAACATTGTAAAAAAAAAAGAACAAACTTGTCAATCTGTCAAGAAAAACTATAGGCAACATTGTAGTGACAAGGTTGCAGCAGACAGGATACACAAGTCAGATCAACAATATGAAGCAAGCTGAAGGATTTTCATGGATACAGCAGATACGGCAAGAGATCCTGACGACTCGCTGGTAGCTCTTGTTAGTTTTATCGCTTTGAACTTGCCAATATGTTGTTTGTTTGTCAACATGCCAAGCTTAAAGATGGGCAGGTTGTGTTTGTTTATCACCACAGATCATAAATTATTTCAACAGAGAATAACAAAGAAGTGCATTCATTTCATGAATGCCAATCCATGCTTTCTATAATCAAGCCCAGTTTGCTGCACTAAATACATGTACAAGGATGACAAACAAAAACAAAACAAAAAACTTTCAACTCAAATCAGCTATTGCCTTTCAATGGTAAACAATTTCTCTCCAGTAAAAACAAAAGCTTCTATGTTTGCACAGATGTATTTGAACCCTGGATCTCTTGAACCTGACCTGGACTCCACTAACCACTGCAGTATCATATTCTGAGAAGGAAGATATTTGCTTTGAGATGTTAAACAACCATTTCTTAATCTTAAAATCTTAATCTCTCCATTGCAAGCGGCAATCTTATTCAAAACATAACACTGTGAATGATAGAGTGGTACCGTTAGATGAACTCTACAAAAGTCTAATACTTTGTTAATGAATGTTATCCCCCACTCACTTCTACAAAAGCTTTGACAGCGGACACTTTCTGGGATGATAATGTTATCTGCATGTCCATGAGGTTTCGTCTGTTGCCCAGGCAGTGTTCCACCATGTTGATAAGTAAACCAATACACTGCAACAGAAAACACTTGTCATGCATACAGAGAAAAGATGAAGACACATGTTTATATTTGTTCACAGGTTTGGTTGATCTATACACAGATACATAGAAAATTTGTTATTACATCAGCAACATAATGTAAATTGCAATGATATTGTGTTTTATCATCCACAACTGTGTTCCACACAGGAAATATAACTTATTTGATGGCAAGTCTCGAATTTGTATCTTTTATCAAATTGTGTTGATATATTAGATATCAGAAGACACTTGAGTGAGATTATCTATATATTACCCATACGGGTGAGAAGACACAGGTGATTATTTTTGTGATATTTGCACATGTGCTTTCAAGTGATTCTCAACGTTGATTGGTCGGTTACCCGGAGAAAGAATGACTATGACGTCATAAAACAATGGTCTGACGCGACGATTTATCTTATGACGTCACAATGTTACTGTGGCGACGGGTCCTTCACAGCGGCCGCCCAACATGAAAATGTAATAACCAGGCGTAATTTGGTCAATTTAATTGCATAATGGGTAATATATAGAATAACCAACTCGGTACGAGTGATTATGGGAAATATCCACTCGTCTAAATAATGTTCAGAGCCACTCGCTAAAGCTTGTGGCTGAACATTATTTAGACTCATGGATATTTCCCGTAATCACTCGTACCTCGTTGGTTATTCTCTAAATATTAACATTCATTATTATGATAAGGATTCTGTATGAATATTTTTTCATGAAAGCATTAAATTGGACTTTTAACAATTGCACACTTGTTGTACAAGGAGGTAAGAAGTGAGCTGCCATATATGGTTTATAATGCTCTGAATGAATAACGAAAAGAAATGTGAACTCACAAGAACTAGGATATCAAATTTCTGGTCGGAGGGAGCAAACTGTGTTGTAGAGAAGACACAGAGGATAACACACTCCATCAGTCCTTCCTGCTCTCCCACCTTCGTACTGCCGAACTCTGTAAACATTGTAACATCATTAACATACGTTTTCAAGATAATGAGAAGCTTTAAATTGCTGAGAAACATCCTTGACAGTAGATCAAATTATCAATTTATGGCTTTACTAGCTCATTTTACCATGACGATCTCATGAAATAAGCTTTAACTAAGAGTCTTGCACATAATATGTGAGTGAAAAAATCAAATCAAAGAGCTAGAACAATCTATTACACAGGAATATGAATAACAATCTCTGTTCTCTTTCTTTTAAATTGATCAATCAGGCAAAGTATTAAACGATAAGGATCTTCAAAGAAAATGTCTAGACAAGCATATAATCAATTTCTTTGACATTCTATCATTCAGTTTCTTGGAGTGAGTGAGTGAGTTATTGTTTAACGACACTTGGGCAATATTACAGCCATTAGCGGCGACAGTTTCTTGGATAATGTAGATAAGTAGTTTCAGAAAATCATCATTTGGAACACTTTTGGAAAACATGAGGTTTTGGTGTACAATAACTTAACAAGGCAACAACACAGCTTATATGTACTTTGACAGCCTTCAATATAGCATTAATTTGAAAGGCATGCTCCAGTAAAAATTTCGGGCACCAGAATGCTAAAAACACGACCAACTACATTGTAGAGAGGGTACGAGGTTCCAGTGACTGACCGTTATCGTGTGTGACATTGAGCAGAACTCGGAGAATAGCGAGGACGCAGTTGATGATGATGTAGCCGAGACTCTCCTTGACCTCTTTATTCTCCTCCGGGTCCTCCGTCACCGGGTACAGCGGCATACTGTCCTCACAGGCTCGCAGTACACTGGAAACAGAACATCATCATCATCACCATAGAAACATGGGGGTATTGTCATACTAACTCCACTAATTAGTTAATAACACTAACACACTTGCAAAATATTAAAACCATAAATTGCAGGAATTGATTCAGAACACATGTTTGCTACCAATGTCAATGGTAATGATATATAAAGATATACTTACTAGTTTTTATCATTTGATCATTGGTTCTTCACTTATAAACCCCTCAGACAATTAGTAGAGTATTAGAGATCAAAACTGGGAATTGATGCAAAATAAATTGTCTGAGGACACAAACTCTGAACAAAGTTTTGTCCCTCCAAAATGCCAGTATTTGAGACATCATATATAGTTATTACATGCCAAAAAGCAAATAGCTCCAATAACTCGGTTCAAAAGTCTCTAAAATGGCAAAGTAGAATATTAACTAACCTGCAGATAGAGGTAATAAGTCTGGCGTCCCTGTATGAGATCACGTAACTCTGGTTATCTGTATTCATATATGTTATCTGAAAATAGAAATTCCATCCATTAAAACTCACAAATCATCAAATGTCATAAAGGAACACAACACTTAGAATTTATATGAAAACAAAATTATATCAACTGTTTTAAATAAAGTATAAATAAAAAGAAAATTATGATTTAAATACACACAAATATATCTAGTTAATATCTTATCAAACCAATTTCACAAATCAGAGTTCTTATCATGGACGTAACCACTATACAATAAATCTTTATACCTTCATCTGTGAATATTGGCCAAGTTTAACTGCAGTGTATAAGATTAAACAGTCGCAAGAATTTTATAAAGAACACAATAAATTAAGAATGGTCTTCTGATACATACATTTTCTAATACTCTGAGACATCTGTCCAATTTCTTGAGGTTTGACAAAGATTTCTCATCGGGACCTATTTCAGCTCCAACATATTGGGAACAACTGCCAACTGGAAAATAGAGGAAAGGAAATGTATATCTCTTTTTCAAAGAGCAAGAGTTTAAAGTCAAAATGAATGAAAACCAAACTCTATTGATAATCATTACAATAAAGAAATTGAGTATCCATAGATTTCACTTTTCCTTCACTTTTGAACTTTAATGTATTTTTTCTGCAGACTGCCATCATTGTCTAGAATTGCTTTTGCAGAAGCACTATAACTAGAACAATATGATTGAAGCAAAATAAACTGGTTATGGTTTGATGATGTACCGTATAATAGGTAAACCTTTCTTAAACTAATCCACCATGGACAGTGTCCACGTAATTAAATACTTATCTGGTATAAATGAACATACCAGTATCTACAATATGATCCAGCGCCCCCTCAGATCTCAACTCTTCCTTGAACCACTCCCCAGCCTTCCGTGACGTGAGACTCAGTAGAGACTCCATAGCTAGGTTCCCAGTCTGAAACACAACAAGTATCAATATAAGTTAACATGATCATAACAGTATGTTGAAACATTTCTACACTGTTGCTAGATTGAGAGAGTTATTGTTTAACGCTGCTTTGGTAAAATTGAAGTCATTAGCAGCAAAACTGTTGCTTGAAGCTAAGGTGATATTTTGAGTTAAGAGAATAAGAAAAGTTATTAAAACGTTTAAGTTCCAGTGCATGAGAAAGTATGAAAATATCATTATGTTTCTGTTGACTTGACTACAGGTTCACTGACAACTATGACGTACCTGACAACGTCATATAGGTGATGTCAGTATCCTCAAAATGATACTCACTAACCAATACAATTCTCACAAGTCAAGTCTGGCCTGTCCTCTTATCTGGTAGTTATTATTATATTAAGATCTCAGGCCAAATAATATATAACAACACTAACCGATATGGTATCCAAGTCCAGCTTGGTGCCAACATTCTGCATCTGCTCACAGAGCTCATAGACCCGAGAGCGTGTACGTTCCAACTCCTTCATCTCTGCTGGTGAGAACTGCATCTCTCCATTCTTGTCGGAGTCCAACTCAAGCAGCTTCAGCATGAGGTTGAGACTGTCGTGCTCCAGGTCCATGTTCAGTCTATCCTTGCTCAGCATGTACATGATGGTAGCTGTGCTTAGAGCCAGGCTCTGTACGGGAACAATAGGTCATAATTATACATTATAATTGGACACTATATATACATTATAATTTAAATTATATCCAGGAATGGAAAGGAATAAATGAAAATATTTTATTTTTGTATGAGACCAAAAGCAGATTTCTAAATAAGTTTGTGACCGATATGCAATATCTTCCCGCAAAGCATGGGAACACATATTAATGAACACAAAAAATATGTCAAATATTCAAAATAAACATTAAATATTCTGATATTTTTTCCAGATTGACTTATGGTTATAAAAACTTGGCTAAATGACTTATAACTAACTGATAATAACTTCCAATTGTTTCCCTGTCTAGAAAATGTTTATTAAATATACTATAAAATAATAAAATATATCTTCAGTGTCACTGTACAAGAAACATTAAATTTGAAATTCATATTTCCGAAAAAAAAAAAGAAAGAAAAGAAACTCGCAATTATCCAGAAACTCATCTTTTATCAATGGAAGGTTTCACCTGTAAAAGGCAATTTACTTACATCATAGAACATGTGCAGTCAAAAAAATAAAGGTTTTTCATGTGAACAAATGATTTATTTCACTGTAAAAGTTTTATCGTCAGACTTTCAGTCAATATCCATCTTTCAAAACAGTACTGAAAGTCTTTTAGTTCAAAAGGTCATCAGAAAACTAAAAGGAGATTTTATGTTCTCTTCTTTTAGTATGGCCAGATTCACTTGTCTCTCCCGAAGTAGAAAAAAACCACCCACCAAGCTATCACAAAACAATAAATGTCACTTTTAATACATTCCAAAATCCATAACAATCAAAAATGTTTATAAATATGACTGTAATAAAATACACTTTCAGATTCTACGTAATTCACTAAACCTAATAATTTCTATATACATTTTAAAATGTAATGAGGACTTACAGGATTAGAGTTTGCATCATGCAGCAGGTTGAATATTTTGGTCATTATTCCATGAGCTCGTAAATGCATCCTGAAGGCTGGTAGCGTACACTTCCCAGCTAGCTGCACACAACTGTAAGACAAATAGAATGCATTGGATGGATGACAAGAACATCAGGTCAAGCTGGAAGAGAACCAAGTTTAGAACAAATAAAAATATGCTGAAACACCATATGTTTTTTCTCATTCTTCACTAATTTTGCAACTTTTCCATGCTAAGCACTTCAGATGTAAAGTTGTATTTACATAATTGAATGGTTAATACTTGAGACCTATGAAATGGTAGAAACATATTCTTTATTATGAACAAAATGAATTCTCAAATATTATCGAAATATTATTGATTTATAACGTCAAATTCACAAAAGAACAAATCAGAAAAAAAGCTGTAAAACTATTTTAATGAGTAAAATAGAGTTATTGTGTTTGAAGTTCATTGCATTATTTATATTTTCTTCGGGGTTTATACAACTAACATATCAAATAATAAGGCATTGGCCATGTGGTCTCTTATGGTTTTGAGCCATGAAATTTATAATTTATAATCCTCATGGGTAAAGGTATATATCAAAACAAAATTGAATTTTTCTTGACATTTGTTTTATTATACTAAGAAAGAAATTTTAAGGGTATGAATTCTGTTAGTTTGTCTCTATTACTATTAGAGATCTGTACAATTTAATTCAAAGGATCACCTCTCACAAGCACTGAAGTATAGCCCAAGGCCCTATCTGATCTGTGGTTAGCCTCTAAAACTTTCCTCTTAGGACCCATGCTGAAAGTCCATCTGGTCTTATAACATAAGGCCTGGGGCGGTATTCTTAAACATGTGTGTCTCTAAAAGTGTCTTCAATGGAACATGTGAAGGTCATCTTTAATCAACTGTTAAGGGTCCTTTTTTCAAAATATAGCAGTGATTACAAATGAAACAAATACAAGAAGCAGTTGTCATTAAGGTGACATGATCCCACACAGCAAATTCAATGTTTTTAATTCATACTCCAAAATTGAAAAATATTGTCAAGGTCACCAAAATCAACTGAGCTCTGAATCTTCTCTTGAAGAAAATTGGTGAAAGATGATAATTCATCGAAAAGTTCTTGAGATATGCTTATGCTGACAAGCTGCGAAAAATGCAAAGTTCCACTGTGACCTTGAGAATTACGCCAAGGTCACAACAATCTAGTCAGCACTTTGTCTACCCTAGGAGCTGTGTGGAAGAGAATCCAATCAACTTGTTTTTGAGATATCCTGCTGACAAGGGTAGAACAAAGTCTCGTTGTGACCTTGAAATGAAGGTCAAAGTCACAAAACTCTGTAGGAATATTACTCATAGCAATAAGGAAGTTGACTATCTATAGAACTTGATTTCATTGTAAAATATTTAAGAAACAAGTGGTTGTCACGAAGGTGACATGATCCCCCGCCGCAAATTAATACTTCAAAATTTAAAAATAATGTCAAAATCAGCAAAATCAACTGTCAAACTTGTCGGAAAAGTCAAAGCTCCACTGTGACCTTGAGAATAATGTCAAGGTCACCAAAATCAGCGCTTTGTCTTCCCAAGGCCGTGCTTTGTGTAAGATATGATGGAATTCCTGTGAATGGTTCTTGAGATATCTCGCTGACAAGATTTACATGTACATTATCATGTTGAAAACATCAGTTCCACTGTGTCCTTGAGAATGATGTCAAGGTCACCAAAATCTAATCAGCCTGTCGTCTTCCCTAGGAGGTGCTTTGTGTAAGATATGATGGAATTCCTGAGAATGGTTCTTGAGTAATCCCGCTGACTAGAATTACATGTACATTAGCATGTAAAAAAATTCAAAGTTCCACTGTGACCTTGAGAATAATGTCAAGGTCACCAAAATTTAATCAGCCCGTCGTCTTCCCTAGGAGGTGCTTTGTGTAAGATATGATAGAATTCCTGTGAATGGTTCTTGAGATATACCGCTGACAAGCTTAACATGTACATTAACATGTCAAAAAATTGAAAATAATGTCAAGGTCACCAAAATCTAATCAGCCCTTTATCTTTCCTTGGAGAAGCTATGTGTAAAATATGAAGAGAATCCAGAGAATGGTTCTTGTGATATCGCGCTGACAAGGGTAAAATGACAAAGTCTCGTCGTGACCTTGAAATGAAGGTCAAGGTCACAAACCTCTGTAGGAACATTACTCTTCCCATGATGAACCCATATGCAAAATATGAAAAGAATCCAGTGAATAGTATTTGAGTTATTCCATTTCGTACATGTACGTACGGACAGACGAAGCCGAATACTATATCCCCCACCGCGCGTTTAGGCGGGGGTTAATAAAGTTTGCTATACCCCAATGTGTTTTGTAATAAAGCATAGTTTTGCCCTGAACTATTATAGTTTAAGGGCAAGGACAAAGTACAAAGGACAAAGGCAAAATGACTGAAGTAGCTTTGAAAATAATTAGGAATGTGCCTCATATAAGATAAAATATAATTTTTGTTGCATCCCAACCCCATGTAAAAATCCCCCTTTAAAACTGCCCCCAACCAACTCAGAGATCCTCTCAGCCATCTCCTCTCTCCTATCCTCTCCCCACCATTGCAGACACAAGTCATCCACCAGCTGACACCTGATAACGTAGGTTCTCCCTCTGGATACTGGTTGGGGATGCAAGATGTCAATTGAGGAGAGAGGGATAAGAATCTCCATCAGGCCTGATGAGCTAAATATACTTAAGTCGGTACTGTTTAATAACATTTATTTATGACACTTGTGAATAGTATTAGCATCTAAATTCATTTTCTCTATCAAATACCAAACCACTCACTTGTTTCATAAATATGTTACGGGACGTTGTTAAGTATTATGTATGTAAATGCAATTCATCAATCATCAACTGCAGTAGCACTGATCTCACGCAATAACACTGAAAACATGATACATGTACTCAAAATGTTATAATGCTATTTTTTGTTTTCAATTTGTGTCTGGCAAGGGGAGAATCCAAATTATGTGACAGTAATAAAGTTTCAGTTCATGGAACATAACTTGCTCGACCAGCTACAGAGCACTCGCGCAACTGATGTTGCATGTTTTCAAAACAATGCTTTCATACTTTTACCTGTGACCTTTGTTGACATGTGACATAACCAATGACCCCTGAACCTGTGCTGACTAACTTTTGTTATTACAGTAATGAAAAGATGTTGGTACATTTTGGTTTATTTATAACAATTTGACAATTTAAATATTCGGTGAGATAAATGCGTTGCAACATCCATCAAGGTTACCATCAGTATTTATTAGCACCCAACATCATGCAATAATTCCTCTCATCATTTTACCAACCCCCTCCCAACACTTCATCCAGACCACTCCCCAATACATAAGAATGTAGGGGGGAAAGTACCAGTTTTTATATAAAGAAACAATAAGAGTTCGGCATTGACTTGAATCAAAGTCGATAACCTTGTCATTGAAGAAGATTATGAAAACAACATTGATACTACTATTAGGAGCATGAATTAAGGTTGATAATCTTGTCATTGAAGTAGATTATAAAAACAACAGTCACTGATACTACTATTAAGGATAAATTAACAAAGTAAAATATACCTGTTATCTGTCTTAACATTATTTAAACAGGATTATCTTCTTCTTCCTCACCTGATCAGCTAACTATACTTTTTGCGGAGTATAAACAAATATTTATTTAAAAAGAAAGGGATTGGTAAACAGACTGGTAATAAAATCACTTATAATCACTAATAAAAGATCTACACCTTAAAATATAATATCGTGCTAATGTGGCAATGTGCTTGTACATCAAATGATACTTTGTTAAACTTGTTAATAAAAACAATTGAAAACTGTTACTTTTTTTCATAGCAAAAACTGTTACTTTTTTCCTGTTACTTTTTTTCCTGAGCACCATACACACATCCCAATTCTACATATCCTGCAAAAATACCCAGAGCACAGATCTCTGAATCTGCACTCAATACACAGCCACAATTGAATAGAAAATTATTGGCTGTCACTGTAAAGAGCCAATTATAAGCAATTGTTTGCGCCTAACATGGTAATGTTCCCTGTTGGTTATGTTGAATTGAGTAAGACACATTTACTAGTTTTCATCCCTTGGTCAGAAGGTGGTTATTCATATGTTGCATTATTGGTAGAAAGTATCATGATGACCATAAAAATAAGATAAAGGTCAACAAAGATGAGAGAGGAAGCTCATCAACTACCTGCCAACACAGGCTGTTCATACAATTTAAAGACATTGGATGATACTGTTAAAAAGATGTAAGATGTTTCAAAGTTTAGAATGTGCTCAAATTGTGGTGACCTTAAAAATATATTCATTATCACTTAATTCTGCATAGAAGGCTGTCACTATATATTTGAAGATAGTGGGTGCAAAGAGCCATGAGATGTCATGTTTACATGTATGTGTCCTTGAAGGATTACTATGTAATTATTAAAGTATTGAAGACCCACAAACCCCGACCATATCACTTTTCGGTTTTTATTCAAGCATATTCCAAGATGACGAGGATTCCACTTGATATATGTCAAATCACCAATAAACACCTTTTAGAACGCCTTTTTAGAACGCCGCTCAATTATGCCTCGTAAAACTTTAGCTGAGAGCGAATGCTGCGTGGTAGGCCTTGTGACGTAATACACAGGAGTCGCTTGGCGTCTGATGACAGAATCCACTAGATTTAGCCTTACATAACTGCCTAAATAACATATTTACCTTTGTCCTTATACAACAAAATTACATATATACACGCCCCGTAAAATGTACTACAAATGGCAGCGGATGTCAACACTGTTTAATACTGGATGTGACCATTGTGGGACCCGTAATCCTGCAATGTGTTTTGGAACAATTCTTATCGTTGCTCAATATGGCGGCGGCATGCGTGTCAGATGATGATGTTCAAACATCACAGATTTACTACACATTTTATACTGATTGATAACGGCGTTAACACGCCTCATTCATTGACTCATAGGTATGTTGAATAAAAAAAAAATTCACATTCGTCCTTATGCAAAATAACAAAATATATTTTCAGTATTTTTGTTTATCAATGTAGCGATTTGTAATAAGTTATGTAGTTGCGTTATTGACACTCTAACTTGGTATGGTAGTGGTATTACACTGAATCTAAGTAATTGTAAATGTACATGACTATATAGATTTAAAGATAGCCCTGATATTTTATTCTAAAAAGTATGAGTGAGTGAGTGAATTACTGCTTAACGCCGCTTCGGGAGTATTGCAGCCACTTAAAAGTGTAAACCAGTAACAATAATGAAAATTATATGATTTTCTTAGTTGTAATGCAACTATTCTATTAGCAAAATAAAGTCACCATGAGAAATATTGAGGCAGTAGATTTCAAGCTATAGGCCTCTTCAAACACAAAATCATGCACAACAAAAACTTTAACTAATAATGACGTTTATAATAAAAAGATTTGCAAAAACTTTTTTTATTTTTGAATTGTCACTTATTCATTTCAAAACATATTGTAGCTTATAAGATAACCTTCACTCGATTGGGAAAAGAACAAATCTAAAATCAGCGATTGAATATCGAAAATTGCTTGTAAAACTCCGAAATTACTCCCTATGGACGCACAAATACCCATTCTAATGGAAACATGTAATGTCAAAATGTTCTTATTATGTTTTAAACGAATTATCGACGAAAATCGACAAATCGCCTAAGGATTTCATTAAGCAACTCCTGTGTATGACGTCACATCCCTTACGAAAGCTAACGGCGGCCCGGCCAACTGTTCAAGGATTGGGATAATTAGCAGGTCAATTTTACTCACTTTGAATGGCAATATCTTGATAAGTAGGTGACGCTTCGAAATAATCTCCTGAGTTTAGTTTTGCTTACTTGAAAGTATTGTCGATATGAATAAACGAATTAACATCGAAAAAACCAGAGAGATGATATTATCTTTAGAGTGACCAGACTGGTATCTGTATAATATAGGTTGTCAATAAATTTAATGACATTTGGTGCAAAATACATAAGATATTGCGTTAATAAGGAGTGTGACCCTGAAAATAAGGTCAAGTTGACTGACATATATATGTCATCCGTCAACATAGGCTGTCACCAAATTTGAAGGCAGTTAGTGATGAGGTTCAAGAAAAAATAACGTCACCGGTTGGAGCTCAAAGTGATTGTTTCATACTAGTATCTGACTAAATTCCCATTTGGTTGTAGAACCTATTTTTAAATTTTATTGATACAAATTGAAACAATAACAACTAGAAATATGTGCATGTGATGCACTGTGATGTCCCCCGCTCCAACTTTCAATCTAACCTAGTCATATTACCCTTATTTTTCACTTATGCTAAGCTTATGCTTATGCTTATGCTTATGCTTATGTTCAATACTGCATTAATAACGAGAAATAACAAATTCAGAATGGCCAAGCAAAAGGCACCACTCTATCACTAGGTCTAAGCAAATACAAAGTTTGGTGAAAAAATATTGAACGGTTTTGGAGATAGAGGCCGGAAAATGTCCCTACCCCCAATATGCACTAAGTTCAAATTGTTTCCATGGAAACCAGAACAAAAAATAGAGCCATGGCCTCTGTAGCTCATCAGGAGATAATAAGTGGGGTATGTTATGGAGTGGACTTTATAGCAATGGTCAGATAATGGAATGTAGTAATAAGAATCTAGGTAGTGAAACGATTAAAGCAGTTTAAAAATATTTTGTTACCATAACTTTGCCAATCTGCTATATATATGTGTTGAAAGAGCAACACAAAGCTTGGAAATAAATTGCTGGTATCAAACATATAATAATGTGGTGGAGAGATCATACTATTTTTTAAGATCGTACACACATTATATAATAATGAATATACCGGGTACAATTCTTTGCATACAATTCACCACTGTCAGCTATTGCAATAATGGCCTGGGGCTGTAGAAGAAAATGAAAAAAACCTTTTTAGGTCATGACCCCTGCTAATTATTATCAAAATTGGTTACACATAAATCAACATTCGTTATGAATATCATACACCTTTGCATTATATTGTTTTAATTCTTAATTGCATTATGGCAATACCAACATTTATTACATAATGAATAGGAGCCTCAGTTTTTGAAAATCCCATTTCTCATAGGCTCCATTTCAATACTTAATAAATTGGTGAATTTGTTTTAGTAAATTCTTTTTCACCATTTCTTATAGGCTCCTTTTCAATATTTGATAAAATGGTGATATTCTATGAATAAATTCTTTTTTAGAGTCAGTGGAAGACTAAAGCAGTCTCACGCACAGTCTATGATAACACAGTGCTGCACAGAAGTTTGAAGTAACCTGAAACCTCTGTGTAACTATCAGTTTTCATTCTTCTGCCAGGAAGAGGTCAACACAATGCAATTACATAACATGCAGACACTGGACTCACAGCCAGTAAAATGTATATGTTAGATGCAGTTTTTCCTACAATTAATTATTTTTCTGTACTGGAGAAGATGATGAAAATAGGTGTGATGTCACAATCTCATATAGCTACTTCTTTTATAGTCCTATGTTATCACCAGTCATCACTAGTCATATTCAGTTCACATATCTCATGTAAAATGAAAAAATTTAATTCCTCTTCAAGTTATTCCTTCAAAGGGTATTCAATAGTTCTCATTTCAAATAGATTTACATTAAACATGTCCATGATGTAGACATCTATCTCATTTCTTGTTCCTATTGAATAAAATTAACTGCAAAGTTAATAGAAAACTAAATCAGTTATAAAGTATAAAATATGATATAAATAAGGTATACCAAATTGACTCGTACTGGAAATTCTCATTAATTAATTAATTAATTCTCCAAATAATTACACAACATCATGAGATATTAAAAAACTCCATTATTTACTCTTAAATTACAAAGAACATAATATTAGATTTAATAAAAGATTCTGTATTAAGTCTTTAGAATACTTTTAGACTTGTGTACCTTTATCAGCAAATTCACTTGCAAAATACAAATAATTACTCATATGTGAAATGTGAGACAAAGATAAAATATGACTTATAATTTTTGTTAGACCTCCAATTCTAAGTTTTTAATTCTAAATATCTCTTTTTCATCAGACATATTATATTCTCAAAGCACATGTTAGAACTCTCACATCAGAAAGATGAAATGCCTTTAACTCAGCTGTTTTCTTTAAAATTACCTCCCTTACCAACTTACTGATTGAAGTGCACATATAATCTCAGAAAGATGCTGTAAACTGAAATAGGCTTTTAGGTTATGATCCCTGTGACCCATATTTGGGGTCACAGACTCACCAAATTTACAATTTAGAATCCCTTACAGCCAAGGAGTCTGTACATAAAATTTCAGCTCGCTAGAGCCATTGGGACTGGAGATGAAGATGAAAATAGCATTTTAGGTCATTGCCTCTGTGACCCAATATTTGGGGTCTCACTGTCACCAAATTTACAATTTAGAATCCCCTTCAGTCAAGGAGTATGTACATAAAATTTCAGCTCTCTACGTTCATTGGGACTGGAGAAGAAGATGAAAATAGTTTTTTTTAGGTAATGACCCCTGTGAGCCACACTTGGGGTCACAGGGTCACCAAATCTACAATTTAGAATCCCTTTCAGCCAAGGAGTCTGTACATAAAATTTCAGCTCTCTGGAGTCATTGGTTCTGGAGAAGAAGATGAAAATAGCTTTTAAGGTTATGACCCCTGTGACCCACATTTGGGGTCACAGGGTCACCAAATTTACAATTTAGTATCCCCTTCAGCCAAGGAGTCTGTACATTAAATTTCAGCTCTCTGGAGTCATTGGTTCTGGAGAAGAAGTCGAAAAAGCGAAAAGTTTACGGACGGACGGACGGACGGACGGACGGCATCCCATGCCATAAGCCCATCGGCCTTTCAGGCCAGATGAGCTAATAAAAAATTCAGAATAACCAAAATAGCAAAAGGCACCACTCCATCACTTTTTCGTGAAAAAATATTTAACGTTTTTTTAGATATGGCCCGGAAAAGAAAGCATTTCGGAATGACGGAATGACGGAATAACGGAATGACGGACGGAGGCGAAAACATTATGTCTTCCGAAAAAAATTACGGGGGGACCTAATTAAGGTACAAAAGTATGATTTGCATTGGTTAATTCAGACATACAGACAATAATATGACGATATTGCTCTATGTTCAAAGTCAATCACCCCTGGAGGTGAACAGAGGGACAAAGAACACAGCTGTTGATATCCATATTAGTTAGCTGTTCAAGATGGCAGCTGATCCCCTTTGACCAACCTGAGGTCAGTAACACTGGTATACGACACCTGGTACAGCTAACAGAATGTGTCACTTGTCAATTGCTAAGATATGTCAAAACAGGAACAATGGCAATGTCCCCCGCCGCTAATTTTGAGTTTTGTTAGACAAATCATTTGGTCAAAAGGAGCTATTTTGTATATTGCATTACTGGTATGTGTCATGATGATCAGCAAATTTGAAGACTTGAAGATGCTTGGGTTCATGAGATATTGCATCAACAAATGTTCAAAGAGAAAATAAGGTCAAGGTCAAGGTCACCAAAATAGACTGGTGTCTGCATGATTATAGGAAATAAAGTCCTCTGGCAAAAAAAGTATCAGAAAAAAAGTCCTTTGGGAAAAAAAGTCCTATTATTGTGAAAATAGATTTAATTGGTGTTAACATTACAGGTATTGTAAAATAAAACATGAAGTGTTTGTGTATAATGACTTTAAAGACATGGATTAAAATACTTGAGTTAACAAGAAGGATGTTTTGATTTCTTATCAAATGTACTCCAAGACTAAGTTTGAGAATGTGAGTTTTGCAGATAAAGAGAATGTGAGTTTTAAGAAGTTGAAAATCGAAATTTGAATGTGCATCAAAGAAGTTGTCAAGTAGAATGTAAGTTTAACTAATTACTTTGTGGGGTGTTTTTTTTGGACAGGAATCAAGTATACCTTTACTTCCAAAGGAACGTACATGGCAGTCACACACGCTATATCATATGTAAGAGGTAACATATATAGAGAATACTACACGAGGTCTCATTAGATACGAATTATACGAAATGAGTGTCCTTCAGACGGTATCTGACCGAGCGAAAGTGAGGTCAGATACCATAGGTAGGTCACGAGTTTCGTATAATTCGTATCTAATAAGACGTGAGACACACGTTTTATATGCAGATTCGTCACACTGCTTAATTTTATTACCTGTCATAAGGGAAACAATTCAACGAAACCGAAACCGGTTTCAATAACCGAGTGCGTAATAATTGATGTAAACTGCACTAGAGCTGACCCGAACGCTTATTTTCAACTCCTATTGCGTATACCTACGACAAAATTAGATTCAGTTGAAAAATAGAGCCATGGGCTCTGTAGCTCATCAGGGTTTACATTGTTTAATGATGAAGACTGAAATAGATTTTTAGGTCATGGCTTGAGGCCCTTATTGGGGGCACCACAGGGTCACCATATCTACAATTAAGAATCCCCATTGGCTAAAGAGTATGCACACAATATTACAGCCTTCTAGGTCTCTTTGTTTTGGAGGAGAAGAAGAAAATATATGTTTAGGTCATGGCCTGTGAGGCCTTTATTTTGGGCCCCAGGGTCTCCAAATCTACAATTTAGAATCCCCATTAGCTAAAGAGTCACCATACCATATTACAGCCTTCTAGGTACATTTGTTCTGGAGAAGATGAAAATAGGTTTTTAGGTCATGGCCTGAGGCGCCTTTATTTGGGGTCCCAGGCCAGGGTCACCAAATCTACAATTTAGAATCCCGATGGGCCAAGGAGTCTGCACACAACTTTTCAGCTCTCTAGACCTTTTGGAACTGGAGAAGAAGATGAAAATAGATTTTTAAGGATGTGACCCCTGTGACCCCATTTGGGGTCATGGGGTCACGAAATCTACAATTTAGAATCCCCATTGGCCAAGGAGTCTGCACCTAAAAATTTCAGCTCTGTGGAGTCATTGGTTTTGGAGAAGAAGTTGAAAAAGCGAAAAGTTTACGGACGGACGGATGGACGGACGGACGCCGGACACCATGCCATGCCATAAGCCCATCAGGCCTTTCAGGCCTGATGAGCTAATAAATCAAAAGTGAACTGTAAAAATAGAGCCATGGGCTCTGTAGCTCATCAGAGTTTATTTTGTTTGATGATGAAGACAGAAATATGTTGTCTCAATACAATGCACAATCCCTAACCCTGACAAATCTTAGTCTTGAAATTGAGAGAGAGCACTCAGCAAGGTCAACACACAGGAGATTATGCAATATTCTGACCCCTTGGCTCTGGTTACAAGCCAGCTGTGTTTTTTGTGTTTTACCGCCAAATTATGTAATAGACTCTTGCTTGCACTAAACACTGGCAGCACTGATCTAACTGTATAAGGCTTAAAGAGAACAGGCAATGTGATGAATCTCATGGTACATAGTACAATTTTGAATCACCTTGGCTAAACAATCTCGGTTCTAAGCCTTGTCATCCAAACATCTAAACATTCTGAACAAAATATTCCTTCTAGTTTGTTCTGGATGAAAACAGGATTTTAGGTAATGGCCTACGGGGCTCTTATTTGGGGCCACTGGGTCACCAAATCTACAATTTAGAATCTCCATTGGCTAAAGACTCTTTACACAACATGACAACCTTCTAGGTCTTTTCGTTCTGGAGAAGATGAAAATAATCTTATCTTATCATTTCATCACCAGTCATATGCAGTTCACATATCTCATGTAAAATAAAAGAATTCTTAACTCCTCTTCAATTTAGTCCTTTATGCCTTGTCACAATTTTCAGTTCATAGGCTATTCAATAGTTCTCATTTCACATTGATTACATCAATTTGACAAACATGTCCACAATGTAGATTGTTATCTAAAGTTGACATACATTTCAAATAAAGTGGTTGAAGTGTCATAAAATATCAGTTCAAAATTCATTTTCAAAGGTTTTTTCTAGGCTGTGGCCCATATTTGGGGTCACAGGGTCACCAAATTTACAAGTTTGAATCCCCATTGGCTAAAGAGTTTGCATACAATATTACAGCCTGCTAGATCTTTTTGTTCCGGAGAAAAAGATGAAAACAAGATTTTAGGTAATGGCCTGTGAGGCCCTTATTTGGGGTCACAGGGTCACCAAATCTACAATTTAGAATCTCCATTAGCTAAAGACTCTTTACACAACATGACAACCTTCTAGGTCTTTTCGTTCTGGAGAAAAAGATGAAAATAATCTTATCTTATCATTTCATCACCAGTCATATGCAGTTCACATATCTCATGTAAAATAAAAGAATTCTTAACTCCTCTTCAATTTAGTCCTTTATGACTTGTCACAATTTTCATTTCATAGGCTATTCAACAGTTCTCATTTCACATTGATTACATCAATTTGACAAACATGTCCACAATGTAAATTGTTCTTTCAAGTCGACATACATTTCAAATAAAGTGAAAGAAGTGCACATAAAATATCAGTTCAAAATTCAATTTCGACAGTTTTTTTGGCTGTGGCCCATATTTGGGGTCTCAGGGTCACCAAATTTACAAGTTAGAATCCCCATTTGCTAAAGAGTTTGCATACAATATTACAGCCTTCTAGGTCTTTTTGTTCCGGAGAAAAAGATGAAAACAGGATTTTAGATAATGGCCTGTGAGGCCCTTATTTTGGGACACAGGGTCACCAAATCTACAATTTAGAATCCCCATTAGCCAAGGAATCTGTACATATAATGACAATCTTCTAGATCTTTTCGTTCTGGAGAGGAAGATGAAAATAATCTTATCTTATCATTTCATCACCAGTCATATGCAGTTCATATATCTCATGTAAAATAATAGAATTCTTAACTCCTCTTCAATTTAGTCCTTTATGACTTTTCAAAATTTTTAGTTCATAGGCTATTCAATAGTTCTCATTTCACATTGATGACATCAATTTGACAAACATGTCCACAATGTAGATTGTTATCTCAAGTCGACTTATATTTCAAATAAAGTGATTGAAGTAGTCATAAAATATCAGTTCAAACTTCATTTTCAAAGGTTTTTTAGGCTGTGGCCCATATTTGTGGTCACAGGGTCACCAAATTTACAAGTTAGAATCCCCATTTACTAAAGAGTTTGCATAGCATATCACAGCCTTCTAGGTCTTTTTGTTCCGGAGAAAAAGATGAAAACAGGATTTTAGGTAATGGCCTGTGAGGCCCTTATTTGGGGTCACAGGGTCACCAAATCTACAAGTTAGAATCCCCATTAGCCAAGGAATCTGTACATATAATTTCAGCTCTCTGGAGTCATTGGTTCTGGAGAAGAAGATGAAAATAGCTTTTTAGGTTATGACCCCTGGGGCCCTTATTTGGGGTCACAGGGTCACCAAATCTACAATTTAGAATCCCCATTGGCCAAGGAGTCTGTACATAAAATTTCAGATCTCTGGAGTCATTGGTTCTGGAGAAGAAGATGAAAATAGCTTTATAGGTTAAGACCCCTGGGGCCCGTATTTGGGGTCACAGGGTCACCAAATCTACAATTTAGAATCCCCATTGGCCAAGGACTCTGTACATAAAATTTCAGTTCTCTCGATTCATTGGTTCTGGAGAAGAAATCGAAAAAGTGAAAAGTTTACGGACGGACGGACGGATGACATCCCATGCCATAAGCCCATCGAGCCTTTCAGGCCTGATGAGCTAAAAATGAACAAAAAGGCTTATACAAATGAACTGTATTTGTTATGTTGTGTTGTGCAAGGTATTATTTTTAATGCAAACATTCACATTAATCTTATAGTCAACTCGCCTCGCCTCGCCTCGCCTCGCGCGGAAGAGTCGAGACTGTTGGCCTAGTGACTAGCGACAGCCAACGTTGTTTATTTGTGACGGGATTTCATTAGATATTACAATTTCCAAGTTTTATATACCATCTACTGAAAGAATCAAGCAACAGTGCCAAGGTTTGAGGTTTGGATGAACAGCAACAACCGTCGCGTTATGACTGTAATCGTTGCCTATGGTACAGTAGAGAGAACAGTCGGACAACGACTTGTCGACTCGCGATCGGCATGATGTCAACATCGAAGGGCAAGGTCAACGCAGAGTGAACATGTTTGACTTTGACTAACATTGACATTGCAAACTGTACCATTGCAAGCTGTTCATTACGTTCTTGGTGATGGTTATATGATGTTTGCATTTGACATTCGCCGCATTGGAAATCTTTCGACACCGACAATGAATGTGAGATGTGTCCGGATTTCCACACAACCCTTGAACTGTAAGTAGATACGGCGCGTTTGCTGATAGTTGCAGAAAGCCCGCAGTGCCATGTTGCTATGCACTGCGGTGAAACCTGCGAGCAGCGGCTGGAACTAGCGAACCATGAGTCAGAGTGGTACTACGCTGAAATTCAGTGTAGCATTGCACCCAAACCTTACTGCGTGTAGAACAGTTCTCTACTGCAGACAAAGTTGCCGTGCCCCTGGCGGGATTCGAACCACGGACCTCTTGATCAGAAGCCGAACACGCTAACCACTGCGCTATCCCGCCCCCGGAATACCAATACCATAAGACAATATTCATTCACCAATACTGAGAAAAGCTCAACATTTTTGTAATAGTATATAGTTATAGTATAGTAATTACAATATCTGATTCAGAAAAGAAATAAGTTTAAGAAATGTTTTGTCTGGATAGGACATCTACAATTACAAATGGGACTTTTCTTCCGGACTTTTTTTCCGAACACTGTCTGTATCACCCACCAATGTAGACTGACAACAAATTTGAAAGCTCTTGATCCATCCGGTCGCACTAACAAGAATTCAAAAAGTGGTCAACGTGTCGTGGTGACCTTGAAAACAAGAGAATTAGTGAGCACAGCTCACTCATGATACCCCCGCTTTTAACATTGGTAAAAAAGAAATGTTTGAAAATAGCAAAAGGGCATCAATGTTTAAACTTTTGTATGAAAAGACCATTATATATAAGTATTATTAAAGCAGAGTAAGTATTACACTTGTAAGCATGTTTTAGAAGTAAAAGTCGAAACATTTGAAAAATGTCATTAAATATGCAAATGAGGGTATGAAACATACAAATATGCAAATGAGGGTATGAAATATAAAAATGACAGATGTACACATCAGTGGTTTCGTAACATTTGAACAATTAGTGTCTGAGTTATGAGTGGAACAAAAAGTGTGAATGGCGAGGATGAAAAACGGAGAAAATTTGCATAAATTATGCAAATGAGGGTATGAAACATCCAAAGGCAGATGTACACATCATGGTGATTGTACATATCAAGTTTCTTAACATTTGGACAGCTGCTTTCAGAGTTATGAGTGGAACAAAAAGTGTGAATGGTTAAGTCGAAAACGGAGAATATTTGCATAAATTATGCAAATGAGGGTATGAAACATACAAAAGGCAGATGTACACATCGTGATGATTATATGTATCAAGTTACAAGACATTTGAACAATTAGTATTTGAGTTATGAGTGGAACAAAAACTGAATGGCAAAGTCGAAAACCGGAGAAAATTTGCATAAATTATGCAAATTAGAGTACGAAACATACAAAAGGCACATGTGGGGACCATAAAGTGTACATACATAAAGTTTCATAACAATTGAACAAGTAGTATTTGAGTTATGAGCGGAACTAAAAGTGTAAGCATAGACGCGCACACAAAGACGCTTAAAAGTGGAAAATCTGAAAAAATAATCATGGAATCTGAGTGAAACATAGAAAAGGCACATCTAGGGACCATAAAGTGTACATGTATAAAGTTTCATAACAATTGAACAAGTAGTATTTGAGTTATGAGCGGAACCAAAAGTGTGACCATAGACGCGCACACAAAGACGCTTAAAAGTGGAAAATCTGAAAAAATAATCATGGAATCTGAGGGAAACATAGAAAAGGCACATCTAGGGACCATAAAGTGTACATGTATAAAGTTTCATAACAATTGAACAAGTAGTATTTGAGTTATGAGCGGAACCAAAAGTGTTCAGGACGGACGGACGGACGGACGCGCTGAGCGCTATATACCCCCGACTACTTCGTAGTGGGGGTATAATAAGGTCTGGTGTCTGAATCATCCCCCAATGTTGGCTGGTACCAAATTTGAAGACTTTGGATACAACGCTTCAGGAGATATCACGTTAACAAAAGCTGGACAGTGTTCAAAGATGGTGACCTTGAAAAGAAGGTCATGGTCACCAAAATCGACTGGTGTCTCTGTCGATCTGATAGCAGTCCTGACCTAGTCTGCATGGCTAATGAACTGTGCTGGTGATATTCCCCTGACAAGCATAACATTTCGAGACTTGAAGTTCCTGTGTGCCCTTGAGAATAATGTCAAGGTCACCAAAATCTAATCAGCCCTTTGTCTTCTCTTGGAGAAGCTATGTGTAAGATATGAAGAGAATCCAGTGAACGTTTCTTAACCCTTACGTTGCGTATATATATTTTACCATTTTTAGCCCCTGTGGCGGAATTTACAGGCTCGCAGCTCGCAGCAGTAGTTTGAGCTTAGGCACTAACGAGCTCTGCTGGCGGAATTTCCAGGCGGCGATTCCGGTACCGTTTTTACGAAATATACCGCATCTACATGGCGAATAAGGACTATATACGGGCGTTCTATACAAATTCAAGTAGCGACACCCGTACACAAATGACTAATTCACACCCGAAACTTTGAATGAATTTTCTATGATTTTTCGTTTTTATTCTATTACTTTCGAAAGATTGTCTTTAATTCGGGCCTCGTAACATCATAAATACCAAACGAAAAAAAATCCATTTATATACAGAATTGAAGACAAGATGTCTAGCTTCACAATGATATAAAAATTATTAGAATGCGACCTTTGGTTATAATTCTATAGCTATGTAAAGTTTGTCTTTATTTCCACCTATAAAATCGTCAATACTTACAACACGTATGCGGCATTGCAAACGGTCGTTCATCGCACTTTTCCAAGAAATCATAATCTCGAACCAGTTGACAAATAAGCACATGTCAACCCAAATATGGTTATGTTGTTTGACTTTTCAAATAAACGCTAACCTCTAACCATAACTGATGAAAATATGTTGATTAGTTTGTGTGCCGTTTGGTTTCACATGCCTCTCAGAAAGGTAAAATTGTATCTTTATTTCTGTGAATAAATCTGCGCATTTTATATAGAATAAAAGATTATTCTTTTCGGTTTATTGTGATATAAAAATTATGAAAATGCATTCAGTATTTTAGCCGTGATAAATGTTTTAGAAGTTGTGAAAATCGCCGATTGTTTCAAAATTTATGAAGTGTAAACATGACCTTTTTCACGGCGCTTGCTGGGTCTTTATTATTTTTTTGAGATTTTCTAATTTTATATGGGAATGTAGTCCATTGTTTCCCCTTTATTTTGCCGTATTTTTTTTTTGAAAACAAACAATTCGCTCACATGATATGAAGTGCGGGAGTAAGGCGAGTTAGCGATTTTTTTCCCCGTCTCGCGAGATGCGAGGCAGATAGCAGTCTCGGGCGAGGCAAACCCGAGGCAATACAAACACGTGGGTGAAAATAGCCTCAAGCGAATTAATGCTTCGGGGGCTAAGCCCGACAAAATTGGCCTTTTGTAAAGCTAATTATCAATGCGTTACGGGTCAACAATGCACACGCAATTTGGTGTGAATTTTACTTGATATTTCGACCGGACATTCACACAGACTCGTTATCGTGGCTATCTGCGAGATGTATGTAAACAAGTTTTCATGTGGCGATATACGGACACACTTCGTCTCGCATTTCGCCTGGGGGGCAAATATAATTATTACTGACCCGGTAAATGCACTAAGTCCAACGTACGGGTCTCGCCAAGGGTTCTAACATTTTTCTCTATGAGCCTCCCGGATAATTCCGTCGCCCGCATGTTAAGGGTTAAGATATCCAGCTGACAACGGTAAAATGACTCAATGTGACCTTTAAATTAAGGTAAAGGTCACAAAACTTTACTCCTCCTAGGGTGAACCTATATGCAAAATATAAAAAGAATCCAGAGAATAGTACTTGAGTTATTCCATTTCGTACATACGTAAGGACGCAGCCGAATGCTATATATCCCGATTCCTGCTAAAAGTGCTGTGAGGGATAATAAGATGACAGGGTGAGCTGATGAGATCTTACTTCAGGATAAATTTTGGAAACAGGATTAGTGGTCGGATAAATTGACAAAAGTAATATGGAAACAGACTTGTAGAAGTCATTCTGCCTATTTAATTAAGATAAGTTACCTGAGGATTCTGATGGACATGGGTTCTGTGTCCTGCAACCCATCTAGGAGATATTCCACGTCATCCATGAAGTCCTGGGTCTCTCCTGATTCTAGCACTTCAAATGTCGGCTTCACATTACGCACCACCGTGAACAGCTGCAAAAGAGAAACCATTTGAAAAGGTATGATGTACAAAAAGTTGTTCAAAAGGTTAAATGTTTTCGAAAAATGGTTCCTGCACCAATGTCAAGGTCACAAGGTGAAACATTATTACCTCATCTGAAAGGTCTCATGACAATGAGGTGAGGTGAGTTGGCGTTAAACGCCACTTTCAAGAGTATTTCACTTATATCACGGCTGCTAGTATTATGGCAGGGAGAAAGCCTGCAACGCCATGTGGCTGTGTATTGCGGTTAAACCTGCAAGCATCGGCTGGAACTAGCGAACCATGAGTGGTACTGCACTGAAATTCAGTGTAACATTGCACCCAAACCTGACTGCGTGTAGAACAGTTCTCTACTGCAGACAAAGTTGCCGTGACCCCTGGCGGGATTCGAACCCCGGACCTCTTGATCCGAAGCCGAACGCGCTAACCACTGCGCTATCCCGCCCCCCTCATGACAATGAAATCACTTGTCAAGTATCAAAGGTCTATCACTGACCAATCAAAAGTTATGACCAAGATTAAAATTTTCAGACAGACAGGTAAATTTTCCGTAGAATCTTCAATTCGGGAACCTAAAAAGTGGCCACAGCATAATGATGACCTTGAATATAAGATCAAGGTCACCAAACTTTATTGCTGTCTGCCAAATTGCATGCAGTCCCTAAATTTGAGGACATCAAGTTCAACAGTTTGAGATTCTATGTCAACAAGAATCAGAAGATATGGACTGACCCTGCTGAATACATAGTCCCCCATTCTGTATTGTTGGGAACAAATAGGCTGCAACCATTACATTTGAACTAATAGTCAAACTAAGGACATTATCACACACAGTGCAGTGTTACTTGTAGTTCAGTGTTGTCACTACCACCATGCTTCTAGACACTGACAGATTCAGTGCAGTGCACATGGACATGTGTTTTTGGTTCACAATGAATGAAACTGGTCACCCCCCAACTAGCAACCAGCCCATGTCCTCTTTCGTATTCCCCCTGTTCCAATTACGTTTTTGACAATGTTTCAGTACATTGGACTCAATCTCACCTGTCTATGTTCCTTGTTGACCCTGAGGGAAGTGTAAGCTTCATCTCCCTGTCTTGAAGGCCAGTGTACAGACCTCGTCATCTTGAGACTAGGAACTGCTTTAGGTTCCTCAAAACTAGGGAAGGATTTCGAGCTCGACAGCTTTGGCTTCTTTACTTCCAACTGTTGCACATACAATATACTGTGAGATACAGAATGCTTTAGCAGGAAAGCTATCAAAGTAATTTAGTAAGACAGAAGGGTACAATGACTCAATAAATTACAGTTTTATTTTATAGTGCTTAGGAAACAGTTGAGTAATGTATGTCTGACTTTGCTTTTCAGTTAATTCATGGCATACAACTTTATTCAAGGTTCTGATAGAAATCAATCAAAAGTGAAATTCCCATATTATGCTAGAGAGTTCAATACATACTTTTGCCACAGGCTTGCTGTCTGGGTCTAAGCTACCTTGCCATGACCTAGCGTTGTAAACTGCCTTGGATGGAGACTGCAAAGAAAATTTGTCAATAAAAATAATCTTTAAAACATATTGGCATTTGATCTGCTGGGTTATAATATTAGAGCACCAAAGATAAAAATCTTAAATCATCAAGATAAAGACATACCTATGTCATGATGAAAGTATTATGTAATATATAAGTTTTTAAAGATAATTTTAAGCAACGAATGCAACTGTGAAAACAAATATTAACATCAACCAAAGTAATAGATGGTCTAACGATAGATCTTAGAATAAACAAATTAAATTATCAAAACATACCTTCTTGGGACTTTGCAAGACCTTCCGTCTCAAGCTATCAGAAGACTTTTTAGCACTTTTTGAATTCTTTGATTTGAAAATTCGTCTTTTCTCTGGAACAGGCTCAACAACAACCGCCTGCCCATCCTCCTGTGAATCATGGGAGTCTTCAGACATGATGCTCTGTGAGTCGGACTCCAAGTCAAAGTCCATCTCTTCTGAAGCACTAGTAGCACTGGACTTGGTCAGAGACAGCTTGTCTGTATCCTGACTCCCAATAGGAGTTGTGTCCATTGGCACAAAATGTTCCTCCTCCTCCTCTTCCTGTTGTTTCAAACAAGGAGGAGACGCTTGAGGAGAGTCGTTGATGACATGAACCGGCTCAAGAGTGGGAGGTTCGAGGTACAGGTTTGGAGGATCGCTTTCTACCTGAGCCCCCTCTTTAGCTTCCTCTGACACGTTCACCTCCGTCTTGGGCTGGGCTGGCTGACCCCGAGATTTGAATATCCTATAGGAACGTTTTGAAGTCACTGTGACAGGTTTTTTGTCTTCCTTTTTCACCTCAATTTCTTTCACAGTAGGTTCCGTACTAGACGATTGGGAAGGTTCAGACACAAAAGAGTCTTGTGAACTGGTAGGCACAGATTCTGAAGATGAGATTTTTAAATGTGAAGATCTAAATATTTTATTTCTTACTTGCACTATGGATGTACTATTGCTATGAGCTCTGGCCTGCATGCGAGAACTGAATGTTATAGGTTGCGAAGGCCATGTTTTAGTCTTTTCAGGTTGACTCTCTGAGCCAAATTCAAAATCACTAGTCTTGTCAGTGTTTGATGATTCCGGTGCAGAATCAGAAACCTCTTCCTCCTCCTCCTCTTCTTCATCCTCTGTTGTCATTACATCTATCTTGATTGGTCGGTCAGCTTTACTTAAAGCTTTGCTAGGATTTCCAAAATATTTGTGTTGAACAGTTTCTTTTGTTTCTTGCTCAACTCCTTTTGGCTTACAAACAACAATTAACGTAGTGCCCTTATTTCCTTTCACCTGGGCTTTGGAAATAACTGTACTGTTAGAGAAGCCACCAATTGCATCAGGATTTTTACCTTCAGTTTTCTCCACATACATTCTCTTGTACTCCTGCAGTAACTTGGGATCAGAGTAACGAGAGGCACGTCTTGGACTATGTGGTCCCCGTGTGATGGCAGTTGGCATACTGCTGCTAGAGCTGGGAGTGGAACTTGCTGGAGAGGACTCTTGTGAGGTACTCGATGAAGAGCGATTACTGCCATATGTCTTGACGGGTTGTCTCTTGAATGTCATCTCTTCATCAGAAGAGTCATCAGCTTTCTTTCCTTCCTTCTTCATAAACTGAGGCATCTTGAAGTTAAAACTGACCTCATCGTCATCATCCTCTTCATTGTTATCATTGAAATAGTCATCATCATCTTCTTGTGCGGAATGTGCTGTAACCCTTTGATCACTCTCTTCTTCCTCCTCAGAACCAAAACCAAAATCAACCACCTGCTTCATTTCTGTCTTCTCAGCCACCAATTTCTTCTTAGTTTCAGCTGGATTTGCAAAAGGCATTCGTGTGTAGGTTCTCTTGGACATAGCAACGCTAGGTTTGAAGCTGATTTCCTCAGTTTCGGCAGGTTCACTCCCCTCCTCGGTTTCATTTTGTTCTTGTTCAAAACGACCATCATTAGCAGCTGAAGGATCATTCAATGAACTTCGAGTTGCTATACGAGTGCCAGGTAGCCTGGGGCCAGACTGACCTTTGGGTAGAACTACATGTTTCTTTACTGGACTGCGTCTCTTCTCCATATCCTGATCAAAGCTGAAAGGATCCGCAGACACTTCTGGTTCCACCTCCAAACGTGGTTTCTTGGATTGAGAGAGTTCCCCTTTCATTCTCTGACTCTCCCGAAGCGCTTTGAAGTTTGTCTTCCCCCATTTTGTGTGTGCTGTGGCAGGTTTGATAGGTGGTTTGTTGCTTACGATTTCATCAAAGGCTCTACTTGCAGAACTTTCTTTTGCACGACTATATGTCTTGCCGCCAAAACGTTGAGCAGTGCTGCTACTCATTGTCACCTGGAAACAAATAAATCCATTTTAATTCTTTGAATTAGTGCAATATAAAACATCAGCTGATTCAGCAACTCAAAAAAACAAATTTACAAACTTGTTATTTTCTAGTATCAGGATATAATTGCATATTAGTTTTATTAGATACTGATTTACTGCACAGGGCCTAGATTTTCAAAGCCCTCTTACTGGTAAGATAGTCGTAACTATCATACAGTAACATTGGTCTATGACTATCTTAGTGCTAAGAGAGCTTAGAAAATCTGGGCCTAGGCCTATATATTATGGCTACATTTTAACAAAGCCTTTTCTCATTTTGTCCAGGGTAACTACATTATCACATGTGTACATTTATTAAATATAAGCTTTCATAGGAAGTACTTGTTTCCATGTTAAGGTGTTTATAGCAAGTAACACAGACGTTCTGACAATAATTACTCATACTGGAAAGTTATTGCTAAGCAACCGTTATCACCCACACACTGTTAGTTTGTTATAACAAAAATATTAACATGTTTGAGGAGTGTCATTTTCCTTATGTTCATTGACATTTGTCACTAAAACATCTTTCCCAGATTAGATCAAGGCATAAAACAATTTTACTGCAATTTATAACATGTTTAAAATGTGACAGATAATTTCTCCAAAGAATGACACTAAAACATGACTGGGATGACAATAAAGCATATGTGAGTGAGTTGGGGTTTAACGCCGCTTTCAAAAGTATTTCACTTATATCACGGCTGCTAGTATTATGGCAGGGAGAAAGCCCGCAACGCCATATGGCTATGCACTTCAGTGTAGCATTGCACCCAAACCTTACTGCCTGTAGAACAGTTCTCTACTGCAGACAAAGTTGCCGTGCCCCTGGCGGGATTTAATGCATTTGTATAGCACCTTATATAATCATGGCTGCTCAATGTAGTGAGGGGATATGATTAGGTTTTAACACTGTTTTCAAGAGACTATACATCACAGCTGCCAGTATACAATAGTATAGGGAGAGAGCTCATAACAACACAGTGGCTATTTATTGCAGTGAAACCTGAGGCAGGGAGTATTGGCAAGCATTGAGGTGAGTTTGGGTTTAAAGCTGGTTTCAAGAGTATTTCACTTATATCATTGCTGCTAGTATTATTACAGAGAGAAAGCCCAAAAAAACACTGTAACTATGCACTGCGGTGAAACCTGCGAATGTCTGCTGGATATTGCGAACCTTGGTAGGAACTGCACTGAAATTCAGCGTAGCATTGGACGCAAAGTTTACTGCATGTAAAATACTCTCAAAAGCAAAATTGACAAACCCTGGGGCTCTTGCAACAGAGCTAAATACGCTAATACTAATATCCCGCCCCATTTTGGGGGGCTAAGGTAAACTTCTATCACCTGAAGGCTCAATTCCACACAGAGATTAGCAATGCGTTTGCAAGTAGAGGCTCTTGACCTAGGGCTCAGGTTGCCTTTAATCACTCGATGTCAATATTGATTGGAAAGTGAAGACTAATGCTGCCACTTGCAGCGAGTCCACATTGCTTGATGTCATTAATCCAAAACCTTGTTACATACATCATACAGCATTCATCAACTCATGTATCTATTTCGAATGGCTAAGTTGATATGACCTGCATCATTTTATTATATTGGGTATTGTTATTTTAATGTAATGTAAATGTAATCATATTGAGTGATTTTTTATAAGCAGAAAATTATTTTTCTTGTGTATTTAAACGTTTCTTCAAATGCTGATTATCTGGATTTTGGGCAAACGATAAAGTTTTTTTAAAACAGCGTATCAATAGATTAATAGAATAAATTCATGCTATTTCTACTTTGACATTTACACAGATATGGAATGAGATATGGATGGAACGATAGGTAAGCAGTTTTCATAAAACATGGTTGAAAGTAATTTTGAAATTAGTATGTTAATATTTGTTTAATTGGATAAAAACATTGACCTTATATCCACAGTTGCTCAAATCATTTCCATAATAGACATATTTGATGACAAATTCTACGGTCTTTGAATTTCTGTCCGTTTTCCCATGCCCTTGTGAAAAGGTGTCCATGTAAAATATCGATCTCCGATTGGTGTCCGATGTCCAAATACACCGCCAACCCAGTGCATAAATTGTGATGGAGGGAGAATAAAAGCCTTATACCCACCAGTGACGTCATTTGTCAAATATATTGAGAAACTCAACTCAAAGACAGATGTCAGATTGTGGCAGTATCTGAAAGATATCTTCACAAGAGATGATACAATATGGATCACGAAAAAACCTATCGGCAAAAACACGATATCGCGGTTTATGACTGTTTTAAATATACAATTGTTGACTTCAGTTGAGGTGAATCAAATGGTTTATCGACCTCGGAACAGTTATGTTCACCGAGGCGAATTGGTAATTGTCGACGGTGTACACAAACCACTGTATCAGTGCAACTGCTGCAACAATCTTGACAAAACATAATTTTGAAAGCACACAAATTATGAGTGTTACGGGACATAAAAGTGTTAATTCGCTTATCATGTACCTGCTCATATCTAACATGAAGATATTTTATCTGAAAGTTTTGTATCAAACATGTCCACTACAAGCACTCAGCTGCAGGCACCGTCTGCCATGTGACCTTGACCCTTGTCAGCAACACACGCACTGGGGAGGTGTCACTGGCAATTGACACGCATTGGATAATTATCAAATGCATTCAGAGTTGAGGGAATAAATTTGAAAGCGCTATTTGATGACTTTCCTGTGTCTGGCACTACCTCCTCACCAATAAAGTATTGACATGTTTTAAAAACTGTTACATTCAGAACATAGATATTGTCTTTAAAAAAGGACTTCTGGCATGTGACCTGACCCTTGACCTGACACGTGACCTATAATTCCTGAAACAGTTTGTTTGGACTTTGACCCAGATTGGATGTTGTTTTGAACAACAGATATTTGTTCATATATGTATGTTTCTGCAATAATAATTTTAGACATTTGGTAGGAGAAAAACATTCTAACATTCAGTGTCGGTTTACATAGTGAATTATTCACTCTCTAATGTTTTGTCCCCTCATACATCTATATCACAATAATCTCTTAGACCCTCACTTCCAAACATCCTTGAAGCACCTTTCCTTCAAATTTGGGAGCTTGTTAGGAAAGAAGATATAAGCTATTATATCAGTTATTAGCCACAAATATAGAATTCAGTGAGTTTGAAAGGTCATGATTATGATTAGTATTGAAGAAGTCTGTAGAAACAATGTTCATTATCACTGGAAGTGGGAGAATTTTACTCTTTTTTTTTTTAAATTCATCATTGAGTTCATTACTAACAAGTTGAATATTACTGGCTGGAGTCATTGTTGGACTGATCAACACTGAGGTCACTACACAAGTTAGTTTATCAGTGTGGTCACCACACGTTTGATTTTAATGGTGAACAAGTCAAAAGAATTTCCAAGGGGGTATAATTAACAAATTATTGATAGGAGTTTTTAAAACTTATCTCTGATTTTAAAATTTTATCAAAGGGTTAACATGGCCTTAACCCTATTGTGACCATGACCTTGACCTTCAAGGTCACACAATCAATTATCACTTTTCATTGTGTATAACAATCATTCATGTACATGTAATTATTCAAAGTGTTAACATATGGCATATTTGCAAAAACGTGCCTAAATCATGACCTTGCTGTGACCTTGACTGTTGAAAGATTTTAACTAAATCCTTTTAAAATCATTGTTATTCCCCATAGTTGAATACCAAACAAGAGCCTAACTTTGACCTCTGACCTTGAATGTGAACATGTCAAAAAACTTTCCAAGGGGTATAAATAGGAAAGGTATAAATATCCCTTTGTTACCTGTTTTTTTGGTCTTTTCGAGGCCTTGTAACACAGGCTTTCTTTCAAAATGCTAGCGAGAAAATCATAACACATCAAAATGTATATGACAAGTTGCAGAATTATAGCTAACAAAGTTTTGTTTATGAACCTTCAACTTGGATGTTAATCTATAAACACAATATGCCTTAAAATAAACCTAAATTTTCATTATCACTGTTCAAGGTCATTTTTTAAAGCAACCAAACTTGCTAACAGACGTTTGTGGCGGTTTGAACTTATTTTGTCTGCAGAGCGTAAACTTCCTGTTAGGTCATATGACTTGCATCATGTGACATGCTATTTTTAACTTCTTGCTTGACAGTTGGGGTGTTCTCTTAAGCGTGGCAGCATAATTTTTAAATGGAAAAGATCTTACAGAGCAAATAACACCACCCTTATCAATAAACATCATATAATTACTCTTTTAAATACTTTAAAAATTGTACGTGAAGTTGTTATTTCCTTTTGTAAGTAAAGTATCAAGTCAGATTTTTATATCTGAATATCAAGATATGTTAAACTGCTCCAATCTACAGATACAAAATTACAAGACCAGGAAATGGTCAAACTGATTAAAAATTGTTAATGATGTATTTTATATGTGTAAATTTTGATTACAGTTGTTCTATAATGTGTCCATTAATTAAAGCGAAGCGCACATCAGATGACATGTCAAACGTAATTTGTGTTTTAATTTTGAATACATTAGTACAGTTCAAATGGGTAATATATTTAATATTTTCATTGAAAAGACAACTATTTACCATTGTCAGAAGAGAGTGATTTATAAATGTCACTATCATGACAAACAAAATGTATATTATGCCAGCATATTTGTCTACGAAGTTGTCATTGTTGGAAAACACTGCATCAGAAAAGCTGATATTTCATTGCAAAATTGCCAATATAGCGATAATTGATAAAAATAACATTCGTACTTAGTTTTAATAATTAAACATTTTCGAAATTGATAAAGTATTTTGAACTCCGATCGATATCGTCGCCCAAAAGTCTGGGATGTGTTCACTCCATCAAAGAATCTGAGGGGCTTGAAAAGAGGTGACGTGACGTCACAAAAATCTTGATCAAATCAACTTCCTCAAAGTTCAGTTATTTTCTTTGCAATATACCAGGTTAAATATTGTGTTACATTACAAATTCAGTAACAAAATAAATGTTAACCCTTAACTTGCGAACCCCAGCATGGTCTGGGATGGCCATAAACAATTCCTAGGGGCCTCTTACCGGGTCACGGACACTGGCTTTGGAATTATTTTCGGATGTCTACCATTGAGCTAGTACTCAACTAGCCCTGTCCGCGATCTGCGAGTCGAGTTGTGTCCGGGAGTCGCTCCATAAAAACCTCTGTATTATGTCTCGCAGTTAGCCATGATAACGAGTCTTTGTCAATGTCAGGTCGAAATGCCCAGCAAAAATCACACCAAATTGCGTGTGCATTGTTGACACGTAACGCATCGAAAATTAGCTTTAGAAAAAGGCCAATTTTGTCGGGCTTCGCCCCAAAGCCTAATCTCCCTAGGGGCTAATTATCACCTACGTGTTTACATTGCCACCGTCTATACAAGACCTGTACATACTATCTGCCTCGCATCTCGCAGGACGGGAACATAAATCAGTAACTTGCCTTACTCGCGCACTTCATATCGTGTGAACCAATTGGTTGTTTTCCAAATTTTTTACGCCAAAATATGTCAAAAAATAATAAAGACACAGCAAGCGCCGCGAAAAAGGTCATGTTTACACTTCATAAATTTTGAAACAATCGGCGATTTCACAACTTCTTCCACAAATTGTCACTGTTAAACTACTGAATGCATTTTCATAATTTTTATATAACAATAAACCGAAAAGAATAATCTTTTATTCTATATAAAATGCGCATATTTACTCACAGAAATAAATATACAATTTTACCTTTCTGAAAGGCATGTAAAACCAAACGACACACAAACAAATCAACATATTTTCATCAGCTATGGTTCGAGGTTAGCATTTATTGGAAAGGGTCAAACAACATGACCATATTTGGGTTAAAGTGTGCTTATTTGTCAACTGTTTCGAGATTATGATTTCTTGGAAAAGTGCGATGAACGAACGTTTGCAATGTGGCATACATGTTGTAAGTATTTACGATTTTATAGGTGGAAATAAAGACAAACTTTACGCGGCTATAAAATTATAACCAAAGGTCGCATTCTAATAATTTTTATATCATTGTGAAGCCAGATATTTTGTCTTCAATTCCATATATAAATTGATTTGTTTCGTATTTATGATATTATAAGGCCTGAATTAAAGACAATCTTTCGAAAGTATTAATAGAATAAAAACGAAAAATCGTAGAAAATTCATTCAAAATTGCGGGTATGAATTAACCATTTGTGTGCGGGTGCCGCGACTTGAATTTGTATTGAACGCCCGTATATAGGCCGTTTCCGCGATGTAGATGAGATATATTTTGTAAAAACGGTACCGAAATCGCCGTCTGGAATATTCCGCCAGAAGAGCTAATTAGTGCCTAAGGGTTAACAAAGGTAAGATAAGCATTTCTGGTAAATACTGTGTGGTTTCAATGGGTGCCGATTGTCTTAGGGGCTGGAAAACACTGTATGAGAGGTTAATGGTTTTGAAAGAGGAAACGTTATATTACCGTAAGTCACATTACTCATTAAGGAAGCAATTAAGGAAGATGACGATTTCGGGTAACTAATTATTGTCTTTTTCAATGATCACCTCTTGTCTTGGGGGCTCAAATACACTGTACAGTATGTGAGGTTAAAAAGACCTAGATTATCGGGTAATGAAGTTAGGAAGAGCTAAATAACATGTTGACGAAAAGGACAAACTTATAGGTTGGAATGTTGGGTTAAAAATAAAGCATTTATTTTTAATAACTCATTTTTATTCGCATCATATCTGGAAATACTTCATGGAAATTAGATAGTAAGCACAACTCTGTTTGACCTACATGAATATTGTTGTTGAATATGTAACCGGAAATTGACAGTTTAGGACTACACAGATGAAATTGTGTCCACACTTTCGCCACATACATCCAATATGTCAATATATCGGCGTATATTATCGCATACACGGATGGGTAATCGTTATTTCGTGCAATCGATAGGTTGTTTACAACTTTGAAACAGCAATATTCAACGCAAACAGGTTTCCGCCTCGGACTGTTTTGGATAAATATGCTGGCAAACAAGACAAAATCGAACATAAAAACAGCGTAAATGAATTACTTATAGACTCTGTCAAGAGTTCGGGGTGGTGTTGCTGGCTCGTTTCACATGGATCTTCTATATATTTGAGAGTATTTGGGCGTAAATACAGCATAGGTTCACGTTGAGCGCCATTTTCCTTTATAAAAGGGGAATTGACAAAGGACGCAGGCGCAGTAGCTCATATGAAAGTTGGGTCAACAACAACTCTGAAGGCTTCGTTTCGTATTATTTTCAAGGGACGTAATTTCTCATGAAATGACAATAATTTGGAGTTGTGTCCCTTACAAATATTTTATGTCCGCATCTGTAAAATGTTCTTATATTCAATAGCAAGAACACATTATCAATCTACAATTGTATTGTTATATGTTAAAATTAACTATTTATGGTAGAATATACATTTACATGATTAATACCATAATTTAGTGATCATTATGGGGAAAAAAGCTGAGAACGAGAAATAATTTGAAGACGTGAACTCTAGCCGAGATACCCAAGTGATTGTCTCCCTTACATCAGTGGGGGAAATCATCAATAAGCGTGCACTCTACCACTAAACATTATAGTTACCTCCCTTAGACCATAAGCAAATACTCGAAATATCACAAATCTATACAAACTGATTTTGACGATGTACTTTATTTCTTTTATAAATGTGAGTAGTTGAACAGTATTGTTTTTAACATTGTTATATTTTGGATAGATGTTACATTTGTATGGTTGCATGTATTTCTAGAGTATTGTTTTGATAGTTATCTGTTGTAGTACCTATCACAGAAGTCTTATTCTCCCTAATGTTAAATTATCCTGTTGTTAGACCTTCATAGATTTTAGTTTCTGAATGGCAAATTCTGTATGTCAAAACAGTGGCTTTAACAACATGTCTGTCTGTAACTTTTACTTCAAAATCGAATTAAACAGACAGACTGGTGATGTTACTTTTACACTTGTGTCATATATCTATTAAACAGACAGACTGGTGATGTTACTTTTACACTTGTGTCGTATATCTATTAAACAGACAGACTGGTGATGTTACTTTTTACACTTGTGTCATATATCTATTAAACAGACAGACTGGTGATGTTACTTTTACACTTGTGTCGTATATCTATTAAACAGATAGACAGGTGATGTTACTTTTTACACTTGTGTCGTATATCTATTAAACAGACAGACTGGTGATATTACTTTTACACTTGTGTCATATATCTATTAAACAGACAGACTGGTGATGTTACTTTTACACTTGTGTCGTATATCTATTAAACAGACAGACTGGTGATGTTACTTTTTACACTTGTGTCATATATCTATTAAACAGACAGACTGGTGATGTTACTTTTACACTTGTGTCGTATATCTATTAAACAGACAGACTGGTGATGTGACTTTTTACACTTGTGTCGTATATCTATTAAACAGACAGACTGGTGATGTTACTTTTTACACTTGTGTCATATATCTATTAAACAGACAGACTGGTGATGTTACTTTTTACACTTGTGTCGTATATCTATTAAACAGACAGACTGGTGATGTTACTTTTACACTTGTGTCGTATATCTATTAAAAAGACAGACTGGTAATGTTACTTTTTACACTTGTGTCATATATCTATTAAACAGACAGACTGGTGATGTTACTTTTACACTTGTGTCGTATATCTATTAAAAAGACAGACTGGTGATGTTACTTTTTACACTTGTGTCGTATATCTATTAAACAGACAGACTGGTGATGTTACTTTTACACTTGTGTCGTAATCTATTAAACAGACAGACTGGTGATATTACTTTTACACTTGTGTCATATATCTATTAAACAGACAGACTGGTGACGTTACTTTTACACTTGTGTTGTATATCTATTAAACAAACAAACTGGTGATGTTACTTTTTACACTTGTGTCGTATATCTATTAAACAGACAGACTGGTGATGTTACTTTTACACTTGTGTCGTAATCTATTAAACAGACAGACTGGTGATATTACTTTTACACTTGTGTCATATATCTATTAAACAGACAGACTGGTGACGTTACTTTTACACTTGTGTCATATATCTATTAAACAGACAGACTGGTGATGTTACTTTTTACACTTGTGTCATATATCTATTAAACAGACAGACTGGTGATGTTACTTTTTACACTTGTGTCGTATATCTATTAAACTTCCCCCACATGTCATAACTCGCACCAATCTCCAGCACTGGCTAATTTGAGTCTTGTTGCATTTTGTTAACTTTTACGTGCCAGAGTAGCCGTGCCTTGCCCATGAAATTCATAGTACACAATACATTACTAGCACAGAAAGTTCTAACTATTGCCAAAACTGTAAGTCTTGATGGTGTACAAAAATAGTTTATTTTAAAGAAGTTTACAAAAATTCCACATTTGGAAGTGCAGACACACTTAGAAAACAAAATCAACCAAACGTACATGTCTGAATCTTCAAATGAAAGCTACAACTACTCTAGAGATTTTAATAGCAGAGGTAAAATCCAGTTAAATATGATATAAATATCCATGTCAAATATAAAGCACATTAGCTAAAGTGTATTTAGTGTGAAAACATCTAATCTAACTTCAAAATTCTAAAGTGTTAAAGTACAATAAATTGCTTTTATATGAATCAATCTTCTATTGTGATGAAGTTTTTCACTGTAGAATGACATTGATTACCACAGTGTGATAACAAAAATCTCTTGAATTTGTAGATTCAGTAAAAAACATTCACACACAAATTTACAAATATAAAATGTACAAACAACTTTCATCCATATAACAAAGTAACTACACTTCAGATAACTATATAGGCACCAGTATACCAACTGTGAGAAAATATATTCCATAACATGCAACACTCCAAATCTTAACAATTACAGGCAAGTAGATGACAGATTTAACCATTCATACCATCAAAGTAAGTTACATTGGCATGAGGCCATATCAGAAGAAAAAAACATAAATTGGAGTCTTATTTCAATCATTTACCAAATCAAATCCAATACACCTGCAGCTCCTGGTTAGATAACACTTGAAACAACTTGACATTAAAAACGTCACAACCGATTAGGTGTATCTGTTTATAAGATGTGAACAAAGAAAGAAAATATACTTTCTCCAAAGGTGCAGAAAGTGAGATACCATAAGAAACATATATTTGTATAGCAATCACTTCACAAATATCTGAGCAAGAAGGATGATCATTTGAGTGATACAAACACACAACAGGTCTACTTTCAACTGCTGTTGATTCAGTTAACTACCATATACATTGGACTCAAATATAAATGGTATGTGTGCATTAATAATGACTGAAAAATGTGGGAAAAGATTTGAATTTTTTTAAAGGACTGCAAGAAACCTGTTCAAATCGTTTAATAATCCCCTTTGAAGTTATTTACATTTAAAAACAGACAAATGACATCTCCTCCGCAATATAAAAATTTACAGCAGATCCTGGAAAAGATTTATTTAAATGGTTGATCGAAGAAGAGATAGTATAAATGATTTTGAATAAGAGTGCCGTAACTGAAATGAGTGTATTTGTTTTTGGAATAAACTGGGAATCACTAATATCCTTCCCAGATTATGTACATACTTGTAACATGAACTGTTGTCTTTAATGTACACAAGCTCTGTCATGATACAACGTTAATTCTTTTCGGGGTAATAAAGTATTATTATTACACAGATTTGTTAACTTTTTTCATGACCATTTCCATCTGATCTACTAACACCAGCAATATTCAGCTGCTATATCATCCATAAAGTTAGAGCAATATAAGCACTGGAAGACTCTCTGAAAACAATACAAATCTTAGCTTCAACCTATTTCATTCTTGACACCTAAGGTTATGAAGTAACATTTGGTCAGGGTAACATTAGTCATTCTATCTAACAATTCTACCTAATATCCCGAATATCTTGCTATCAGTAGTATGGATTTATTATTTCAGTCAATAAAAATGCTAAATTTATTTCAAAGAAGGGACTTTCAACAACGGAAACATCAAGATCAATATTTTCAAAGGTTTATAACCAGTGTATGAAATAAAATTGAACACAAGCCAGCCCAATATTATTATTTTGTCGGTTAAATAGCAAAATTAAAAGAAAAACCTCAAAACATTACCAGTTCTTACTGAGGTGAGAGGTGAGGCGAATACAGGTTTATTAATTAACTATCAATGTTATGGCATGTATACAGCATTTACGGCCTAGACCATATGATTCGTCAACTGGGCCAATACGGGGAAACTGGGCCAATACGGGAAAAACTGGGCCAATAGGAGACAAACTGGGCCAATATGAGTCTGAGCATGCACAGTTGCACATTTGGTGAAAGCCCGAAGCTGTCGCTTCACATCTTTGATCCATGCTATTTGTTCACAAATCTTGTTTATAATTATTATTTCAATATAAATGAGATGTCTAGTGTTGTGCAAATAGAATGAAAAGAAGTTAATTAATAAAATTGTCATTAATTAAGCATTTCCGTATTGGCCGAGTTACAGGTCCTTGGTCCGTTGTATTGTACAACGAACCTCTGACCTGTAACTTGGCCATATGGAAATACTTAATTAATAACATTATATTAATGCTGCTTTCAAGAGTATTTCACTTATATCAAGGTTTCTAGTATTGTTAGAGGGAGAAAGCCTGCCAAACCAAGGTAGCTACACATTTTGGTGAAACCTCTTAAAATCGGTTGGAACTAGCGAACCATGGGTGGTACTGAGCTGAAATTCAGTGTAGCATTCCAGCCCTCTACAGCAAAATTGCAGAGCCCCTGGCGGGAATCTCTGACCGAAAGTTACCAGGTTCCAGGCTGAAGGCAAGCTTCATTTCATATACTGTTATAACATGAATTGCCAGCTATTTCTTATGAAGAAATATAATTTAAAAATACAAGTGATACACAAACACACAGTTTGTTGTACATACTCATAGCCTTCAACCACGCCATGACAATTACCTCAAATATTGCCTTGTGAGAATTATCAATGTGAACCAACTCCCCAGTGTCAATTATTTACCAAATTGTGCACCAATATCTTTGAACTCAAGGTGATGGCTGAAGCTTTCACAGTAGACTTTAAGAGTTTCCTCAGAATTGCTGACTACAGACCTGAGTTCATACTAACTGAGAAGAGTTTAAATATCTACACTGCTTAGCTTTTGGAATAGAACGCAGGACTATATCTGTCTCAGCAATTCTAAAGATCTCTATTGAAATATTCCAAAGCCCACACAGCGATAGTTGATCAAAGATAATAGTTGGTATATATATATTTATATAAACATATTGGTTTACCGGCAACAATGTTAATATTGGTATATTTTCATAAAAGGTTTTAATATTAGTACTAAGAGAACAGTTTAATAATTGATATTAGCTGATTTAAATTAGTTGTTAGACATCAAGTATTTTATGCATGAGAAATAGGTTCCTCATTTGTTACAATTAACAACAGTACTTAAAGAGATCAGCTGAACATAACTGCTGATGTGGTGATTTAATAAATCTCTGTTTGTTATGATTGAGGCCATGTAGAGTTCAGTGGATCCATGATTCATGAAAACTGCCAAGTCTGCAACTATTGATTGAGCAAGGTGAAGGTATCTGCAGAATCATCTCTATGCTCTACCCTGTGGATGAACAAAAATATTTTGAAACAAGTTTCATTGAATCATCTATAATTACAGTAATAGTTTATTGTTATTGTCATTGCAACATTTCATTATTTCATCACAACAATGCTTGTGACAAATAATCCAAATCACCGTAAACATGTAAACATGAATTCAGTACACAAAATGAAATAATACAGACTGTTGACCATGAAAATATAGTCAAGATCACTTAAGGTGACTGGTGTCTGTGTTATTCTCAAAGGAAGACTGTCACCAAATTTGACAAATGTTGATGCAAGGGATAATGAGATATCATGTTAACAAGAATAGGACGAACATATTAACGTATGGGTGCTGCTGAATACATGGTCGCCCATTCCTCGTTGTGGTGGCGGTCAACAAAGTCAACTTATATAATGTTAGAGATGAGAGATGTTTAGTTCTTCACCTTATCTGTCTTGCTACTCTGGGCTGCTGCTGCTGCTGCCGTTGCTGCCGTCCCTATGTTTTCCACAAAGATGTTGGGAATGCTGTTACCGAAATAGATCTTGGAGTTGGAAGTTAAAGCCTGGTATTTCAGCGATTCCAGAAACTCGGGGGTGAGTTTTATCTGAAATTATATACAAAAACACATATAGCGCTAAGTAAGGGGAAATTTGATGTCAATGTTGTTGATGAATAAGAAAAAACAATCATAAATATAGTTGTATTACTTTGATGAGCTAAGGTGACATGAGTTGGGATGTAACGCCAGTATTTCACTGTGTCACGGCTGCTGGTATTATTGCAGAGAGAAAGCCTGCAACACCATTGTGGCAATGCATTGCGGTGAACACATTGTTGAAGTAAGTTACCCTGTTTGATTCAGCTTCCTTCTGTGCTTTATAAAAATCTGCATCTGCTTTCGCCTTTTCCCGAGCAAGATGTGTCAAATCTGTAACAGATATCCGGTAAACGATTTATGATAAGTTCAAAGATCATGTGAGTTGCTGCTCTGTCAACCTCCATGTTTCTTAACTCATATCGTCAGCCTTCTATTAGCAGTTTCTGATACTATTATATATTGATAACTGTGATACTTAAAGAGCCATCAAGGATGTTGATGGACATCAGAAAATTGCCAAAAATCAATTTTACACTTAATTTTTCACAGGTTTTTTCGACCCAAAATAAGCCAAGAAATTGCACTAATTAGTAAAGGTGTTTTCCAGTCCAAATATAGATCAAGTTTATTGTTTTCAAGCGCAAAGCATTGTGGTCTAGCTCACACTACACATACAAAGACATGAAAGAAAAATAAAGTTTATGAGCAATGAAAGAAATTAAAATATATAATTTTTGGCGATTATTTATTTACCATTTCATTTAATTATGTATTTTCTACAGACATTGGAATAAATGTTTTACCCAACAAGGTATTTTTCTTTAATTTTTATAAACAATGAGAATATATTTGTCATAATTTGCTGGCCTTACCTCAATAAAAAGTACATTAAACAGGCAATTATTTGTATGTTCTCAGGACATTTAGAATCAGTGTTTATAAAGCAATCGTCACATTCAGTTATGTGTGACAAGGGTAGCCTAACTTCCAAGAGAAGCACATGCAGCACGTTGGTTTATATGACGTCAGATACCCTTGACACGCGTTACTCGAAGGGAGTTCCTTCTCTTTGAAACCAAATTTCATTACATTGTCATGATGATATATGAAAATTACATATCACATGTCATGTTGAAGAAAAAAGAATTCTCTAGCAAATGGCGTTATAAGTATATTTTCCACAAATAATTTTGTATTTGAAACACTAACATCCTTGATGTCTCTTAAAGCTGATAATAAAGATATTGATGCTTTTTTCTGTAGCATTATACATATGCATGCCATCAAAATTGTAAATTTTCACTTCAACTGAAGGGTCATGTCGAAATGTACACTCTTTGCTACCAAAATTTACCACTTAAGAAAATATCTAAAAATAACATATCTTAATGTATCCTATCTAATATCACATCTGATACATAATGTGAAATGTGTGCATAGTCACACAACCATTGAGAGAAAAGATTGCTAACCTTCAATTTCCGACATCTTTTTCTCAGACTCCTTCTCCATGACTTTCTGTTCCCACTGGATCTTTGCTACAAAAGCAATTTTCTCAGCCTCTGTAAGAATAAGGGTACAAATAATTCGATCAAATGTCATCAAATACTCAATGTTTGCTGAACAAATCAAAGGAACTGAAATGATACATTCGACAGATTTATAAAGGAGATACAGAAAAAAGAATAAATGAAAACATTTGACATGTATTTTCAACATACCAATAATGGCCTTCTTCCTGTCTGTTTCCGCCTCCTTCTCCACAACCTTCTGTCTCTGTGTACTGATCAACAGCTTCGTCTTCTCTGCTTCCCTACAAGCAGAGATAGCGTAGCTTGTGAAGATGTGACAACACATAATACCTGATTAGCTTATAAAGAGATACATTCCAGTTTCCATGTGCCCCATATTATCCAATTACTCCATCAATATTGCCTGTAAATTTGATGACCACCCCTCCCCTCTCAAGCCCACCCCTCACCCTCCCCACTGTCCTGAATCAGCCTAGGTATTCCATGTAAGTTACAGTATATTTTGCAACAGTGAGTATGGATCCTTTCACAATCACAAATTGTAATTTTTATTTATACATCATCAGGTATAAATAGAGAATACTAAACGACGTTCCGTTTAATAACATATTTATGAAACAAGTGAGTGGTTTGTATTTAATAAGCGAAAGCGAGTTAAATACAAATACCATCTCACGAGTTTCATAAATATGTTATTAAACGGAAACGAGTTTAGTATTTTATTTATTACTCACTGATTTAAATGCCACTTAATTCCACAAACTCGTCAATGTATTGGACATTGTGACGTCATATTTTTGCCATTGTGACGTCACGTCAATCGGCAGCAGTAGATTTATTAAACCGCGATATTTTCAACAGGTGAGTAATAAAATGTCATCTCACATAGATTCATAGTTTTTCCTGATGGTTTCTGGGATCTTTGGTTTGGTGACTCGTACAGCCTGGACGGTGAGGCCAGGGGCCAGAGTGTTGAGATCCATCTGCAGGGCTTTCTTCAGATTCTCGTCTATCTGGTCTACAAACAGACACCGGCATAGTCCATTTAGTTTGGAAACGTGAGGTAAAAGATTATTTATTATGTCTGTATGGACATGTGAGATCCTGGTTCGCAGTCATCAACTTCGGTTCGAACAGCAGATAATAGAACTTTACCTCTATGTTATATGAATTTATCATAACGTACCGCAACAGTACTCAGGGATAAACCTAGGATGCGTTTCTGCGGCATTTCCGCATCAAAACACAAATTCCCGCAGACAGAAGAGTTGGATGCGGCCTTTTAACGCATACTTTTTGAAACTACCGCATTCAAAAAATACTATTGCGGCCTATGGATTAAAATTAAAGTAAAATACATCAACCGGCAAACCATAATTATTGTCATTGTTTACTTCAAACTCACAAAGACGATAAACTGAACCAGTTTGATACACATGCATGAACATCCCTGATTGGTTGTTGTAATAAATTCAGCCAATGAAAACAAGTGTTTCTAAAAATATGTACGACATTTCGACTTTCGGGAAATACCAGTCTATTTTTAGTTTGGTCATACGACCAGAATAAAGTTTTCCTACAAATTTCAGAGGCATCGTAACTGTTATATATGTTAAAAATCTATGCATAGAATTTTAATAGTCCTTAAATAATATTCAGATTGATACTTTTTATTTGTAAGAATGACCGTAACGTACTTCTGTTTATATTACTGCAATGTAATTGTCATTGCCGACATTGGTTTATATACAATGAAAATATTGTGCCATGTGCTGTCTCAATCATCTGTTAATTACTAGTATCCCTTTACCCATTCTGTCAACATGTCTGATTTTCAAGGATGACAGCTTATCATCGCAAATTTTAGCATTTGCTGTTCCATTTTTGACATCGTGTCACGCAAAGACACAGCATTATAAACATTACTTCACCCCGTATTGGAGTCAAAATATGACAACCAATCAAATGTGTCTAAATCCATTCACAGTGACAGGTCAAAGGTGAAAAATCCCGCAAAATTCTTGGAAAAGTAACTGGGTCAGCCAATGAGCTGTCTCTATTCTGTTACCAGTTACGGTTCAGGGTCATAGATCAAATCTGGCATCGTATATTGCGATGTGATTTTCATCGAGATAATGAGGTATAGCATATTTATATTGTGTAGTTTGGATGTCAAATTAATTATTTTTGAAAACTCATATTCGTTTTGATTTCATGAAAGTGAAAATAGGAAGTAGTGACTGGTGATACAAGACACCTGACAGATTGTAGTGTTTGCCGACAATGTTTTCGAAATGGCTTCACATACCATTTTATTAAATGTAAAGTTATATCATTTGTTAGTTTGTCCTCACTGGTTATATATAGTTTAATCATAATTTTTCTCAATTACATAATTTAAAAACCGAACTTGAAACTGTCAAAGTAACTTGTTGTATTATATGTGTTTCAAAGTCTGATATCATGCAATGCTAACATGTACCAGTGTGCATTGGGCATCTCCTACGATATTGTTTTGAGAACATAAATATATTCCATTTACCATTTTTATTTTTCATCTAAATCACGATGAAAAGGATTATCTAAAGTTTGGGAATATCAGCATATTAGTTATATTGGATATATTATTATGTTAATATATATCAGCTCAGTAACCATCTGCATGTATGATCATGATGACAGATTAGAAAATTGAACCGGCCAAGTGCTAGTATAGAATTAAAACTACTGGTCAAATAACATCAGAATTTCACTGCTATTTGGCCAACTGACTTACGTACAGTAATAATTGTTCAATCTGGCTGAAAATTAAAACAATACAGCATGAAAACAACTCAATTCATTTTTAATTCACATAAATATTTTTAAATACATTAATCTTTAAATTTCAAACACAGGAAAAAATGGCCCACCTAAATTAAACCTTGTGGGGCCCCCTGGACCCCCAACCAAATATATGGGCCCACCTAAATTTACCCTGGTGGGGCATTGGCCCACCCAAAAACATTCCTAGGTTTATCCCTGAGTACTGTAATAGATGTTTTGTTCTTTATTGAAACTACCAATAAAGTCTCTTGTATCATAAATACTGTTAATAGTTGTTGGAGATTCAAATATGCAACGTACCGAAAAGATCGATGTAGACCTCTTGTAAGTTGTGTACACTGCAAAACTGGTTCAGTTCGTGATGTATCTTGTTGTAGATCAGAGTCTTGTCATAGTCAGCTGTGTAATTCTTCACTGTGTCGTATACTATGAAACATAGAAGTTTATATTGTCTCACAGTAAATGAAATGAATTGGCTGAAAATAAATATTCAGTTTGATAAAATTAACATACAATATTACAGTTTTTAACTACATTCAAATTAATTCTTGAGGTTCAAAAAGAGACATTTAAATCATTTATTTATTTAATCTTTTTAAATAACAATGTTAGGTGCTAGATTTATGTTGCCATGAAAATATTACCTACGTATTGATGAAAATTGTATTGGTAGGATGTTATACAGAAACTTACCAGAATCTACAGTGAGTATGTTGACGACTTCAATTCTTTCGAAATAAATTATTACACCACCGCTGAAAATCAAATATCATCAAAATCATTATTTGCATACCTTCAAATTAATGAGCTTCTTCTCTAATAATTAATATTTGTCAAGTGTAGAGAATATGTTTTTATGTTAATGTCAAGGTGTAAAACATACATGTAACACTAGAGTTGTGATGATACGTTGACGTTACGATACAATACGTATCACAATACAGGTAGTGCAATACTCATGATACGATACTACCACGATACCATGTTTTAGGGTTTTTTCTTTGAAAATAGGTTAAATTACTTTTGACAAACATGACGTGTGACGCAAGGCAATGTATTCAGATGATGTGATGTTCGGACTATTTACCTGGTTCCACAGGGGACGTTCTTTACCTCATCTGTCTGCATCGTAGTCTGTATAAACACAAATACCGGTATAGCAAATAGTTACTTATTGAGGCTTGTGGCAACCACATGACTTCCTATTCCTTAAATGTCATGAAATCCAGGTCCACTTATAGCAGACTATGTGAAGCACTAGAAATTCCAATTAGCCAAACATCAAAGATTTATCGTCAATGGATAACCAAGGCGTTTATGTGATAATACTGTATTTAAAAGTAACGTTTCAGGTATAATGCACCATATTTAATCAGAGAAAAAATTACAAGTGTTTATCAAACTCAAGGATTTCAAAATCAAATCCTGTAACTTGAATTATTTCATTTTAAACTTTTTAACGTAATTTGAGTTTCAATATTTTCTTTCACCTGAACTGATCTGAATGTTGTGACGACTGGGATCAAGAAATGGTAACCTGGACCACACGTCGAGGTGAGTAAAGCTCCTCCCTGTAACCATGGAAACAGATCAAAAGGTAAGTAGATATATTTATAAGCAAATTCCGGAAAATGAAAGCATGATCTATGCAATCCAATATTCATTTCCAACAGACTGCTGCTGTAAGTCACTGATATTGCTGACACTTTAGTCTTCAATAAATTGCCAAATTAATTGCTAGTTACATTAATTATCATGGACTTTCACACAATAAAAAAAAATCATCTAATCATTGTTTTAGTTATTACATTTAAAAGAAAGGGTTTCACACTATATGTTGTCAATTAAGTGATTCTGGTTTAGTATTTCCTCAAGTAATTCCAAATGCAGCTCACAGAAATTATCGTTTGTTCCATTTTATTTTACTAGTAAAACTTACTACGTATGAGCGAGTTTCACATTCTGCAGGTTCTTGGTACGTTGTTTTGAGTCCGCATACAATTTTAAACATTGATTACAGGGAATTTATGAGTTATGAGTATTCTGTCAGGCTCAACATATCTCATTTTAGATAAAAAGTATACAATAGCATAAAATTGCTTACCCTGTAGTAAACAGCAACATGACCTGAAAAAACAAAACAACTCATGATTAAACACCTTACCCACAAGTGTATGTGATTGAGATTTCAATTGTAAAAGCATGTACAAATAAACCATGTCATAAATCTTAAATCCACAATATCATTTGATATAGGTGGATGTGAAGTTATCCCAAATTCATTTATCTTACATGTGGGCCTACATACCTTCCTCTATCTTGTGAATGGAGAAGTGAACGAAGACAGCAAGAGTCACAGCTACAATACCCAACACTGTTACAACCTGTTGACTCATGGTCGCTGAAAATAAACGTTCATTTATTATCCATCAAAGATTTCATCTATTTACAGTTACCATCCTACATCAGCTTGATGAACTTTTTGACTTTCAGGTATGAACATTGTTCAGAGTGACTAATTGCTGAATCTATAAAAGGGAGGGTTTTATGGGGGTATTTTTGTGGATGCTTATGTTCATACATGAATAACACAATCCAGTTAACATATATATTACCAAGGATAATATTTTGGTGACTAGATTTGACAATTTGACAATAAATAGCGCACATTCATTACATAATGAAAACAATGAGAGGTGAACCCATGGGAATAGTGTAAAGGATATTCTATCAATATGTTTCTATTATTACAAAATTGTAAAATCTGGCACTTCTTCTCATAATTGTTAATTATTAATTAACTGTTATGAATGCAGTAAACTTGATGATCATGATAATGTTATGAATGCAGTAAGATAAGAAAAGATAACACTTCATTACCCAAAAGGGAATTATTTTTTACATCAAACAGAGCACGACATAATATAATTTACATGATACATAAGGCTATTACATTACATATATTTAAAACAGTTTCAACAATTGTAAGTAAATTTGACCTTATGAACCTAACCACGCCCATTTATTGAATGAGATCTCTTCGTATCACAGGAGCATTTTCGGATATTCAGAAGTAAACTAATGATGTAAATCAATTTTAGAACTAACAAATACACACACTGCTAGATCCTAATGATTGACTGAGTTGAGACAGCCATGTAAAGAAAACACCACTCTCACTCTCACCTTATTTTCTATTCGCCGGTGTGTGACACTCGGTCATCTATTTTGCAATCTAGGGTTGTCTGAATTTACTTGAATTTATCACCAATACATACGAAATAGTTCTCGACTTTACATCAGATGTATATACACTGATTAATTCCTACATTTACTGACCTAAGAGATGTAAACACGTGTAGAAAGTTTATTTCCGTATTTGGTTACCAGCGCCATCTGTGGTGACATGGGAAGCAACTCTTGAGCGTTTGATTTCTGATTAAATAAAAGTTACAGTGGAATATCTATCGAGTTCGAGTCTCTTATAAGATCTTGCCCGTTCAGAATTATTATCTTTTCAAGCCTTTTTTTGGGGTCGTCGAATAAATATTTTCGCTATCGTATGTATATATTTGCATTTTGCTTTATTTTAACAGAAAGAAATTATTTTATTATTGCTGTTTTGACCTTCCTATGTGAATAACGTTCCTAAACGAGCAAAAACAATTGCATTTGATTAATCACATTTTTTTAAAAATATGTGATAAAAAAAGTTTCTCATTATTTTGTAAGTTAAAATAAGTTTTACTTCTTTTCAACACTCGCGAACTTCCCTGTAAATGCATAACACCTATCGTATTAAGGAAAATCTTTCAATCATTTAATCTCATTGATATCCGCTCTCTCATTTTGAGTTCCCGGTACATACTCTTCAAATACCTTAGTTTTGAACTCAGTAACTTCATATTGTTATACCCAAGGCGCCAAGTATATCAACCATTGCGTATATCAACAGTCCATGAAATCAGAATGGTTCCAGCAAGAGACTGAACTGAAAGTTAATGAATTATTAAATTTAGACCTAACTATTGCAAATACTACATTGAAATGCCATTCTTATTATATAATATATTCAGTATATTCTGATTCTATTTCGCATGTCATTATATTTGTATATGAACAAGTGTTCTTGAAGCAAACGTGTCATGCCCTCTTATTCTCATACTGAATAGTGATTTGTATTGTTTGCAGAATTATTTATGAATTATTTATGCAATACCATCAAACTGCGACGAGTTTCTATATAATCACAAATCCTCACTCAAAGTCCTCAAAGTGAAAAGTTTTAAACACACTAAACACAGACTAAGCGTTAGAAACAAAGAGACGCATGAGTCAGTATTGTTGGACAAATACCGTGTTTAGGTGCTCCAGAATATCAAACCAACACCAGTGGACTGTGTGTTTCCACTCACAAAGTGGACGATTAGCTGCAATCCCTCTATACAAGTCCTCTTCATCCTCCTCTGTTTACTCGTTGTGTCTCCCCACACCCAACACGTACCGCTAGAACCTCATGTAGATTCGTGTATCACCTTCATTGAGGTTAAAGCTGTCAACTCTGATGTAAAATAACATAGCTTTGTTTAAAACATCACGTTTTCCTACCAATACAGAGGCTATATATACAGTAAAACATAGCTTTGTTTAAAATATCACGTTTTCCTACCATTACAGAGGCTATATATACAGTAAAACATAGCTTTGTTTAAAATATCACGTTTTCCTACTATTACAGAGGCTATATACAGTAAAACATAGCTTTGTTTAAAATATCACGTTTTCCTACTATTACAGAGGCTATATACAGTAAAACATAGCTTTGTTTATAACTTCAAATTTTCCTACAATTATAGAGGAGCTTTATGTAAAGGAACAAACCTTTGTTCAGAATCTCACGTTTTCCTACAGTTATAGAAGAGCTTCATTTAATAGAACATTTTCCCTGCAATTATAAAGGAGCTTTGTGTAATAAAACAAATCTTTATTCAGAATTTCACGTTTTCCTACAATTTTAGAGGAGCTTTATGCAATAGAACAAACCTTTGTTCAGAATATCACGCTTCCCGATCATTACAGAGGAGATATAAGAGCAAAGCTTTGCTTATATATGATCCCACGTTTTCCTACAATTAAAGAGGAGCTTTATCCAATAGAACAAAGCTTTAGAATCTCTCATTTTGCTACTATAACAGAGGGGATATATATTATAGAACATAGTTTGGTTTAGAATCTCATCTCTTCCTAACATCACAGAGGAGCTATCTATACAATGGAAGACAGCTTTGTTTAGAACATCCAGTAATAGTAATAGGCTCCTTTTAAATATTTTTACAAATGAATACTATTTAGATGCGTGAGAGTATTACTGTGCAAAAACAGGCTCTTTGACGTGCTGCTCCACTAACCGATCTTAGGCTTCTGTTAATAGATGAGCTTAAGAATGATCTTAGTGGAACGTCCTTCCTTGATACCGAGGGTGGGTTATAAAGTAACAGTTTTACATAGAAATTGAATAGAGGGTTTGATTGCATTTTCAATGGTTCAATATGGAATTAAAGCGGTTAAAATAAAATCCGCATGTTTTCAATGAATCAAATAACTTATTATTCTGGTCAGTGAAACACATTTAATCATATAGCGTCATCGTTAAAACGTTGGGTGACGTTGTGATTGAGATTTGGATAATAAAACGAAACACTGATTTGCATTATTTTTGGTAATACAATAAAAATAATATTTGACATTTCTCGTTGAATACCATGTATAGATCTCATCTCGTGAATAGAAATCACCACTCGTAATACAACATGTATATAAATTGCTATCTCACTCGAGTATACGTTCATTGTATTCGACCAGAAATGTCTCTATGCAGCTCACGTTTCCATGTATAACAACGGTAGTCTGATGGACCTTTGTAATGACACACAACCTTGTTTAGTAACCCCGCGGTGACGTTTAATGAGAGTCTGTTATATAAAACACCGTAAGAAAGGCCGTATTAGTGAAATAGGATTTCATACATTCTGCATGGGAAGGTTCAGCGAGAAGGATATCATGTGTATCATTGCATTACAAAATAAATGAGGTGTAATATATATCATATACATAACCATGCCAGCTGTTCAGTCTTTTAGACCTCATCTGCATGGTGGATGTGGAACATGGTTGGGCTTTCAGCTATGCAACTATAACGTCATCAACGCAGTTTAAGAAAGAAAGTCCCATTCATTTGCATAAAGTGCTCAAACCGTATTTCTACAGTTGGCAAGCTCAAGGCCGTAGCAAATGAGTGTACCATGTTAGAGTGCTCAGTCCGGCCAAAATTAGGGCGTACCATGCATGCACCTTTATGTTTATTCGTTCTCCAAGTATTAAGTATCAAGTATTTTAGTGAATTGAAACATATATTGCAAGGAGTAACAATGGTTAAGTAGGATGCAGACACAACTAAACTGACCTGCAAAAGAAACGCTACAACATTTTCAACAGAGCAAAAATTGAATACTGAAATACTGCTGTCGGATGAAGTTGATTTTAAGTGTCTTTTATAATATGAGGGTTTCATTCATCAGGGTATGATACTTTAATTGTTATATCTATTCAAACACACATAAGGTGCTGAAATCGCGTTTTCAAAATGGTTTTTGGCCAGAATGTTTGGCAATTATGTTTAAAAAGTTATGAAATGTAGAAATTTAGTTAATAAAAGATGTTGACTTTTTCATTTACTTCATTTGGACTTAAATTTGACGCGTCATCACTTTATGACGCCACAAAACAAGCCAAAATGTCCCTTTTCACGATCCTATCTTTTCAAAACGACATGTTTTAAAAGTGGCGGTTTTCAGAAACATGAAGAGGTATTGTTTCGAAACTTAAAAATGATTTCAGTCGACTTCTGGAGAATGATGTAGTCCTGTTTCAGTCGTTTGTATTGGGAGTGGATTCAATAAGATGTATTTCTTTAGTGGGGTTTCTTTTGCAAGTCAGTCTAAGTACAGCTTGGTATGTTAAATGTCATTGACACTCGTTCTGTTGTCTCGTTCTCGTTCAGTGTCACTCGTTCTCATTTCATTTCATAACAGTTAGACGTAGCTGTGGGGTCTGATCTCATGATATAACTTGTCTGCACATGGAGTGCATGTATAATGTATGTCACTGAAACTTCTCTGCAGTTCAGGTTGTAGTTCGGTCTGCAGTATAGCACACACAGCACAAGATCCTGTTCCGATAAGTTGTGCAGATATACGCTGAAGTCTATAGCTAGTGGCCCAGTGTTAGCATATCAATAGCACACTTAACTTGTCTAAGAAGTTAAAGATGCATGATCAGTTTTGCATGATAATTTAATGTTTCAATGAAAACCAAGGAACGATCTCATACATGTTTATAGTAGCCGACAATAATTATGACTATATCTCGGACTCGTGATAAGACCTATTAAACGCTAAAAAAGCAAATCTGTCTTCCTATCTACTTTATTAAAGTTTTCAAAATTACGTTTGATTTAATGGCCGCAGCAAGCTAAGGTCCATTGTCCGGTTTTCGATCATGACCACGACTTTGAATGGTTGTATTTTCGTAATACTGAATTGATTGTCCTTCAACTGGTTATTTTTGTTGATGATTCTCAATTATTTACACACATTATAACATTGGATATATATGTGACCTCCCCAAGCTGATAATTTCCCTTTAACGAGAAAGTCACGAGAAATACACATCCTAAAAATCATCGTTATCGGATCTCCTTTTAAAACTGGACCATGAAGGTCAAAAAGAACTATTTGGCTTGTTTTATTATGTCATACAGCTAAGACGCGTCAACGAAGACGGTTATTTATGTCGACAACATCTTTTATAAGTTAAATTTCGACATTTTACTAATTTTTAAGTCACATAACAAATACTCTTGCGAGATTTGAACACCCTAAGTGTATTCGAAAGGACATACAAATAAAAGAAGTATACTCTGATATATGAATTGCTTGTACCTCTTTACAAATCATGTCCCCTATAATTAACATTTAAAATTGACTTTCTCCGGCAGCAGTATTTCGCTTTTTACACTGTTGAAAATATGATGACGTTTCTTTTGCGGTCGAGTGAATATCAAAGTAACAATTTTGTGGTTTAGCGTTTAAAACTAGTTGGTTTATTACAGTTACAGTTTTTACAGTTTATTACAGTTAATTTATTTGAACTTTCTACTAGTGTTCGTTGCTTTAGAATAGTCATAACAATCTTCAGTGCATTTATAGTTAATAATCAAATAAAACTCTGATAATCAAAACCGAGATACCCCCTCAATAGAAATATTTATGAACTACCAAATATTATACCCCGTTATATCTAAAGCACGTTTTAAGAATTACTTGATTCATAATCAGTTGTCTTTTTCCTATCGCAGGTATGTGAAGGTTAGATTTTTGTACCTGCAATTAGTGCATCATACCTTATATATAATAATATAAACCAATTTGTTGGAAACGCTGATCAGTATATCTAATCAACGCCCAGGAAAGATTATTATCGTTCGCATTAATCTTACTAAATATTAGCTTGTATCGATTAGCTAACCATTTAATGTTCGTCAACAGAAGCTTCATAATTACTGCATCCTGTTATATTTTTGCTTTCATATAAATCATGGACAGATAATCATAAGCCTTGTCACTTTAATGACAAAATAGACCAATTTGTAGTTGACGTGAGGATGTGGTGTCTTGTTACATCGTCGGTCCACGATCATATGGTTGCAGACTGGGATAGACTTCTTCATCAATGAAAACATGCTACTTTGTTTTTTCATCGTGTAAGGTAGACTATTATGCAGAATTAAGTACATAGTGTTCACGAACATTTCCCGAAACAAAGTGTACTTAATTGTATACAGTAGTGTATTTTATTAATTGTGAAAAAGCGTCTCTGTCATCTTGGAAGAAGTTGGGAATTGCGAAGAAATGAACACATAGACAGACTTGACTTGTAATTAGTGTTGGCTTATATTGCGTCTTTATTTTCTTTAATTCACCATGGACATTCAGTCGTAGGTGCTCAAAGCGGAATAAATGCCGATAAGGTTTTATTGTAGGGTTTCATTGGGTGACGGTTAAGCACCATACAAAAACACGCCAACATGCCATTAATTTATTTATTTACTGAAAAAATATCCATATTAGCTACATGATTCACTTGTCGACTCGAGTTTCATGTTCGCCGTGTCGAAGCGATCGTTTCCTTGTTAAATTATTTCCTTTTAAAATATCCAAACGCAGGTATACCATTTTGTTGTGAATGCCGTGATGGCAGTCAATAGGAAATATACCTGCAATGAAACAGCGTATCCCAATACCACTGTTGTATTCATAGATCATCGTTGAATGTTATTAACGCAATCTGATAAAAATAGATGCTGTTCTGAGGAATAACATCTACAAAATAGTGCATCTATACCGTGATATATACGAACTGGTCCTATAGGTTCCTAGACACAAGGTCTTTTTGCAAAGGAAACCTCCGAACGGTATGAGTTTGTATCCCGGTAGATACACTATTTTGCAACTTTATTCCACGGAAAACGACCGATTCTAATCAAGACTGCGTGTTTGTGATCCAAAACATATTATGTACTACATTTCATATTCTCTGTCTATACCTTTTTGTTGCAATATAACCGCAATTGCATTCTATATAAAACACAAACCGCAAAGCTAATCAATGATTACATCAATAATGTTTTTCTAATCTACTTTCATAGACCAAACCACCATCTCCATCAGGTGCTCCTTCACATACCCTGATTGTCTTCTTAACATTTGCCTCGTAAAGTTACCGACTGGTTATTCATCGATTTGTATAACATTTATGTTTTACACTTGGAAAAAGAGACGACACAAAATTACGGCATCTTTCTGATATTTATTTCATGATATTACAAAATAATAGAAAACGATCAGATGCGGGCTACCAATCACAATACCCGCAAACAAGCAGAATACTTTGATTAAATGCTGTGATGGAAGATATAATCTCAATGAAATGTATGTACATTGTGAGCAACAGCAATAAACATAAGTTGGTAATTTACATTCAAGCATTTTATAGCGTTTTGACAAAGCAGTTGACGATCTACGTCAACATACCATCCTCGTTCAAAATATCTACTCCAAACTTAAATTCAGAAGATCTACAACACAATTGCAGTCAACTTCGTTGTTTCTATTTGAACTGTGCTGCCCTTGATCATTCTCACCCAAATATACCGAATTGTGCATATGCATACACGTGGCTATAAGTTCCTCTATATTTCATGACTACAAGAGTCTTGTATGAACGACTAGTCTGCTGGCACAATAAATGTGATCATAATCAAAGTGCACAATGCAATATGGAATTAACAAATACGGCCAATGTATTGAACATCTTAACAAGGATTGCATTACACTTGTTCAATATAACGATTTGCACCATACGATCCTAGGTGAGCTTGCGTAATATTGCTACAGCATTTATCAACACTTTGAGATATAAGTTAAAAACTTCGCATTTTTAAACCTGGAAAATATGTTCATATGGAACAAGGCATAGTAAATACACAGTGGCGGACCCGGAGAGAGTACAGGTGTATGCTCCTTAGAACCCTTGACAACGTTTTTTTGTGTGTATAATTTTCGTTTTGGTTGTCATGAGTCAAAGACGAAGTGCATCCCTCCAAATGGAAATAATGGTTCCGACCATGATAATTATGCATTTTATACTTCAGTACGATCTGCACTTTGAAGAATGGAAGACAATGGAGGTTAGTGCGCCAACGGTTTTACAAAACCTCTTAAATCGCTATAAGTAAAACATCATCTGTGGTTACTCCATATGTCTAAACAATTTATTTGAAATAAGAGTCAATGCTTAATTCTTTACACTACATTTTTGCAAATGTAGCCTACTTACAAAGGTTTAATAAAAAATAATATAATCTCTACGAAAAATATACACCAATATATTATAATGTTATCATCACAAAATGTACAATAAGAATGGTTTGGTGTTCATCGTTCATAAAGCATGGGTCCCCAGTTCTTTTTGTTTGAGGAATGCTGTAAAATGTACCACATACAAACACCAGACACCGTAAACATTCAAATATCTATCATCACAACCAACACACTTTCTTGCAGTAATATTTCATGACACATGTTTGCAGTGGCTCAAATCGCAGAATGCGGCATTTACTATGACGAAATGCAAACTGCAAAATAACCCATCTGGGAAGACACGTGAGGACTACATCCGGTAAGGGAGATAATCCAAGTCTTTCATTGCAGATGAACGCTTAAACGTTTCTACCGAAGTTCTTGGAATCACAAGTCACCATCTTGCTTTAGTTGTAGTCTTCTCTAGAAGCTGTCGCGTTTTAACAAATGGCTCTTCTCTCAGCCTGCGTCCCGTGGCGTGCATCTTGTCACGTGATGTCATTGTCACGTGATTCATACAACAGGTGCGTGATTATTCATCCATCTGTCACAATGACGTCTTGGTCTAATAACCTATAAAAGAGATAAAGGAGTTCAGCATCAAAGTCAACATGCAATAGTGCATATCTAAAATATATAAAACTGTGTTAGTAACGACACGTCCACACAATTGTAATTTCCCTATTATCAGCTGTTCAAAGTATCACGAGGTTTTAAACTAACACTTTGGTAGTAAATGGCTCCAATGAAAATTATTCAACGAACATCGATATCGAAATAATACAAGGTACTTGTACCTTTCCAAAAACATAAACGAACTATGGTATAGTGTTGTGACTGTGTAAGGTTGTTTACATATTATAATGTTGACGTTGCGTCAATATTGTCATGAGATTAAATTGTTTCTGAAAATAAAACATTGTCACAATATTGATAATTGACGGGCCATGTCATTGTTAACATTATTGCATCTGGATGTGGTATGCGTTACCCCAAGTATGCAAATTTGTACATACAAGCCTTTGGAGAATTTAATATGCTATTGGGTCGAACTTTGAGTTATCGTCACCTTTTCAACCCATGAATACACAATGTCTTTTCAATAAAAGGAAAATATGAGGAGTAAATTGACCAAAAGCTTGAAAAAATTCTATTTAGAATTGCCAGGAATGCAAGTGTTATCCCACAAAACGCCTATGTGTTTGATCAACAGGGTGTGTACAAAGCTGAACAGTGTAGCCTCTGTGTTTCTACCTGCAGTTCACTATTGTCCAACACCTTTGTCGGAGAACACAGGCACGTTTGTTCAATTCTAAATTTCAATTTTCAAGATTTGTCAATGCATGGTATTTCATAAACGCTGAATACTTTTTGATGGCAACATGACAGTTAATTTCACGCGAGACTGTAGTTTTCATGTTGAAGTTTGGGCGATTGAATGCTATATTTTCAATGACGATAATGGTAGATATGTAGTCATGTATTATGGAGGCTAGCTTTCTGGACATACACGTTTGAAACCTATGTTTAGAAACGCTTAGTATACATGCGAAATATGCGACCCCAACCCTAATAAACATGATGTGAAAAAATGTGAATTCATGTTATCGTGCTCGGGGTAACTCACTTAGTAATGGAGAATGCATTCGGAGCAGTGGATTCGTTAAAAATAATCAACGATTTTTCCACTGCTCCGAATGCATTCACCATCTTAATCCATGTATGACGTCACGAAATATGCATATGTGATTAGTTTACATTGTAAACAATAAATGTCATTTATGTGGCACCAAAGTTAATTATTTTGCAAATGTCGGTGCTCATTCATCGGATATGGTACAAGTAGCTACGACCCGCATGAAATGGATTCCTCCACCCACGTGCAGCGCCAAATTTCCACGCGAAGCGATATGATTGACAGCTAAAACCCAACCTTCCCATGCTCTTCTCGTGCGTTACCTGTCTAACAGAGAACGCATGATTCCGACTGACAAACAATCCTATGGTTTCTTACAGCTCTTGGTAGCCTAATGGATAACAGCGCTGACTACCAAACAAAGGGTTGAACGTTCGAATCCAGTTTCCTACATTAATTCAAAATTAATTTCTCATAATTGAGATATTTTAAGTTCCTATCCAGATACACTAAGATAAAACACACAAGCCATTACTAAAAATTTAAAAAACCTAACACCCCTCCTAACTGTGACAGTCAATGACCAGTAGATTCTTAAATAATAATCAACTGTTAACACAATAGAGTGACGTCAATCTCATGTAATAAAGCAGAGAAGTGGATAATGTGTTCTTTGTCACGGACGTCATGTCATGTACTATTGAACCTGTCCTAAACACACATCGAGGAAGAACGCGAATGAAGTGTATTGTATATCAAATCTACAGAGAGGGAACCTTTTCAAATACACGAAGGCGGTTGCCACTTAGTCCGAAAGAGAGATCCCCTCTTTCTCCCAGGGTGTATGATTACAGCGTTATTTTGGGGGAAATAGGCACGGTGAGAGGGGATCTTTTGTCCAGGACACCTTGACGTCATGGCCCTGTCTGTATCTACAAAGGGAAATGTGCTTACAATGCGCAATTATTTCGAAGGCCCAATCACCTGTACACAGCGTGATCAAACTGACGAATGGAAGTTGAGAGGAGCTGCTACTCATCTTTATAATTCACCAATAATAGATAAGGGGATTAGGTTTTTTTCTGCAATAACAAACTATAATGATCCTCTTCAAAGTTAGTTTGTGAACAATGTTCCTTTCACTATTTGAAAAAGTGCTTTACATTGTGATTTCGTGGACCAAGTACCAAGATCAAACTCCAAGCCCATGTCTTTTCTGATTATATTTAGATCAGATTCAATTTATGGAAAAACAGCGATCATATGGGCTTATAAACACTTAAAAGCTAGTTTAAAATAAATGCTTACATTGTCATACATGTACTTTACCATTTGTAATATTTTGGTTTTTATACCTTTCATAACAAAAACAAGTATATCAACCAATATTCCCGCCTTTATCACATGTACTATATGGGCTGGTATTTAATATTCGTTTCGCATCAAGCCACATATTTCCCTCTATTAAGCCATCTTCCAAAATAACTTAACCTTCTAAAGATCTCTCAGCGTTCTGACAACTCTATGGCTCTAAGCGCATATTTCGAGGTCAATGGGTCAAGACCGCAGAGTGTAAGTGAAAATTACAGTGACGCATTTTGTTTCAATGATTGATTTATGTTTTCTGTACAAGAGAGGGTAAACACTCGGCCCACTAGGGCAAGACACAAGTAGATTTATGAGGGGAAGGAGTGTGCATAGTGTACCCCCTACCTCGCTTTCACGACCCCTTTTACAAATAAACCTACTGCTAGCAAAGGATTGGGCCATGGTTGTATTTACCTGTAACACACTGTTGTAAATGCATATTTCGGACAAAATATCCTCTATGGGGTAGTGATCAGAAAACATATTAAATTCTGTTCATCTATACTCGTATTTAACAAATAATATGAAATTATGTTTGGTATGGTGTTTTAGTTGAAGCGGTAAGATACATTTTGTGATTTCTTATTGTGGTAATTTTAAGTCTCGAAACACAATGTTTTCAAATATGTCACCTTGTCGGTGGTACAAAGCCTGCACAAACCAACGTGAGCAGATATATTACGCTAACTAGCACGTTTTCGTATACTTACTAACATTCATAACATGGGTGTCATACCTATATCTGTAGATATGGTACAAGTATGATAACGACAGAGTCAATGAAAGTTAAAACGTTCTCCAACAGTCACTTACTGTCAAACCTTTAAACTCAAGTTAATGGCAGGTGAAATGTATTCAGTTTCACATATTTCCATCTCATTAATATTTATTACAGACGCTTAATATTCCTATTCAGGCCTATGGCCGTTTGATTTATGTCAACTGGTAAATGTTGATATGCACTCGCATATTTAGAAAAGATTTATTATACATGTCATTGCCGACCTCCATCTATATAGACCCACTGAGTCAATATAGGCACATATCTACCACTCCTTTAAGAGGGTATGGGAATATCAAGATGAAAGGTCACGTGACGTGGGGAGATGCCTGACATTCCGACAGCCCGGGTAGAAAGCTACCCACAAAGATAGTTCAAAGTTAGTCAGTCAAGTGTGAAATATGTACGGGTACCGAGCAGTGGGTGGCTCCAGTGCGGTTTTTGCGTATTTAGTATACATTGTTTACGATTATAAAGATAGTTGATCTAAAAACCCTTCGTTCAAGTGTGGATTGTTATATATATTGTTTACGATCTACTGAGTTTTCCCGGTAAATAAAATGTGTACGGATATACAGAAAGTTGTTCCGAAACAAATTTGGTTTAAAGGTGTCCTCTTTTAAACAGAATTTAAAAAAAAAGAAATTACACAGATTTCAAAACTCGGATCTCGTAAGTATAAAGTAACATTTATTACGACGACGGAACACATGGATTTGAAATATACCACTCAAAACTATCCCCTTCCTTGCAGATGACATTCTTCTGATTATATCGATAGTGTACTAGTATATAAACATTTGCAATCAATGGCTGCCCTTTTGGTCATAAAATGTCTGCGTTCATGTTGATTATAGTCTCTCATCTCTTTGTATGTTTGTTGTGCACTGTTAATGATCTTATGGAAGTAAACAATGATAATATATTAACGAATTTACTTTGGAGACAATTCAGGTCGAAATGAGTTGGGGGTAAACAAGGTTTTTTTGGTGTTTTCTGTTAATCATGATGAATATGGGCAATACATGTATATTTGCAGCATATAGTGACGGGTACTCTTTCAAAGTAAGTACTCCTGCATAACCCGCCTCCCTTCCCATCACTACATGTACACAGTAACTCTAGGACTTTGAAAAACATTGAAAATTATGTCATCATTTTCTTACCCTTTTCAGTTTTTTATTCTCTATAATAGTTTTATTAAATAATCCTGATCATAGGCAAATGCTAATGGCCCGGTGACGGTTTTTCATATCTGCCTATAACTCAGATTCTATAATCCCTCTTTGCATGAGCAAACACACGTCCATATTAAAGTTGCACGCAAGGTAAATATACCTCAACTAGCGTTTAGTCTACCTGTCTCACCTGTGACTCTGCGAGGCCCGGGGGACATGGGAGGACTGTCGACCCCCTCCTCATCACTACCTATATAGTTGTCCAAGAACTGGAACGCCTCAGTCGTCACCTTGTTTCCTACAACAAACACGTCAAATGTTGAACGCATAAATGCAAACTTTACCATTAACGTCCGTCGTTATCTTTGTAACATTCGGCGTTTTTCATCGTCACAATTTAAAAAGTCATCTTCACTTTATTATTCAAAATGATAGTAATATGTAGTTGTCTTGTCATCTTGATGAACGTAAATATGAATCATAAACATTTTAGTTGTCAAAATCGCTGCAGTTATCACCCTTGCTGTCTTTATTATATTATTTGCATAGTTCTTATTTTCCACTTTACTGTCGTCATAATCATAATATATTAGCCATTATGTAATTTTTTTGTCGTGCGGTTAATCATTTCAGATGTGGACTTTTGGAATTGGCATATTTTAACCTAATCTTTCAACATTATAATACAATAAATTGCTATTCATTTTGACAAAGCAAAGGTTTTCAATGACAATACGCAATTATCGCAAATATTATTACATTCAATGATGTAAGATTTCACAATAATCAAACCAAAAACCAAACAAAGACAACACGAAAGCCCTTCTACTTGGTAAACTGTCATCAACAGATTACACAAGATCTGAGAGTAATGCTGTGTATATTTCATGAAGCAAGGCCTCCCAGTCACATAACATCTCCCAGCTCACCAACCCCAAAGGGTTTCATACCAATTGGAAAACGCCCTTCCGCTAGGCAATGGGACGAAACTACTAAGAACCTCTTGTAAGTGACAAAGCAATTTATTACATGTACACCATCACTATTGATCCGAATTATTGGCTTTATATCATCTATTATTCAGATCTATTGACGTATCCGGCGAGCTTGGGCGTGGCTGTATTAACACAATGTAAACCATATCCGATAATTGTCCCTAGCGCCTTGGATAACACACGTTTCGATTACAAACACTGATAGTGAGGATTGATTTAGAAAGGTAGACAACCGATATGGTCATGGTTGTTTGTGTATTATCCCCCACTGCTATCAGAGCGTCAAGTGTTATCTTCTACGTGTGCTTTAATGTGAAGGTATAATTTCCAATCAGCTTTGTTCTAAATGTAAAATATTGATTTATCTAATTCGGATCATGTCAGGTTAAAACGAGAGCTACATACGTGTAGCTCCTGGGGTTTACTCTTCCTTATAATTTCATTTATGTAAACACATCACATGTAATAGATTGAGGACATCTTAAAATGCTTCATTACACTGTTAATCAGTTTTACTGACACTGTATGATAAAACATTACATGTATTGATGTTAAATTTCCTGTATAACAAAATGATGATAATGTCCATTTATTAATAGTAGTATCAAATTTAACAATTGGAAGGTATTTTCATTGATTTATCTGATTTAATAGAACGGAGTCAACTAAAACTGGTAACACCTGTAATGAAAACTTTATCAAGCTATCCATTACATGATGGAATTGATGGGATACATTTGTAACGCCTCATAAACACTTCCAACACGACACCAAGGAATGTCCAGGCCATCCCAAAAGGGAAACAATATTCCATTTTCTGTCAGGCGTGTTAAGCATGGCACGCTCGGTGCCAATAGAACATGGGGTTACCGACCTTGTTTACAAGCATGAACACTGGGAATAATTGAAATAATGAAGAGGTAATGTTACCTTTTTTACTTTGGGCTATGGTATGGATAGGTATGTTGTTAAAAAGTTTTATGTTCAAAATCCCAATTTCGGCAATAAAAGTTTGCATGGTTTATTGGTTTTGTGTAGCGAAAAGTTTCATACATTTGAAACAGTTCAAGTTCCTACACCTATGAAAACAGATATTATGTGAGAAGAGGAATTACAATGTAGTACTTTACGTCCATGTGCACTAATTATTTGATGTAAAAAGCCCACGAAATTGAAAGATCAAGTTATTTACTTAAAAACAGATTATAAGGATTGTAGAATGAATGAATCGATAGTCAATATTTTGTTTTCATCACAACATATGGCTTTGCCATGAGCAGATGCTCTGCCATGATTAGAAATCAGCATAGTGAACATGGTTTGATTAAAAAACATTGTGTTACCTGTTGGCCCAAGATCCTCCGAATGGGTTGCACTTAGGGGTGGATGGGAAGACCCATCAACTAAATCCAACCTCTCACCAGTTGCTGGGTGCTTCAGTTCCATCTTACCGGAAGTCACGTGACTGGCTGACGTCGACACACTAACTGATGACGTCACATCATCCACCTGAGAGTACGTAGGGTCAAGCGATCCTTGTCGGACCTGACTAGCACTGGACACGACCGTTTCCGGTTTGGAACTGGATCGTCTAGAATCTGGAGCGTCCTCCGTCTTCTCAATAATCATTGCCTCCATCCGGGCAACTATAGGATTCTCGTATTCTTCATCTTTTGGGGTTTGTTTATTGGGAACGGCATAAACTGAACCCTCGTATACGTAATGTTTTGTCTGAATTTCTGTTTCTGCTTTAGGTTTAGGCTTCTGTTTCTCGTCGTCTGTTTTGTTATACAATGGTCTTTTCTCGTGTTTGTCCTGTAGTTTCATGCTATCAGTGCCTGTCCGGGTTACAGACGTGGAGTGTACCTTCACGGAAGCAACATGGCCGTCGAATCCTGGATTATCATACGACCCGGCTGCTCTCAGAGAATCCAGAGACTGTGATTTTTGCTTGGAAGATTTTGAGGAGGAGGACTCCTGGCGGTAGTATTGTTCGCTCCGTCTGTCACTATGGGATGAATGTGTGGACTGTTTTTCGTGTGAGGAGTTTCGTTTAGAGTTATCTCTCTTGTCCCGAATTTGACCGTGGTTTATGTCACTGTTTGACCTTTTGACCTTTTTGCTGTCTCTGTCTCTATGGTGATGCCGTTCTGCAGAATCTCTGTTGATAAGTCTGGACCGGGAATGTGTCAGATCTGAAGGTAAATTAAAAACAATGATACGGACATTTCAAATAGTTGTAGAAACTATCACTGTGTTTTGATTTAAGTTGTAGCACGTTGTCGACATAATGCGTGTCCAATTCCAGCATCAATGAGATTTGCATGCACCTCGTGGTACATTTCGTAAATCTTCCAAATAATACATGAGAAATAGAAAAACAAAACAACGACTTAATGAAATACACTGAAATACACCTGTGCCAAAACAATATTTTCAAATCTTAAATTCATTGAGACTTGCCACTACTCGTATATATAAGTGCAGTTAGGACCAAGACTTGTAGCTTTAATATCGTCCATTTATCTATCAAGCGCCACATCCTTTCATAACGTTCATATGGAAAGTAATCAAATTAAATAGAAAGCATGTATGACTCACCGTTATACTCGTAGATGCCGATGATGCCGGGTCCCCGGGACGTATCTATCACCTCATACACGGGGGCCAGCTGCTGACTGTGGTAGATCCTCCCTCCCTGGTACACTGCGTGCCCTTGTGGGGGGCCTGAGAGGAAAAGGGGGCATATCAATAAACATAAAAAAAGATATAATGAAAATATCATGTGTTGACATGTTCTGAAAGTTTTAAGCATTTTGAATATGAAGTTGTCATGGATGATTTAAAGCCTATTTGAAAATAATGAATATATGTTTTCAAGTTGAGAAATCTAATAAAAAAACAGTCAAAATAAAAGAAACAATTCTATTTAACAGTAACCATGGTACTCATCTAACTAAATATTTGAATTAAATCCCAGAAAATCCATACCCTTCATGACAGATGAAGCATTCAAAATCAAATAAAATCATAAAATATGAGTAATAATATCGTTTACATAATGTCCTACTAGAGATGGCTAAAACAGATTATTAACCTTTTCTCACAGTGCAAGTCTTGTATCCAACAGCCACTATACAGAAAGCCCATCTAACGTCCCTATTCTTCTAGAACTCCACGGACAAAGGCATTGGTTTGAACATTTCATACTCTCCTATGTGTATACGTGCATGGCCTGTGCAGAATCTCTCTGGTTCAAACTAAGACTTAACGCACGCTTTCTGACTCGTGAATTCTACCTGACGTTCTAGCAACTCCAGAAAAACGTGCAAGACTTTTTTATATTCTGCAAACAAAGGTTGGCACAATGCCGTGGGAAGACTTGGACGAGTTTCACTTCAAATATGATAAAATTAACACGAGGTGTAATGTTCTAGAGTGAGAACATACCTTTTGTTCCTTTTCCTAAACGTAACACTTGGGTGAAGAAAGTAGATGTTATTTTAAACTTTGGAAAATGAAGATTTGTTGGATATTAGGTAAAAATAACATTTCCTGTCCTATGTTGACAATTTTATTTAATGCTTGGTAATGTGTTTGTACTTGGGACGCTTATTGATAGTCGAAGTAATCCGGTGCAGAAGATCTAATGATGCTCGCCTCAAGTCGCCATGTTTACTGATGCAGTGTCAATGTTTGGCTACGAAACACGTCGTCTTGGGCACATAGCGCAGCGCAAAGAGACATATTTGAAGTTGAATGGACTCTTTAAAGCCATTCGACATTTCCACACCTTGGCCTCAACTCACGTCTAACTTTCTCAGACAATCTCTGTGTATTCTTACTAAACCCTTTTGGCGAATTCGAACATTGTTAATTGGAAAACTCAATTCAATATTGTTTTTTTTTTAACCCAGTAAATTAGTTTGATAAGTTGACTGCATTCTAAGGTCAAGCAAAACTGGTGTATTTTGCGGAAAGGAAATTCGAAGAAATATTTCCCTGTGCATTTACGCTGCAAATAGTTCTCAAAATGAGCCCTTTACTCCCAAAATACCATAGAACCAAATGTAGTTCTATCAAACAGTGCTGGGCATTCTAAAGATAAAATAATAGGTTTCAACTGAATAGAGTTTTGATAAAGCATAACTGTCCTTTTAAACTGATGATGTGGTAAATGAGCACTTTCCCAAAGTAATTATCAATTCGTGAAACATACGACCACCCTTCTAGATATACTTATACTTACAAATGGGATAAGTGCTAACGCTTTAATAACACAAACAATTTGCTTCAAACTTGAATACACACAATAAGATAAAAATTACAATCAAGATACTTATTGTTCAACTAGACGAATAGTCAAAGATTAAATGTGGTTTTAATTTCGTATTTGATGTTTATTAAATAAAAATGTTGGCATGCCATTTCTATTACAGAGAGTAGTTGTCAGTCTATACCATTAGTTAACTACCACGATGTGGACCCATGATAAGTATACACCTAAGTGCTTAGAGCATTATGTGACAGTCGAATGCATCCACCTTATTTACATTCTCCTGCCATCAATCCTGTGAAAACGGTCCAACAATGGAACGGTTGTCTGTCTCTGGAGCTGACAGTTTTTCAATAACATGTTTTGATGCTATTAAATATGATAAAGGGACAATGGGTATACTTTATTCCATACACACGTCAACCGATTGGAATTCATTGTTGTGTTGCTGAAAACGGGATGACGTCGGACGTCGCATGAGACGTGATGGATTTGACTGCGCATGCGTGAAATCATGAAGCAAAGATACATATTCTTTGACACCCCATTAGGATTTAAACGTTGCGATGATGAGTCAATCTTCAAGTCGAGATTAAATTCAATATAATTATATATCAAAGTATCAAGCAAAACATTCTGCTATTATGTACGTTTTCCCACAATGTTTCTGATAGATGTTAACTCACCAAGACATCAGACTGGTGGCTGACGCATTGTGTTTGTTGGTGTATGCCCAAAGCAATTTTTGTAATTCAATTAAGGGAATATATTATAGAAGTTGAACATTATTTTTTCTCTCTTTCAATGATAATTATCATTCAATTGAGGAAATATATTATAAAAGCTGATTACTACTTTTCTACTCTTTCAACGATAATTATCATGGCAAAATTAGCCACCCATAAAGGTTGAACACGTTATATGTGAATATCTTTTATTCTAGCTTTACATAACTGGGATAACTTTTGCATATACATGATTTAATTCTTCTTGAATATTGGCGCATGCCATTACAAACAGCAAAGTCAAAGAAATATATCAACATACAACTAGACAAAGCCGTTGATACCCTTTGGAACAGAACCCAAATTCACATGTCTATATATCATCTTAAATCTAAATTTATCTTCGATGTAACTACACATGGCGATACTATAATCTTCTCATTCTCCATGCCAAAAAAACCCCAGTAAACATAGGCGGATCATGGAAAGGTGGAGGAGGGGGAGAGGGGGAGAGGGGGGATAGGGCTTATTAACAATTAATTAAATTGGGCTTATGGAACCCCCTTAATCCTTCACCAGTAAAGAAGCTACTTACCAGGCAGTCGGAGTTCTGAAGATGATCTTTGGACACCAGGCTCGATACGATATTTAGGATTTGGACGTCCATAATAGAGGCCCTGATTGGGGGCTGCCTGGTAAACAGCCGGAGCCTCTACCCATAATCCACCGCTTCCAACTTTAGGAAGTCCTCTAGGGTCGATCTGGCTGAGGGTCGAATGTTGACTTTGACGTCCAGATTCAGGTGGAAGTGGATGGAACTTCTTTTCTTGCCGCTTCTTCTTCCTCTTAGATCTGGGAGTGAAAGGGTCAAAAAGTGGTATACTTATAGGCATTTTGTTGAAGATTCAGTAACGTATTCCTTCGCTCTTTTACTGTTAATCAAAGGCCAAACGTGTTTTCGTTTCGCACTCCAAGACTGTTCACAGTTGAGTAATCCCAGTTATATGTCCCTTCGAATGATCTAAACTAGTTCAGTTGAATCACTTTTCACTCTCTACTCTGAGCAAACACCTGCTATCCGGGTATCTTCAACACAAGATGTACACTGTACACTATCATACAATAGAGGTTTTTATCCCAGGTATGTAACCGATGAAGAGCTGAACTAGAATGTCTCAGTTTTAGTGGCTATGGTTGATATAAGCCACCTCACAACCTGTAGCCCAGCCTCCCACCTGACAGACAATGGGTGGGGGTATTCCCACTCCTACTGGCTGTTGTGACTGGTTCCACTTTGTTATATAGTAATGACACCCGAAATCACCATGGTGAGAAATACTATCAAAACCAGTGGGAACTATTCTGAAATTATAGGTTCTAGAATGTATTCTGTTAACAACAACGCACTCCTCTGTTCCATTATGGGATAATTTGTTAATAACCAAACAATAATTTCGCCATCAGCTAGGATAAGGGAGCGTCACGGTTGGAATAGCATCAGATGTTATGACACAGTGTAATTGGAATGTGGACGTGGAGACTTAACGTGACAATAAACAAGCTCTCAGTTTCTATTTATGGTCCGATGGCTATCTTTGCTTCAGCAATTAGGTTCTAATCAAATGAAGTCTAAAAGCTTTTGATTTCTACAATAATAACATGACAGATTGTTCATAGTGATCGTGTTCAGACGCGACTTGTTGATGTTCAGAACATCGATATACATGTACAGTCCGTCATGGATATGTTCAGGAAAAGGGATAATATTATGAAGTCGTTAAAGGACTAACTGTTCACTATAAACGTTGATTTACTTTCAATTCTTACATATAACGATCAAAAATAAATGAAGATTAGAAATATTTAAAAATAATAGTTTTACAAATGTTGAATTCGTTAAATTAACAATTGTTTAATAAATATTCAACCAATGTTTTATTTGAAAGAATAAAATTCTAAAACCAAAGCATTTCAATACAAATCCATAGAGGACACATTGATACTGGAGTTCATCCAGTCATCATAATATTGAATCCCGACGCACTTAGTGACCCATAGGCATAACGTGCCCAACAAAGGATTGAATTCTCAACTATTTGACATTCTAAATTGAAATAGCTATTTACATTACGTGGTCGTGCTATTTGTCAAAATGTGCTTTTAATTTTTTAAAACTTTAGTTTAAATTTGAATTCAACTCGTTTAACATCGTGTGTTTGCGTACTCAGAAACTGTGTGTTTACTCGAGCGGAAACTGATCGAGTACTATAGTGCAATGCGTTCATTTGCATTTCTACTCCTCTGACCTTGTTCATAATTCACAACTTAAACAATACCCTGTACTTATATATAGTGGAGCTGTGTGGACGAAGAACGACTGTCTGTATTCTTACAAGACAATGCTAACTATGGAGGTGGTAGATAAGCAATCTGCTTAGTAGGCAAAAAAGTGATTTAGGTAAAAAAAATCAAAAAAATCAAGTGGATGATAATAAATGGTGATAATGCTTGGATTAGAAACAATGCCATTTAAAAGATTTGATCTTTATTGAATAATTCAAATAATTGATAACTGTAAACTAATACTTCGCTATTTGCAACCAATGTACCATTAAATACTACGTTTGAGTTGAATGCTGAATCTAATGACATTGCTACATGTGTTTCATCGCCCAATTTTAGCAATAGATTTTATCATAATCATTTCTCTTAAAAGACATGTTCCTATAAAAAAAATGTAATTGACTTTCAAACTGCAAAATATATTTGGTTTCAGTTCTACACTACAAAGAAAGACAATATGATAAAAAATGTTGACGTCACATATTCGCGAACGATCTGTAGTGTTCAATACTTCATCCTTGAAATGAATCTCAAAAGGTTAATCTTAGCATAACAGGTCTCACGTTATTTCACAAAGGTGCTTAAATTGCAAGCTTTATCAACATCACTTTAACACACAGACTGTAAAGATAATGAAGAAATCTCAACTAATCAATTCTTGTGAAATAGTCACATGTATTAATTACAACTTTCAACCTGGTTTCTTTGGTAACATATTTTTCTATAAACGCCACAACGAAAGACAAAATCTTTTGGAAATCAATAAGGTGGTGAATGTTTGTCCTTGTTGGTGGCGTCTTTAAGAAAGCCTTCATCGATTTGTAGGGCCATTTCCACGCAGGATATTGGGACAACAGTTATCGTGTAAAGATTATATGCTGTAATATGATTACCCCTAATTTCCTCCTTCGCTTAACGTTAATAGCAGACAAATTGAACGGTTGGCTGCTCTGTTAGGATAGTTGACTGATGTGTAGTGGTTTAGTTTATGTAAACAGGGGAATACAAATATACACGATCTTAAATATGTTATCCATTTTCATTATAGCTTATGATCAATCTGACGTTTTCTGAAAATACATTGTAAATGTTTACCTTTTAACGATGTTTTTGTTATTAGGGTATTCCCTATTCAAGATGTTGTATGGTCTTCAGTTGTGTTCTGAATCTTATAACGTATTTCATTTCGCCACAATACATCGTGTATGAAACATTTATAGCAACATGACACATATGAAAAATATTCTATAGAGATTTACAGTCCCGAGTAACATGTTTGGTAAAACGTGCTGAGATGTTTTTGAATGACTCAGTTCTAGAGTATCTGTGATTGGTTTTGTGATATTTCGTAAGTCGTGTATGGTAAGATGTGCTCACAGTCCTCCAACAATCCACCCCAAATTCTGTGCGAAAAGTCTTCAGAATATAGTTGCTGTACCTTGGATGTCAACCAGTTACAAACGCCCATGTATTAACTACGGAGACAGCGATGTACAATCACAAGAGTAACTGTCGCCCAGTGTGTAAACTTGACCACATGTATTTAGATAAAAACGGGATTCCTTAATAAGTACAAGATAAGCCGGCTCCACATTCTTGAATCAATATATGGACCCTGTTTCAAAAAGAATTCCTCCCTATGAAAGGCCACTGTACAGTAGCTCTGTCAACAAGAATCGCAGTAGAGTTGTACTGATGGCGACTACCTGTCTAATTAAAGTGCTCGTAAACGAGAGAAATGAGATGTTTGTAGTACAGGTGTATGTGTTGTAGGTTATAACGCTATTTTGATTATTAATCGCAAACTGTTTACACGTAATTTGCAAACCGATTTCATAAACATGCCATAGTGATATTTGTTCACATCGTATTATATATCTAACTATCTATAAAATGAAAAAATGTGACCTGAACGTTATCAAAATAATTCAAGATATTAATTTTCATTTTGAGGCATACATAAATTGGTAAGATAAGGGAGAAACAAGTTCTATTGTTTTTACTACTGCAATAAAGAAGTTGTATGCAAATCTATAAAACGTTCTCATTAGATTCAAGATATGATGGATAAAATTTCTTTTAACAAACTTAGGTGAAAGCTACCCTTACTAACATGCATCCATGAGTGTATTCAAAGTGTTATGAACTGATTATGTGTGTCAGCAAACTGTAGAACATATTTTAGGACTTATTTAGGACTTTTTAGGACTTGAGTGCTAAATCGAAAAGAACCAGTAGAACCAGAAAATCTTCACAAAACACAAACTTCAGGAGGTTAACCTAAGTAAAAGGTTTGTGGAAAGAGTTTTGGATTGAGCTAGAATGAATTTACTAAATAAGGGAGACTATGACGATTAACGTTGTGAACTTTCAGCAAGGGTTGATAATGACACTCAAACGACATAAGTCATTATTGTATTGAAAGTCTCACGTTAAAGCGAGTGCAAAGTCATAACATAACAAAACGACATTTGCAGGTATTTATAAATGAAATATATCATTCAACCTATCGCCTATACCAAAGACATATTGTTGAAATAACAATGATCATTTACTTCATTAAATATTTTGTATTGTTCACGTGCACCATTGTTACTGATAAAAATCTAATTTCATGTAATTCGATTCGTCCTAACCTACACGTATATTACAGCTGGATTTATCAAATGAAATGTAAAGTGTATTGTTGGGGGAAGAGAATGAAGTACGGATGGAATACAGATATTATAAGGTGACTAGGTTCACGTCTTTGTTAAAGTTAAACACAAATCATATAAACTTGACATAATTGCTGTTCCTGTCAGTACATTGAATACAATGTGTGATATATTGTGTGATATACTGTGTGATACATTCATTTACACAGCAGGTGACTTCATGGGTAACTAGTTACCAATACATTTGTGTCACATGATAAACTTACATTGTAACAATCGATGACTAGATGTTGTAATTTTGCAAATCATTCTACACTCTTTGCTTTGTTAAATCTTTTTAAATTTTAAGTATATAAGTACATCATGGGTAACTATTCATTTAGATATACATGATTATGTAACATATGTATATGAACCGTAGATTGACACCTTTTTTACTTAAAATTAATTAAATTAGCTACAAAGGATAATTTGTGTCACTTTGGGCCATATTTAGAAAAATTGCTCCTTTGATAAAAACAAAATCATTCAGCTGTCAAAACTCTCATAATTGGACTGATGATAACTTTCAACATTTTTAACAACTTATGGTTTTAATATATATGTATAATTTGTAAATGTAATGTATTGTTACTAAATAAGTTGCGAGAAATGCAACGAGGCATATAAGGCCCCCCAAAAAAAGAATTTGTTTCTGGTTTCCGTCCGCATCAGTTTCAAACCCACGCCTTTTTTTCAGGGTTTAACAAAAGTAAGGGGCAGATAACTATAATTGTTTAGCCTCAGAAACATTTGACATAGAAAATGTCACTCGTTTCTGTTGAGATGGAGTGTAGGGGTGAACTTATTGACTATTTGAAATAGTAACACATATTTAAGAGGGTTTGTGCTTTATTTATATAAATAATTGTAAACATTTTCTTTGTTTATCTATTCATTCCCCCCAAAAATGTCGTAAATAAAAAAACAAATCGCGTCATCGCATCATTTTTGTCAGCCTGTGAAAGACCAGAAACATTTTGTTTTACTTTTAGGCCTAATAAGAGTTAATTTTGTTGGTAGTTCAATATTTGTATCCATATTTTAATTAAGATATTACATGTCTTACTTACCCGCATGTGCAGTAGGCGATGATGGCTATAACTGCTATGATTAAGACACCGCCGGCGACAGAACCCCCAATGATGTAACCGAGAGTAACGTTGTCCAACATGGTCTACCTACAAGACATAATGGTATAGAAATACTGAAACATGAAGATGAAATGATTAAGAGAATAAAATGGAAAGAGAAAAATTAAATTATAAATAAATTAATAACTAAATAAAACATATATTAACTAGAATAAACAATGAAAGAAACACAAATAAAATATCAAATTAACTGGAAAGACATGCAAAACAAAAAAGTTCATATATGTTGATGAAATTCAAATTTTAAAAATGAAATAAGATTGAGATTATTGAAACATTAAAGCTAGTTTTATGCAAAAGCTTTACAGTCTTACATTTTAACATATTAACTTACTTATTTCACCAGAAACTAGTTTCGATATGGTCATCACTAAGTTGAAACTATAAGAAAATTTAAGCTATTTGAACAGATATGACGGGTTGTACTCATGTGGTTCTCATACAAAATGCCACTAACCCTATGGTGACACATAACCTTCGCGAATGTATCAAAAGCGCATATATATGTACATATACCAATTGCCCCAGCAACCAGTATGCATAGAGACGAGACGAAAATATCCAACGAGAGTTAACATAAATAAGGGTTTAAATCCATATACTACCATCAGCAAACATAGACCGAAGATGTATCAATACCATCTACAACCATGGCAAAGGGTCAAATGTCGTTTGCCACTGTACATGGTAAATGACGTATTTCACGATTTTAAATGAATTTTGAATTATAAACCATAGAATTGGTTTAAAGCATATCGAAATGATGTCACACGTGATGTCACACACAACTTGGTGTAAGAAGACTACATATTGTTTGCAACTGCATGTAGTCAATGAGAAATGCTATTTTTTCAAATAAATTAATAACCATAGAAATGCTTTAAAATATATTATGTAATGTTGTACACATATTTGGTGTAAGGAGATCAAACATCGTTTGCAACTGCATGTAATAAATGAGAAATGTAAAATTTTCAAATACATTAATAACCATAGACTAGGCTTAAGTTAATCCATATGCAATCTGTATGCTGTTCACAACTATTTATCAGGGTTTGAGGCAGATCTAGTCTAGCAATGCCACACACGTCGTATCCCGGGAATACATGCACACAGCATGTTCATCAATCAGTGAGATAAGGTAAATGAAATAAATGCCATGTAGTTTTTTTTTTATATTTTGAGTCAGTGACATGTTGCCTGAAATATATTTTAGAATTTGTCCTGACACATTTGGTGCAAATAACAGTAAGGAAATGTTTTTTAATTATGCCCTTGACAAATTAATAAAACCGTAAACAATGCCTTTAAAAACACATTTGATTGTCGAAGAAAAGGGGTGCATATTTTCACTCTTGAAATATCACAGAATGTATTATTTATAATAATTCCCTAGCTTTAGCAGGACACACTATGAGGTATATTCTTACATGAGAGAATCGATAATCATAGTTTTAGTCATGACTATGAAGCAATTGCCCATTAAAATATGATAAAAATGGCAGTCTACATAGTATTGCATATTATTAGCTTGTGAAAACCCAAAAGGATGAGTTTTCAATACAACACTAATGGACATTATCATTGAAGAACGCTGCTATGTTATCGGTGGTTGTGAACAACTTGCTGAAATATTTAAAAGGGTTACATGACTGCCAATATGTCTGTTAAGCCTGATCTGGGCGGTAGACTAAAACGGGGAAATTTATTACAAATTCAGAGAAAAATAAATTGATAATGGTTTAATGGTTGAAAAAGCTTATCCAATATATTCCTTTTAAATTATGTTAAATATCATGATGGGGAACTTCAGATTTCGTATGTAGACAGGAAAAAAACTTGTAACAACAACAGCTTATACCATAAGAAGTTGATTGAAACATCTATATATATTTCATTTTTAGAAGTCAAAGAATCACAATTTCACATGAAACGACACAGTGGTTACTCAGTAACCAGTTGTTTAGTATTTGTGTAGTTATTAAAGGGAGAACATGTTCTAAAATGGAGACTTTCACTTACACTGATTTGTAAAGAAATAAACTCCTGGAGAATCTCTCATACTAGGGATTAATTTATTTGAGGAATAAAGTAAGTGGCTTTGGAACTGGTTTAAGTCACGTACGAATCAATATGTTTGGTTATCTCTTCTCTCTGGCTGTTTACACCATTACGTGTATGTAAACATCCATTTTAAAACTGATTGTTATGTATGGCAACCATAAATACAATATTTGTACAAGGGAAGATAACGTCAAATCGATAATGACAAAAATATGTCTCAACCCAGGTGTATATGTAATAGCAAACAAAAGAAGTTAAACGTAGATTCACATACTTACATAGCACATATCTTAGCAGTTTCATAAGCAAATCGTATGCAGATATCATGCACATGCAAACAAATGAATATGTTTACAGTTCGTGAAATTTATTAGAATATGTGTTTAAAAAGGAATTTGTTAGCGTTAATATTACCGTCAGCTGTGATGAAGGTAAACGGATACGTGATGTTGATGTTGTTGAAGTAGAACTATGCGTGTTACCTTACACATTTACATGTTTAGCAACATGCATGCATGCTTGTTATTCTCAATATTCTCAAACATTGCGAAATGAATTCAAAACTTTTTAAAAAATCTGCTCAGGCTATTCTTGTATGAGAGTGTCGAGTTGTTTGATCCATCACTTTTGAGTTAATCACCTACTACTATAATAGAAGTAACCAACTGTGATATTTGATAACGCCTATGATTAAAGGGATTATTATCAACTTTGCATTGGGAGTGATACATTTATATTTAAAAAGGAGCATTCTTTTTTCTTTTACGATTGGTTTCATAATAACCAACATCGGATTAGAGATAAAACCACATGTATCAGTTGTGTACTTAGATCAGAAATATGACATTTATCAGCTATGAACGTTGAAAATGAAGGTGCGATTATCTAATTCAACTAGAATAGCAGGAGAGACCTCCCAGATGAAGTCTAAAGTCCAACATTGCATGAGGAATGAAACGTTTAGAATATGCACTTACATACTTCGCACTGGCACAACATCGTAGTTGTTATTTGCTTTCGGAATACAATTGCTTCAAAGGTCGCACGAGTTAATCCGAATGTGAGAGCCGGAGTCTTTCTTGCGCCGTAACGGGAACGCACGATTTACTGTGCGTGACAGGAATTTCAGTACTTAAAAAATGACATGATTCATTACAAATACCCTTAGTTTTACGGTATCCAATCCAAATAATGTAAATGCAGTTCGCGAATTAACATCTAGTTGTGATGTCATGGGATGGGAATATGAACCGTATTGTTGGCAAACTCTTAAAGGCGTTGTAGCACACTGTATTTACTGAAATAAAGTGCTCTCACAAAAGTATAAATAGGTGTTACCAATGGTAAAATAATACTCCTGAATCTATAAAAGACCCATGCGAATCCATTTACCATCGAGTGGCCATTTTAAGGTGTTCATATTAAAATAGCCACCCGAAGGTGGTTCATGTGATCTGACTGATGCAGCGATTCATAAACACTCAGATTAGAGTTTTAAATATGCTACAATGATGGAATGGTTAACCGTCGTGCTGTCTGAACTCTCCAATTCGCACGAGACCTACACATCTCTCACATTGAAGAGTTCCACACCACTGTTGCTTTACACGTCACACCATTTTCTTCAAATACCGATAAACGGTTTATCGGCTCCTCAAATGAGATGCCTTACCCATTAGAGTACTAATTTGTTGTATAAACTTCAGTAATAAAATGGCAAATTTGAGAGAACATAATATGCAAAAAAACGCATTAAAGTGAATTGCTGCATTACACATGTATTAAGTCCAAGTATAACAACCCAAGGATAATTAAAATGAAGTTCTCGAGTTAATTATTAGCACTATTTGTAGAGATCAGGAGAATGTATAAACTGTTCAAAATCTGTTCCAACAAATGTTTTGATTTCCAAGACGAATTGTCTTCTAAATGTGTAAACTTCAAACCATTCTTTACACAATAACATGATCTACTACAAATAACCGTAGGTCATCCATTTAAATAGAGTTCACAGGATTGTAATGTGATGCCCAGAATTGAATATAATATAGTATGAGCGTATTAATTCACGATCGATGCCTTTAGATTCCAAAATAATTCAATAAACCAACATTTTATTACTTACTGCACATTTATCATGATCTTACTTCTTTTAGCTTTTCAATATCATGTTGATTATTGAGTTAGTCTAGACTTTCTGACTAAGGACCTAGACTGCATTATATACAGAGGGAAGTTTAACTACACATTACTATAAACATATTCTCATCGAGAATTAATTGTAACCAAAGTAATATTAGTTAAATGAAGTTAAAGAGTTCTGCTACGCAATAGTTGTGTTAGTATATCCTCAGCATTCTTAATCTTACATTGTAGGTACTGCACTGAAAGCATAGTTATCCCAAAACCCATTGTTTAGCAGTAACATCACGATTTCTGTTTGACAGAACTAGCTCCTCGACGTCCTGAGGGAGCTGAACTGTAAGTACAGTGTACGGTACTGAAGTACACATATATCGAATGGGTGAGACAAAACACAGTGGGTGGAAACGAACTCATGCATGAAATGTAGATATACCTTCAGCTCGTGACATACATATACACTTAGCTTTTTAATTACCCCAATATTGTATTTTCAGAACTTGTTTTGCAAAGAAATTCAAATTTATTGTTTTTATTTTTCAGAATAATTTCGGGTTCGAATCTTAACCCCGTTTACTGTTTCATGTCTTGTTATTCCAAGAAATTCAAGGAATTGCCTTATCATGAGATTCATGAATACCAAAAGAGTTCAATTGACGCTCACATAGCGTACCATATTAACATTGACACTCAAATGTGTGGTATATTCACGTTAATTAAAAGAAGTCGAATCAATTAGAACCAGGTTAATCATAATGGTGGGTTGATACAACACTGGCCATTTAAACAGCTAAACCTAGCTGTTCATTATTTCAACATCTAACACAAGTAACAAAAATGAGTAATGAAAATGCCAAATCATCATTAACATGAATGATAATAAGCATTTAGAAGGCCTAGTTATGAATTAGATAATTACCTATGCATTATTTCTACACCAAAGACAAGTAGAGAAACCAGATATAAATATGCCAAATCATCATCAACGTGAATGCCAGATCGGGGATCTACTCGTGTAGCTTAGTCTGTGTATAATCAATACGTACCTCGTTACGTCCCGGGACAGTCCGAAACTACTTCCAAGAAACCGGTCAGTTCACAAGGACATATTAGGTCCCTCAGAACACAGTGAACTTTACGTACTATCCACCGGTAAGGTCTGGCCTTAGAAAGTCCACATAAAGTTCAAACGCCTCCCCCCTTCCCCCAGGTCTGACTTAAAGCAGAAAGGGTAATCCCAAGAAACTACGAGCCTCACACTGTCCCAGCGCTCAGTCTTCAGTACTAAGACTTAACACATACATATCATACGTATGTGTTGTTCCGAGTTTAGCCACATGTCTATCCCTTGAACTCCACACAAAATTAAAGCGCCTTCCTTACTCAGTGCTCAAAGTAAAGAAGGTAGTAGCTGATATTCACAGTGACTGCGAGTCTCCAGCGTTCGGAGGGCAGCCCGAGGACTAGCAGATGTATACTTATTGCCCAGGTGTAGCTGTATATCTACCTAAGGACGAGACGGTCGGTCTCTGTACACGGAGTCCATTCAGTGATTCTGTCGTCTGCCCGGCTTCAGACCACCTGTCGTCTGCTTCACACACAACGCGGTAACTGTCCTATTCGATTACACCGTTCGGGCTTATTATCGATCGGGAAGGAATAGTTTTGTGGGACAGTTTTCAGGTAACACTGTCTTGTTACATGGATAAACGGTTAAAGTGACATATTTCTTAAATGTAATATGTTTAACATATATTGTGGACATTGCATCTTTTTTTCAAAACACGAGCAGAAAAAAACGCAATTCAATTAAGAGCAATATGTTTCATCTACAGCCACCTGAATACTTAAGTACTTGATTTTTACTTGAAAACAACTCGAAAACAGTTGATATTTATTGCAATATAGTGCAAACTGTTCTGTACCACTGACACGAGACATTTAAACTTCACAGCAAACAAAAAAGGGCAATGTTTTGGAAAAGTCATCAACGAAATCAAATCAATCAATGTATGTTTGTCAAAAGAACTTATAGTACTTATGTATAATTACCACAACCAGTGATGCGTGACAACCAAGTATAATGTCATGTCAGTCCAAGTTCATCTAGTAAATTTCCAATACAAATTGTCATTCAACTTGACATGCACGTTTTCAGATAGGACGACAGTCGGTCTGCTTATTGCAAATTGCAATACTTCATGCCATGCACGTGAAAAAGGCCAGGTAAAAAATATTGATAATTGATCTTTCCTTGTCAAGTCGAAGCTACAGGAATATCTCGTGATTTGTATGAGTTCTTATCAGCAGAGCGCGTCCACACAAGCAGTGTGTTAGACAGGGAGGTCTATTTCGTGCGCACTTGTTTCTGTTGACAGTCAGAGATATATGATCTTACAAAAAATGTTAAACAAAATATAGATTAACATCCAGAAAAAGACATAATACTATTGATTTTGAAAATATTTCCCTTTATGTTTTAAAAAATAATGAGTGTATGGTTACAGTTAATTGATATATAGATTGAAGGTTTTATAGAAGGAGTTGCTAAACAGTCTTTTCCATACTTTCTTCATAAAAATGGATATGTTCGTAAATTGAAATCTTCTATATTTGTCTATTTTAAAGATAAAATGTTAGTGAGACATGAAACTATGCATTGTTAATATGTGCCATCACCAGTAAAATAAGGAACAATGGAAATTACGTTTCAAATTCTCTAATTACTACAAAAGCTAACGACATATACAGTAAATGAAACCACAATTTATTCTACATTATTCTAAATTCGACTGAAAATAAGCCCAGCTGTTGCGAATATCTAATTACCATTCATTCTAACTGGAATATGGAATTCGCATATCGTCCAGTTCATAAAGCAGTTTGTATATTACTCCTGTTTCCTCGGTTGATAATTGGTGACAAACAGTAGCTAACTTCTCTCCTGGATATACATCCAATACCTATAAGGTCGTTCTTTAATGTTTGCCTGTCCATGTTTGTTCAATTCAGTCAAACCCTTTTATAAAAATGCAGCAATTAATTTATACGTTTACTGTAAATTATATTAACATTTTCTTTTAATCAAAATAACTCCATGAATTCATCACAATGTGACGTGAAAATATCTTTAAAATACATCAGAAACCTGTCTTTTTATTTGATTAGAATAAATCTTTTATGCTGTAAAACATACTGGCTGGAATTGAACATGGTATTTTGATTGAAAGACTAATCTGTATTTAAATATGTATTTATTTTATTTAAGTATACTTATACTTATAAATAACTTTCAACATTATAGCCAATTACAAACAAATAAATATGCCCAATTCCTCCTCGCACGTTATTACAGACCATATTCCTGTCTTCCTGTCAGTATAACAAAGTTATACGTATTTGGGGATGGCCACTTATTTGCACGGGGTCCTTTCAATCAACTCATCTGAAGTGGACGAACAATGTTCATCTGACAGGCCCCTTGACCCACAAGTGGACCTCGCCCACTGGAGTAGGTATTTCAAGCTCATTAACCTATCTATCACATCGAGAGAGAGAGAGAGAGAGAGAGAGAGAGAGAGAGAGAGAGAGAGAGAGAGAGAGAGAGAGAGAGAGAGAGAGAGAGAGAGAGAGAGAGAGAGAGAGAGAGAGAGAGAGAGAGAGAGACAGACAGACAGGGAGACAGACAGACAGACAAACACTGACATACGGATACATATATACGGATAAAGATACAAATAAAGATACAAGGGACAGATATATATCAAAATTTGATTTTGTTTATCAAGCAGTAGTTTCTTGGAGTCTAACTATGAAAATTCGATGAGTTTATTCTATCTGTTTATTGATGTTTATTCTAACAAGTAGCTTTATCGCATTCAGCTAAAACCACAGGATTAGTGAATTGTAGGAGCTCTTGGCGTTTTGGTACTTCATCAATAACTGTGTACACTACTTGAAACCATCTACATTATTTCGTTACCCGCATGGTCTTAACCAATGTTTAATCTAATATTGAGTATTAACAGGCTTGATATTACACAAGAGTTCATATATAATCCTTTCTCAAAATGGAACTGTTCAGTTGACTTAAATGATATAATAGTGTTCCAATATACGTTATAGGAATGTGTACCATAGTTCTGTAAAACGACAATGTATCTCGCACTCACCTTTTAATAAAAGACTTATGTTCTCATCAACAGATCATGTACAAGGTAAATAACCTTTACGACACCTTGAGGTGTATACAGATGTCTTGGTTCCACGTAACTCATCAGCTACCATGTACATGTACACTGCTGAGGACAAACCTGTTGAATCGAAGCCACCGAACCTTGCGACACAAAACAGTTTTCACCTATGTTTAACCTTCAGGGAAACACAAGCTTACACATTGCTAGTTAAGCTAACATAAATTGTCCTTTCAAGACAGACGCCATTATGTCAGAGTACAAACAACTCTTTCTTTGTTAACATTGTCCTGTGTTTATGATAAGAGAAGAGAAGTACAGTACATGTATATGCATCTTTTCCACCTGAGGTAATTGCATGGCGGCAAATTGTTCTGTTATGCTTAAGCATTTATAAGCTGACAATGTTGTCTTGTCTGCATCACAGAGCGTCATTGATACACGAGTTCCTTTGTGACTGTGGTGTATATATCTTTGTGTGTTTGTACTTACTTGAATGCACAACAATATTGCTGCAGGTTTAGTTTTCTCTACAAAATGAATTTCATTTTTACAATATAGCATGTTTGTTTGAAATTGCCTTTGTGTGTTGTGTTGTGGATGTACAACTATTTTACTGACATTTTAGAATTTCTCTTTAGGAAAATGAAAATCATTGTTAAATAGTATGTTTGTATTCACCTTTGTACTTTGTGTTGTGAAACCATATGTATATATTAAGTAAACAGTAAGGCATTATTCAAAAGGAGAATATCTTTGTTGCAATTCGAAGTAATTACAGTAAATCATCAGAAACGTACTACGTATAAGAAAGGACATTGTGTCCATTTACTGACAGTAAGTTACAATTCGTTATAATTCAGATCTAAACAACATCATCATTTGTTAGAGATGGACAAACAACAACTGAACTTTTTTAACGAAAGTTTAAGGAATAATCAAAACTTGTATTAAATTAAAAAAGATCTTTTGTCCATTGTTATTTATAAAATGTAATAAATCACATATCGAGTGCATTGAGTGCGCAAAAACCTTTAATATATTCGAAATAAAAGTCCTAACATCAATATTTTAATCTTATATTCAAATGAATATATTGTCCTTGAAATAATTCATGTTATTACTTATGCATGAAGTAAACTATTTTTGGAAACCTAGGATCTTTTTTCCGTTATATCTGCCAGGACTACCACGTCGTTTCATCTCTAAACGTCACTTACGTGTCGTAAACAGAGATGTGAATGAGAGATGGTCACAATTATTTTTTCATATTTGACAGAATTTAAATACCTTATTGTTGTATTTTTTCACATCTATATATCAAATCATGACATACGCGATTAGGCTAGGGTGCATGGTTTGTGGCATTTCTAGACAGCGGCTTAAACTAAATGAGTATTTGCAACATGTTTGGAATACATTTCATATGCATTATCTTTTTATGATTTCAGGTCTTGCTGCCATAAACTTCATAACCGTATGTAAAGTGGGTTCACAACACAAGTACTAGCTCTTAAACGACATAGAGATACATTTCATAGTTTAGCAAATAACATTTGACCTAGCCTGTCACTTGATGTAATAAATCACTCCATGTAAACCCTCTAATTTCCTATAGGAACGCTCACATATTTCTTTATACAAGGAGTATCGTCTCAACGACATAGAACCAGGGAATGGTTTCAAGTTTACTCACGTACAGAAGAACTTGCTACTATGCAGTTTACAAACTGTTTATACTGTTTATACGCCTGTAAAAGGGATAACGTCTTCTTGTAACTGCTTATATACATGTAGAGCAAACAAGACAATTGTTCGCACCCATGTTTGATTTTAGTATTGACGATTATTTCGTTATAAATTAAGACAGGAATTTTAGTGATATGCTCTCTGCTGATTGGTCATGTGATCGGTAAATACATTTTCTTAAATACGCATTTGGTCATTTTAAGGGATAACCTTACATGTACGTTTATACAAAATAACCTGCTGAACTATTTTACCAATGTAGCATTGCGCAATTAGTATACTGCTTTCATAGTTCAAGTTAAACTACCATTGTATAAATACCGCCAACAAGCTCCAGCATTTATACCAGGTTAACAAACACGCTTTATAATCTATTTATTAAATAAAAGTTTGTTTCTATAATCTCTTCGTAACAAGTCTTCCTATGATCAAATGATAAAGGGTAAAGGTTTTGTTTCACACTTTTGTTTCATATTTAACGATAAAACAGACCATCTACAAGGAGTTTCATAAATGTTCATAACGAAATCAGATAATGTGGAAATGGTGATTTCAATGTTGATCATACAGTCTTTCACATTATTCATTAATTAGGAATGGTGTATTATAAAATATGTAGCCCACACCCTATTTCCTATTTTGCATCATCAAAAAACTGCTTTTGTATTAAAATAATTTGGATATACAAACACATTGCAGCATCAAACATGTCTCCATGATCATTTCATCGTCAATAAATCTTAAAACCAGACTTAAACTTTCACGATTTGTTTACCATAAGAAACTACTTGACTTGACGTCTATAGTCTATTACGCCAAATCGTGTGTAAAGAACAGTGAAGCGGTAAATGGGTGCAATAACAAGAACAATACAGAACATTCCCTACTCCAACGATAAGCAGGGTCATGACATTTGACACCAGGTGGCATTGTATGATGAAAGGACACCATGGAGCGTTAAACTTTAATGATTTTCACTACTTTATTATTCCCCAAGTCTCCAGACGTATGTTGACCTAGCAAGCTAATCCTTCTAGACTCTGATTCTAAGTCAGGCTTCAGTGCCATTTACAACCTGTAGAAAATCGGGAGTATCAACTGCACTGCTTGACGTGGAACTGGCTTTTGCGTTCAAGCCAAGCGTACTGATGGGTGGAACTTTAGAAGAGTTAAAGCATGAACTAGGTTAGGAAGGGTTTATAGCATAGATGACTAGATGTTCCCCTGGGCTGATACCATTCTCATACCTTGGGCATGACTCATTCCGAGGGTGGTGGGGCTATAATGTAAGTCATACTGCTTTACGGGGGATTTAGCCATTCTCGTAAAAAGCTAGCACTATGAAATATCCATATATTAATTTTGGGAGGTATATACATAGCAAAATGTAAGATTTGTCAAGAAAAGTTCACAAATGTTCACAATTTTTTTATTGTTTCAAGACAATTATAGGAGTATTGGTTATATCTGACTTAAGGGAATTTAACTTTACTTATAAAGAAAGAAGGAAACTGTTATTTTCAAAATCCATATAACGGTTGATGTAACAAATACATGGTAAGATATCGTATTTTAAAGTAAATGTTTTTAAAAAATATAAATGCAAATTTCATAATTGTCTGAAGTCTTTACGTCGCAGTAAAGTATAATGACCCGCTGGTATTTTGAAGATAAAAGTGTACATTCTTGTCATTAGCTATAGTGTATTTCTAAATGTTAATGTTCTTATTCTTAATTGTTTCAACAAATATTTCAATAGTATAAAAAGGGTGTGCTTTACAACCAAAACGCATTTAAGGTGGAATGTTTGTAACTCGATACAAGGAGGCAGGCGTGTCAGTCAGTACTAAACATGAATGGGATGTTTTTAGTAATCCCCTCCGTGACATATGGTATACGAAGAACTGTTGATGCGTTTTTTATGTGCTTAATGATACGTATTCACCTCTTTGAAAGATATGGATTTACGAAAAAATACTCAAAATCACGTTAATCTAAAATATTCTTCAAACTCTTTAACATGGAGCTAATGATGCGAATTCTTCTTTACGTATTATTAAGAGAATAACTGGGGAAATATATAATTTACATGAGTATAATGTTGTAAAGCCATTAAAATATGAACATGTCAATCATTATGAATGAGTATGAGTACTATCAGTCTGGCACGACATGCTGATATTACTGAGAGTGACTGCCAGGTGTCTGTCAGGTAAAGAAAAACACATGCTCAAAATTGAAGCAAATATATTGGAATATAGGGGTAGTCATAGGGTATGAAAGTATTATAATGGTACCAATCCATGCAACTTGAAATCAGTTTTATACAAATATTATACCTTGGACGTGTATAGAGTGAGCATATCATTGGATATCTTAGATATATACTCTTTGTTGTGCTGAGTCAATCTGAATTATATTTTTGCGAAAAAGGATTATCAACAACAGAATAATACCAGCTTCACTAAACACAGCACTAGGAATATTGGTTAGCAATCTTTCCTATGTCTTTTCTACTTAATACGGTTAACATATTCTATTGGCAGAGCATTGGCTTCCTGGAATAGCTACAACATCAATACAACGTCTGATCCGGTCCGGTATTACTGGTGCTGTTATAGAAATATATTGTGTGCAATGTCCTGTATCAATGAACGGCTTACGAACATGGTATATGCAGATATATCAGAGTCAAAGACTTGACGTATACATTGACCTATTGACTTACAACTCCACAATCAGCTTCCTTCACACGTGACACCAACAGTAAGATCTGCCATTCACAGACTGATTCACTGACTATGAATTGAATCAGAAATGACTGTACATCTATTTAACTGTCTTTAGAATAAAGGAAAGCAAGTTCAGAATGACAATGATTGTCTAAGAAAAACTGAGTTCATTCTGAAATACCTATAAAACTAGTTATTTTAGGAATTATTTAACTTTTTTATAAAGAATATAAATATAGAATATAAATATATAAACTAAACATCACATAATAACTGATTATCAGTAAATTAAGTTAAGTCAAGTATGACAAAACATCTTCTTAATATTAATATGCTTTTACTCAGTACTTTTGTGCATATACATGTGTATACATCAATGATGTCGAACAAACACTTAGTAGTTTACTCATTTATTTTTGAAAATATTTTGTCAACGATGCATTTGTAAAGTTGGTCGTTTACATGAACGTTGATATACAATTGCAATAAATATTAGTAATTAACTAAACATATATACTATCAGTGTATAATATTATTTTTTCCAAATCTCATTCATTTGTGATTTTTTTCCTTCACATAAACATTAATGATCAAAACGTAAAATATAAGAACAGATTCTGAAGCAAGAAATTTATGATTTTCCTAATTCCATACTTCATTCATTTCATCTTAAACCACAATATTCTCTATTATGTCTATCTGTACAGTTATAGTGTTAACAAAGGACCATGAATGTCCTTTATAAAGCCAAGGGCGGAATGAACATAACTATCAATCATGGAGATGGTTTAGCTTCAGGCAGTGTATAAAGTTCAACGCCACATCATCTGTGGAAACGCTTTAAGCCTTCAGCAATGTAGTTATGGGGACATGCCATCACTAACAGCAGGCTATGTCATTGTTAGTTAGGATGTATGGCCACGCGCCTCAAGCACTTCTCGACATGTTTTATATACAGAGAATGTACACTGAAATTGCAAATATTTGTAGTATAACGAGATTAACTGATGAAAATCAGATCATGTTTCTGTAAATTAAGTATAGCAAAATGTCGAATACTTGATCAAATGTTGAATAACAAATTAAATCAGATACTTAAATAAACTGTTCATTATGTCATTCTAAAGTTTTACTTTCATATATAGAAACATTCAAGCATGAAAATATAATTCATTTACTATAATAAAGCCCCTTAAACATGTATTTTGTATGCCACTTGTATTATCAAGATCAATGATAACACAGAGAAAAACGACGTTATCAGAACAGGGAATCAGTGGGAATAAGAAATGAATTTCAAAGTAATACGTAAATAAAAAGCATTCAGAATATCCTTAGGAAAGGCTAATATCGCTTTTGAACCGAAACGTGCCCATCTTGTAGCAACAAGAGGGAAAGGTTGAAGCTGTCATTCACATGTCAACGTTAACAATGGTCGTGATCAATCCCCATATACTATGTCCAGTCACATCTGTGGTCAGCCCACATGACCTGTAAGCTGGACACAAAACAAATGGTCAGGACCCTTCACAAAAACCTGACAAGAACAATAGTACTTACAAGAAGCAAAGATTCCACTCAAGGAAGTTGTTAATAAACTGCACGTATGTTCTGAGGTTTCGACATGACAATAGGTTTTATTTCAGCAACACCTATGTTCAGTGATTCATTCAATTTATTGTGCAGAAATTTGTCTTTACAACACTGTTTACGTGTAAGCTTTTTTGGGAGCGGCAAGGGTCAGGATCTATATTTAGTTTGCAATTGCTTTTCAGTACTTAATTCTTTTCATTTAAAAAAAAAAAATTCTGTCAATAAGGATTACGTGTAGCAAGAACTGCATTTCAAGGACGTATATAGTCAATAAAAGGAGTGAATGTTTAGGCTTTGATACGTCAAGAATGCTTATATTAGTTATACTGGGGTTCCATTGATTCATTCAGTTCAATACTATTATATTTTTACAGTGGTATTTACACGCATATACTACAGTGAAAGTATTTTAATGTTGGGACATATGACGTAAAGAGGTGGCTCTTTTTCATAAAGACAAACTTTAAAGAGTTTAAATGTACAACAATATGCTTTTCGCACACTCAATTCATGAGTTTGTGAGTTTGTTCATCCTATTTTGCTAGTGAAATAGATGGACCTTACATGGCGCGCTGTAATCATATTCTGATATTACAAATTGTATCGCATAGACTAAACAATGGTATCGATACTAGTCATTTGTTTTTGAGAACAATAGATTTTTGGTTCTTTTACTTGCTGAGTGAACTTGAAATGCGTTAAACTTTTCATTTCACTTCGATCCGACGTCTTCTGTTTTAGTGTGTTTAAGTGGTAACGTTTTTTATCATCTCCCTTAGGTCAATGTCAAATGCTATATCATGTTATGCCATCCATACGAAAGCCTACGAGGGCCAAATTCAATGACAACATTTTTTTGTTAAAGTTGTAGTTTCCACTTTTTTAGGTGTAATTACAAGTTTAAAAAGTTGTATATTCAAGTTTTAAAGTTGTATATTCAAGTTTTAAAGTTGTATATTCAAGTTTTAAAGTTGTTATTACAACTTGTAAAGGTGTAATTACAACTTTAAAACGTTGAATATTCAAGTTTAAAGTTGAAATTACAACTTTAAAAGGTGTAATTACAAGTTCAGAAAGTTGTATATTCAAGTTTTAAAGGTGTAATTACAAGTTTAGAAAGTTGTATATTCAAGTTTTGATGTTGTAATATGACTAAGTAGATCTGATATATGACTAAGTAGATCTGATATATGATAAAGTAGATGTGATATACGACTAAGTTGATCTGATATTTGATAAAGTAGATATGATATATGATAAAGTAGATCTGATATATGACTAAGTAGATCTGATATATGATAAAGTAGATGTGATATATGACTAAGTCGATCTTATATATGACTAAGTAGATCTGATATATGACTTAGTAGATCTGATATATGATAAAGTAGATCTGATATATGATAAAGTAGATCAGTTATATGACTAAGTAGATCTGATATATGACTAAGTAGATCTGATATATGATAAAGTAGATGTGATATATGACTAAGTCGATCTTATATATGACTAAGTAGATCTGATATATGACTTAGTAGATCTGATATATGATAAAGTAGATCTGATATATGATTAAGTAGATCTGATATATGACTAAGTAGATCTGGTATATGATAAAGTAGATCTGATCTTTGATAAAGTAGATGTGATATATGATAAATTAGATCATATCTTTGATAAAGTAGATCTGATATATGACTAAGTTGATCTGATATAAGATAAAGTCGATCTGATTTATGACTTTTAAAAGTTGAATATATAACTTTTTAAAGTTGAATATACAACTTTTAAAACTTGTAATTTCACCTTTACAAGTTGTAATTACAACTTTCAAACTTGAATATACATCTTTTTAAAGTTGTAATTACACCTTTACAAGTTGTAATTACAACTTTTAAACTTGAATATTCAACTTTTTAAAGTTGTAATTACACCTTTTAAAGTTGTAATTACAACTTTCAAAGTTGTAATTACAACTTTCAAAGTTGTTATTACAACTTTCAAACTTGAATATACAACTTTTAAAACTTGAATATATAATTTTTAAAACTTGAATATATAACTTTTAAAAGTTGAATATACAACTTTTAAAACTTGTAATTTCACCTTTACAAGTTGTAATTACAACTTTAAAACTTAAATATACAACTTTTTAAAGTTGTAATTACAACTTTAAAAAAAAAATGTTGTCACCGAGTTTGGCCCTTGTAGGCTTTCGTACATCCATAACTTTTGTACAGATCATCTATAGCATGACTCAGAACGTTTTTATTGTTACGATATTGCAATATCAGTTATGAGTAAAACCGATGAAACGTAATATTAGTATTGTTTCTTCATTAAATGGATGTACAGAGGTGAAAAAAGATATATGAAATAATAAAAATCAGTTTTATCTATTGTATTAAAACATTAGCAGCACTTGATAGTTCAAAGTTTTGATAACATGTAACTATAACTATTTCTTGAGGACTTTACTTTTTTTAATGGTTATATCGAATATTACTGTTTAAAGAGGAAGCGATTCGGGAGGCCACGTATCATATGTATTCTCACTTAAATCAAGAGGAAATTTAAACGAGAAAACTGCGTACTTGTTATTCCATTCCCAGAGCATTATGCATTCTTGACATATGTAATCATTGAATGAATAGATGAGTAGAATGCATCACTGGATTTGAAATATGTATGTAATGTCAAGACTATCCCCCTTGGTGAACACACAGACGGTATGCGTGTGTGTCACGTCTCTTTCAAGAGTAATGTTACAAGGTCTATCACGTATTCAGCAAATGTATGGTGAGGTCATATTCACAGCAGGGGGTATGTCGCTACACTTTCACCCAGCAGATATACGAATACTTACGTCTATGCACATACGTAAGAACTAACCAAGTATGGTGTTTTCTAAATAATGCTCATAATAGGGCTTAACAGGATTAAAAGGCGCATAATACTGTCTTGAGGTTCAGGCTATATGCGCTATTGACGTGTGTTTCCCGGATCCAACTTGATACATTAGACATGAAATGTTTTATGGTGTGTATAATTATAACTTAAACCGTAATGTGGTGACAGAGATGACGAGTAATAGAATACACGCATTTTGGTTACAAGCCGCCTTGTCTTCAATAGAAGTATGAGAAGCGTATGTTGACATTCCAATACATGATACGCTTCTTTATTATTTTGAGGAGATACTCGTTTCTATCACTGAAATTAACCCTCTATCAAGCTACACTGGCGATAATCTTTAATGTCACTCTACTATCGCATGACGTCATTAAGACGTCATAACGTCGGCTGGCGAAGGCTGCAACTTTAACGTTGAAATCACCCCATTTCAACATATAACACAGAAATAATGATTTATAAATATATGTTTTACCTCGACAAAAACAATGTTATAACATTTAGTGAGGTTGAACTTTAACGTTGAAATCACTCCATTTCAACATATAGCACAGAAATAATGATATAATAAATAGAATATCCTCTTTATTTCGACAAAAAAACATGTTATAACATTTAGTGAGGTTGAAAAGTGTATATGTACACTTTCTACCTCACTCGATGAGATAAACATGGTATTTATCAAGGAAAGACAGATATCATCTATTGATGTCCAATACTTACACCTATGATCAACCTACATGTATAAATGAGCAGTACTGAACGGAAAAGAGGTTATACGCATTGTGTATTTTCATTTGTAATCAGCAAACTATCGACTTGCAACGTATATATTTTACAAGGATCAAATAAGTTAATTACATGTATGAAATGGAAACAAATGTTTTGTTTTGTAGTTTTGTAGTTTCATCATGTCGATAGAAACATAAATTACTGTTGAACATGTTATAACACAGAGATGAAAAAGAAAATAGTCATAATGTGTGTTTGCATAAAATGTAATAAAACATTCATATTGTGTTATTCTTCTCTACCAAATAACTACATACACTTCAATTAACGTGAAATGAATATGTACAATTTGGTAACAGCTTGTGTTTGTAGATAGGCCTATATTTCAATATGTATGATGCTTGTGATGGTAGTAATGTTTTGCTTTTTAAATTATTCGTATGATTCATGTAGCATATATGTTTGTCATCATTGATCATTTATAATATAATATCATTGAATTTAACTGATACAAATATGGTCCTAGTTGTATTTCTAGATTGGGTTTTTGGCGACCAATTCCATGTTGAAGTTAAAATTATGATCATGTTTATCATATTCATTATTTTGGTTAAATAAGATGTTTCGAATGCTAACCTAGAAGAAATAACTTAATGAATATAACAATAAGATTTTAATATTTTTAGCATTTCATTTAAATGTTATAATCGACACAAATGTCATGTGCCAACATTATTTGTTTATGTTCTTTTATTACCCAAGTAAACATCTTACAGGACACAGATTTAAATCAATCATACAGAAATGACACTTTAATGTTTTATGTGTTATCCATCCTTTGGGAAAACACGGAGATGTATTACGTCATAAACTATCTGACATCTGTCATTGATGAACGCTGATAATATTTACGTCTAGATAAACTTGTCCTGATATTTACTCCGCTAGACGTTCAGTTAATGTCTTGATATGTTTGTTACCAAACTAGTTTTACCTTGTGGATCACCAGTGTTCCAACATTCCTAACTTACGATACGTCCCTAGGGTTTTATCTCCGGGCAATTCATAACATTTACAGACATCTTAATATGTCCTTATGTGAAATGTCTTAATTTATATCTTAAGGAAACGATCTGACGATAGAAGAGTATTTCGAAACCTAGTTAAGATCATTCATTCAATTATAGTGGATAATCATTTAGGACAAGATGAGACACACATTTACCTGTGGTTAAATATATAATTCCGTCAGTGTAAAAAATCTTAAAAATAGTAGTTTAATGATAAATACATGATGATATAATATGAAAGGTATGCCACAAAGGATAGTCTTGAATGAATATGGGTAAACTGATTTTCAATTAAACTGTATTTAAACGTACAGTAAGCGTATACTACGTAAATGCATATCATTGGAATTGACAGGGCAAGTAAAGGGAATGATGTATTCCAATTGATTAAGACTTTCCTTTCTGAGCAAAAAGCAATACAAGTCAAGCAGCATGTGCACATATGAATAAGCTCTGAAGTTAAACACTTTTGCAATGTCTGTTTGAACACAAACATTCTCATCATAGCAAATAATTTGTTAAACAATTTTAAAAAGCCTGCAAACGCCCCCAAGGGTGAACATACTTGACATTTTAACCACGTCCAAAAACCGTTATGTAAACGTTACTCGTTTGTTACAATCTAACAGATTCTCTGTAAACCGGTTCACTGTCATCGTAAGTTGTTTCAGAACTCCTCTTCCTTTACATGTTTTACCTACACCAGTAGGGCGTGAAACCGGTTTTGTGTAGGATCGCTTGGTTGTAATGCGATGAATAAGATTATACGCTATTAATTGCTACATATGCCCTAGTTATGACAGCCCAGATAACCTTACTGGTCTTAATGTTATATCCTAGTGTTTGATAACTACCTACATACTGACGCTTGAGTGAATACAGTTAGATATTCAGAATCCAGATGATTTTACCATGTGTGATATTTCTCTTTTCATGGTTCATAAACGCACATTACTTTAGGTAATTATCGAATTTTAATATGTATATATACAATGTATATTTTAGAATAATTCTAAGGATTTTACTACAATGAAACAACTACGTTTAAATTTCAACAAAAATGAATGCAGAAATATAGGAGGATTGCATAATTAATCTCACATACATCCAAAATACAAAGTTTTATCTTAAATATTACTTGGAAAACAATGATTTTATTATAAAGCATATCTAGACGGCTCGTCAATATAACTGTTGCAGAAACTGCCAATGGGTGATTGTCTTAATCAGCAGTCTACAGCAAGTTGATTACAATCTATTTGGAGAGAGTTATAGCCCTCAACGATGGACCCCATAGGCTTGTCGAACCTATTCAACTGTAATCAGAAAACCGTTTAAAATATTTCAACGTCATCAAGCATAATAGGCACTTCCTGGTCGGGGACAGCCACGTGTCCAGTTCTTGCTACTACTCGCCATTGACGTGCCTTCCTAATCCTGGTTAAGACCTTTGATACTACTGGGCCTGTGCAAATCTTCAAGCTCCATTAGTTCTGAATATCTGCCAGGTAATGTTATGCATTCTTCACGTGAGAGACATCGAAACCGCAACGCAGGCCCACATATACACACTGCGGATAACGCTTGAAAATAATAAACACTAGAAAGAGAAAGTGACTTAGACATTCAACATAAACATATCTTTGAGTCCGCTGTGATTAGTTGTTAATCTGGGTCTAGATATTCGAAGCTCTATTAGGACTAATATAGGCGTAAGTAACATACATACACATTGACGTAAGGCTTTCTTAGCACGGAGAAAGCTTTGCAAATATTGTTCCAGATTTATATTGTAATATCCTTATTCCTTTTTCAGAAGATGCATTGCTAAACAACTAAACAATCAAAAACTAATGAAAGACATTTCCCTAAGAGACAATAACAACATACTTATATGAAGAATTAGAAATAGATTCCGAAAATACACATTCCAGCATACTTCTCGAAAAAGACTAACAGCCATACCAACAGGAGAAGATGAGATTCCCCACGTGAACATTGTATTCTAACAAAGACTCAACAAAAGTTCAACAATGTGAAGTGACCCTCAGAGGTGGACGCCTCCCAATGATCACCTTCTAGATTCAACAAAGGGACATTGTATCTCGACAACGCCTCAACAACAGATACAATATGATTATTAATGTCAACACTGTGGAATAACACCAAATTGTACAGCCAGGAGTGACCTCTAGAAGTGGACGTTCTCAATTGAGTGACTTTGATTTAACATGAAGATACTTTTTAAGGCTGACAACAAGTAATATAAACCAATAATTTCAACAACATAGATGAACCAAAACTTGACAATCTGAAAAAGCACATATCTAGAAGAAACTCTAAATGGTAGGACCTATAAATGTCATGCTCAATGAAAAACCCTAAACTTCAACAAGAAAACTTTGTTTTCCAACTTATCTTGCATTTCAATTCTATGTAGCGTACAGATCAGCAGAAGTTAAGGCTATCACAAGAACGGCTTCATGATTCATCAAATACAAGCCTCAGCAATGAGAAGAAACCCAGGAGGTGAACTATATGTAATGGACATTCTATTCCAACATAACGTCAACAACCAACCATAACGTCGCCATTTACACAACAAATAAAGCAAAAAACATACAATAATCCGAAATTGAAAATCTACTTTCAATAGAGAAAGGTACACACCATGAAAGGAACAAATTCTGCTTATAGAAAAGCATTAAGAGCAAACAAACAAAACTCTTCAATGAAACTGTCAAAATTCAACAAGTGGACATTGTATTCCAACAAAGCAACAACATCAGGACAATATACGAAATGATTGTAAGAGATGAGCACCTGCAAAAGTGGACAGTCCTTGAATTGAATAACACCGGTCAAGTAGTGACCCCTGTCCGACAGGTTCATCCCTGGGGCGTCAGCCGAGGGTCATCACTCCGACCACTCGGTGCAATGTGGACCGATCTCCATTTCAGCTGACCAAGGCCGGAGTCAAATCGTGTCAGCTTCAATTATATACGAGAGGGTTGTTTGTGCTATCTTATAACACGGGCGTGATTTAAAGGGTGTTGGTCGAACAAAGACATAGACATGGTATTCATGTAAACTGCTATGTAGGAAGAATGTATTGTGAGGATAGGAGTGTTGTGAGATTTCGTGATACATTTCATATATTTAGAGTTGAATGAAGTATATAACTCTGTCGTAATACCGTATACATGTATGTTTGATAGTAATCGTGTTTTAAATTCTTTCGCAAGAATGTGAATTACTCACAGAGATGTTCCACGTCAATAATCTCAACCATATTAGGATAATAATGATAGGATAGTAGGATAACGTTGTTCACAGAAACGTAATACACTTCCAGAGTTCTCATCCAATGAATGGTGTATTAATTTATGGCATAATTTAGACATTCGTTTCGACCTATATGAGGAGTGATCTCAATGAATCAGTATAGTTAGGATGTGTTCCAAATGCCTTAAATTCTTTCATTTATTTTGAAATCCTCATTTCCACGAAATCTGAAATATTACATCCATCAAATGTTCACATATACTGCGGACACGTACACCGAGGTATGAAGATCTCTTTCAAAGCTTCAACACTACACACAAGTCTCTTATGTGGACACTTCACATGACTGTCCTCACTTCAACATACCACCACTTGACCGAGTGCAGTGTTTACTGTAGGGTGTTTGCAGAATATCTGCAAGCTTACCATGAACTTTACACAAAGGAGATATATAATGAGGATATGTCGACAAATTATGTTTAAGTACATTATAAATATTGAACCAGAACGCTTTGTCATTTACCAAGTATATGTGCTGAAACCTAATATTGACTATAGAAAGATAATTAAGAAATTGTGGAATCATTATTTGAGTTTCCGACTAGCATTATCAGAACAGTTTACTTCAAAACAAGGTTAACGATCTGGGAACATCTTAGATTTAATATTTATATTTGTAGAATGTATTGGGATACTGCAATGCTTTAATAGGGTAATAGTTAGTAATGATCTCACAACACAACACATCAATTGTGATTAAAATCAAGTTAAGATCAATGTGTTAGATTACATGAGGCATATAACTACATGTATTTACTTCCTTATGACTTTCCTTTTTTTAAAATAATTTATTGTCACATAGGAATTAATTTCAAGCCAAAACATAATGCAATTGTCACAATAGTGTTCGTATCTGAGCTAATTATGTAAGTTTCGTCATACGTGATAGCGCCTCTTAACACATGATTAGCAAGACTGACAACGTGTTCTATAGTTAAGAGGTGTTACGAAGTGTTAAGATGAGCAATATCCGTCATGTTTCCAACTCCCTGTGTTATGTGACAGCGTGGTAAAGTAAGAGATGTGCAGAGAGTGTCACATACCAACACTAATCCTTTAACAAGCATGGACAGTTACATTGGAAACTTTTTAAATTTAAAAATGGCGTGTAACCTTGTAGGACCATCGATCATTCGCTGGACTGTTTACAGAAAACTCAAAGTTGTTGAACTTTAAAATGATCAATATCAGCTGAACTGACATCAGTTATTGATCTGTTCAAACATAGTTCCTGTTTATTGTTCTTTTGAATAACTTTTGAGAAGCGTTTTTCCATCCGTAGTTAGAATACCTATATTTCATTGATGTATTCATAGATCAGTTAAACCACGTTATGATTGTTGTGAATACCATTCAAAATAATTGTGTATTTGTTTATCGATTTGTCAAATTGACAATAAGGATGGACTGTTATGAATTAAATTCTGAGGTAACCTGAATTGAATCTTTATATTGATTGGTGTCATTGATTTGAAAGGAAATTAAATGATTTAATTTTGAACATAAACAATACTAACGAGCTATAACATTGTTATAATATTTTCACAAAAGTATAACCATACACGTACATGCAGATAGCGTGTATGTGTAAATGTGTAGATTGCTACACGTTAAATGTTACAGAATGGCCAATGATATATATTTCCAATGCACTTGTTATTTAATTTAAAATAGCAGTGATCTAAATAGAACCACTTGAGGCAAAACACATTTGAAAAGTGTTCAATGTTGAATCGGAAATCGTCTGATAACAGTTTAAGAATTAAAATGTTTCTAATGACCGGTATTGATATCAAAATAGATGATTGAGGTCGTATTTCTTAATAATAGTGATATTCAAACACAAACACATAATCAATGATAATTTAACGTTTTGAATGGTAAATCTGCCATGTGTTACATATGATTACTTACCGTTATTTAGCATTATCCCTTGTGGGATATAAAAGTGTGTTAACTATAGTTTCTCATATAATAAATATAGAGTAATACTCGTCTTGTAAGTAAACCATTCACATAATCAATCTTAACATACAACATGTAACTCCAATAGTACACACAGATCACAACAATTAATACTTCCATTGGCTTCCACACATTGTATCTTCAGGCAGACCGGTCACACGAAAAAAAAGGTAACTTACCTATAAAATAACGCTGCACAGGTAAATCCAACCGAAATAAAGATTATTACTGCTTTATCCAGTGGGGACGTCACATTTCACCTCCAGTCTATATTCAATATGTGAAGACAATACGTATAGACGAAAGGCCACGTTTAGTGTGGCGAGTATAACTACTGTTTAACGTAGCGAGTATACAGCTACTGTTTAACGTAGCGAGAAGTGCGTTCCCTGCCTGTGGGAGCGACTGTTACCCTCGAACTGCCTCAACAGACAAGTCACCGGTCACATACTTTCCATGCATGCCTGCCTCGCCCTGATTACCGATCCTCCTCGATATAACGCGACCGAATTTCCTACCTGTCAGTGCTATCTTATTGACGATGGTGTTTTGATTTGAGTGTTTATGTAATGTTTTTGACAGGATTATTTTTTCGTGGAGTTTTTATTGATTGATTTTAAGCATTATGTTTGATTATGTCATTAGAAATCTAACAAGTTTTTACCTTTTTGTAACTCATAGGGATGTATATACATAAGATAGAGAGATTTAAAAGCCAATATCCCAAAATTTATTCAACTGTTTTATAACATTTTATCAACGACTAAGGCAGAGGTTGTGTAACATTTTTCATGACACTTTCATAATTATGTTTTCATACGCCCCTTGCTACGCATTCAAACATATTACCAGAATTTCATATAAAATTGTCATGAAACCAAATATGAATTTGATCAATACATGATAATCTAATAATTATATTAGTATCTAACATACCATATTATCCGAGATAATATGACATACAAATATTAGATGAATCAGACTCAAATCTAAAATGGTTCTTGAATGTGTTGAACAACGTTTCTCCGTTATGGGTTACAAAGACATTATTATCGTAAAGATATAAGAACTTTTAATAATAGAAATGTATATCCTAAGGTTTCAAATCAGCAACGGTTTTCTGAAAATGTCTACTTTTAAAGGACAAAGTTCTATTTCTGAAACAACTGAAAGAAATGTGGCCGTGCGATGCGAACCGTATGATGATTATCACATCAACCTTATACTTTCACAGAGAGGTGCAGATCTTTCAGCGAATTTAACCACGAATATCATCATATCAAGACAAAACTGCAAATTTAAGATAAACGTAATACTGATACGGTCCACTGTACGCGCACGCATCGGTCAACAGCGTTATAACGAGTTATTTCCACATGCCTTGGAGGAAGGGTGGAAATGCATTAAAGGCCAATAAAAAACACACAATATGTTGACGCTCTAAATCTGGGTACCACATACTTATCCATTTAGCCTGAAGATACTTTTTAATCAAAATCAAAATCTCGAAGAAAAACATTTTGAAAGGATAAATGCCAACTGCATTGAAGATGGTAATCATAGAATAAATATTTGCAGAATAATGTATATTTGATGAGTGGTGATCCTTAATTATGTTTGAAATAACTCATAGCTGTCTTTACGTTTGAGGCTTAAGACCATTCTGAAGATGGAAAATCTTTTCATTTGTACCTGTCCTTCGTTGTATGTTGACGAGACTGTGTCACATTTCTTGAGATAACCTTTAAGCTTCCGGAAACAAAATGTTTAAGTTTTTGAAGTTGTATTTGAGCGTGACATGTCTTTACAAACAAGTGTGGTCACATGTGCGTCTGTAAATATTACATCAAGATGGAGTCGAGAGCATTGTAATTGTCCACACCTGGTTTAACAGAAAACAAACCAAAAATGCCTTGTAAACAATTATTAACTAGGTTTAAAGAAATACAAAGAAGCGTAACTGGCGTAACAGTTAGAACAAATACCTAACTATCTTTAATATTTATTGATGTAACTTTTGAAAGAACAAATGCTAAACGGTGCAACTAAAGTTTGTTTTTCGTAAATCCATATACATATTCATATTCTTTGTTAAGTTAGGACAATGTTTGATTTTTGGATTTTTCACAAACAATATTTTCCTTTTTACATAAAATGGCTATGGATATGTTTATATAGATGTTTTATAATCTTGAAAAATAGAAGTTTATTAATTATTTTTATTTGTATAAACTCATCGGCAAAAGAAACTTATCACCTCAGTTGGTTTTGATTAATGCAATATTTAAAAGAAATCAGATGCATTTGACTGTGACAAGATACAATAATACTTATCTGCAGTAGTTTGGATGAATTAATTGGTTACTGTGGTTACATTTTAGTTAAAATTTCGTTGTTTAATAAAGACAGGGGTAGGAAATGAAATGTGTGCAGAATCAGGCACATTTATCAATTTTCACATAGAATATGTCTTATATGTCAATTAACAATTGTTTGTCATCTAAAATAAATTTTGAAGAAGTTTAAAATTTAAAATTTAATTTTTTTGTAAATTAAAAAGGCATGTAGAAGTATTCTGTGACTGCTGACTAAACACATGTTCTTTTCAGTTTTAGATTATCATTTCGAAAACATGAGATATTTACAAAATGTGATAAAATCAACTGAGGTGATAAGTGTCTATTGCCGATGAGTTTATTTAAATGTGTTCTGCATTAATGACCTACGTGGTTCATATTGTTCTGTGTTAAAAGAAAAACTCTTCTCTTTTGCAATGTACCTTTAGAAGACTCATGATCGGTTAATGACTAAACTAACTAAAATGATTACATTTGATCATACACAATACTTTGTTTATATACTTCATGGTTTAATGCTAACTAAATTTCAGAACTACATGCATTGTCACGTTCGTGTTTAAGTGTTGCATTATAAGAATGTTATTTATCATTTCTGGGTTAAGTATGTGCATGTGTATGCATCAATATACCATGTTTTGGCTTATACGGTATTCGAAGTTTTGTTGTTTGCAATTTTATATAGACTGGATTTGTGAAGTTGAAAGCGTCACATGAGACCCACTGATAATGATGCAAGTGCTCAATTTTAAAATGTCACATTCAAGTATTTTAACAATGTATTATCAATTGAAACATGCATGCTTTTAAAACATTCAACAACATGCATATATCAGTGGCACATTAGCAGCACGATGTTGTTATTTTCCATTCTTTGAAATAGTTTGTGCTCGTACGATCCATCTTTCCAGAACATTCTCATGAAAAATCACTTTCTAAAAACAAAACCTTCTTATAAAATAAAATAATGTTTAATCCATCAATGCGGAATTTTCATCATTTTACCTTAAACGGCAAAGAAAACTGCAGTTGCATGATGTACTGCTATTGGACTCAATGCAACTGCTCTCGTTATCAACATTATTTGATGCATAACTGATATCAGTTATGAGTGGTTGACGAAGCGTTAATGCTGCTGGTTTATTACTGAAATTAATGATGCATACGTCTAAATGAATAACGTAATATTCAAAAGAACACTTAGATATTTTAATATATAATATATATTTTGAGTGTTGCACAGTTGCATAAGCATATGTAGTAGCCAATTTATACACATTACATTGTATGCATGGGCCTTATAATTATTTATGCATATCATTGTGAGATTTGCATTTGTTTGATTAGTATATTCCACAAGGAGTCAACTGATACTGATATGTATCATAAACACATTGTAATTTTCTCTATTTTGTTACATAAAGTTTCACATCCACTTTAACAGAAATAAAAATATCAAATTATATAAAGTATACACACACACACACACACACACACACACACACACACACACACACACACACACACACACACACACACACACACACACACACACACACACGAAGTTACAAAGAACGTATTTTTAACAAGTAGGTCAGGGTACTCTATAGCATAAGGCGGCATCATGCTGTGACATGGCATGTTTATCATACTTGACAGATGCTGTCCAATAATGTTATCAAATACCCTGATCGTACTATGATCTGTCATGTTATAGTCTAACATGCAATTATGATTGGTTGCATACCTTCTTTATTTATACCTTTACTCCTTGGCCTGTCCAAATGTTGTTTTCAGGTTCCTCAAACAACGATCATTCAAATCTACCTTCTGACTTTTCAATTAATCAATGTTTCTTCATATCTTAATCTTCAAAGCTGTAACTATGATTATAATTTATAACTTGATTACTGACATTCTCGGTTTTTCAGATCTTTGATAGAAGCTTTCATGTCTAGACATGTCTAGAATTCATGATGCCTTACCTGACTTTACATCTTAGGAATAATTCATACCTTTGCCGTTCCTGTCCTGTTTACCATATGTGGTTCTACCATACTACATGTACTTCTGTGAATTATAATTTGAGCTAAATGTTGTACATGGTATGGTCTTAAGTTTTCATTGTGTTTTTGACGTTTAGCAATAGCACATTGTACCTTGCGTGAGCCAGGACGGTGTCCGGGCAGAGAACACATACGAGATGATAATATAATGATTAGACTAGGAGGAAGTAATGGCGATTCCGTCACACTGTTCTCATAACACTGTAGACCTGCTGTTATTTGTATATTGTATTTTGATATTATACACGTATTCAATATAGAGCATGATTTAAAATGTAAAATGCTTCTGCCTTATTTCTCTTGTGTTGAATAATCCGTTATGTCCTCACAAAAGGACAAAAAGGAAACGGGAAATACTGATTACACTATATTCTCCCTCAAGGCAATAAGAAATTATAATAGAAGTCCGATAAAAGTTAAAAGGGATTTCATTTCAAGTAAGCCATCATTCTACAGGGGATTAACTATAAGGTAACTGACACACACACATGGCAGTCATAAAAAAGACAATTTGTGAAGAAAGCATGCTCGTGGATATGATTAAATCTTCGTGATTTCATCACAAATTGTATGTTTGTACATGAGACCCGGGAGTATATAGTTTATAGTACGACTTGTACCGACAAGGTTGTATCATGACCTGCAAGATGCAAACTAGTACAGGATGACGCCGTTAGATTGGTAGATAAAACCACAGACACCTTCACTGTGATACAATCTTACCATTGGATGGCTATAAATGGTTTGCAATTAACGGCCCTTTAGTAAGAATACTGTCGCCGTTTTATGAGTTTGTAAGAAGAGAAGGTAAACGCCTTTGTCGTGTTGGACAAATTATGTCTTGGTTTTGTGTTTGTTATGTCCAGTTACATATAAATGGGAACTAACTTGATTTATGATGTTGTGTAAACCATACAATTGTCTTGGAGAGCTTGAATTAACCATTAGAGTATGTAAATCAGTTTTTAAACTTTTGTTTGGAGATGCAAATGTTTGTTGTTGCAGATTTGTTATAAAGGTTTATTAAAAGAATTATCATGTCAGTATTTATAAATTTAAAAAATAATTGCATGTGAAAACAACTGACATATTGACTGGGTTGTAACCCTACATGTATTTAGTATCGAAACATCAACTGATGTCTTAAATTCAGGAATCAGTATTGTTTGACATTTTCTTCATTTGGATGTGAGAATCTGAGTGCTTTCTTAATTATGCTTGGAGTCTGAGAACTCGTGTAAAAGGGAAAAAAGTTATTTGTGAATTTACAAAGAGGTTAGAGTTACACATTCTGCAGTTTGATATCAGAAAGATATTTATTTAATAAATTTGGCAGCGGTGTTGTAAATAAGAATTTTCAATGAGCGGCCATGGTCAACCTTTGTGTACATTTGAACTGGGTTGATAATTGTAGCGCTTTGAGCATACCTTAGGGTGTGGAAAAGGCGCAATATAAGTATCAAATTATTATAATTATTATTATATCATTGTACCATTTGTCAAGTATCAAAACGTATCAAAGATCTGATTGTATACCAACCTTTGACCATTTGAAAGTAGCATACAGTGTCATCTATTGAACATGCAGTTGAATAGGTCTAGACCCGTATGTATGAATTTATTTGTACCAACGAAACATCACTTACAAGTGAAAAAAGATATCATTTATAGACTTATTATCTCTGTTCATGTTCAAACCTCCAGAATACATCTAAAACAGTTGATATGAGCCTTCAGTCCTCTTTATAAAACAATATTCAAAATTCCATACATATATACATGTACACAATCACATTAAGCCGCATACCCTGATTTATCTCCCCTTGATGGTCCTATTGATCTACAAATACAACCCCTCAATACGAACCTATTGTTACAGGAGGCACTCGGGGTAAGGATGAAGATATGATGAGGTAACACAGTGTGTTGAATACCTGTTAAACACCTAATCCTTCTTATAGTCTATTGTATAGGAGTGATGTGACCGGATTACTACCTTGTTCCTCAAGGCTGGTGTCCTGATTGTTGTTCCTTGATGTCCTTATCTGCTCCTGAAACATTCGGTGCAATGTAACATGTTACATGTAACCTTAGGGTATTAATACGCATGTCTGTATACCCTATGATGGACGTATTGTTGATGAAATCGACAAGGTTTTATAGTTAGCCCGAGGGAGGCATGCATTGTATGTGTCTACTTATATGAACCTTTCAAGCATACTAGTAAATCATGTTTCTTTTTAAAGCTATTTTACATTCAATTTAATCTATTATGGAGGTGAGTAATTGATTGAGGAAATGAGGCATGTGTGATCTTCATCATTTATGTTTAAGGTTTAATTAATAAGTTTCATTTTAATGGTCATATATCATATGTAATGAGTATATTTGTGTTCTTTAACGTAACGATGTATGATGAGAGTTCAGTTGTAATCCTTACCTAGTCTCATAAAATAAAAACATCCGTGTCTAGAGTATCATAGTATTGCAAAGCTACATCACGGTAGCCCTATATAATTAATTAACATTGTCATCTTAAGCTCATTCAGAATCTGAGTATATGTTCAAAAGAACGACAGTCTGTTATATCAAGCCAATAACTATATATAAGCACATATTTGAAAATGGCGTCGTCGCGAGCAGATGAATTATGTTTAAATGGCTTGATTTTACTTGTAAAAACATAATATTAGTTATACCCGCATGACACTGAGTGAATGACATGGTAAATTTATTATTTTGCATATGATCACGAAACACACCACCTAATGAAAACTTCAAAGGGAATCTTTCCAATCACTTGGACATTTCGAGTAGAAACGTGATGAACTTGAAAAATGCTGGCGCGCTGTTGAACGATATAATGCGAATGCAACAGCATAGATCCAGTCGTCTTTTGACGGAAACAAGAATATACGAAGATTATATTTGGAATACTGAAAAACTCTAAAGTCACATTTGTTTTACTGAAAGTTTAACACAAATAGTTGAACTTCCAATTGAGAGCCATGCAGCAGAACAAGGCCAGACCAAAACCACTATCCATCGTCATAGACTTACTAGTAATAGTACCAATGAAGTACTTACACGGCGCAATAATCCGTACAACAGAGGGCCATGCTCTAACTCAATTACTACCCTAATGTAAGGACCTTTTAAAAAAAAAATTCAACTCCGTCGGAGTTATCTGTCACATTGCCTTCACTCCCAAACCAGTAATGCTGGTTGAACAGAGATATTTTGAATAAAGTAACTTGCTCAAGGTAAAACACGTTTCGCAACTCAGGTCTCTGTTGGAATCGACTTCTCAGATAATCCAGCCCTGAAGTGGTTCATCCACACAGCGAGCTGGGCTCAATGTTGCTGAACTTCACAGATAGCGGTCAACTGCTCTATGCAAAGAGCTGATAGAGTCACCTGTAACCAACCAGAGCATCAACACCTTTCAAAATCTTCCTAAATAAGGATTTACTGCACCTATTTCATTATTTCAAACATTAAATTTAAAATAAGTAATGTTAGTATGATCCAGGACAATGCAATGGTATTCTTAATAATTCAAGAAGGAACATCGAAGGGTTGGATCCAATGACTCATTCTGTTTTTGCTCATGAGATACCAAACAAAGCTACATTGTATACATTGTATGCTTACACTGGAACAAGTTGGTGCAGAAAGAAAGTAATTTGGTACAGTTCGAGAACTATTTTTAAAGTTATCTTTGAGTTATATGCTTTAAAACTCCCCCTTTGGCCTATGTTGCCTTTTTAAGAGAGTAAAACAAGTCAATGCGTGAATCAGTTGTGTGTTGAAGTCTTTTAGTCAACGACAACCTATGAGTGCTTGTCAGTCCGGTTGTGTGATACTTGTACACTTTTAAGCAAACGATTGCAAGTAGTAGGTGAAGTGTACACGTACTCAGATTGTCATGTATACATGTAGTGTCATTCAGGTTTGTCACACTGAACCAGATTAACGTTGTTAGTATATAGAAGATCTTTGTTTCATGGTTTATAATTTAAGAGAAACAACAAAAAGCATTATTTAGAATATGTATGCATTTACTGAACGGATATCTCTTCCTGGAAAGGACAGATTATCTCCCTCAACTGTATCGATCAGGGTCCACTAGCACAGGGTCTCTTAGGTTATCGTAAAATATTGTCAGAACTACGCGTTATGAGCCTTAGCGCTCCTATTTTAACACGGCGCCCTCAACCCATGGTGATAACATTACGATTACTTTAGCCTTTAAGGCACAATTTCAACAACTGAATTTGCTCATTTAGCGATAACGTAACGCTACAAGAACGCTTCATCCAGTTGAACAAGGCTCATCGAATCACAAGAGCAACACCGACATTTACAGTTATCTCAACAGACATCGATTAAAGAGACATTTCTTTAAAATGTTCAGTGCAAACTATTTAAAAGATGAAAAGTTCAAAGCGAAACTGACAGGTGCAATGACATATGGTCCAAATCGGATTCATTACAATGGGATGTCAATTTGACAATTGCTCGATTTTAAATTTCTGAAATCAGTCCATAAATTACTTATATACGGCTTTTTAAAAACCCGCCCGATTTAGCCCCGGCGACCAGAATGAAAGTCTGCGGGGGTGTGGCAACTTAAATTTCCCATATATCGAATGTTTAGATATCCAACTAGGTAATTCCGCAGATGACAATTACACAATTATTACATAAACTTTTTGGCGATGTAATACACCTCATTATTCATTTAGCGGCAGTAATAATCATCATTAATTAATTAACGAGACTCGGCGGAGTAGCTGTCTAGCCGGCCCCGTCTGTCGCTTATCACAGTCACGCCTCAGTGAGCATTTTCAAAATGATTCGCCGAACTAATTGCGGTAGTGTTAAAATTGGTGAATTAAAATCGTCTTAATTATCAATTGCAAATGTATATTGTCTCGATTTTATGCTCAATTGATTCCGATATACAATATACGTGGAGGTAATCATTTGTCATTCTTGAGAAAAATGCAATTCATCAGATCTTTAAGTTGTGTTACCATAGATAGGAAACACATACCTTTCAATTACCACCACACGAAAAGAGAAACCAAACCAAGCAATAGGTGACAGGCGTGTCTTACAAATGTTATACATTCTAAGAAAAACTTTATTTCTTAGCTGCATAACAAGCACTTTTGAATAAGCAAGCGAATAAATCATGCCAAAGCCAGGTGTTCATGAAATGGACAAGCACATCTTGTTGCGAACACAACACATCTCGAGCATAATTACCAGCCCGTGCAGGCTGACAGCCAGTGATGAATGGGTGTACATTTCACACTGTTGGCGATGTCGTGATTCTCTGCATCACGTTGTTGTTAATACGGGAATCACGTGCAGCATTCTTTGTTGCCGCAACACGAAATTCACGTCTTGTATATAGCAATCAATCATGGAGACATGCGTTAAACGCAGGCAGTTTCCGGTATTTATATTTGAAGTCGAAATATTTTATTCCTTATTCATTCATGAGTTAATGAAATTAATGTAATTTATGATAATAAACAATAAATGAAATATGTATCTCATGTATGCAGCCATCAATCATTGTGACCTAGTTCGGCTAGGGCGTGTTTCTTGTTTTCACTTGTCATTCAAGTTGTTGTTTCTTTATTCTATTTCGATGCCTTTTTTTCAATATTTTGAAGTTTGTATTTTCATTTTCATTCTTATATTCAGATGTCAGTTATTAACATATCAGTATTAGCAAACTATAACATACAAAAACATATTCAACGGGAAAGTAGATGGTACATATATTCAGAAAATATTAACTGAATCAATAAAAAGCACTGCAGTAAAACATATGATATGGAATATTCCCTCCAATGGTAAGCGTATCCTCCCCACCCGATAGTACACTTCATTGACTACACGGAACAGTGATACTCAATCAAGGAAAAGGGCGATAATATTTATATTGCTTTTGAAAAATAAATTCAATTGATGTGTTTAAGGGTAACCTCCTTCTTGTCTGTAGGCAAATATCTGATATTCATATAAGCTGTTTTGTTTGTTTGTCAATCCCGATTTTTATTTTCATGGAAATAAAATATGTTTAAACCAATATCTGATCTTCAAATTCAGTAGACTGGCAGGTCCCACTGGGCGAGCAAGACATGCCTTCATATCATCTGTTATACATTATGTAGTCATTGTATTTCAATGAGGGCAGTAAACCATATTAATCCAACACTTACATTGCCGCCTTTTCTGTTATTCGGCATGTATGTTTATATACTCTCCCAAAAAAGAAACGCATATACGAATTTTTAAAGAATTTTATTTTGTCACAATATATCGGGGTGGTAAAGCAAGTGATTTCAACAAAATTTCTCATGACAGTATCACGTCATAGACTGACTTCGGTAAAAGTCAGGTAGCGAGTCAAACTGATGCGTTTGGTAGCGTTGACGTCAGTACCTCGTGTGTCCACCATTGGAGTCAAGACCTGCACGGCATCGTCTGGGCATGGAGCGAATGAGTCTCTGAATCTGGTTCTGTGGTATTGCGGACCCGATGTCGTCGATGCTGTCGACGCAGCACAGGGCCAAAGTAGGATCTTCTTGCTCTAAGTCCTGCGGCTCGAAGTCTATTCCTCACGGTCTGCGCAGAAATCCTTCTCAATCCGGGTATTTGTCTAGCTGTAGTGGTTGCTGTAGCTGTACGATGACGTAGGTGGTGTTCCCGGATGTATAGATCCTGAGCTTCAGTTGTTATTCTTGGTCGACCACTTCTAGGCCTGTCTGCCACCGAATTCTGCTGGCGATACCTATCCCAAAAATGAGATATGGTGCTTTGGTGAGTGTTCATGCGACGAGCAACTGTTAGCTGTGACTGGCCTGCGAGGTTTCGGTGTTCTATTGTCAGTCGAGGCATTTTCAATCCATCAAAAAACTCTTAAATCTGGTGAATGTACCGAGAACAGTATTCCACCTTTTATACCCTTCACTGACATGACTTGATCACTAAACTTTACATTCAAATCACGTGCATTACGTGTTCTCTCAGATTGTATGCCTATCTTGGATTTCATATTCTCAAATAAAGGTAAATTTTGTGGGTTGCGTTTTGACGTGATGTTCTTGTAAAAAAAAAACCCATAGAAATCGTATCTTAAACAATTAACTTTCTAAAATTATTGCTTATCCAAAAATCGAGTTTATTAAAAACACAAATCCACTATGCGTTTCCTTTTTGGGAGAGTATATATAACCTTGAAAGATATTTTTCAATTTAGAACTTAATTTTTAAATTTAACCTATGAAACGTTATCTGCATTCATTTTACACTAACTATAAATTTATACACAGTTGTAAAGTTTGTTCTTTGCTTAAACATTACATGTTTATGTGACAATATATACTTATGTTAACTCTACAATCTTAAAATAGTTTTTAATTTCTCGTTCTTTCAATTAATAAGGCAATGAAACAGACAGACAGACGAATGACTGTCACGATCCTGTCGTATACTCATAAAAGTACAAGATATACATGACATACACGTCAACACCTTTGTCACTGTAAACTCATTCGCTTCCTTGTTGATGGCAGTTTTTCAGTTTATTGGGACTTTTTCACAAAAGGATTTTTTTAAGGAATTGCTTTCTTCTGAATATGTTCATATGTTCATATAATTCAATAACACATTCATATAATCACATAATCCTTACTAAGTTAAAACATATTTTGTACCAGCATGTTTTCTTCATATAATGGCATTTATTATGGAAAAAACCTGTGTTTATGTTCATCTTGAATTTGAAAGCTCTTTCTTTCGATTCATTAGCTACATACATGAAATGCAGAATGGAAATGTATATATACACTGACGGGCAAAAGAAAGTATTTGGCTAATTTGTAGTTATCATATAATAATTTTCAAAGTAAAATATCTCGAGTTTTTGATGTCGTATTCAAAAACGGACTAGTTTGTGAAATTAGTCCAAAACATTAAATCAGTCAAAGAATACCTAAGCGGTTTGAATGTTTTTAAATTAAAATTTAAAATTTGAATTTAAAAATTCACCCAAGTTAATTTTGATAAAAATACAACTGTTCATCGACATATAACACATACTCTATGTAAGTAAATGTGCTTCGTCCTACACACATTTACAACATTTTGAACATTGTAGGGGTCATGCTGGTGTAAATTTGATTTCTTACCCCTGTCTACTTTAAATAATGATATTTTAGTTAAAAATAAAACAGTCACCAATTAAGTCATTTAAACTACTGCCGAAAGGTGTTTTGTATCGTGTCATAATCAAATGCATCTCATTTCTTTAAAATATTGAATTAATCGAAAACAAGTGAGTGTTATACTTTCTTTTGCCCGTCAGTTTATTATGCCCAAATTTCCCTCAAGAAATGTTAAGTCAGAAAAAAATGACGATATCATAGGAGTATTTTAATCCGCCTCCCGCATATTACCTGCAGAATTTCTGCATCGTGTTGAGTTCCTAATTTTGCTGATATGTCTTTCCTTTTACTGTCGGTACATTAATTTATGATAAGTATTTCTTTTTATCAACCGTATGCTTGTAGGCGACATGAGCATCAGTAACCAGCTTGACACTATGTTGTGATTTAGATAATTGTTGGTTTAAAGGCGCCATGGCAGGTTTTTTGCATATCATGTTTTTGTTGAATTTGCCATTTATTATTGAAGTGTATACAATATATTGGTACGATGATGGGTAAAACATCTCAATACACTACCCGATAAGCCGTATAAACATAGAAAACGGTTATCCGTATTCGAAGAAAATGTTACGTATAAAGCGACAGTGGCGTGGGACTCTTCAGTGTGAGAGGTAGATGTGTAGGTCTCATGAGGTGTTTGATCGTTCCATCATTGTACCATATTTAAACCTCTGAGTGTTTAGGTATCGCTACATCACTTGCACTACCTTCGAGCGGCCATTTTATGTAAACACATTAAAATGACCACTCGATGGGAAATGTACTCGCATGGGTTAACCGAACCTTGTACATTAATTTAAGAACTCTTTTTATTGATTCAAGTGTATGTTTTAGCCATTGGTAACACTTATTTATAGTTTGTAGAGAGCACTTTATTTCAGTAAGAAAATCGTGATACCGGGCCTTTAAGAGGACCTTCGAACTTAAAACCATCTCTTGTCACATATATGATCGATAAATATTCGCATCGAAAACAAAACTTTAATCCGCTAAGGTCAAGCCTGTTAATATAGAATATGAAATATATAGAATACTATTGAATTATATTTGGTTACAATTACATACAGTTTCTTTTATTTGCGATTCTGACACATATAGATGCTTAAATTATCATTATTATTAGTCCAGCAGTTGAAAACCAAATTACCGTAAAACCATATCATAGCGGCGTATAATTATCCAATACAGTAGTCAATCAAACTCAATTTGTAGACATGTGGCAAATAGCATATGTTTATATAACTTTTATTTCTAACAGCAATATATATCTGATGACTCAATATTGAAATGAAATCTCTGAGTGATTTGTACATGTGCTTGGTAAACGACCGATCTATTTCAATGGTCCATACACAGGAATGTATTGTATGTTGGAGATGGAACTGATTTTATGAACGCTTCTGCATAAACAATTTTAGCAATTGAGTACAGAAGTTTTTTCCAATTTATCTATGTATCTGTGTGAAATATAACATTAATCATTTCGGTATATTTATACTGAATAGTTCTTAGGATAATTCTGAAGGTACAACGCGTGCTGCACACACAAAAGGTATGTCACGTGCAAAAGTGCAGGTTGAATAGAACGTATTTTTGGCAAAAAGTAAGAAGTAATAGAACAGTGTTGGCCATTTCCTATTAGTATGAAATCGAATAAAGGATCGGCGGTGACTTATATCAGATGACAATGTGTATAATTTGAGATATATATTTGAGGTCAATACCTGTTTTTATGAAACCGAGGAAACAATATTGACCAAGGACGAAGTATATACTGCATATAAGTATGTATATGTTCCACATGATTTGATTGATTGTAATTTATTTAATCTCAATTAATATATGAAATTGTGTAAACCTTTGAAGAAATGTCACGTGGCCAACATTCTGATTAGGGTAATGTATTGCAGTTTCTCAGATTCTCATTCATTTAACCAAGTTCATATTTTTCCAAATTGTCTGAAAAAAGAGACGCAAACATGTGTTTATTTAAACAATGTATATTATATAAAATTATATATCACACAGTCTCTTGTCAACAACCATTTCCATATATAGTATATTACACAAATATAAAATACATACTGTATGATATAAGCTATACACAATACTAGTAAACAAAACTGCTGTTGTACAGCCCGAGTAACAAGTTATTGCAACTAGTATAAACAACATGAGGATGATTGTGTTTAAGAATGAATATAATCATAGCATTTATGAATACTATTAATAATGCTTAAGTAGTTAGGTGCCAAACGGTACTGTTATGCAACAAAAAAAAATATACAAACGTTTTCAATCTATATATTTTTGATACCATAAACGTGCAATGTTATTTTGTGTAGACAGAACGATGCAATACAAGTCAAAACTTCTAAAATGGTTGAGCAATACATAAATGACACAGATGATTGCCATTGAGTCAATTTTTGTAGTTTTTAAACATAATTATAATTAATTACATAATTGGTACAAATAAATCATTTTCTCTTTAAACACACAATTGAAGTTAACAGTGTTAAAAAGTAAAATATACTTTGGAATCGTCTACAATAATATGTAATTATCATAAATATTTAAAAACTCAGCTTCTGTGCTCTACTTAAAGGCATCTTACCTTGAGACATCACTGAGACGATATTATGCGTTCTTTATACTCGTAATGTTATACAAGACTTGTACATTACATAATTAAAATACTCTTAGGCGATTATTTACAACGCGTAAGTACGTTTTACGTATACAAATATTCCAAATATATAGATTACCACTTGAATAGGTGATTAAATACAATAGGTCATTTCACGTTATTGTCTGGTAAACTTGTGCACACCACATTCACATAATAACAAAGAGTTATTCTAACAAACTTGAAATGAGTGAAGCAACGTAAAAGATCGACATTCATACCAGTTGAACGTCACTTTGTATGTTCCCGGTTTTGTAAAGCATACTTTCGAACGCAGCATTGATGAGCTGACGCTTCGAGTTTTTAATTGACAACGCACTGCAACCGTTGCATAGTTCCTCGTGAATTTAGTTTTCGAAGTCCTTTTACACAAACTGTCTTCAAGACTATTTTGATCCCTTGTGTAAGATATTGATGTCAAAGAACCACGCACGAGGCATTTTTCTTACTACAACACGTTGACATCTTGGTACAAAAGACACACATAGACTATATCTATTTAGTAATTTTTTTTACATATAATCCGTGTATAATATTTGGTAGATTCATACACTAAAACAATGAATTCAATTCCAGACAAAACGAAAGACACAGATGTTTCAGCACTTGCTATGCCATACGAAGAACTTATTTGATTGTTTTGGCTATGTTGACTGTAGTAGCTATATGTAAACTGAGACTCTAGAAACCATGATTATCAAAGATTAGTTGAGGGTGGGGGTGGGGGAGGTGGTGGAGGAGGGGGAGGGGGAGGGACCTGGAAGACTGGGGAGTCATTCAGATCCCGGGGGATGATCTCTGGGGGTGTCACAGTGAACTGGACAGCTCGCCGACTGTCTTCATCATCAAAGTCACTGGGAGACGGATAACTGTCTCTGTGAGAAGGGACGCCAGGAGGAGGACTGCCTCCATTTTGTTGCCTCCTCTTCATTAACTCATCTATTACAGCGTTTTTGACAGGAGAGTCTTTCTTTCCGAGAACCTTATCCCTCACCGAGCCCTTGTCCGATCTGCTGAGGCCTGGTGGTGGAGTCGGGGATCTGAAACGGAGACGGTTGTAGTCGCCATCACTCGAATCTTCATCCGGGGGTGGGGTCGGGATTCGTCGTGTGTAGGAATACATAGGATCAGACGCGTCTCCGTCAAATGGTGGGGTCGGGGGTCGAGGAGAGTCGGCTCGTTTAGGGTTCAGATCCGGTTGAGAGGAGAATGCGTCCTTCTCTACGTTCATGAAGCTGAAAGCTGAGTCCACTGCTTGTTCCTCATCCCGTGGACTGTTGTAATCCTCTCGTGGCGTCTCCAGGGGAGGCTGCTGGAAGTCTGACGTCGACTCGAACAGATAATCGGACCTTGGCGTCGGTTGACGAGAATATGCGGCCTCGCCAAAGTGTATTGGTTCATCATTATTTTCCGGTTGGTAGAAGGTGAAACCTCCGGCGAAAGGGGTGTTTGAGGGAGGTGACGGGGATTTCCTTGGTGGAGTTGTCTCCCTTACCACAGGGGGCGACGGAGGAGGCCGGGGTTGATCTGGGGTAGGGGTATATTGCTTTAAGGATCCGCTACCAACAAATGGACTCTCTTCCGGATCTCTTATATGCGATATTCGCGACACGTGAAGGTCAGGGCCAACGCGAATTGGGTCAGACACTGTCCTATTTACTAGCGGTAGGCTGTGTGCAGGTGCCAGGATTATGTCCCCGTCTTTTGCTCTGACACTGGCGGAATTTTGACTTCGTCTCGAACCACCTTTATCTTCCGACTTTGATTTTCTTAAGTGATCAACTCGGTCACGTGATTTTGACCTAGCTCTTTCTTTCGCTACATGACGTCGGTCACGTGACTTTGAGCGCCCTCTGTTGGACTGGTACAATCTCCCAGATGTTCTTTCTGCCTCTGAAGATTCGAAATCCATCTGAAAAAATCAATAAAATTAGATTAAGGAATGTCATGGTGGCATCTTTAGGCTGGTTATTAAATTATCAAGAAGTCTGAACGCTTTTATTACCCTTCATTTACAGATATATTGACACTTGGGATCAACATGTCAGTGTACATGCTACGTTCTACATTTAAACAAATGGTTTTGGTGGTTAGATTTATGAAATATCTATTGCTGATATTATTTCTGTGTAGGTATACAGGATGAAACCTACCCTTTCTTCGCCACTCTCCATCTCTCTGTAAAAGCAAATTGTAAATTATTACAGATGTGTTTGTCAGTCTCTTACTAGATTAAAGTTTTACCTTTGAATAATGCGATTAAGGAAAGACTTAACGTTAAAACCATGTGAGGAGATGTCATATGAACATAATTCATTAATTTAAAATTAGTCTCAATCTCGTCTGTTTATGTATTTGTCAGAAATGTTATGTTAATGTTAAAACTGCAGATGACTTTGATTTTGCAAGAACTATCCAATGCTCTATGCACTGTGACGTTCGACAGGTTCTAAACTCACCTCACATGAACACCAGAGGGAAAACCGTTCACTGAAACAAAACAAGATTATAAATTGTTAAACTAAATGTACAGATTCGTGTATGTCTGAAATCTACCAAAAAATTCGGATTAATGTATTTTGAATGTTAACTCCAGAACGATCGATACATCGAGTTGAATGTTGAATCAAATAAAAAAAAACAAATACTTCAAAACTTGAAAAAAAACCATAAAAAAACACTTACAGCCATCAGCAATAACATTTCAAAATTAAGCCGTAAATAACAGTATGTTCTGGCCCAGACTCTCATTATACCCCACTAACGGTCTCGTTGCTATGGTTTCTTTTGTTACAAGTGTAGGTGTATTAGCCGATACACCTACACTTTTGTTCTGATATACCTACACTTTTCTAATATACTTACACTTTTCTAATATACCTACACGTTTTAACAACTGATAAATTAGTGGAATCATTTTTCTTAATTTCCAAATCTAAGTGATGATACTTTATAAAATGTCAGATTATATATGAACATGTAAGACACTTACAAATGTTTCATTTGAAACCTGGGATCGAACCTGTGTCTTGTTGCTTTCTGGCCGAAATAACTAACCATTACACCAGTTACAACTTTGTAGATTTTTTTCATGACCAAATGAATAAGGTTCTTACAATGCGTGATATAATATCACACATTTCTGTATTTCTTTTTTATATAAGAATGTTATTTAATTTTGGGTGCAAAATGTCTTAACATACTGAAAGTGACTTCTGACTTTGGCCATGTTGACATTAGCCATGCAGTCTATGGCGTTAGCTGTACATTTCAGCTAGATGCATGTGCGTCTGCGTTGACAATACCGTAATTGGGTCATATCAATTAGATTTCGAGGCCCAAACATGGGTAACCATACAGCGTACCCGGGAGTTGTCACATATGAGGCCGTATTTGGCTTGTGTGTTTCATACACAAGCTTGTTTACAGCTGTATTTGTTTAGAAATATAATGAAATCGTATCCGTTTACACTCGACCGTAAGTGGGGTATAAGACAGATATACCCATACTTTTCCTCGTGTATCAAATGATACCCTACACTTTTCTCCTTGGAGCCTTCTCGGAAGTGTAGGGTATAATTCGATACACGAGGAAAAGTATGGTTATATATCTCACTTATTTACGTTATTTCAAAACAAGGAAGTAAATGGTGGCCTAAACAAACCTAAGTCTCTATTATCTCAGGTTGGTGAATGTCCTCTGTCTCTTTGTACCCTGTCTCTAAGGAATACAGTGTATCGACTGTAGCTGTGGCAACAAGGTTGCTTATAATTTTCAATTAAAGTCTATCTTGATTGACATGTTGTCATATAACGCGTTTCTTTTTAAATAAAAACGATATTTGCGTTGATACATCTCACAGTCAAATATTTAAATAGACAGTTACAGTGACAGTATCAGTTACAAACAATATTAAAGTCAATGTATTATTAATATCAATATTATACATACTGCCTTTACTCTGTACAAAGGCTCTATCCCTGATTGTTGAATTTGAAGACCCGGGCACTTTTCTCCTTGGTCTGTCCTCCTGGTCTAGTACAAGGACGGGGGTGGGGTATCCCATTGGGGGTCTGTAGACCATTGGTACCCCGTCTGCTGGGGTGCCCCTGACCGTGTAGAAGTTGAGAGGGGGTCGCTCTCTGTGGTGCTGGGAGGGGGTGGTGTACGAGATGCGGGGGTAATACCGGTTGCTTTCATGATGATGGTTGTTGTTGTGATGGTGTTGAATTTCTTCTTTCTCTTCTTCGTAACGACTCCTGTTGGTAAAATTGAGAGTTTGAACTTCGCAATTGTGCCTACCCATTTAAAGTTGCTACCCTTACCAGAGATATATGAAATAGTTTTTTTCATTGATTACATGGGTAGAAACCTATAACTAATTATACAACCTAAATGTTGCGTCCTGAATGATGTTTTACTTTCTATTGGACAGTAATAACATATTTAAAAAGCTCGTAAAATATCATTTCTTTAACAAGGTGTCCAATATTGTTTTACAGTCTCAGTCAGTTATCATAAACGTAAAATGAACATTATATAATCGAATTGTTGACGGAACCAGAGGAATATATAGTTACCCTTTTAAAGACATATATCATTTGTTCATGTTACAAGTAGCACTATGGATCATATACTAAAATTCAAGGTAGAATATGACAAATCTAATGGCATTTTTACAAAGATAATGATTATATTATGGAATGTTTCACGTACCTTTGAAAGTAGTAGTAAGCTATGGCTGCCAGTAGACTCACGGCGAATATACAGGCTATTGTAGAAGCGGCTATCAGCCCGGACAGGGAGTCGTCACCGGCTGACATCGTCCTGTAAAAGGACACCACATTGCAATCAAATATAAATGCAATAAATTAATGTCTAACAGCATTACAAAATCTATGATATGTTTAAACTTATTCAAAGAGAAATAAAGCTGCGAATTGATCAAGAAACACTATTGACAAGATATGATAATTTTTTCGGAAAAGATTCTTCTGCCGTTTTCAAGCATGATAGTGGTAAAGGATCTTTACCGAAACGTCGCCATCGTGAACATAAAGAAGTTGATTATCAATAAAAACCCTTCTCAAGATACAATACCATTTTTGCAATGCTGCTCAAGCAGTCAGTGACCATCTTGACACACATTCTTCAATTTCTTAATATATGTTACCTAGCTATATAGTGAAACATGGAATAGTGAATTCAAAATATAACATAGCTGTCTTAATCCTATATAAAGACAGATATCAATTACCTGGTCACGATAAAACAGTACTACAATCCACAATTACTGTCAATAGACGTTCCACAACCATGAAAGACGAAATTGTTACCTCAGGTATTAGTATGAATCATTCCCTGCTCTGTACATGTCAAAACGACCCCTGGGTGTAATTTATTCCGTACATTCAGACACAAAGGCAGTGCCAACAGTGAGTGATACATTTCTGAACACAAACATCGATAACGGAATGGACTTCCTGACACAGTTCAACTTCCTAGTTTATGCCTCAATCTAATACGTCTGTAATACTATAACCTAACAATATAAATGTTCCTTGAACATAATATGACACAACTGTATATTTTTTGTTGTGTTGGTGTTGATTGCTAGACAGCGACATAATCTACTCTTGTGTGATTTAGTCACACAAAAGTCATGATTGATTACATGGAAGTTTAATGCAGTCGTCATACGAATGACGACGTTTAAGTGCAAAACAAATGTAATTATCAAAATGTCACAGTTTTCGTCTTCACTGTCAATTTTAAATGTAGTTTTGATGAATGGATTATTTAAATATCGTCACATGAGACTACTTCTGAAAAGATAAATGACTTTTTGATGGAATATCTTTCAGGGCAACACAATGCAGTTGCATCTCGATAAAATTCGGTTAATGGCGTAGATTTATCACATTTGACATGTCGATTGCAAAACACCTTTATTGTCTTCTGTTGCAATACGACCATATCATCTCATTATTATTTAGTAGTTCGTGTGGGGATCTATTTCATAATTAAAATATGGCGATATCCAAGCCAACAGCAGACATAAATCACAAACAGTACGTCAATCAGAATGCAGCACGAGATTATTGGGACAATCGAAATCGACAATGTTGAAATTGATTACTTTTGACGAATGTTGGATATTGTTTCCCGTAAATTTGAATATCGACTGTCAATATCCCAACCAGTACATTCCCATATACGACAATGCTCCGAATCTCCTGTAATTTGACAAATAGCCAGATCTCGTGACTCGTGTGTTTTTCGAAAATTGCACTTGTCGAGTGCGATACTATTAAACAGTTGAGCACTAAACCCAGATCTATATCACGTGACCTGCCATGCTGCCATTCCTTTCACCTCCCACTGTTGAGATCAATATCGATGATGTTTAGTAGGTGGTCAGATTAAGAGATTAATATCGTATTGATAGATTAGCATGTCAGTGGTTTCAATTGACAGCTTTCTCATTTGAGGACGGGTCATTGCTCCATTTGACACCAATTAACCATATTTCAGACTTCAGAAATGTTTTGAATATTTTCATTGTTTTCGTTCAAGCTCCATTACCATATTCACTTACTTGAGACTTCATCATTATTAATGATGTTTCCTTGTAAATTTACAATAGTGGGCCTATTGTATTCGATATAATATATTCAAACAACTATGCGGATTAGCATTGCTGTATTTGGGATCACAATAGATCTGCAATAGAACAAATTCTTGTACCTTTTTGGGGAAATCGTCCATAACAATGTTACATTTGGTCACTAATTTAAATGGCATATATTTCTAACTATAAGGACATCCCTTTTCACGTTAAAACGATTTTAAAAAATTCATTCCTGCTTGTAAATGATATACTTTTCAACTGCTAAAATATGCTCACACCCACTGACATTACAAAATTATCATATAGCACAAAACATCCAGTTACTGCATATCATGAAACAGACTATAGCTTAGCGAATCCACCCGTTGAAAGAGAAAAGCTAAGCCCGCAGGCTATACCGGGTACCGCCCAGACAACATCAGTCGTGACCATATTGTGGTGGTGTGGGTAATATACATTACAACATCACATAAGAACATAGCGACGTGTCGACCTACTCATACAAGAGGACTTTTGACGTCATTTTGGGCGTTTTGCTATGAAAGCTATACATAACGTATACCGTTTACTGTTAATTCGATAATAAAATTATTTTAGGGTTTGACTTTACATTTTTCTCTGTATTGCCATTGTGTATATTATAGTTGTTTTGCTTGGTCTAAACATACTTTATTCATGATGAAACGGTTTTAAATATGGTACCGAACCAAGGATACTTTTTTCATGGTATACACAATTTATTACATTTCATTCTATAAACATATGTCGTATACTTACAATACTTACAGGACAAGAAGAATAGCCGAAAAGACAATGCGTAGGATGTTAATACAGTAACGTATTATGTTACACAAAAAGTAGGTTTGATCAACGGGTGATTTGTCAGAAGGATGGAGGTTATATTATTTTCAAAGGTAGTTTGGTGTATTATGTTGATACTAAGCATACGTATCACTGTACTTAAATAGCAGAGTCGCTATGTATGTTAGTTACATCAATGGAGTAGTATAAAGATTCAAATATTTGATAACGAATTTGACTTCATGGGAGATTTATATTGAAAACAACATTGGACTATGGAAGACATAAGATAATCGAGATAAAGATACTTGTTGGTCTTATCAAGGAAATCAGCCCCGGTCTTCATATTGAGAGTAAACACGCATACTGACAGCTGATGTCAACTACACAAATTATGCCAAACCCCGGATGTCAAGACAGACCGATCTTATCACTGAAATCCCTCTATCAGTTGTATAAATATTTAACGTAGATAAACGACAAAGAGAGGATAAAATTATTAATATTCATTTATCAAGAGCCATTAGTTATGCTGTACATAGAGGGAAAATGTCTTGAATATGCATGACATTTTAATACTTAATGTATTTCAACGAAGATATTTAACATAACCCTGTAAGGTTTGCATGTTGAGAAAAACTAGTCTGACATGATATGTACCTTGTGATATTTTAACACAAGAGTAAATTTTGTTTCAAATATAAACTTTACACTGATTAAAGCATGTTTCTTATTATCACTGAACCACTCGAGGTGAAAGAAACTCTAGCATTTTGGTAGTATTACTCCAAACTTTATTATTATGTATTCATAGTGTCTTATACTTGCAAACGGCCCTTTTGATTTTGACAAATGGTTTGATTATAGTTGTTGAGCCATGTAAAGAACAAATATTGCCATTATATTGACTGTGGATGAATAGAACGATTGTTAATGTTCAAGCGATTGACATTGAACTTTGTTGAACAGATTGAAATTCGCAAGGAAAAACGTGATACATTAGAATCTGACCCCGATATTGTGTCCCTTGTAAATAGATAATAACAGAGTGACCCGACAGTGACCCCATCTCAAGACCCACATGATGTTCCAGTCGACTTCACCCCGGGTATGCCAGGTAGGGTTACACGGAGCTATGGTGACATTATTCACTGGATCAATAGGCCATTGTCACCCCTCCCAATCTGGCTTGATACTTTATGGTTAGCCTGACCAAATGATTTTCATACTGAGAAGTTAAGATTGGTGTCAGACTCCAGCACCAGGCTAAAGGAATGACAACATATAGCACATGCATAAATTCAACTCATAATAACCGAGAGCACACATTCGACCAATAAAATATTGTTCAAACCTGGAAAAAATTTCATTCGAGGATATAATAAGAATTGGTATTAAGTTAAGGCTTCAAGATCGTGAAATGATTGAAAATCTCAGGAGGTCAGCTCAAATCGAAACCAATATCACTTATGCATTACATTGAAATACGTATGTTGCTACAATGCGCCAATATGTCTGACATGTTCACTACTTACGAATAAATACGTAACGTATGTCATATTGAGATATAGATATGTGCTTCAAACCAAAGGATAAGGATCATAAGTCCTTGTGACCAACGATTACAATTGGGAAGTGAGTGAACCTTTAGAAAGCCTGGAAGTGGACATAAGTCAATCATATGCAAAAATGATAATATTTTTACTGAGACATATTCTTCTAATTTCGTCAAGGATATGCGAACAAACGACCTTAAACTATGAAACATAAAACAGCCTCAAAGACAAAATGAGCAAAACGGCTAAACAATGATGTCATGATCTTGGAGACTGTTGTGATCAGATGGAAGAATGTTCAAGATGGCACAAACAAAATCAAGGTATTCCACTTAAAATGTGACGAAACATTCAATATTCAGGAACAAATATTTCACATACATTTACTTAAATGAAAATCAATTTATCTGGAAAATATATCTATAATTTAAACTTAATAAACATTACACAAAGGAATACCCCCTTGATTGTCGTTTTCACAAAAATACGCCGGTATCACCGTCCCTTTAATACTCTTGACTTGAAACAACGAGGATGTCTTAATTATAAAAGTTTGAAAACAGCACACTAAAATGACGTATTATGACGTGACATGACGTAGCATGGCGGAACAGAAGAACGTTTTGAACATACGAAGACGAAGATAGTATGGCCTGTTCCTTTGAATACATTAAAATCGTGCTGGAGTATTTACAGTGTAGTTGATGGGACAGAAAATATAATAATACAAACTTCACTGATGTGAAAAACACTTCATACGATGTACGAACACAGATGAATGTGAATAACAGTAAATGGGGGATAAAAAGTATCTACCCGATGACCTCAGAGAAACATGAGCAAGGGAAATAAGCTAGGTGGGCGTGAATCTCCGCCTCCCAAACCTGCAGAACTGGTTGAAACTGAGCCATGGCGAGAAAGTACTCTCCAAATATGATTATCGCGTCGCTTTATTAAACTGGACCGTGCATTATTCCAGGTAGAATTAGAGCAGTGATCAGGGTGTTCACAATAGGTGGGTATTTGTACAGTAAACACTCTTGTTTGCTGACAGTACATGATACTAGACAACGTGTGTTAAGGCGGCCCATATGCTAAGGTCATTACTTCATTCCTTCAAATCAGGACACAATAGTGTGTTTAAAGTATTTAAATGAGAACATAAAAGTGGACATTAAAAGGCAATTTGCAATGCTATCGACATTAAGATCATGTCACATTGCGCAACTGTGAAACATTATTTACAAAAGGTTTGAATGTAAGATGCTTGTAAAGGAGTTCGTGACATGCGTGTAGTTATACATATGATTGAAATCCATGCATCTCATGATAATAGCACACGTAATGTAAACGTTACGTTGTCAAGTCTATGAAGCAATAGTGGTTAGACTGAACATGCGATGCAAGTTTTATATTGTAGTACAAACCAGGAATAATGTTATATTGAAATATCAACGTCAAAATATTATTATTCATAATAATTTTGTTCATATTTATATTATCATTTTCTATTATAAATATCCATATGTTACTCTTTCGACATTACTGGTCAGTGAAATCTCATACATTTTATACCGAATTTTTATTTGTCAAGACAAAGATATTTCTTTCAAACTAGCTGATCCTAGTTTGAGGTAGATCAATGTTTGGAGAATAACTACACCATTAGCAATCACTGTCTGTTGATATCATTAATAACAAAAACCTCACTAAATAACACACGGATATTATAAAGTAATTATCAATAAAATATCACGTCAAATTAGCGTTCCCTGTCAATATCCTGATTTCCGGTTCCACCGGAAGCAACTATGAGAATGCCCGGAACGTGAAAAGCCGATTATGACCAATGTAGAATATTGGAGAGTTGAATGATTATCATGCGCGGCATCGACTTTCAGACTCGACCAGAACGAACGCAACAATTGGGAACATGAAGTAGCTTTATATCTAGACCAGGAATGAATGAAGTGTAACAATAGCCTTATTCCATTGTTTGATCGATCTATATCAAATTGATCTATATACATAACAAATATGACGATTGTATGTTCAAATATTGCATCAGTAAACAGTACATTATATAGGTAGCTGTTTATTTAATGTTCATCGTAAAGCTATTTGATTTGTTGGTAGTGGCACAACCATGCATACTTTTTCGATGGATCTCCAATTCAATATTTTGACCATTTCTCTCTGTTTATGCTCAGCCATATTTTCATTCGTTAGCTAATAATTATAATGAGTAAGTGAACCAATGACTTTCGGTGGAAAACATGGACATGTCAAATGGAAAACGGTGAAGTCATCGTGAGGTTATAAGCAGAACACACTTGTACTTTGCAGATAGTGGGACATTCACTTTACGAGCATATGTGTTACATTGTTACAATCTAAATGACTGATTTCTCATAAACAAATTGTGTGAAATGTGATATAAAATTTGGTGTAAAGAAAGTATTTAAACCAAAAATACCCAGAAAAATATGACAATATATTAAAGTGGTGAGACAACCCTAGTGGCAACCTGCAGTTGGTGGTGTGAACTTACAGTACTGTAATGATAAATGCAAATCTGTTGATTCATATTCAGATGTATCCAGATAAGGACAGATGCTTTTACCACGCATTATTGTATTGTCATATCAGTGCTTATCACAACAGGTAACAGGCAGGGTGGTATTTAACAAATCCAGAAAAGCACACTTATATTCCATTATTTTACCAAAGGCCTTCAGAACACAAAGGCCTTTTCTTACCAATCTGTGGTGAATAAATCATCAGAAAAACTGTTTCAATTAACATAGATCTGAAGGGATGGTCCATCCGTTTCATAAACTTACTCATCGTACATTAACTTGTCACAGTATAATTTTTATTGTCATTTTCGTCATAGCAGAGAATAAAATGAAACAAAACTCTAGTGTATGCATATTTATGTGAATTTAGCTTCCTTATTAAAGTACATGTCGTCATACAAGTATGCATACACGTAAGATGGTGTAACTAGGGAATTTCAAGAAATGTCTCTATAACTCTAAAAGATCTTCAAAGTTTAACAAAAGATTTAAAATGTACACAATATTCTAATTATGTAAACTTAAAAACGTCTTTCGTTTCACAAACATTACACAGCATTATATTGTATTAAGAAATGTCCATATGAAAATGTATGTCCATTGTCAATGCATTCAGAGTTTATGTACAGAATATCCATTTGATTCATATTAAATCCTAGATCCCTTGACACATGAATAACTCACAAGATAAAAATATGAAACATACAGAATATCTTATTTCAACAAGCAGCTGACGTAAGACACGAGACATCAGAAGACAATACTAATGCTCTGATTGGGGTTGTTGTATTGTTTCCGTTGCGTGATATACCTCCCTTACCCAGACAAGCGAGATCTGTGATAGTTTTATTGGTATACACCGTGGACTCTCTGGTTGTATATTGTACTTTGCTCTCATATACATTGGATGAAATATTTACTTATATAAAGGTGCATATGAACGCCTGCGTATTGTCAGCATGCCCCTGCAATAATGTAAAAGTTGAAAGGTGTATGTTACCTAATATTATACATTTAATACGCTGTTATTAAGAAAATGTGATTGTTAAATATAAAAAAGTTAACTAGAAAAACATGAGCATGGTACCTATCACCATTTGTATATGGTTTATGTATAATGCTTATTTATCTCTAAACATTTCAAGACACACATCAGTACATTACATCTCTACATGTTTTATTAGAACAAATACAAATACCAAAATAAATGTCGATAAGATTGTGATGTCATCAGAGATGGCTCATCTTACCTTTTTATTTTATAAAAAACCCCAACCCAAATCATTCCCTAACTAAAAGGAAATTGTGACCTCACCGCAAGGTATATGTATATCTTAAGCTTAAGAATGTAGGCAACCTCTTACACAATCACAATACAGTGAAACATGATGTCAATGAACGATAAACAGTTGAACATTTTTGTAAAGACAGACCTTATCCTAGAATCTTTCGCCAAATGTGACATCACCGAAAGGTATGAATTTGAACATCTTTATAGAGACAAGATCAACCCCCAGGGCAGTTTCAATCTTCTATCTACGCGGGGACATACCATGTTCCGTACTATTGCCTTATCTGCCCTTCAATACAATACTCTTCCTGTATTGTGTCAATAGAAATATACGTTGTACCACTGTACATAACGACACCAAGAGGGAGAGGGGAGGGGTGTAGCTATAAGCAAGTGTTCATCACTATGACTTAATGTAGTCGCTGTAATTAGAGTAACTCTGATAATGGGCTGTTTGAATTCGTGTACCTCAGAGCGAGTGATTTATATTTTTGTGAAAAGTGATTTTTTTTCGATGAACATTAGACAACAATGCGTATTGTATATACAGTAAGATTATATTTCTGATATGAAAAATGTATATCCGATCTTCGGATATCAAAAATGCATTGAATGGTTAAAGGACGATGTAAGACTGTATAAGCATTAAATAAGCTTAAAAGCTTGAGTCGAATATACAAACTCTAAGATCTGAACATAGTAAACCTTAACAGTAATAAAACCCAACACCAGTTAATCCCCATATAATGCCTGTAGGACATGTAGACAATGCAATAGTGCTATTATTTCACCATTATGACTAACAGTTACTTATGCTTGCCTTGGCTTCAATGATCCCTGACAACTGATTGAGTACCTGTTTTGATCAGTGAGTTTATAGTTTAATAGGACATTCGCTGAAAAAATAGATCAAAACCCACATAAACATTCAAATTAATCACCAGTTTATCGCCATAAAATGCAAGTAGAATGTGCAGATAATGCAAAAGTGCTATTATTTCACCATTATGAATCAAACAATTACTAATGCTTGCCTAGTTTGCACTGATCCGTGACTGAATGTTCAGTACCTCGGTTACCTGTATTGTTAGACTACCCAGGTGTGAATAAATGGGCGTAGTCTTGTTTACCTGCACCTTGTCATTCATATCATCATACAATATGCATGCCCTCTGTTTCTTTTCTTAGGAACGATTATGTCTAAACTAATTACAGTATACACGAAGGTAAATGCCTCTATTGGGACTTATCTGGACCTTAGTCGATCTCCACAACAGCAAATGGTCGATCAATTTTAAAGAAATTTCCAATAACGAATCACATGTTTAAAAAAGAATAAAATATGTTATCACCCATGATCATTGTGTGTTATCCTTACTTAATACATATGTTGAGATTTCATGACAGAGTCGTGTCAGACTCATTCGATTTGCTGTACTGGCAGTTTGAAGTCAAACTTATGAACAGTTAAAACATGTGGGTGTCCATGTGAATACTAACTGCTATATCTGCTATGTTTGAAAATATCTCGAACGTGAATACTTTGAACGAGTTCATGAATGTAAGTGTTATTTTCAATACAGTAACTCCTACAGTATATGTGTCATTGGCATTCTAAAGTGAAGTGAATTAGTCATAATATCATGATGTCAGTGAATAGTGTGCATTCAGTCACACCCATCTACCGCGTCCTTTCATTTACATGTAGGTGTTGACGCCTTTATTATACAATTCAAATAGCATATTCTCTTTTTACTTTCAACTTGGATAACACTGTAATATGATAGAGTTGGTAATCAAATTTGAAATGGTCATAAAACCACGTGAATCAATTTTGAATGCACACTGGATACAGAATAATATTTTTTATTCTTCAAAGTTAATAAATGCTATGTTGTTCGCTTGCACAATATTGGCAACACTATAGTTCCATGTCTGATAAATATGTATACATGTGGTTGAATAAATTCTATGAATACACCTGCCTAACGTATATTCATATTCTGCAAAATATTATTTACATACACGCTTAGCTTCATTTGAGAAACTGAATAAACATCTCAGACATGGAACATGAAGCCCCATTGAACTACTGTTGGATATGATATGAATTAATTTTATTTAGAGAAAGATCTGGTTTAGAAGACGTGAGTTTAAAAATACAAGCCATTAAGTATCGATTAAAGTTTGCCTTAGGTTATACTGTGTGTAATGTCTCTATGGTCTCATAACATTGGTTCTGCAAAGGTTTGTGATGTAACACACCCAAGGGGGTTTCTATAATAAAGGATTAAACAAAAGAAATGCCGAGGTGCTGGTTATATGCACCAACATGACTTTAATGGTACACAATCAGCATCGTAGATCACGTTGTGACAGGTAAAAAGGAATCGTGAATATCTATACAAAAACTAATAACAAACTCGCTATGTTTTATGACATTAACATTTTCAAAGTCAGTTTAGAAGTCAACAAGATGGCTATAAAGGCAGTTTTTTTGGCCACATTCTTTATTTCATTGAATGAAGACTTATTTGAACAACAATCTGTGTAGATGGTTAAGAACTAGGAAATATGCCTTTCATAACGTTACTTTGGTTAAGGGTTGAAGTTGATGGTTTTCTGACGATTTAATGACATGTACTGGTATCGAGGAAGAGACGTTAACCCATTTTGATACATGTGGAATTATTCCTCTAGTATTTCAGTAAAACAATTCCCTTTAACCCATACGTGTTTACTTGGGGTATCAATTGTAATTGTTTTCTTTCATTATCACTTTATTAGGGTCAAATCACATACTTCCCTTCCATCGTTAGCTAAAATAGTTGTACAATACTGTAGAATTTGAGTGTAGTGTTATCCCAAATGTAACAATGTTAGATTTCTTCACTTTCTAAGTGACATGTATTTCTTATATATTCAACATTGGGAGCTGTGCCAATTTAACATCTATCAGAGGGGTACTGAATGTAAAATTAGCAACTATCGATTGTTGGACCTCAATTCCTTTCGAGGATATCACTGGGGCACTGGGATAGGAAGAGTGAATATGAGTTCGTGTTGTTTTTGTGATAAATCCGGATGCAAATTATATTGTCACGTAACCATGACTACACTATCAAATAATGGCAGACGTGTTTACCCAGAGTGAAATAATACTTCATAACTTATTTATTCAGCCCCATGACATATGATAGCCCTAAGTAATCAACTAGCTCTGTTTGATGTTGACTAATGGGTGGTTCATCATTTATATGTTGACGTTTTTGATCATTTGACATTTTTACTAGATTGGATAAAGTACTAGAGTCCATAAAATCCAAGTGATATAAATCACGAGGTTGAGGATTGAACGCGGTCTGTAATTTTCAACATCACACAACATATATTAAGAAACAAAGGTAAAACTGCAGGTAACGTGAGTCATTAGTTCATCAGGTGTAAAGTCAACCATCTATGAAAGAAAAGAAAAGGCCCTGAAGGTTGTGTTAAACCTATACGTATCATTTGAAAATAAACCTTTAAACTTTAAAACAATCAACTTGACAAGTTTAATGTGTCTACCGATGATAATCACCCGGAGAGATTTTTGACGATATTTCTAACAAATGATGACAATCACGTTGACGTTGTTACTGATGATGACAATCACATTGACATTGAACTAACAATGTTAACAATAACAAAGGGGTTTACACCAATGACAATTACGTTGACATTAATATTGACTTCGGCGATGATCATCACTAACAACAGTGACACTAGGATGACAATTATCACAGAAACAACTCTGACAAAAAAGGTTTGTTTTGACAAATCACAATATGATATAAAGAAATATGTATATCATTGAGTCATTGACAATCACACCAACTATCACGGTGACAGCGGTTATGGTATCGGTGAAATTCACAAGGATAATAACACTGACAACGTTGTCAATAATACTGACAACACGCTAGCTGTGAAATTCATCACCAAACATGTTGACAACAAAAACGACATCATTCACAATACCACGTATATAATGACAAGTGCATTGACAATCATGTTGACAACTGTGAAATCAGGGTGACTCTAACACTGTCGCCGGGTCAGAGAGAGTGTCCAGGTGTCTACCTACAGTACTTATGGGTCAATGAGGATATGAAGATGTGAGGACATGCTATTGTCGACTTGTTCCTTCAACTACACCTTGATATGACCTGCGGCTGTATTGAAGTAGACAACAGGGTCATATATCAGCATAATGTTGAAGCACCGACATAACAGTGTTCAATTTGCCCATAGGGAATACTGGATGGTAATACGGTTGATTGCAATGTTTCCTATCTGTGTAATTACATACTGCACGTATGTGACTTATTACAATGGAATTAACATTACAGGTTAAATGTAGGTTACATCAAAGGGTTGTTTAACATCATTAGAACATTGCTGGAATTTATATTAAATCCTTTGGTTTTATCTTCAAAGTCAAAAAGTAATTAAGTAATTAAATATATTTTATATCCCTACAATCTCAGTGAAGGGTAAATAATTTTTTAAAATACACAAATTATAACATGCTTTCCATACCATTGTAAACTTCATTGTTCAGAAGCAAAATATGATAACATAAATGAAATACACTTACTAACCAAACCTCAATTACATTGCTTTTAATGCTATGTGAATTTTGGATTTGAAATTAAGTGAAAAACATATTAAAAGCACATGTAAGTTCATAGTTAAATCCAGATCACCGGGGATAGAACGCGCAATCTAAAGTATTCAAGCAAACCCCAACCCTTAATATTCTCTGAAATATACAAAGGAGAACTTATGCAATTTAAACTTCTACCTGGTTGTAACTTCCTTGTTCAATAGCAATACATTTGACCCGCAACCTTCTGTACTGGCAGTACATTGATATCTGAGTATTCCACATACATTGCTCATTGGACTTGAACCAGATCGTGACTATGGGGAAGAAAGGCTCGGATTTCCGGAATTATTTCAAGAGTTGTATTATTGTTTGCATGTATTTCAGGGGTACCTGGTTGATCCAACCAGGAAGATCAGGGTAACCAGAGCATTACATTGTGTGTGAAGATCTTGGGAAATGTATGCTCTAAGGCTGTGTGTATTCCCTCAATATAAACCATTTCAAAATTGAAATCTCTTTCATTTCATTTCAATAATCTCTTTCCTTTCATACCAGCATGATGGCATGCTTCTTTTCGTAGGGTCTCTTAAGACTTCTAAGCTCTCTGAATATTTCAACGGGTCTGTAAAGATTTCATAGAGTCTAAAGACCCCATCGTGTTATAATATACAAGGAGTAACTGACTCTGAATATTCCAAGTTAGATATACAGAAACAAACATGTACATGCATGCACATTCAATTCATTGCATTGTAGTAGAAGTTGAAAATCATTAACATTAACAGTATTTGTTGAAAATATATTATCAAAAATACAGTGCTCTGTATTTTAACATGAACTCAATTTGGCCCATTTTCATTTATTTGAACTCACATTGCGTATATGTTACATATTGTTTAAAGAATTGAAAGCCAAGTATTGTTCTTGGAAATATATAACTTCAAGTTATGTCGAAAATAGTGACAAAAATCATTATTGAATGAAATGAAAGTTGAAACCATAGCAAATGCAAACAGAAATCAATTATTTCAAAACATGTTAACTTGTTACTATGGGTTCCTTTCAATGTTCTTCTGATTATATGTGTTATGTTCCTGTCTGGTATTGGAATTGGAGTAGCATTTTCATATTTTATCTCACAGTATGTGATCTAAGCAAATACAGATTCTGTCAAGCTAATTTTGCCATACAAATCTCAGCACTACACGCCTCGCCCAGTGACCGGTTGCCAAGGCAGATAAAACAAGGCGATATCACCAGGTGTAAGCAAACATCGGATGAACGTCGTAGAAGCATTAAACATCGATTTGAAGTTTTAAAAATATTACGAGTTATGTATAACCATCTGTCAATTCAAGGGGCAGGTGTGTCTTGTTGTGTTATATGTGTCAGAGACTTGAAACTCGTATAAAATATTCTCCATCGACTCTAGTATACTTGTTATTGCATCTGTAGTTGTATGTAAGTTATAAATGATTCCCACATCCAATATGAAGTAACTCAATGAGTGAAAATAATTACATTTTAAGAAGCGTGAAGTGAACCTGAAACACGTTCAGAAAATAGACATTTTGAGAGTTGCTATAATTTGTAAATAATCGACATGACGTCATAGTTGACGTCATACGTCATGATGAAGTTAGTGTTATTAATGTTTTATTATATGTTAGAGTATATGCTTATATGTCTCATGGAAAATGAAATGAGAAAAATCATCAAGGTAATTCAAAACGTTCACTTCCTGTACAGGTAACATTTTCTAAACACAAGTCATTCGGGCTTGTTAATTTTATATAAAGTACGGGCCCAAACTCATTTCTGCTAGCCATAGCATATACAGGATCACAATCATCTTTAAATTCCAAATAGTCTTTTGGATAACCGATCAAGCCCAGCAACTTTTTCATTAGCCATAGGCTACCAGAATCGTGCTAATATTGAACCCTGCTTTAATTCATTAATCTTTTATCTAGCCAATATTCATCTTCAATATCAACAATTTCAGATTCCATATCAGTATTAGATTCCATCAATACAAGTACCTCTCACCGTAACAAGTGTTCCTATCCTCAAAGGGAGAGATACTCTTTGTTACAGTGTTGCATTTATTGTTCGTCTTGTTTACTAGAAAGATAAGCCGACTATTGCCCTCTTTGTGGTCTAATTTATTAGCTTCTATCTGTTTGCTGCATATTAACTTAAAGGCTTAAGGTTATCTTCGAACAAAATGACAATTGGTATTTGTTCAAAATTCTAGCACCTTTTCGATGGCATGCATTTTTTCAGTTTACTGAGATAATGTTGAAATACAACAGAACTGTATAGTTGCCAATTATGAACGTTATACATAAAGTTTCACAGTCAAGTTAAGCGTGAGTGCCCCTCCCTCCTTCGCTCCTATTGTAATAACCATAGGATTGTAAAACATTGCTTAACTTTACATAAAGATTATAGTGTATAAAGAAACTCCAGAATGACTATCAAAGATGTTTGCGTATACCATCCAGTAAAACTTCTATAAAGGTACTACCTCACTGCGTTGAGATAAATGTATACATCTATTAAACAATATAATATATATTACACTTATATTTTTGTATAACATACTATAGTTTCATGGCATATAAGACGCCAGAATTAACATTACTTTCAGTAAATAACTTATTTCGACTTTTAACTTGTAAAGTTCAAATAAACGGCAGCATTTGTTCATTCGTTTGTCTGTGAATCGTTCGGATATAACCTGAATAAAATGGGTATCACAACCATAAAATCTATTTTATATGCAATATATACCCCAGGACAACATACTCGGTTGTTATGAAACATATATACATAATATTTCAAGAATCTAAGTCTAAAGAATGGGTAATCAAAATCTTATAGTGAAGCTTATGATATTCATACTTTTCTGAAATGTCACCAGTGCGTGATGATGTAGACATGTTTTATGATATAAGAATGTCAAGTGCTTATACCAAGTGACCTCTCATGTCTGTCACTGTGAAATATTCACATTTTTATTCTGGTTATATTCTAGATCTAGCTGCTATGACATGAGTAACAATTTGGATCTTTGGGTTTGTATTCTGAACTCAAATTTATATAACCAGATAAGCAACCAGGAAAGTTAGAATTACATTAAGTGACAAGCTAAAATCCATCCCTGTTTCATAGATGGAGAAAAATTTATTATAATCACAAACATGGTATATGGAATTTGTTCCATTTCAGCTCATTCCAGCAATAAACAAATATGTAAATACATTTTATATGTTTTTATGTTTTGAATAAGTAACCTACGTTTTCATTATTCATAACCTAAATCTCTTTTAACGCAACCTAATGGAATAGCTTTGCTGATATTTTTATCTTATAAATACCAATTATATATACAAAACCGAACAGGCACAATAAAACCCAAGACGATTACACAATTGCATCTCTATACATAAATTAGATTACAATGAGGCGAAGTGTCTTGGATGGAGAATGACATACATATTCAGTTTCCTCGCCATTGTTTTGTTTGCTATATAAATGTGTCGTATTTTGTTATTTCTTACATTCCACCTGATGAAGGAGTGAGTATGTACTCCGAAACGTCGTGTATTTTCACATTAAAGAAGTTGTTATCCAGAAAATATTCCTGTTCTTAAGTATACCACTTCTAAATGCCCTTCAAAGACCTGACATAAATATTACTAAAATCAAATACACAACACGGATACAGTTAATATAAAACTAATTTCAACAGGTGTTTATTATTATGTACCTATCATATATACTTTACTTAGTATAGTCCTTAGTATACATGCACAGTGCAGAATATCAGACACTAAGTAATATGCAATATATTTCTAACATTTATAAGACATTGTGTGTATAGGAACTCACATAAAGCATCATAAATTAGTATTAACGATTTTGTTTATGTTTGCAGCATAATTTTTAATTAACATTTCTTCTGACTAATTTGCCATGACCCAGGTGTAATTTGTATTAACATACAAGGCGTTGTTGGAGGAATCCAGGTAGGTGTTCACCTGGACACACCTGAGTGACTCCCCACAGGTAATACCTTCAGTACAATACGCGTCTTGCAGATATCGACCCGCTATATCGGGGTAGATGCCGTCTTGGTGTTACATCGAGTATACCCGACACAAATAGACATGACTTTATTATTAACGTGTTTGGTCATAAGAATGTACACTGCGATGGAATGATAGAGTTACTCAGTGAAAGTTTGCTGTGGTGTGGTATATCATAAACAAATGAACGTCAAAACGACAATACAGTGTTTAGAAAGTATGTTTAAGGTGTACACATCACATAGGTATAAAATGTGATATTTATCAATCACAAATACGAAATATGTTACTTTAATTCTATTGACTTTTGTTGCCATTTGGGTAAATGGTGTTAAAGGTATTTTATATCAGCTTTTTATAACTTATACTTTACCATTGAACTGAGGTGATGTAGAAACAAAACAGGAGTGTTATCTTAATTCGAAATTGGTTAGAACATAACGATACCAAAGGGTCGTATATAACGAATACCAACATGTTTGTATCAGAAGATATCAGGTGGGGTATTTAAAGATACCAAACAGAGGTATCAAAGAAGAGAGACACGCTGACCCTTCTGAATAGTGACCATAACAGAAACAGATACAGACACCCGTGATTAGCTTACCTATGTTATAGAGTACCCTTGCTTCTCACAATAAACGTTCTGGGTCCATCCATCTAACAGACCCGTAAATCCACACTAGGAAGTCAAATCACTCGTGTATCCCATATTTCTGTAAGCAAACTCCGGGTAACTCTCTCCCAGCCGCTCGTCCCATAGACTGCCAAACCACCAGGCCTTTACGCTCCACTGAGAAAATATAATCCGTTCTAAATTTCTTTCGGCGTTAAAACCGGTTCAGCTGAACGCCTGTGTAAATCTGCCCGTCAGTTACTCGGGGCTGTATTACATTTACCTGGGCCCTATTCGCCCCTCCCTACGTGGACAGTAGATACCCTTTGGGTACACATCTACCCGTACATTCTTGTCGTGGTTCAGGCGACCGACGTTTCAGTGTTGTGAATGTAGCGCTAGTAACACAGGTTTTAAGTTTACTGTGGGTAGCTACGACAGTCGATAATATGACTGGGGCGTATGTTATATCAGTCTCGATGTGGCGGGACCGAGGAGTTGATATAGAGGGAAAACTATCAAACATGCCCTTCAATAAAGTCTACATGTATAAGCAATAAAGATTCTGTAAAAATGTTAAACAATTGTTGCTGTGCTATACAACGTTTGAAGTAAATATAAAATGCTCATGCTTTGCATTACATTTTCTTGGACCTTTTAACCTTTCATATATCTATTCATATAAATTCAGCCTGATTACAGGAAATATAATATTTCCATATAAGAACAATATGTATATACATTTTCTAACCGGTTTGCAGCAACATGAACTATTTATATTGCAAATAAAGATATCATAATCCACGTTTCTGTGTGATTTATAACACGAAACCAAATGCCGTAGCAATGATATTTTACAAGACTTTTGTTAAAGGGGTTATCCATGTTGGACAATGGTCAGTGGTCCTATGGTGATCAGGGCCGGGTCATGTCGACCCTCCATAATCTCCTGATCCTTTAATCCCTAACAAGAAATTTACCTTAAAATCCCTACAGGTAATGAACATACCTCTATGAACTTACATGTACTTATGTAAAACAACCGTTAACCATATAAATGCTTTTCTAAACGAGCCACTAATAGGTTTACGTCTGGTGGTTTTCTACAAACTGTTCAGTTTCGCTAATTATGCACCATTGTATGAATAAGCAATTTAGACATTCAAGCATTTGTGGTATATATTTCAGTGAGCAGATGAATATAACTAATTTAATCATTCATCAGTGTTTTTTTTCTGTTTACAATAAATGCGATTAAAATGCGATTTAGTTTCCATTATGTTGCATATTCATGGGTTTCTGTACACAGTGAATATATAGAAAAAGGCAGCAGGTAGAACAACTCAGAATAAATATTTCTAAGTCTTTGAACAAACTCGACGTTTCTGAGAGCGTGTGCACTTCTGAAGTAACCTTAACTTATGTAACCTTATGTTGCTTTTTCAATTATTTCTGGCATATAAGAAACTATTCGAGCCTTGTAAAATAATAACTGATCTGCTTTTAAAATGCCTTAACATGTATTTGAGACACACATGGTTACATATGTAAAGAAAAACTACAACGAAACGACGTCACACATTCAGACGATCTATTAACATCTCATCGTGTCATAGACATATTACATCTAAACTTTAAAAAGAAATAACGTAACTAGTTGCCTTCGTTCAAAATTGAAATGATAAAGCCCGTTTCAAGTTTTACCCAAGAATTCATGCAGGTAAACATTATGTAGTTAACTACATGTTAAATGAGAGTGTGCTATATATATATATATATATATTCACAGGGGTTGTATACAAACCTTCAAGTATTGACGGCAGTGTCTGTTTGATAACTAAGGAAGCATATTCGCTCGTTGGAGACCCCGTTATACGCTTTTATCATGTTATATTTACATAGAACGCTTTGACTTACAATTGTATATGTTTTTCATATCTATGTTTGGTTTATCTTGCTAACGATATTGACTGTCCGTATGGTATATATCAAAGTGTCAATGAGGACATGTTGCTTTTACTGTGCCTATAGAGAAGCAGAGACATGGTTCAAAATCATACTTTTATACTAAAAAGGTGTTAATTATTGCATGCACTGAAGAGTCAATGTTTAGTAAATTTGTGATGCCTTTAATGCATCAAAGAAAAGCGAAAATCAAAACTACTAGTTTTTGTTGCTGGTTCAAGAGAGAATATGAAATGTGCTCTATATTTAATAGTAAATACTAGTAATAAATACAAATTAAGAAGTAGTTAATATTCTAATATTAAGCAGCATAAGTTTAGGTTTGCTCGTTTACTTTCGAAAACGACATGTTTCTATGTAAAACATTTCTATGTACTCAAAAATGCAATAAGTTAATCAATTGTATCATAAAAATCAATTCATGTTTATACAGTACAAAACAAAATGATCATAATTTCGACAAACTAGTTTGACATTCCTAACACACGTTTGTCTTTTACAATGGAATAAACTATACTTTAAACATGGTGAAATGGAAATTATATCGTTACTTTTAGTTTTAGCTTATGACTTACAAGAGAGTAACGTTAACATTGTGTCACGAATGTTCCCTCTGGCGATGAGTTTTTAAACCGCCAATGTATGCAGCTATGCACAGTAAAGGCAGTATAATGTTAATGTTTATACACTAAAGTATAAATCATTTAACATACGTTGACGCCCTTGACAGGGGTTCTGCTTGTCAAATAATATTAATGCTTTTGTCTAAAACTATTCCTTTCAGAATGGTCTTAAAATGGTAAATGCAAAACACACAAACACGTTTTAACATGCACGTCAAAAAGAAAATATAACGAAAAACCTTCGATCATTGCTATGAATGTAAGTAACGTGTCTACAATGTCAATCAATCTTTTAAAATAAAATTAACGTATGACTAGCATGATATTAAAGTAATTCAATTAATATATAACAACCTTTAAATATTATCTTGGTAAAACGAAGAGTTGTTCAGAATAACTAACTTTACCTAACAGTAAAGTATGAAGTAAACAAGCTTAACGTTATATGAAAAAATGTTACATACCTTTATTCAAATTTAATAATAAATTTTAGTTTTCTTCAGCGTCTTAGATCATTATAAGGACATATTTTTAAAAAAGGCGTTATTGATCTCTTATTGATACACAATGGAAACGATTGGGAAGATTACAGAGCATGTTATAGCAAGGGTCGTCATTATCACATTAGATTTTTCATAACTGGAAAACTAGATACCCAACCATTAAACATTGTTAAAATAATCACCGAACGTGTATAAAATGACTCAAAAGTAATTGTTATCAATCATTTTCAATAATCGATCGTTTTGCTATTGTCCATTTTGGAAACATTTCGTTGTTATGATTTTAACATTCTCTTTAGGCACTTAAGCATAATAGCGTTACACATTCAGTCCATCTCCTGCAAAACGTTAACGTTGAAAGCCTTGTCATGAAGAAGTCCTGAAAGTACAACTCTTCAATGCTAAAACACTGGTCATGCAGATATCCTACCAACAGCAGTGTAGTGTTTCTGTGGTCTGGACAATATGGGAAGTCGCAAATTTTATCTTCTATCAAGTTTCAAAATTCAATATCTGAAATCACCGATAACCAGACGTTACATAACAACTGAAGTAATCAGACCTATGTTTAGTTCTTATCAAACACGTTAGGTGTAGGCGTGATGCTCCCTTGTCTCCTGATAAGTGTACGTGTTGGATTGGACATTTCATCCTCTCTGTTAGCGATCTATTCCTTTTCATTGGTGACCAAACGTTACACAATCGGTATTTAGAAGCCTATTAAAGGACCCTTCAGTGTGTTGTTAGGGGTCACATATGACAAACGTTATAAATGGTGTTATTTTATTGAGAAGTACTGACTGTTGGTGACATTTTACATTTAATGATATTCGACTCAGTATATTGACGATATAAAGGTGAAATTTGTGATTTCTGATCGTGGGTCAAGCATAATTTATTAAACTTATCTATGACATACAAAAATACATATTTTAATTGGTAAAGTTAAATATGTCATATAGATACTGTGCATGTAAATTGGTCGTGTAGTTTCAGTTTCTTCACATATATACATGTAACGGTTGTTCGATTTTAATTGGAAACGAGTAATTATCTTACATTTATATATTGTAATATGAAATGAATATTCAAATTAACTGAAAATAGTTAAACTGAAATCAGCACAGATATATGCTATTTTGAATAGTATTAGAGTTTAAAACTTATTTTATTACAATTATATCATAAAATATGTCATTTTAACCATGCTGCCATAGAATATATCATATGAAGGAGAAGTTGATCTTTTCTATTAACTATTCCTTATTAATGAATCCAACGTTTAACGATAAGTAATCACAAATACGTTTTGTTCTTGTCAAACACGTTGAAACAAGTGACGCGTAGGTGTCCTGAAAGGGTGTGTCCTACCCCCGTAACATTTCATCATGGAGATTCCCCTGCTAGCGTTATTTATGTATAGAAGATCTGAGATAACTGAAAGGAGTACAGAAACGGGTTACACCCAGGGGGCTGTGAGATATGTATATTAACATATATGCCATAAAGACGGGGGAATTGGAGCATGTCTGCAATTGGTTCCGCTTCGCTCACTTTGAATGTGGTTATGTGTGACAATGAAATGTACATTTTGACATCTTTGTAAATATTATCCATCGTACGTCCTTATGGAGGTCACTGTGTAAAATATGTCATGTCTTTATGTTATTGGTGAACTCGTGACAACGATACGTTTAAACATTAACGAAACTTATTATTTTGTTTAACCAAATATATTTTACCTTCAGGGTGGTATTGTCAGCATGCTATTTGGGATGTTCTTGACCATTGTAATCTGCAAATCACGGATCCTCAGTTTTATCTATTTAGATTTATTTGTTGAAAGATGTATTGTAGAAGACGTTAATGCAAAACTGACATTCATCATTGAACCATTATCGGTGAGTATGTACATCTCTGGTTGATAGATGTGGATCATTGCTTTATTGTAAGTCATTAACTATGACTTTAGTGAAATATATGTCTATTCTACATTGCTGAATTATATTGAGTACTTGTTCAATGGAAAAGGGAAAATACAACCTCTACTTGTTTACAAATATTTGTACGAATTATCAAATCAATTAAGCGTAACATCCATGTTGTCACAGTTCACAAGTTGCAATATAACAACTGCTGTGTATTTATCGTGAAAGTAACCACTGCAAAAGTATATAAAGCATGTAGCTGCTCTTACAACTTAAATGATCACTTTGAATCTTGGTTTGTTAATTGTGGAACGTTTTTTGCGTGTTATTTTTCTCATGTCGCCATTTATTATTAAAGTTTATACGATATATTGTAACGTCAGAGGGTAAAACATTTCATTACACCATCCGATAAGCCATAGAATTTTTTTTATCCGTTTTGGGAGAAAATGGAGCGACGTAGAAAGCGACAATATTTGGGAACTCTTCAGTGTTAGAGAATAGATGTGTATGTCTCATGCGATTCTGAGAGTTCAGACAGCAAGATGGTTGACGACTCAGTCGTAGTGTCAACTCTACACTGAGGGTCAAGGTATCGCTCCATCAGTCAGATCACTTGAACAGCCTTCGAGCTGCCATTTTAATGTGAACACATTAAAATGGCCGTTCGATGGGAAATGGACTCGCATGGCTTAACCGAACCATGTACATTCGTTTAAGAAAATCTCTTGATTCGTGATTATTATTTAGCCATGCATGGGGGCGCTATTCTTTGACACATCTTTGACGAACATAATTTTGTTGATGGAATTGCATCCCACTATTAAAGAAAAAATAAGAAATCATGTAGTTTGCTTTGACATCCATATCAAAGCGTTCTGTTAAGACATTTAATAATTATCAAAATTGATAGATATCCATGTAAAATCCATGTAAAGAAACAAACCAGAGTTTATAAAAAAAAGGGAAATTTACAACTTTCATTTTGAAACATTATTTATTGTATTTTGGTATGCTTTAAAGTGGTAATGCCAAACTAAAAATACACATCAACAGTTATGCAAAAACTTATGGCTTCATCAATAAACAGCCACGGATGCATTCATCATTTCTAGTCTCTCCATTCCTCAATTGCAAATATAAAACATTCAGCAATATTCCATTTGGTGCACTGGTTACACTATATTATACTTCCTTTACAAAGACGTAATTTCACTTTGGTATTTTCGTACTTAAATCCTTTCTTTTAAAAGACGTAAATTCAATTTGGTACACGAATATTTCCTTTAAAAAGACGTAATTTCACTTTGGTACTTGAAAGAGAAAGATATCACAAGAGGACGTCTTCAAAGTCTTCATTTGTATCAGTACACGACAGTTGACGTCTTAGATACAATAAACATGTTTAGATACATGAAAACGTCACTTTTCACGAGTCACGTCACGAGTCTAAACACGTATATACGTATATGCGCTTTGTTGTGAAGAAGATAGCCAAAACGAACTAATGTATACAAGTCAAGCTGTCTAACTCATTTGTACGAAATTTGTGAATTTTTTTTTTTTTAAATCAACAAAGTCTTATTATTACTAATCAAAAAATTAAACTACCTCTACTCGTCCATAGTGATACATCATAACACTATTTCATGTATTATATAAATGCCAAACACAATGACCATAATCATATCCTGTTCATGTGTATGAAAGAACGTTTAATAGCTTAAATTTGGGGAAGTCATCAAATTTTAAAGACATTTTTTTCTGTCACTAAATACTTTAACAATACAGTATATATGGTACATGAATGTAACATTAACACACCTGGACATTTAGATATAAACATAATCCTTTTGTTTGTAGGTACGATTTACAAAACTAATAGTGATTTTAGGAATGCTTCAAAGCGATAAACAAATTTTTTTGACAATGTGTCATTATTTCATTTATTTTTAAACGTAATTTGCACCTTTAAATGTAATTTGCAAATTTAAATTAATGTTTACATTGTTTTAGTTTTTATTCGACTTTTAAATTAGAAAACTGTTATTTGATCATGCTTGCAGTAATCACATTATTGCACTGATTGTCTTTGAAGCTTCATTTCTTATATTTGAGTGTTTCTTAAATGAATGTTTATCGGCTATGGAGAGATTAAACCTTCACGAAATGCTTGATCAGCGTTCGAGCAGACGAGCATGATGAATGTCAGTTTTAATTGTTAATGAACATCTAATTTATCAAGCGTCCATAAAATGACATCAAACCAGCACTCGTGCTATAGACTGCCAGAGATGCAAAAGAGATATTCGTAAGAGATTACCAACAGATTCATAAATATCAAATGGGAGATTTGGCAAGTGGTGTTTATTAACGAATGCAAGATGCATCAGTTTCATTTCAAAGGGTGACAGAATGTCTGCTTCTAATACAAACAAGTATAGGCCTACATGTAAGTCCGACAACGATCCATGTGTAGGCTAAACGTGACCATTCAAAACACATATGATATAAATCAATCTACTTAAATTCCTATTCTTGTTATAGTGGAAATGGAAATTTATCAAATTTATGCTTCTTTGCAGCAGTGTGTTCTGAAGCACTTCATTAACATTCATTTTGTAATAAAATACATTTTAAAATTGTAATTAAATTACAATGGACGCTGTTATTATTTGTTTTGACACCTTTCCGCAAGCAACTCAATTGTTGCATTAAAAGTTCAAAATCATGTTTTAACTACCTTATGCTGCATATATTATTTACTCATAATGTTTTAAGTCTGATTTTTGTCATTTTAACTACACTGTATGTTCCTTTGTATTTCGTCAGTCATAACACCATTGGAGTGACATATGTTCATTGTAATTTTCTTCATTTATTATACATATGATGACGCGTAAATACACAATATATTTATCTGTCCTTCAGAATACTAGAATAAACAGCCCTGACAGATCATAAGAAACCCATATTCTCCTCAAGTCATTTTATTATTTGACCATTAATAACTAATACATACATGTCATACTTTATAATAGTAATACCAATCCCTCTACCTCCCGCCAATTAAGAATGATGTTCGCATGTCTCGCACTTAATGAAATCGTCATAAATTTCACTAAACCCTTATTACCTACTTCACATGCCTCTCTACTTTTCTGTTTCAGGACACGACAATTGCATACCAATGACATTCATCAAAGAAATAACCTTACAACATGTTCTTGTAATATCTTTATCAATACTGTTAGTCCTCTTGAATTATCGTATGATTATAAGACGTTCCATGCTTTATCCTACCCAAATAATCAGAGTCTTATAAAACACTTGTTATTATTACATTACACGAATACATTGTCTCTTCGTGTCCGCTCCAGAGAATGATAATCACATGATAAAGTCAATTATCGATCACGATGGACCTATTTTACCATACGAACTTCTGGAGAAATCAAGTTTTAGTTTCCAAATTTAGTTTTATACGGTCAACACATGTCAACTGCATATATTGCCAACTGTAGAACAACTTCCCTTCAGGTTCAGCGTGCCGTTATGTTGGCAGAGGGAAGTTTAGGAAATGCGGCAAGGCTTAAATTAGCCAGTGATGGAGAATAGCGCGAGTTATGCCTTGGGGATTGAAGTTGACGAGATCTACAGAAAACTCTATTTCACTTAATCCATATATTTGTTCACCGAATGATTTTCTTGAGTAGAATGAGACAAAACAAAAGTGTCGTTAAGAACTCATTAAACACTTAATATTCACGACAAGAGAACATTGTCTTCTCTATTTCACGGTTCTAGAGAATGATAATTACATGCTATTGACAACCATCGATTGCAAGGAGCCCATCCTTGTGTACGTGCCTTCCCTATAGGCTGGAATGTACATATCATATTGACGCTGCTTGTCAAACACTAGTTCTTAATGAAGTATTCACTTTTCAGTGGACAATGGGATTATGCATCTATTATCTACATCGGTGAATATTCAACTGATCTTTAGACGCGACAGAGACAAACTGAAAAGAGGAAGAGACATTATCCCTATTATAGAAAGATTGTTCATGTTTAAACCATTAACACACACGTCGCTGGACATGAAAACTTTCATTAGATTGATTTTAAGATATAAAATCGAAGTTTCACATTGCACATTTGTGCAATTGATTTCAAAGTAAACATTGTCAGACATCAGTGTATGAAATCGATGAAAGAGACAATGAACATATTTGGTTAGGTTTTCCTGCAGTGAGATTTTAAGCGGAAGTGTGGTATTTGTGTTTACCTTACTTGGACGCTCCGTGTTGAAGATGAATACTATTTTACAATACATACGAAAACATTCAATACGCAATTAATGGTTAAATGAAAATGCAGAATAACACAGAACAACTAAACAAAACAGATCGTGGGTGTTTTCAGATATTACTGTTTATGTTGTGTGCTTTTCCTCCAACTATACGTTGAGATGGTGAAGAATGACGACAGTTTTAAGAATATACAACTTCTTTAAAGGGGATTCTTAATATTTCCTCATGAATATAAATGAGGCATAAGAAACCGAGTGCGTGAAATCGTAAACGTGGCTAAGGCCGTTTCGAAATCCGGAAGTACAATTCACATAGCATTGACAAGTCACTAGCTCTTATAAATAACACTTACTTTTATGGAATATTAAGATAAAATCAATTGGCAACGGTTCAGGATCGATGTATCTGTCGATTATCTTCGAATAATTTACGGCGGTACTTCCTCGTTGTGTTTACCGTCATTTTGCGCTGTGAATCTGACACACTCGTTTTATTTCAGTGTTCTAATGTCAACAGATACGAATGAAATTTTACATCCTATCCATTCAAGCATTTAAATCATTATATTTGGTCACTGGATGGGAAGAAACTTTTCAAATCATAGTCATCACTCGGTTAAACCGTCGCCCCCTGGGACATACCTATGAGTTACATAAGGGTTATTCATTGACGACTACACTGTAAACAAACCCCATTCTTATTTTTTTTAAAATTAATTTTGGAGTCTAAATTGGTTCAAATCCTTCATTTGAATGTGTTTTCTGAAGTCATCTAAGTCAAGGTAATTTTTCTTTCTGTTGTTAAAGGAGTGAAGTAGATATTATTTAATTTATTAAAATAAACATACATCTGTTCTTGTTGGGCTTTTTTTTTTTAAATTAAAAAATGTAGTCAGTCACTTTTACATGCATGTCTGTAGTATACAATATCTTAAAACAAGGATCATGTCATTCAAATTACTTGTAAGAAAAAACGTAATACATCCTTACTGATAAATATATTGTGGCTTTAATTAAATAATGGTGTAAGGCAGGTTTATAAGTAAGAAGACAATGTTATCATTGTGGTGATGATTTTAATCTATGAGCACATGCAGATATGCGAATAAGCTTTGAAAAGGAATTCTACCTAAGATTAGTATTTATTATAATATTTATACACAGTACACAAAATCAAAAGAATGAATGAATGTTTTACAAAATAAGGGAAATAAATAGATTAAAAATAGTGATGGATTATTTCAAATTGCTATTAAAGTTATTTCAGGAACTTAAAATAAACATTAACTAAAATGAGTGAGACTATAATCTACACTTATGAGACATGTACTTTATTCCTTGTAGTGCAAAAATTGAATATTAATTTTAGAAATACTGATCACATTTTATTACGAATTTATTACATAATTTTGCTTTATGAATTATTCAAGATTGACCATCTTGTTCAGAAAGGAAAGCACTTAGGGATTTTACATCTTTAAGAAAGTTTAAATAATGTGCATTTCTAATTCTAATTTCCATGTATAATGTGTATTTTAAAAAAGAGATATAAAAATATACTGGACAAAATAAGTTGGGGCTATTTGAATTCTTATGAGTACTATTCAATCAGTATATCAATGAAAACGTAGACCATTATTCATAATTTCAAATCTCTAACTATTTTTATCAACTATTTATTTATCACGCCTGACCAGCATCTCCTCAAGCACAAACTACCATGTATAGATTGTATGTTGGAACATGCATGTACATTTCACATTATATTTCAATCATTATCCAGTACGACATGTACTTCAACTTGTTACTTCAAACATTAACCTCAATTAATTCATTTTTCATATTTTTTATCATTTTAATTTTATTTTTGGCCTGTTTTGATTTTTGCTCCCCACTCCCTGAATAATTCTTCAAATAGTAACTAAATTATAAAGATAAACGTATGTTTATTTGTAGCTTATAACTCAGGCCCTTTTAGTTTGATGTTTTGTTTAAGATATTTCTTGTAATAAAATACAATACTGGCTGCTAGGATTTAATGTGTTTAGGTAAATGATTTTAGTTATACAGTAAACTCTACTCATGTCTATATGAAAATGACTACATTATATGCATAGTTTTCATACAATATATATTAGCTCTTAATTATTTATTCGAATGTCTACTTTTCTTGAAAATATTCTAACTGTTAGGTCGATAATAATTTACATAGTTGCCCTTTGCTTTCAATTAATAGTGTGTTAATTTGTGGGATGGAAGTGGGGTAGCACCTTCGAGGTTTAGTTTCTGCAGTCGGCCATTGACCCAATAATTACAGGTTCAGAACTTAGGGATTATTATCATTTTGGAGATACATGTATATTTATTCATGATTACAACATTATTAGCCTAATAAGAAATGCAAACAATACAGAACTCTTGAAATTACCACGAATAAAACTATCCAAAACCAACGTTGTTTGCCGCTAAACCTGAATGAATTACCCTTCATTTTGTCGATTTTATTGTCAAATAACTTTTGAAAACTGCTGAAATTCGATAGAAACATATCTATTCATTCAGTTCCAATCGACAAAAACTGAAGCATGTACTACCGATATGCAGCCATTACGCGAAACACGAAATAAGAAGCGGCCTTAGCCACGTTTTCGTTTCGAGAAAGTCATGGGGTCGTATGCATGCATAAATATTGCAAATTCCCTATTATGTGTAGACAACGTTTCGAGATAAAACCATTTTGACAACGTCATAAAAATATATGTCGAAACGTCGTCAACACATAGTACAGAAGTTGTATTTTCATTAAATTGTCGTTATTGTATTTTTTTCAAGAACCATGCACTATAACTATAGCTCATGATAGCAATGATGAAGTGCTACTTTGTTAAATGTATATCGTATCAATGTCTGATTTTTACATTCACAAAAGTTTGTCATCAGCATTGAGAAGTAGTTTATTTTGGAATATATGTAACAGGGGGCACTCCGTAGATGTTTACGGATTATCAAATTCTATAGCTGAATGTGCCATTTCATTACAGCTTAACTTTATTTTGGCATTTAAGAACTAATTATCAATCCCCCATTATTTCCATAACATATTTATATGGAAACCTTTGTGAATGATGCATACATTTATTAGGCAGACACAACGACGACTCTCCTTACGTATAAACTAACAGTTACAAATTGCTAACGAATAGCTTGTTATCATATTCCGCCTATCGCAGAATTTCTGTTTATTAATCGTTCATGCATGCAATCTACATCAAATCGATGAAATATACATTAGGCACAGACACGGATGTTACATCCACGCTCAATCTCGTGATGAAACAAACAACATCAAATGATTTATTGGCTCTAGTCTATTTCGTGAGAATTCACTTTCATTGAAGTGAGGTCGAGATCAGAAAAATATAGCAAATGTGTTTGTTTGATCTATCAAGGGCTCCCATCTGTACTGATAAGGAGGGTTTGTTTGATCCATCAAGGGCTCCCATCTGTACTGATGAAGAGGGTTAGAATCAATAGCATGTACATTTCAATCTGAATGTCAACATAGGAAAGAAAACTAACGAGTTTGCACTTCTGGCCTATTCGCAAGTCTTATTGAGTTGTACCTTGATTGCGGTGATGATTCTTAAAAGGTACGTATTGATTTTTTTATTTTTTTTATTAACTGACTACAATTGTCTTGTTGATGGGCTATAAATTACAAAACTGTCTTGTATCTTATCATAGTTTCCTCATTAGTACTTTTTAAAATGTTTTAACATAGTTCAGTATGTTCATTGATATCCTGAAAGATGTACAGTTTGTTAGTATATTTCATCCTCTGTCGAAACCAATTATTAATAATAATAATCATAATGAAATTATAATGTGTTCATTTATTTAGCGTCAAACTCAACACTAGGCATGTTTATACTATGTAGCACTGGCAATAATACGACATGCAAGTGCTAGAGATAGATTGATATTCATTATTTCCTAATGTGTTAAATTTATACATAATTTCCGTTTTGATATATGTATCTTGTTTATTCCCCTAGATTAGACTAGCATGACATGAAGTAAGAGTTCTATTCAAGAATATCATTTCATACATAATATCCATAATTTCAAAATCAACTTTATTTCAATTTCAAAAGTGGTTTGCAAAATAAATAATATAAAATATAAATCCAATTTCATTGACAGGATTCATTAATGTAATTCAATTTGTGACCCATTCTTGATTGGAATACTATACTCATCTGTCGGTGATTTAATCGAATAAGATTATTAAGATTATTTCCCATTACAGAAAGTGATAGACCTCTGACATGTATCGACTCTAGGCTGTATCAACAATGTAAAGACGTCGAGAAGCGATGTGATTTCTCCCCCTGGCACCATTTACCTTGATCGATGTCCTTGATTGATTTATCTACCTGCAGATAGAGAGGAGGATGAGGCTTGATTGCTTCCACAGGTGAAAATGGACGCGGCCTCTTGAAGAGTCTGGTGTTGGTCAACAGACTCTGCTACATGCCCATGATGTAGATAGCGCGTCAATAGCTTGGAATCATTCACATTGTACATTACTGAGCAGGAACCAAGGAGAATTTTCGTCATGTCGATTTCATTAATGGTCATTTCCGTGGTCATCCTGGTTACTCTCTCGCAGTGTGTACACATAGGTAAGTGTCTCTGGAAGTGAAAGGGTAGTGTGACATATTGGCTGGTGTTTACTTATCGATTCTTTAAAAATGCATTTCTTGTGATAGTTTGAGTCCACTCGCCTCTAAACTTGTAAGGTTCTGAGGATGTCACATTGTTCCGTGTAACACATTTGAAAGAGTTCTTCTATGAACTTTAGTAATTGATTCAAAATTTAGTTTTATTCATAATCACGTAAATATCACTGTGTCATTTGTTGGTTTTGAGATGCCGTCACGACTGATGAACTGCTTACAAAACAGAATAACGGTGATATCTCATGGGATGATATTAACATTATGAAACCGTTCTATATATCACATTATCCTATTTCACTATCATAATGTAGGTTTGAAGTTTTATTTTCAATAAACAGAAAACAGGTTTGAGTTGTAGTCGGACTATTTCCTCCTGTTTATGTAATGTTCATGTATACGGTTTCATACGTATATTGCTATTTCCATTTAATAATTGCGACAGAAGCTTCGTGGTCTCATTGAAATAATTTCTACAACACTGTGCCATGTTACTGTATAACATGGTTTAAGCTTAGAAATTAACTAAAGTAAAAATAGATTATGCTATGTAAGAATTCAGAAGTTGTTTATGCACTAACTGGTAAATCATTCATCATATATGTTATTTGACAAGAGTGTTATTCAAATCTCATCTCCCTATTTGAACAGCATACATACGGGACACTGAACACGAGACACATGACCTGGACACAATTCTGCGCAGTCTGAAAAGCAATGATGTTTTACTTCCGCCAAACGTCTCCGTCAGAGAATATGTGATTCCTATGGACAATGATACAATGACATCACAAGGTAACTGCTTTAACATCTAATACCTGTGCCAAAGTATAGATTGTATTTTCTGATATCTCTTGTTTAGTTAATAAGTATTCCCAAACTCAGGACGGTCTTCTCTTCTGTTTTTAGGTCTTCAAGACGTATGTTCTTATCCGGATTATTTTCTTATTATTTGTAAGTTTTTTTTTGTGATGCGGCCTGACCGATTTGCATGAAATTTTCAGGGATGATAGCCTGTGACAAAAACTAGTTTGTACGTCGGCCGAATTTTGATTTTCGACTTCTTTCTTGATATATCTCCCCTTGAAGTCAAAACTTTAAATCTTAATATCTCGAAAACTAATCAATATATTTTCATAAAACTTTCACCAAAATGTGGGCGACAACATTCCTCATTGGATAGGCCTTTTGGTGCACTTTCGCAGTTTTGAAGGTACGCGTCTTCAAAAATCGTCTTCTAAATCACTGCAATGCATATAGCTATGTGTCAAAGCTCATCTGAAAGCTAAATGAATTTAGAAAAAAGTGACCAGGCCTGAATTTCGAAGTTCAGTAATGTGTCCTTGAATATGAACCTTTTTGAAAATGGCGTTTTTCGGATGCATGTTCAAGGGGACATAATTGTGTTACGAATGAATTTATGTCAAAGTTATTTATTGTCATCTCTTTGTAATAGCTTGCTGAAAAATTCCATAACATATCACTATCACATAAAACTTGATAGTTTGGGGACAATTTGGACATATTTCATAAATGGACAATTTTGAGATTTTGACCTTTTTCGAGGGGTCTATCCTTTGGAGATTTTTTAATCGTAAACTACTGATGATAGGAGAATGTTTAATAGCTCATTCTAATGTAGAAACGTCATTTATTAAGAGTAATACATGTCAAGCACCTATCTGTCATAGTTTACATATGAAAAGTCATAGAAGATTGTCATTTTTCGAAAATCGCCATTTTCAGCAAAGTTCAAAGAATCATCACTGCTTAACTAATTAAGCTATTGAAATTCTATGCATACCTCCTTATGCACAATTTTAATCACAACAACTTTTTGAACGCTTCAAAAAGTTTATAGTTAGCTTCAACATCGCAAGTGTCGTATAGGGGTTGAATATTAAGTAAACCATAACGCATTAATTATGTATGCAATGTATGCAATGATGATTACATTTACTTGAGTAACAATTAAAGGACCACTGTTTCTATGAAACACCTTAGTATGAACATATTAACAATTTTGTCTTAATCGTGAGAATATCATGAAGGGGTCCATTAATAAGCGACTGTTCCATTTTCAGAGGGTCATTGTCTTTGGAGAATTTTTTAAAAACAAAATACTGAAGATAGAAACATGTTTGATAGTTCATTTTAAAGTAGAGAAACTGATGAATAACCGAGAGTCAAACATGGAGTTCAAGGTCAAGCAGAAGTCTTGAATACCTATGTATTGACGCGTCAATCCTAGTTTGAACTTCGTTTTATTCATTTCAGTTCAGCAGGTGTACGTTTGTATAAAAAGAAACATGTCATTGTACTTTACTTATTTTAATACTAACAACGATGAAACTCTATGATTTGTTAAAGATGCTGAATGATAATCTAGTCGCGATATCTTTCTTACTCTCATGCTGATGAACAGTGAACATAAATTTAGACATATGAAAAAATCATTTATTTTTCAAATCTTGATAACGGATTTAAAGTAGACAAAATATTAAATGAGTAGATCACTTCGCCGCCAGATGGTAACTTCCTTTTACTGGACTAGTGGAAAGAAATTTACTATTGTATTATTATTTTATTTCGATGGCTACATTTGATTTACAGTTTGCAGTATAGTTGCCAACGATACTGTGGCAGTGGTGCTGGTGACGTCATGTTCAAGGCTTGAAGTTATGGAGGAACTCGTCATGAACTTGACCCTTCCCGTCCTGGGCATCACAGAACCCTGTCCTTTAAAGGGGGAGTCTATCATCAGAGTTGCTGAACCTTTCACTGTGTTTGTACCTGAAGTGATCATGGCCATATTGAGACTTGGAGGCTTCACACAGACATCTATATTGACTGATTTAAGTACGTATGGATCATTATAAAGAACATTTATTGAGATGGGGTAACTTTGGGGAGAGGCCACTTCATTGAGTAACAACTGTGTTTAAATCGTTCCGTTTGAAAAAAATATACAAAATGCAGGGATGGTAAAATTCAGCATTTGCATGTATGTGTGAGACTAAATCTGTATTAATGTGTCCTCATGTCACCAAGACAACCTTAGTGTACTATCAAAGGTCGTACTAAGTTTACCCTTATTGTTAAGGTTGTTTTCTGCAAGGATACCCTAATTTAACAGTAGAAATTAACAATGTAGAAATATAGCACATATGTACGTCTTAAATTCATAAACGTTAACTGCAATACATCTTAACTAAATAGGCTTGGTGTACGTATATTATTAGTCATTCTTATTTTGATTTGCATACATTTGTTTAGGTAATTGCTGTCTCATGATTTCAGATATACACGAGATAAATCACTTCCGAGATCTGCTCTCTGCTGATTACTACGAGTCATCGGTGACTATTGTCACAAATCATGACAGTGATAGCGTAATGACATCATGGTTGGAGGGAGTGACAGAAACCGACGCCACATTCACGTGTCTGCTCGTAATTCTTCAAGAGGATCTGTTGCTACGAATGTCCCATTTGGTGAGTAGCCTTAAGAAGCGTTTTAATTCTAGTTTACAACTTCTCTACGTTTGGCTTTGGTTGGTTTCGTATATTATTATGCGTGTAAGAATTTACAAAGAAGAATATAGCTCATTTGGTTGAGTGTACGCTCATGAAAATACGTTGAAATAAGTTGAAACTTGCTTGACGTAGTATAAAATACAAGGTAAGGTACAGGAAGGTACAGGAACACAACTGTATTTTGCACGTACTCTTAGAATAATAGAATAAGTCGGTTTTAAAATAGCATTGTTAAGAATCAAGATAACTTCAATGCCTTAATTAATGGGAATTATTTGCACAAGATCAGTACATGACTGTTTCAGATGGGTGCAATGAACATGGATCTCAAGGAACACATAGCAGTCGTTGTGTCCGAGGTTGAAGATCCGTCCCTTCTGGATCCAGCTGGTTTTACAGTCTTCAGAGATGTTCTGATGCTTCAACCAAGTGTGTCAAAGAGAAATGTTTCCACCTATGGATATAAGAATCAGGTTCGATAAACACAATTTGGTAACAGATAGGTTGTCGTCTTTCCACATTCCTCCTGACGAGGGATTGAGCATAACCCTACATTGCAGCTGATGATGGATTGAGCATACAAACGTCGTGTATCTACATACTATAGAAGTTGTTATCCAGTGTTTCTAATGTACACCATTTCTTGATGACTTTCGAAGACTTAACCTGTTTTCGATTTAAAGTTCAAGCCGTAAATAAAAAACGACAACTGCAACTTAAATGTGAAATAACTCAGCGAATCATACAGAAAATTCATGAATAAAAAAAAGGGAATCAATCAATAGATGTATTGAACAAACTGATTGTATTTACTCTGGAACTCTCTACCTTTTACCATTTATTCAGCACCAGATTTTGCTTGTTTCAAACGCGTGCTGAAGACCCACCTGTTTGAAGAATACTACAACTAACCCATTTTTTATACACTGCGATTTGTTAGCGCTTTGAGCATGTGCCTTGTACATGGAAAAGGCGCACTACCACATTTATTATTATTATATCTTTCAGATTCAAGCGGAAAGAGTAGTCAGGGGTTTCTGGGCTTTATTTGAAATCCTCAAAATTGTCCAGGAAAAACCATCATCGCTTTCTGAAATATTTTGCGGAAGTAAACGGATTAATTCAACTCAGTCTTACCCAGGACTACCTGTAACTCTAAGACAGGTGAGAGCAGGTGTCGGGGACATATGTTAATAGCATCGACCATACAGCGGGCGCTCTGTTTTGTTTTGTCTGAGATGTTCATGTTGAGATAATCACATATTGGTATTTCATGTCAGGCGATGGTGATTCTATGTTTGTCTAAGAAAACTTAGTTTCGAATCTTCGGTAAACACAATTCAAGTGAAATCGAAGTTGTTTCACCAAAGCGTAAACTCGGTTTTGTCATGGAATTTATTACTAACATTTGATTGGTTCAATAAAGCTTTTTTTTTCTATTTAATTAAAATGTCATCTGACCATAAAATTGTATAGTCATTGCATATATATCATTGTCGATGATAATTAATGGACCGTTTACACAGATACTGACCTATCCGTCTATGCAACCCTTCAATACCAACTATGACGTCATGAGATTGAAGCCAGAGAATGGAACAATGACGTCAGAGGAAGTTAGCACGTGGTCACGTGACAATGGTTTCAAGTTCCTGGAAGGGTCCCAGATGTTTAGAGCACAGACTCAAGGACTAGGAAACATCACTCTCCGAGTCGGCACAACAGAGGTGATAGTATAATAATGTATTTAAAGGGGCAGTAGCAGGTTTTTCGCTCAAATAAGTCGATGAAATGTATTTGAAAAATAGTGTCACCAATAGTAAAACACTCTTCTCTCTTCGGAAAATCAAGTTTAAAAAAAAGTGTACATGGTTCTATAAAGCCATAGAATCATTTTTGTCATTCGAAATATTAAAATGTGTTCACAATAAAATGGCCGCCATGCAATTTTTGCTTTATACGCAACACCATTATTACCACTACGGATAATTAGTTTGTGTAATAAGATGTTTTACCAACTAAAGTTAATATAAATGACATAAACTATCATTATAAATGGGAAATTTGAAAAGATAAAATTTGCCCCAAAACGTGCTACTGCCCCTTTAAGTGTATTAATACGATCCGCTTTGAGGACTGACTGTGATTAACCACAGTCGAGGATCGTCTTTGTTGGTGGAGCCTGATTAATTAGTTAATGATGATTATCACTATTGCTAGATAAATGTATGAGGTGTGTTAAATCACCAAAAACACATGTTTATGCAAAAATGATGTAATTGTCATCTGCTGAATTACCTAGCTGGATATATAAACATTCGATATATAGAAAATTTAAGTTTAAGGGAAATTAATAATCAACATGTTGAATTACGTTGAAATATGACTATAACCGATAATGATATTACTCCAGTGACGTCACAGAAGTAAGCGCTTTAGGGACCGAACCCCCGCAGATTTTCACTCTGGCCGCCGGGCCTAAATTAGGCGTTTTTTTAAAAGCCCTATATAAGTAATTTAATGGGCCGATTTCAGAAAATCAAAATCGAGCAGTTGTCAAATTGAAATCCCTTTAAATTAATCCGAATGTGACCATATGGCATGACATCTAACATTCAATATATATTATTAGGCGGTTCCATTTGTGGGGAAGTTACCAAACAATACGGGTTATGAAGGATTCTGTATCGACATCCTAGACGAACTGGCATCGAGGATGAACTTCCGGTATGCCCATTTTAAATCCCTTTTTGTAGTAAGAGGTTTAAAAAACACAAAAACATAAAAAAAATGATATCGTTATATTATTAAATTATCGTATATGTGTTTTGCTTTGCACATTAAATAGACGGTATTGTAAAAGCTAAAGAAAAAGTCGTACTTGCTGAATGAAAATTGACTTATATGAGCAACCCGAAATATGCCTAGAAGAAAAGAAGTTAGAATAACAACAACTCCCGCAGCAAATTATGATTAACGGCAGTCTCCATCACTGGCTTTGCCGCATTTCTGATACGCTAGCATAGAAAAGCTAACGAAATACAACAAGGCTTTAATTAGCCAGTTATGGAGAATGGCGCCAGTAATGACTTGCGATGGAAGTTGTTATAACATTGGTCTCAGTATTGAATTCCTGGCTGCCACCTATAACATCGTATCTACAATAAAACGTTCATATGTTGCCTCATTGTAAATTAGCTACGAGATTATCCACGCACCGGACAAGATGTGGGGTACAGTTGATGATGAGGGACAATGGAATGGCGTTGTGGAGATGGTTCGCACTAAGGTATATAGCTTGAATACAAAGTAAAATAATGGTATATTTATTGCTTGATAATGATGCATTCAATTCGAACATAATGCTTTTATATATTACTTTACTTCTATTGCGTCCATACAGTATATTATTGACTTTCAATGCAATCATCATACAATAATAACGATGATAACAACTTCTGTTTTCTTAATGGGCGACGTTTCGTTCTTGTTCTTGTGTCATTGTCAAGCATCTTGCCTTCTTCTTCTTTTCAATTCAATGGCACACCACCTGTCCTTGTGTTACAGCAAGTAGAGATAGGTATCGGACCACTGAGTCTGACGTCAGAGCGAGAGGAAGTGATCGACTTCACTAAACCTTTCGCTGAAGAAGGTGCAGGCATTGTCGTGAGACGCTTTGAAGATACGGGCAGCAAGATCTTCAGGTTCAGTGAATCAACATTCTTATATAGGCTCTTGTTAGTTACCTGTCAATTATATTGTACTAATACAGTACATATTCACTACATAGACGATTCAACCTGTCAGACACATATGTACATCTCCACGTCCGATGCTTTCCATGGCGTCAGTGATTGTACCTTGTAATAATTTTTTTTAATATAATATTATATATGTATCACCAAAATTTTGACATTTATCCATGTTCTCCTTGATAATATATATTTTTCTGAGCTTATTTTTTAAATCGTATATTGAAAGACACATTATTAAAAGACTAATATACTTTGTTCTGATGATTTCACCACGTATGTCAGGATGTTCAAGCCCTTCTCCGAGACAGTGTGGATGTGTATAGCTGGTGCAGTACTAGTCGTGGGTCTAACACTGGCTATCGTCAACTGTCTCAGTCCCAGTAAAGAGCATGAAGCGAGAGAAGAGGTTGTACCACAAGTAAACAATGGTAAAATGAAGCGAATCAACACATCGGACAATATCTGGGCAGTCTATGAGTCTTTTATGGAACAAGGTACATGTTAGGGATTCTCTTTTCTTCATGATTTGGAATATATCCATAAGTTGTTGTTACATTGAAAGACACTGAATCCTTATAAAGTCTCGATTGCAAACTCTCAACGTTTTGTGAAATCGTGGGAACAATGTCCACCTTATACACAATACGCATTCACGATGTACATAAAACGAGGGAGTCAAGCAATGTAGTTTAATATTTTCACTCACAACATTTCACCATGTTATATAATTGCAGTTGTATTGTAACAACTGCAATGTCTGTGTAGCAATATTGTGTTCAGTGTTTTTAAAGCCTTTAAAACGTTCCCACCTAACACCTAACCATGACACGATGTATATTTGCCGATATAAAATTCATCCAGGAGCTGAAACGTCCCCGCCCAACATCTCCGGGCGGTTCATCCTGGGCTTCTGGTGGATCTTCACTATCCTGATGGTGGCCTCCTACAAGGCTAATCTGGTCGCCTTCCTCACCGTCAGCTTCGAGGACAAGCCCATCAACAGTATACACGACCTGGCCGACCAGACCACGATCATACCCCTCGTGAAACAGGGCTCGAACCTCTACCAGGAAATGAAGGTAAGTAATGATTTGATTGCGGGGTCTTATTCAAGTGTATATGTCCGTATAAAAGAGCATCTGTAGTTATCGTTATCATTTTATGTACATCAGACGTTTTGAATTGGAAATGTATCTGCTGTACTCTGCTGCAGGTGTAACGAGTCAAAATAACCACAATGCCAGTATATAAAATAGTCGAACAAGGGTGATGTCCCTTTTAAATTAATCCAGTTGTATAAACCTAATGACATCGCATCAAGACTTGAAACTGTAACATTGTTATATTTGGGATCACAATATCTGCAACAGTACAAATTCTTGCAACTTGCAACGATGTTTTACTTCACTGAATTCACAGGATTATTTGACAGGTTGAATCGTGGCTATTATTATGCATTAAATAGCACAAGTTTATATATATATATATATATATATATATATATATATATATATATATATATATATATATATATATATATATATGTACAAAAAGTCAAATGTCCAGGTGTATGGCTGCTTAAAATTATCAAAAAATTAAAAACATAACGCCGAGTTTCTTTCTCCTACCGGTTTCATTTCATCTTCAGGGAGAATGATTCGTTATACAGAAGGTTATGACGTCATAGTCTATATATTATGACGTCATAGTGGGGACAATGTACATTCGTGAAATTATGCGTCAGAATTTAATAGTATTCAATTTTGGGTGGTATTTCTTTATGAAATATTCTTCTTTTAAAACTCTTTTGACTTTATTTGAGTTTTCCATTTGATAGAATGGGAAAATGCTAAATTTTATTTCTGTTCCTTTTGCACACACGTCCAAATGTTCACTGAGAGGGATACAGCGCACCTCTGGACACTTTATTTGCTGTTTGTGGACTCGAACACGGGCTCGTAGATTTCTGTTTGTCCGATATACTGTTCTTTACAACCTGTACATGTTATAACATATAAAATGTTTTTTGATGCACAATCAAAATTATGTTTAACTCGGAAATCTCCTTTCCCCTTAAAATTCACTGCATTTCCTTCCAATAGATACGGGCATGTACCACAATTGCCTCTTTTGCACTTTCTCACAGTTGGAATGGAAATATTTTGTACATTCGAAACAAATTTAGCTTTTGTTAGAATGTTTTTTAGGTTTTTACTTTGCCGTTTACTGTTTTATATATATATATATTTTATATTATATATCATATATATTATATATATATATATTATATTTTATATTTTTACAAATTGTAGGCTGGTGATCATCCGATACTCAGGGGAAAGGACTTAAAACATTTGTTTGGTTTCTTCTAGTACAATATAATTCTTTTCCAAACTGAATAGTTTACAAATCTGAAGTCATGTGTAACGAATATGTTTGACCACTTAATCGTTAAAGTTGTATGGTATTTTTATGTTTGGTTTTAATATACGTTCAAGATATAAGAATTCAGATAAAAACGTATGAAGGAGAAAAATACAGTGAACTTACTTAAATGACAGAATCTCAAGTAATGGCGAAGATTCTTGAACCATGAACATATAACATATATTTAAACATATATTTTTATATTTTATATTATATTTTATATATGCATCGTTGTTTTATATATATATATATAATCTCATTAACATTGAATATTTCAGAAAGGTGAAACCGAGACTTTCCGGAAGTTGTGGGCCATGATGCAGACAGCGCCCTCTATAAAGACAAGTGAAGAGGGTCTGGAGCTTGTTCTGACTGGTGGATACGCCTTCATAACTGACCAATCACAGATCGAGTTTCTCCTCACGAGAGACTGCGAGAATCTCATGTCAGCTGAGAACTTGTTCAATGTTGGAGGCCTTGGGTTCATGGTTCAAGAATCTTCGCCATTACTTGAGATTCTGTCATTTAAGTAAGTAAGGGAGTGACCTTCTCTTCCCACAAAGGTGCATGTAACCCCGCTCATTTCTTCCATGCAAACCTCTGTTGCATATGGGGCACTTTCTGGGCTAGAAATAAATATGCTGATTGGCTGCATCAAAGTTATTTGTGTAATCATCGACATTTTTTCAAACGGTGTGTTCCCGTAACTGTCTAAACAAGAGTTGTTTCATCTGTGCGATGCGCACATGTCTCTTACAAGACAGAAGTCCGTCGCAGATGTGAAACGATGTTTGATTGGATAAAAATAAACAAGTGTTGCAAAATTTCACTGCTAGAGCATTTTGCGAGATTCGTGAAATATGTTCCATATGCAATAGAGATTAGGATGGAAGAACTGAGTGGATTAATCTCAGTGGGAAGAGAATGATTGAAGGATGTGGCCCCAGTGGACCCTATTACATGTCAAGATCTTCACCAGATCTCTGTCGACATAGGGACCAAAACACAATAGTCAACTTTCAAGACATGATACTTGTTTACTATAGATCGAAATATCCAAAATCACAATTATAATCCCAATAGCCGATGTACTTGCTCTCTTGAACCAATAGTTCTTGAGAAGAAGTCGAGAAGTTGATGGATGGAAGGAGTAGCCTTACAATAATAATCATCTGACCATTCAGACCCGATCAGCTAAACAATGAATTCCCACTAGCAGTGTCTTTGCAACATTCTATAACATGTACTTGGAGCGCTCGTCACTCATATTGCGAAAATAACACACTTGTCATTTATTGAGAAACCTCTTGAGGTACTACTATTCTATTAACTATTAACAAGCGAAAATAATTATTGTGATTCACCTCTATTTGGAAATATGTACCCTTGAGATTTTTCACATTTTCCCTGTTTCCGCAGCATCATCCAACTCCAAGAAGCCGGTTTAGTCCGGAAGTGGCGTCAGAAATGGTGGTCGGCAAGCGAGTTGTGTCCGGCTCGCAAAGCTTCCAGCAATGTTCAGAGTCTGGAACTGGACAGTACAGGAGGACCTTTCCTGGTGTTCGCAGGGTCGACCATTCTTGCGATACTCTGTCTGGCTCTCGAGTGCATCTGGGCTAGAGGACAGAAGTGTGGAAAAGGGAGGTCGGGAGAAACTGAGCATCATAGTTGAAATAAAGGAACCCTGACTCACGATATGTCCAAATATGCATATTGTAAATATTATATTGCTTCATTATGGTAAGCTGGGATTTAATGTACGCCTTTGTGTAACAAGACCCCGTGCAACGTTTGTGACTATTTGACAAAGTTGTCTTGAGATGACTTCACCACTGTGAATTGAAATCATGTATATGTGATTTATTTGATTTAGATGATGATGATGATGATGATGATGATTATGATTATGATGATGATGGTGATGATGATCTAAACATGTTTATTCAAAAGAATGGATTTGGTACAAGCTATCCAACTAAATGAAACCTCTCCTATACGTCTTTGAGAGGCATTTTAGAAGCTGGTATGATGAATGAGAACAAGTTCTATAAATAGTCAACTTCTTTATTGTGATTTTCTCCTATACTGTTGCTTTAAGGGTACCGAATGCATTGGAAAGCAGACAGTTGACAGGATTTAGTTCTCATTTTGGTGCAAGGATGCGCTTTATAAATAATAATAATAATTAGGTTTCTTATATCGCGCTGAACTCCACAACACAAAGGGCCATGCTCAAAGCGCCACACACATTATTACCCTGGTGTAAGGACCAACATCGTTCCTTTTTCATTCTCAACTCCTTGGGAGTATGCAACCTGGGCTACCAATTAAGGCGCTCGAAGGTTATCTGTCACATTGCCTGCACTTCCAAACCAGGTACTCAATTGTACTGCTGAGTGAACAGAGGCACATTTCGAATAAAGTCCCTTGCCCAAGTTGACACCATGAGCCTCTCAACTCATGTCTCAGTGTGGGGCAGGGAATCACCCTTCAACTCTCAACCTACCCATCCAGCGAGCCACGCCCGTTGTTGCTGAACTTAACTGATAGCGGTCGACTGACCTATGCACAGTCTATAAACAGGGACATGGTATTCGTAAATGTATTTCAATCAAACTTCATGGATAGGTGGACAGGCAAGAGCAAAACTATGGTGATGTGATGTCAATGAAACCAATGCTAGTTTTTTTTTTATTGTGAGTACAGCATCAAGTTTAGATGTAGAAATTATACAATTGTTACTTTACTCAAGTGTTTGGCAAATTCATATAGCACATTGAACATTTCTTTCAAACACTTAAGATATATATTATACACGAATATGCAATGTATGCAGATCTTGCCTTTATTGCTGCAAACTTTGTGTTATTTTAAAGAACGTTTATTTACACTATACACTTATACACACTGCACGCATGTATATTGTTGGTATGTATCCTAACTCAGCGGATGGCTATAATGTCACCTCGAAGCACCTGCTCTCATACTAAATCACGAATGCACGAATGGTGAACCCTTAGGCTATACCAAGGGAACCATCTGTCTATATATATTATATACAAACATATTATGCTATGTTAACTTATTTAGAAAATAGTATATTAAGAAGAGGTTTTGTTTGCACGCCATGCTTCCTTACTTTGTAACAACGACGTTTTTCTTGAGAAATAAATTCGTTCGGTTTTTGTTTTGAATCCGCTCGTTGATTTTGATATTTTTCACGAAAATATATTGTTGTAATTCTCTTGTTCGTATTGACACGTTAAACGCTGCCCATTTATCCTTCACACTTCAAGGATAAATTACATTATGTGCTAAATGACAGTAAATGTAATGATAAAGATAATCAATCCTGGTGTAGTCTGTGTGGGGCAGTTAAAAGTGGAATACAAAAGCAAGCTGTTTTTTGATAACAAATACTTTGTTGTGTAGATACACGACGTTTCAGAGTAAAGGCTCATTTGTTCATCAGATGGAATGTCAAATCCAACTTTTGAAGGAGTGAGCATGTACTCCGAAATGTTGATAATTTTTATTTACACAACAAACAAAGTAGCTGTTGTCCAAAAACGTGAGTGAGTGAGTGAGTTATTGTTTAACACCGCTTCGGCAGTATTGCAGCCATTAGCGGCGAGTCCAGAAACGTTCATGTTCATTTCTAATACTGGTGTATATAGACAGTGGGAAAGTGCCACTATAGATGAATACGTATTATCAGTATTTGCATCCGTGTAAATCTCCAATGAAGATGTCCACAGGAGAACAAAAGAGTATTAAACCATAATAAACGCCACACAAAGAAACTAACTAGGTTTTAAAACCGAAAAAAATGTGTTTCATATTACAACAAGTAGTTGTCACTAAGGTGACATGATCCCCCGCCGCAAATTAATACTTCAAAATTGAAAAATAATGTCAAGATCAGTCAAATCGACTGGGTCCTGAATTTTCCCTAAAACAACCACTAGTGTAAGATAATGACGAGAATCCAATAAACAGTTCTTGTGATATCGATGCCCCTGACAAACTTAACATGTCGAAAACTCAAAGTTCCGCTGTGACCTTGAGAATAAAGTCAAGGTCACCAAAATCTAATCAGCCCTTTGCCTTTCCTTGGAGCTGTATGTAAGATAATCCAGTGAATGGTTCTTGAGATATCCCGCTGACAAAGGTAAATGACAAAGTCTCGTTGTGACCTTGAAATGAAGGTCAAGGTTACAAAACTCTGTAGAAACATTACTTTTCCAATGACGAACCCATATGCAAAATATGAAAAGAATCCAGCGAATAGTATTTGAGTTATTCCATTTCGTACGGACGTACGTACGTACGGACGGACGCAGTCGAATACTATATTAAGAAATGTTAAGGGCTTGTTGTTAAATGGTGTGATTGACGTTTAAGACCCATTTCAATTTTCTTGTAGAGCACGGCATGGAGTAGATGATGCAACAACAACACTCTTAAATAACATCTATAAGCACTTGGAAAGTTATAATTATTATGTCCGAATAATGTTCGTTGATTTTTCATCTGCCTTCAATACCATTCAACCTCATCTGTTAATTGATAAACTTTCTCATATGAATGTGAACTCAAATATCATTAAATGGATACATTTCTTCCTTTTTAACAGACAGCAATTTGTACAAGTCAATAGTGTTAAATCTTCAACTGTAAGTACTTCTACTGGCGCCCACAGGGTTGTATTGTTTCACCAATTTTGTTTATCTTGTACACAAATGACTGTTCTTCAAATGCTGATTCATGTTTCACCATTAAATTTGCTGCTGATGCTACAGTGGTAGGCCTTATTAGAGAATCGGAAGTTGCCTACAGATCTGAGATGTTAAGATTTATAGATTGGTGTAAAGCTAATTCTTTATATTTGAACGTTCAAAAAACTAAAGAAATGGTTATTGATTTTAGAAGAACTAATTTGAATTTTGGTACATTTGAGTGATAATGCGTTTGGGTGATAGACAAAAAAACTAAAAGTTTTCATTTTCAAGCGAAAATGTTCACATAAATAATCGTGTTTGTTCCTAAATAATATTAAGTCATTTGACAACACAGTAAACTCGTTTTCACTAAGGTAAATTACGAGAAAAGATCTTTAATGACTAGAAAAATATATTTCATAATTTTCACACTTAAACTTACTCAATAACAGTATTTTCATCGTTTAGGGGTTATGATGTAAAGCATACAACCTTTTTGTCTAGTCACAAATGTAAACGTTTACTTTCAACTTCTTCTGGACATCTAAATCACATGTATTGGTTACTACCAGCCTGGTCTAAAAATTTTAAACTTCTTAAACAAGCTGCATTTTGACACAATATGAATCCATCAGGATTTTTAAACGTGTTATTACTATAAAGCTACGTTATTCAGCTTTCTTTTGAACCATTCATTTCTCAAATATCTTTGATACTTAAAAAGTTATTTAAAAAAGAAATGAGGTAACGTTTCTTTTGGCGTTTAGTGTATGCTCTTTTTAATATGAGGACCAAATCTTCAACATTGAAGTACATGTATTAAATAGAAGTTCTTAACATCATGCTGGGTGTAAAATCATACAGCACGTACACACTAAATAAAGAACAGTCTGTCATTCAACATCACAACCATCAAGCCGACGATATACCTTTAAGCACAGACTGATATCGATCCAAACAATTACAAGGACAATCATCAGATGACTGAAGCATCAACCTGTTTCCATTGAACCAGTAGGACGATCAAAGTGCCAGACCGCACGCAGTTCATCTAACATATACATCATTAGTAACATCTATCTCCAGTGTTGATCGGTCTGGGGCCCTTTAATGGTAGCAGAGCGCAGGTGATGGATAGCACTGGTCTAATGGATAAGCTTGCTCTTTCTTTTGCTGTTTTCCTGAAATAGATCTAGTCGGAAGGCTGGTATCATCGAAATGAAACGTCAATTCTATTGATTTTGCTACCTATGGACGAAGTTATATACTCTAATTTCTAAGCTTGATTTACTGTTTCGTAATAAGTAAACAAGTCTAATGGATTCGTATTGTAGTGAAGTGTCTAAATAGATAATAGTAACCAAATTCTGTGGCCATTAATGACAGCCTTCGTGAACGAAAGTTGCACAATGTATTGCTTATGTTAGTTCAAAAAGCCGAATAAGCATTGGTGACTAAAATTATTCAATAGAAGAATGATTAACGATATCATGTAAGCAAGCTGAAGTATAAGTTATTTAAAGTTGGCATTAATCCCGATTCAACTTGTGAATGTGGTTATTTATGTACATGTACTAATGTTTTTCATTTCATGTTTGAGTGTTATTAATATGATGAGCAGAGAAAGAATATGTTCAACCGTTTAAATTACACGTATATCATGATGCTATTAGTTTATATTTACTTTTAAGCGGCAAAAAGAACCTGTGTTATTTGAAAAAGCAGGCAATATTATAAGCAGTAGGTTAATTAATATCAAATAGTAACATTTTCGTGTAAGTGCTCCCTTTGTCTTCATCTCTTTGTAAATATCTTTATACCATGTCTGTATTACATTATTTTCAATATTACATGTATGTTGTAATAAATCTATCATTCTGTAACTACTTTGGGGTAGGTTAACCAAGTAGGATAACCTGTTCCCTATCCCTTTCTTCATTGAAAACATGTTACAACAAACTTGCAATTAGGAGTGCAATGTACATGTATTCGCTTCACAGATGAGCATGATTAACAGATGACTAATGGATAAGAACGTTCCTACGGATCATTTTTCATTGATAAAAATTACCTTCAGAATTGACAAGAGCCATATAATGGATGAGCTGTTAGGATAACAAAATACCTAATGAATGAGTATCGCGGATAAGAACCACCCACCTACATAATGAACGAGCATGGACAGTTATAAACCTAGGTCGGATTCTGTCTGTTGTTTTGTAGGTATCTTCTTTTCTTGGAATAACCTCTAATGAGGTCTTACTTCCGAGAATAACCCGGTATGAGGTTTTACTTTTGAAAGTAAGACCTGAACCTAAGGTTTTTTTTAAAGTAAGACCTGGAAATGCACTTAGAATAATTTTTCAGACTTGCAACGCAATAGCCAACAAGCAGCAATTATTATCGAAAATTATACACAGTTAAAAATTTCCAAGTTGAAATAGCTGGATTCGAACCTGGCACCCTTCGCTCTCTAAACTGGCGCCTTAGACCGCTCGGCTATGCAGACCGAGACGATGAGTGGAGTTGAATTACTCCATTTATAGTCATACCTTCTTTGCCTCGATATAACGCAACCGAGGGCGACATATCCTTTATAAAAACACGATTTGGGAATCAAAAATTTTACATTTGACGTTTATAAATAGGAAGAAAAAATTCCTCGTTCGTCTTCTGCTTTAAAAATGGTCTAAGCGGAGGAATTAGGCCCTTTGAGCGTCCGAAACTATAACTCGTAAATTTTGATAGTTGACGGTTTATTAGCTAGAGAAAACACTCCTCCTCGGTCTTCTGCTCTGAGAATAACCTCAAGGTCGGGATAGCCCCTCGGGCTAACGCCCTCGGGGCTTTATCCCTCCCTTCAGGTTATTCTCAGAGCAGAAGACCTCGGAGTCATGTTTTCTCCTTAACATAATACCAGCAACATGAACGAGTATTAGTTGATAAGAACAGCATGATGCATGAACATGGGTGAATAAGAAAATCGTAATGAATGAGCCAGGATGAATAAGAACACCATAATGCATTAGCAAGGATGAATAAGAACATCATAATGCATGAGCAAGGATGAATAAGAACACCATACAGCATGAGCAAGGATGAATAAGAACATCATAATGCATGAGCAAAGATGCATGAGCAAGGATGAATAAGAACATCATAATGCATTAGCAAGGATGAATAAGAACATCATAATACATGAGCAAGGATGAATAAGAACATCATAATGCATGAGCAAGGATGAATAAGAACATCATAATACATGAGCAAGGATGAATAAGAACATCATAATGCATGAGCATGGGGTAGGGGGTGGGGGTAGGGTAAGAAAAACATAATCAATGAGTAATGTGGATAGGAACCACCAATGAATGACATGGAAGCATAACAATATATTAATGGACAAGTATTGTAGCACTAAATAAATCCTAACCAATCGTAACTAATGGATAAGCCTTGAGGGAAAGAGGCACCTAATGGATATGGCATGGTTGTTGTTATCAGACAGGTATCATCAGACTGGAGTTGAATATCTGTGTCTCAACTGTATCGATTATCTTGCAGGACAGGTGAGACAGATATTTCCCATTCACCATGTTTGTCTAATCGAAGCGTCGATCGCTTCGGAGCAGGTAAATAGTCCATCCATCACGATTCACAATTAAAGGGGAAATATTTGCAGGAAGGGTCTAAGAGAAATGAGGACACACAGGTGAGTATTAACCAGGTGTTTTGAATTCTCATTTATTTTCCAAACATCGTTCGTTAGTACTGTCCAACAGTGACATCTCGATCAACGTGTGATGGATATAGCCATTGAAATAATGATATTTCGATGGACTTGCTTTAAAATACATGAATTGCCATTAGGGATTGGCCATGAGAAAATTATATAATTAACACAGATATGTATGCATCCAATGGTAAATTGATTAATTTCCATGTTAAAATGGTAAACATTTGGTAAAGATTGCATGGATTTTATTTTTTTCAAAGTTAATGATTGACAACGAGTTATGATATCATTAGCACTATTCAAGTTAATTCAAAAGCCAATGGTATCGTTGCGGTTTTCTTTAGTAACTATGACAAATTGATTGAAAACTAAATCCGATATCTCCAAGTTTTCTTATTTGACCAACATGGAGAAGTAATCAATCACTAAGGAACCGTTTGATCAAATATTTGCCCATGCTAAGATTGGTATGATGCCATTATTGGATGCCACTGTACATACACCACACTGTTTTCAGATAAAACTAAGCGCCTTGTGCAGACCCATTACGCGTTGCATTCAATCGTACATGTAAGTTCCGTCACCTTCAGTTCCTTTGTGTTTCAGGCTGTTTTCTTGAAGCCGATGTTCCATTATGAAGATCTTGAGCGTATTTTTGGTTTGGGACATTTTCATCCTTCGTGCTTTTTGCAGGAATATTTCTCTTCGTAAGTATAAAACCGTTTCCTGTTTTATTTTAAAATACACTGTGTTATCACACATGTATTATTAAAGAAAATACAAATATCATTATAATGATATGTAAATTGATTTGCTTCGCACCTAATTAAATATATCGCAACTATTAATATAATAAAAACTTTGCACCATTTCCAAACGTTAAAACATAATCAATAGTAGTTATCACATGCATAATTGAAACATTCCGATATTACGGTTACAATTGTGTTTTGCCCTTATTCAGTTGAAATAGTGTTTTCTTAGGTATTCGACTTATAATATCTTTCAAAGGCTTATTCAGTTACCGCCTTAGAAGTATGAAGATTCATTGAGAAACATTCATTTAAAAGTATACTCATTTGTACATTTTATGGTAATTAGTGGTTTTTTTTTAAGTTGTCATCTGTGATGGGGACAACGTCAATAACGATCTTTCAACTATTGGACACGTCATGAATGACCTTCACTACGTCGCTGTATACAGAGTAGATGACGGCAGCATTTACACGTTCTTACAGACAGGTAACTAAATTACTAGACTAATGTAAGATTTCACAAATAAGATCATGTTAAACATTGAAGATGGTTTAATGTCATCTTATACATGCTGTATATGAATTATGAATTCCATTGGAAGATATACGGTTTCTGTAAATATGCCCTACCATGGTTGCAAGGAATAATTCTTGTTTTTCTGATGAAGAAAAAAAACAATGTCAAAAGTATGCCAATTGGTGTTCTGTATTGATTGTCATATTAAATCTTCTTCATTTTACAAACATCTATAATTTTATATTTATCGAGCCCATAAATTACAAAATAAATTAATCACCGAAATAGCGATACATGGAAAGAGTGATACAAATGGTTTGAATCCATACTGGTACATTCTTTAAAAACCTATAGCTAGATGATTGTAATTAAACTCAAATCTGAAATTAAATATTTGACCAGATTACCAGACGATGACTGACTGGCTCGTTGTACTGGACACAAGATCCAAATCGTGCCCTTACCAACTTTATCCCAAACGTCTCCTTGGTTACATCACTCTACATCCGGGTAACTGTGGTTCTGAGAACCAGGCGACAATCATCAGATTGCAGACGACACCCTTTGATTACCGCCACCTGGTGGTGGATGCAGGAAATTATACCGGATCTGATAGTCACTCTGTCGGGTTCCTCTATGACAAGTCAGTCAAAGGTGAAGATCTTCTCGGAGGTGTTGATGATTTAGGGATTGAACTTGTAAAGGGCGAATATATATCAAATTGTCAATAATTTTCTGAAACCAATGATCGTTTACTAAATGGTAGAACAATATAAATAGAATAGTCTGAAGATCTGAAGGCAGGGAGTGCTATTCTCATTGGATTCTTTTGGTAAAAAAACGTAAGAAAAACAATTTCAATTGGGTGTTCAAGTTCAAGTGTGTACAAATCAGAACGCTAGCCACTTGGTTTCAAGTGGGCTAAAAGGAAACACGTCGCTACCTATAGTCTTAATTAATCCGTCAAATGTTGAAATCCGTACCTTTAATGATAGAGACTACAGAAAATACAAACACTGTGTTAAATAAGTGGTAAATTCGTAATTTTTAAACACAAAATATATCATAAATTAAAACAATATTGATAACACAACGTTATAATTTTTTTAGTAAAATTAAACCTGCTAACAAAGCATCCAATAGCAGCACATGTAACTCAGTGAGACCATGTTCCAGAATACAGAGAACAGATCAGCATGGCCCCGTTCAACAGGTTTCTGTTCTATCTTGAGTTGGAGGTCTCCTTGAAGCACATCCCGGAGATGCTGGCCAACCTCACAGTGAAGACTCACGTCAGGTCCATCTTCCTCATGGGGACATCTTCTACAGTCGAGCAGGTCGCCATGGAGGTGAGATATATCACTATATAGTTTGTTATTTATATGTATAACATATGCTATATTTTACTCAAGTCTTTATGGTGTTGGGTTTGTGTAAGCATCCATTGACATAATAATAATACTCAAATACGACCATCATGATATTTAACTGACCAGCTTCACTTTTGATCATCTTCCTTATGGACACATCTTCAACTGTGGAACAAGTCATTATGAACGCGAGATAGATGGGTAACATCACAGTGGAGATAGCTATACGTCATTCAAAACCATGAACACAGTGCATCTAGCCCTCGTGGATGAGAACTCGTATTTTTCAGTTTCTCAGTTGATATAGTTAAATGGTATAACTGCAACCCAGTGATATGTTTATGTTTTTGTAAATGTGATCATATTGCCATTCTTTAGTTAACATCTTAAATCTGTGATATGTTTCACTTGCAGGCACACCGACTGAACATGTTGAGTGGAAGGTACCACTGGATCCTCTTCACCACTGACGGCATTACACCCAACATCGTCACCAGCGTCGACCATAGTGTCGTCGTCGTCAAAGATCCCGAGAACATGGTACAATGAAATCAATGTTATACATTTATAATGTAAACCCAAATATGCGTTACGAGAAAAGAATTTTATTTTGAACTTTTTAAATGATTTAGTACGACAGTGTCAATCAATTTTTAGGAACATGATGCATGAATAGATCTAGAAAATATATCTAAACAATTCTGTGCAACACATGGGTATGAACATTCGTGTTACTATTTTCTTATATACGTTTAATAAATCAATAAACACAACTCAAAATCAAATAATTTTATAAAATATATAGTTAAGTATAGTTTGTTTAGTGGTGAACCTGACAAATCCAATTCCATATGTTCTCTGCAGCTCTCCGTTGGTAACGAAGAGAGGCTGATGAAACTTTTACACCACGTGTTTGAGGACATTGGTGCACCCGGCACTTCTGAATGTGATTGTGACGATTCATGTCCAGAATGTCACAAATTGTTCAACAATTTATTAACAGGGGTAAGCAATACATACTTCCGTCAAAGCAAACTTGAACAGATGTCTTTTCAGTTTCAATATTCATTGTGATGCTTTTACTTTTTGCATAATTAATATCATAAAAAATGTTCTGTCGCTATCAGAAAATACACCAAAGTGATGACGTTTCCTTCCACGATGAAGAAATCCATGGTGATATCCCGATATACAAATATGCCGCCAATGATACTCAAAGTTTGGTCGAGGTAAGGTTATCTTAAGATGATATTTAATGCGAATCATCAGTTTTGCATAAATAATATGAAGTAAGATACGTTGTTCCTTATGATAAGCTCTGTAATAATATACACAATGAAATCGTTTCATTAAACCGATTGAATTACTTGATAACGTTGTTAATATCTGCATATAATGTCACATGTGTAAATCGTGTTACTGATATTTCCTACAAACTTCTAAGTGCCTTACGATGAAGAAACAACCGGAGTAGCATTGTATGCACCAGACAAAGATAATCCGAGTTGATACAGAAACAGAGGTTACAATGTCACGGTTTATAACCAGGTTGGCAGGTGGAACCTCCAGGAGGGAGTGAAGTCGGACCAGGAACTCTTCCCACGTGGTTCCAGGGGGATCGTGCTCCGCGTAGCAGCTGTTCTGGTTGGTCTTTTATCTTCTTTACATGATTACACTGAGCATGCTTGATATTTACAGAATTATCTGTCCTTTGAAGTAACAATTTGAAACTATATTTTGTTCAATGTTCATATCTATGCCTTTTGATACATCGACCATCTGCTAGTGGAGAAAGATGTAACGTTTAAAGGGACAGTAACATCGAAATGTTTTCTCTGTGCATTTGTAATCATTGCAGGATTTAAACAGTTTATCTGAAATATACTGCTTACCTTGTTATTTTCATGAGCATTTAGAGCACAATGCACACACTGGCGTATATACATATTTTCAATTATTCATGAAATCTACAGAACAAAGCAGTCATAATGACCATGTAAATATGAAGAAATAGAAATTCACATGAACCAATGTATATATATTTCCTCAACCCAGGATCCCCCATTCGTGGTGCGGAACGCGTCCGGTGGTTACGCCGGGTACAGCGTGGACGTCCTGAACGAGATCGCCAAGATAGTGGACTTCACCTTCACTATCAAGGAGTGCGATGACGGACACTACGGTAATCTGAACGCTGACAGTGAGTGGACGGGTTGTATCCGGAACATCATTAACGGGGTATGTACATCGCAGGTTCATTACATACATAGTTAATTAACTCAGTTTTCAATTAGTAAAACGTTTTAATGATGTGTATAACAGGCATTTTGTTCTTGTAAATCAATGAACTTAGATTAACTGCAATGATTGTCAACCATTTCTGAAACAATGTATTTTTATAGTATATTGACAAAGGACAAAACCAGCGTAGTTATATAATACATTGACTTGTTAAAATTACTTGCTTGAGTTTGTGATTATGATTGAGTTACTTGAAAACACACACACAAAACATCTTTAAGAAAAAATAACAACTAAAACCAAATTTTATTTATTTATTATAAAGCATACGAAGTTTAATCTTCTCTCAGGATTCCGACCTTATCGCCGGCGCGCTGACAGTGACGGCAGACCGTGAAGACGTGGTGGACTACACGCTCCCATACTACGACTTCGCCGGTATCCAGATCATCATGAAGAAGCAGAAGACGGACATCAATCTCTTCTACTTCGCTGATGTCTTCACCCCTCTGTCATGGTTGTGTCTGGGTCTCGTGATAGCTGTTACCAGCCTGTTACTGCTGCTGTTTGACAGATACGCACCGTCCACTCGGAGACAGAGGCCATCAGAGGAGAGTGATGGTCACAAGAAGTTCGACTTGAAGGAGAGTATTTGGTTCGTGATGGGATCTCTGACCATGACAGGTAAAGGAAATGCGTTAATCATGCAGTAAGGGTTCATCGTCCCATAACACCGTATAGCATTTTACAAATGAGTATCTCCGACTTCCTAATTATAGCCTTCCCAAAAAAAAGGAAGATATACCAAACATATGGCAGGTTTATTTTAATTTGTGGCCAAATCACCAAAATGAATAAACTGAAAACACTGATTTCACAACACAATTACGAAATTGTTTGATGAAAACAAAGTTCATTCCCATGACGAGTAGATACCACCATGGTTTCAAACACTATTTCCTTTAATTAAGGTTATGCTTTCATGTAACATTTGATTCGCACAGTCACTGAATATATGAGATGTTTACTTTTCTCGGCAGATTCATAATATGGAATGATAACTATGAATGAAACTATACCACAACATGTGATTTTACATTAATATAGAAATGTGTAAATAACCGGACTATTCGCGGGATTGATTTGATCAACCGTTACAGACATTGCAAATGGTTAAATGTACGTTGTTTTATCTCTAACTAATGTTCTTCTCGACACAAAATTTTGTTTGGATTGCCAGAACATACACAAAATTCAATTCCGATTCCTCCTCTCCTGTCAAGGAGCCGGAGCACCACCTCACAGCTTCTCCGCCCGTCTGCTGGTAGCCGGGTTCTGGTTCTTCTCCGTCATCATGATGTCTACGTTCACTGCTAACCTTGCTGCATTCCTCACTGTGTCTCGTATGGGCGTGTCCATCAGCTCTATGTCCGAGCTAGCTGCCCAATCGGACATCAAATACTCGGTCGTGGCTGAGTCCTCGGTCATGAACTACTTTCAGAGAATGGCTGCCATTGAAGAGAACTTCTACAGTATCTGGAAGGAAATGAGCCTGGGGTCGCTCGGCAATAACAAAAGGTGATGGGTGCTAAAACTCTGGAACTGGAAATGGGAAATGAGTAATTATAGATATTGTGGGTTGAACATATGACATCAGAAGCAAGAATTATATGATCATCTGAATTGAACAATGCGAACAAAAACAACTACAAGAACCAATTCATGTTTCTAAGGAGTGTTAGCATTTAAACAATTCAGATAGGATGGCTTTGTTCTAGACATGATATTGAGAATATCATTATCTTTTTAGTTCACATTATAACTTCTTATGTTAAAGTTCCTCACGCCAATGCAAAGCTCGTGTCTTTGTACTATTATCGATTGTTCAAATGTTATACTTCTTATCCTCTTTAATGTAATTGTTCTCAAAACTGGTTCATTTGAAGCATACAAGCAAAAGATAATGTTATTTCTATATTTTCATCTGCATTAAGCCTAGCAGTATGGGACTACCCACTCGGTGACAAGTACGTGAACATTTGGAAGGCAATTCAAGACACGGGTCTGATGAACTCGACTGATGACGCCAAAGAGAGGGTATTCAATGAAAACTTTGCTTTCATCACGGACTCCCCTATAATAAAGTACCTGACGTACAGAAACTGTGAGCTCACTGCCATTGGAGACATGTTCAGTATCAGACCGTATGCCTTTGCTCTAAAGGAGAAGTCAATATATACCAAGAAGATATCATCGGCGTGAGTACATGCTATTATTCTCTTTTAGTACAGGCCTATTGTCTTTCCTTTTTTTGTAAAATCTCCAACTGTTCCGGAGATCTTTAGGTGACATGCCTATCGGACCTGTATAATTTAATTTAGATATAACGCTTAATTTATCATTAATAAAAGTATAGAAGTATCGATCTGTACACCCTGCTTCACCAAGGTGTATGTATTCGTTAGTCAACTGGAGTCATGAATCTAGCAGACACAAATACTATGACGGAGCGGGATGAACCAACCAAAATATACTTGCAACTGCAGGTTTCGTTTAAGGTTTTAAATTGACAATGCCATTAGGTCTTTTTGACATCTTTGACATTATGTACATTTTTATGCCAAAGATTATTCAGTCGGAAATGCGGTCATCATTTCATATGATCAGATATGTTCTTACCAACAAACCTACATGGATGACATGAACTGCCCTCTTGATAATCCTGTCTGTAGACATAGGGTCAAATGACATCAATATACTTAAAATGGTATCATCATTACTTTCTGTGGAACAGTATGGATAAATGTCGCTGGAAAGAAATCGCACTTGTCATCACGAAATACGTTGTTATAAAATAAATGTCACTCTCCATCCATGGTCAACATGACGATGCTGTATTCAGAATACTAGAGCTGCAGAAGCGACGTATGCTCGAGACGTTGAAGAGACGGTGGTGGGACGAGGGTAAGCTGGACTGTCCGGAGAGTTCCACTGACCAGGGGCTCGATCTCGAGTCTCTCACCGGAAGCTTCATTGTGGTGGCTGTCGGGATAGCATCCGGGCTCTTGGTGCTCACACTGGAGCAGTGCTGGAACAGATTCTCTAAGAAAGAGGTGGGTTTCATGTGTTGCTTTTGATTTTCAGATTTGTTTCAACGTTTTCTCTTTAATGTTGTCGTATAGTTACATAATAACATTGGAATTAAGATCGTAATTCAGAATTCGCCGACTTGTTTTACAATAATCTATGTTGGACAAATGATTAGCCTATACTAAACATATCCCCCGAAAATAAAAAATTGTATGTATTATTTCAATTCAGAGTCTAAGAACTTTGTCATTTGTCCCTTAGTATAACTTACCAAAGCAACAGATTGATCTGAATTGGTTTCACTATCTCGCCGTCTCTTCATCCAGCCTCCCGCCATGATACACGTGAAGTCTAGTCGGTCAAGTATGAGGTCATTGGGGGACACAAGAACCGAGGTGACCGTTATTGGAGACAAGGACAGTGTCCAGGACCTCGGTGTCAGTCTGGGGACGGACATCAGGACGGACATCAGGATGGACATCTGAGATACTGTCGTCTATGTCAGACTGTACCTATATATAAGTACGGAAGATTTTATCCATTGAATATTTGATGATGAGAGACAAGTGCAGTGCAGGATTACAATTTCAGTCTGGATGACAAGAAAACATCTCTGGATAGATGCATTAACATAGGATATTTTCCACCACATGCTTCATTCCATCTTATTTCTGAAGTATGCTCTCAAACATATTGTGTGAACACCTACTGTCCCTCGTTTACTAATTTGAAACAATGTAGATGATCTCAATGACACTCTGGAGGGAAGGATAATTTGGACCGCAACAGCGAAATCCGTCCGTACAACTCGTTTTTGTCTTCAAATTTAGCAACAGTCGGGATTACAAAGATACCAGTTGATTTTGCTGATCTTGTCGTATTTATAAGGCCACCTAGACATTACAAACCTTTCAAATTCTCGATAGATGGATATCATATGAACCATTGCACTAAATATCTTCAAATATGGCGACAGTTTACATTGGAAGATTGCGCAACCTTGGCCTTATTTTCAAGGTCGACATGACTACAAAACCTTATGAACGCTTGCACCCAGAGTTAGTGACAGCCAACATTTTGGGAATTACGATGGCAGTTGATTTAGGTAGAGCTTTTCTTATTTTAATGGCCACGACACTTTCACCTCTTTTAAAAAATATTGGTATGCACCAATGGTTTTGAATAGGTAACAGCCTACGTAGAAAGACTACATGCAGACACTACTACAAAAAATTTTTGTATGTTATCTCAAGAAACTTCCTTCTCTTCAAATTATCGGACAACATGCATATCCAAGATCACTTAAACTCGTTACTTTTCCCCAATGCAATATGACGAACCACTGCCAAATAACAAAAACGTGGCAGGGTATAACCAGTACATGTGTCCAACTCCATTTACAAGTTAACACTTGGGTATTGTGTTATATGTTTGAAATAACATTATAGTGTGTAAAGAATAGAATTATAGGTTCAGTTTTTATTCATGCTTTGAATAAAAATGATAAATAAATTTAATGTATTGTATCGTTCATTTCAAATCAGTATGAATAAAACAATTGAGGGAAAAGGTCATATAAATATAGGAATCTTTAATTCTCTTAGATATCATCGAAAATAAGTAACAAAAACAATTTCATCATTATCAACATGACATGCTCATAATAACACTGCTACAAGGCATTGTAGTTAACTTTTATGATATATCTTGATGAATTTCGCCTTACTTTTTTAACAGTAACCAACCCACATGGAGAAAACACTAGTGCTGAAAACAGAATCAACAACCTAAGAAAAAATAAAGGTACATCCAAAACATTCTACCTTGTGCTATATAATCTGTGCACTGAAATGCTAAGTATAACTAAATGTTCTAGTAAATTTCACTGATGTAATCGGATTTCCTTTTAGTCATAAATATTGCACTTAAATTTCTGCTACTGCCTGTATAAGCTCCAAGTTTTTAACAAGATTTGACTTAACATTATCCTTTCAAACTATTATGAAAGATTGAATGTAAATTTGGTTCTACATACCTCCGGAAGCAGGTGAGTTGAGGTGAATTACGGTTTAATTTAACGCCGCTTTCAAGAGTACTTCACTTATGTATATCACGGCTGCTAGTATTATGGCAGTGAGAATGCCTGCAACGCCATGTGGCTATGCATTACAGTGAAACCTGTGAATACTGGCTGGAACTAGCAAACCATGGGTGGTACTACACTGAATTTCAGCTTAGCATTACACCCAAACCTAACTGCGTGTAGAAAGTTCTCTACTGCAGACAAAGTTGCCGTGCCCCTGGCGGGATTCGAACCCCTGACCCCTTGATGTGAAGCCAAACATACCAAAATGCATTTTGGTAGAGGTCCTTTTGTGTTTATTTCCTTACCACAGGCCTCAAAGTTCAGTGAATGTGATATTAGGTGCAGTCATATACATGTTATCTACAAACAGAGTCACACATCTATCATTGCAACAAACGTTGATAATACACACTTGGATATAGAAAAAACATTTGATAATCTGAGAGAAAATATTTGATCAAATTCATGTACCACCACATAATTCAAAACTAACATTTAACATGTATCAAAATAGAAGTTGTCTAAATCACCAGTAAACACACAATGGTGAAAGTTCAACAAATTCAAAGAATGACAACCACATCGTCTGTAACTTAATGGTATACATGGAATGATGGGTGAAGACTAAATGTAAAGATATGCACAAAATGATATTACACTACCCAATTTGCTGCAGATGATTACAACCCACAACATTATTTGAACACAGAATCAAAAGGTGAAGCTGTACCGAGTTAAATCTGGATTTATGCTTCCTAGATCCTCTAAACAATATGGCACATGCAACTTTTAATCACGAACATATTGACTCATATTAACCCTTAAATCTTGTTTTAACATTAACCAATGGACAATGACCATGAAGATGGTAACTACCATCTCATTGGCTAATAAACCCAAGGTAAGTGCTTAGAGTTGAGTTGCAAGTAAACATCTGTAATAAAGTCTGATGTGGGTTGTTAGATGCATTTTGATAGGCTCCCATGTCCAACTGATACAGCAATTTGATTGGCTTGCCTGAATCAAGGTCGGGTAATTTTAGTACAAATGTTCCTGATGAAAAGACCCGGGAGTTACATTGTGTAGAGGATTAGAACTTTACACTGTTGAGGACTGAGTTTTGGACTCGCTGTCCAAGATTAGCACTTTTTACATTTTATAGAATCATATCATATATCATGTGTCCTAGCCGGGACAAACCATAAAGTGTCATCATTACACCAACTATCAAGTCACAGAACAATACAATGACACTCTTCATTAAAAGAATGGGATCCAGGAATTTGTACATTGACAAACAAACAATTTTGACAAATGCTTCAAATTTATGTTCAGATCTGATTGAAATTGACTTCATGTCATGTTGAATCAATTTATTATTCTTGGCAATTTGTGAATAGTGTTGAGAATCTTCTCTGGAGGCAACTCTATAGCTTTTTTAAATCGATCTTACCCAGTTAATACTGTCCTCAGTCTGTCCTGTTATAACCATCTACTTTACATATGGAAAGTCCTTTCAGATGGAAATTAAGACACTTATCAGTGTTTGAAATAGCTGCCCGCTGCTGCCCTCTGGTAAATTTCAGTTGGGGCCAGTTGAAAACATGAAAAGCAAACTCATTTTGTAGGATTTTTGATAATTTAAATGTTTATAAATTGCAGGGCCTTTCAGATTTTTAGAAAGTCTAGTTTGTTTTCGCAAACTATAAAGTATATCACACACTACTTACAATAATCAACTGAAACATGTTATGTGTTCGTAAGAAGGCCAAGTTCAATGGATTTTAGCCTTCTTTAATGAATTGAGTATATTCACTGTTATGTGTCTTCTTTTATCTGAATGCCTCTTAAGGAATGTTATGAATCATTGTTATTTACATCTTTCGCACGCATCAGGCCATACGTGCACTTTTAGAAAATGCATACCCTTGCGACAACTCAACGTTCACCCAACGTGTCTGTGCGTGATTTGTAAACGCGCATGAGATTGGTCTACACCATAGCTCAATAGTGCGTTACTTCCTGTCTCAGGAATCCCTTCGAGTTGTCGCAAGGGTCAATGTGCATTTTCTACAAGTGCATATGTGGCCCGATGCGTGCAGAAGATGGTTTATTTACTTCCTCTTATTCACTTATTTTTTCATACAAATTTTGCAAATAGTTTCTCAACTGTATTTTCCCTCACAACTCGACAGTTTTTCAGGTGTGGCAAACTTAATTCGAATATAAAGACAGGTAAAAATAAATGAGAAACAGAATATTATTTCAACAAAAAAACATGTACCGGTACTTAAAATAATATAATCACTTCCTTAAAAATATATTACAAACAAGTCATGATTATGCAATTTCCCTATGTAAATTGTTAAAAGACTTATTTGCATTCACCGAGACTTTCTACCCTAAGAAAGGTTTATTCTATTTTATCAAGCTTACGAAAATTGTATAACAATATACCTTGAGAAGGAAAAGTTTTAAATATTTTTCATTTTCGATATGAAAATAAATTTCAAAAACAATATGCTATCAAAACTTAAATAGTCATATTTTTTTAAAATAACAATAAACAAGTCTCTGAAGGAAATACTGTATCAAATCATAGAACTTTTACATTTAGTCCCTTCGTAACATATCCATCCTGCATTTTTTTATTACTTTTTACACAAAGTCAAGTTGTTGACAAAATAAGACCAAGTTCATCTAAATCAACTTTCAATAGTTTATCAAGAAATTCTTTAATAAAATTAACAGTAAAGTAAATTTTCCTCACTAATTTGAAGGAAACTGTCACAGTAATCTTTTATATTGAGGTATAGTTGGCACGGAGACCATATGGATGGATTCACATGATTTCTTCTGTAAAACATGTGTATGATGGTCAGAAAACAATAAACTTTCAATTCACTCTTGATTAGTCTCATGTGATACATATTGTCTTCACAACGAAAATGCTAATATTGTATAAGAAAATATTCTGTCACAATTTCCTTGATTAGTGATTAAATGTACAAAATCATGACTTAAAGTCACTTTGTAACATAACAGCATTACAATTACACAAGACAAATGCAAGTTGTTGACAAACAAGACAAAGCTCACCAAAATACAACTTTAATAATTTCATTAATCCATCAATCAATATATTTCTGAGATGATTCTATTCAAAACAATCAAGATAACTTCATTCTACAAATGTTACATTTTTGAAACCCACCTTCCAAACTCTTCAAAAAGTTGTTGCTTTCATAAACCAAAGCAAAGTTTACGGTCTTTTGTTGAAACACATAAACAGATGAAGAAAGTAAACTATTAGAACACAATAATGTTACATCACACATGTTTTTCAATCATGTAACCAATTTCATTTGTCTTTCAAAAGACATGCACTTGACTTTGGCAAGAAGTGAATGAACAGAATGAAAACATTTTATCCGGTCTTGCTGAAATGAAAATGGCCAAAATATATATATAATATATATATTTCTCCGCCGAGTATTCTCAGTCGTCGACACCGATGTTGCGGAAGAGGTATGACATCGACTCGTTATGATGTATCCTGCGGATGGCCTCGACAAGCATGACGCTGACATCGACAGTTTTAATCTTGTGACACTGCATCTTCTGGGCTTCGTGGGGGACGGTGTTGGTCACCACAACCTGACAAATCAATCATTTTTGAATAAAAATATCATCTTCTCGCTCTTATATTATTTAGTAAAGCATTCATAACATTATTTTTTGTGAGATGAACATATATGGTTTAAACAAGATATCTTCACTATGCAAAGTGAAAAAGATTTTATGACATTTGATCGATAAGGGACCAACACACCACCACTTTTCAAGCTTCATGTTATTGCAGGGATTGGGAAAGGTAGGGGCCATGGGCCTTTTTGCACATAGGATTAAAAAATGGCGCATTAACATTTGTAATTTTACTGTGGCTACATAGGGGAATGGCGCATTAAAATTTCTGAAAATGACTAAAAGCCCTTAAAATGGCCCATTGTCAAAGGTGTCTTTCCCAATCCCTGTATTGCCTCAGTGGTGAATGTAAACTTGAAACATCCTGGGGGATACCCCCCACCCCCCCTCCGTCTGTGACATCTTACTTGGAAGATGCTACTGGGGTATTCAGATCTTTTAACCCATAATACTAATAATAAGTAGACTTTAGATTGAAAAATAGTAATTTTTGAGGATACAACTTCAAAGTGATATTCTATTTTGTCCATATATGCTCCATCAGGGTACTCATAATTGTAAAGCTACTTCAATATCCTGATTGTGTAAGCAGATTTTGCCTCATAAATCACTATAAATAACCAGCCAATAAAATTACTATAAATAAGGTAATACTGACAGTGCTCTAATGAGAAAACCAGTGAGGGACCATCATATTTCAAATTACCATATTTCATTGACTGACAACATATATGCTTAATAAAGTAATCAGCAATACGAGGCAAAAGCTCCTTAGACAATCAGGCAATTGAAGCAAACTTGCAGATACAAATACCCTGTTTGAGCAGGGCAGAATTAATGTTCAAACATTGTCCTTTTTACAAATACTGCTACGGCCATTATTTCGATGAACATAATAATACAATAGAGGCTAAGGACGTGGTTGTACTGCTCCTTTAACTGGATAGACTCTCACACATACCTCATCAATGCAGGAGTCCTCTATAAGTCTGGGAGCGTCGGAGGACAGGAGTCCGTGGGTAGCCATCACATAGACCTTGTAGGCTCCCCTCTCCTTCAGTGCTTCTGCCGTCTTCACAAATAGGTCCACGTCGTCGATCATGTCATCCTGTAACAATGAGATTATGTGATGGTGGTTTTATTCTTTAGCAAACTTTATCAAAATTAGATGATTAATTTAGAAGAGGAACTTCATCGCCCATTCATTTATTTAACTTAAGCTAACCGTCAACTTAACGTCTTTTCACATTTACATTTTATCATTGATGTAAATCCTGTAGATTATAGGGTACACGATTCTGATTAGGGTACTTGCATGCAAATACTACATTCTATTTTTAGGCTAGCCTAGTCTTTGTCAAAACTTACCACAATAATAGCTATCCTACCTCCCACGTCACCAACCACATTCAAAGGAGGTTTCTCTTTGGCCATAATAGCTGTAAGAAAATTCATTAAGATAGTTTCCTTTGATGCACCATAACAATCAAAAGTAACAAAATAGTGTGCAACAAAATAACAGACAGATAATACATAACACAACAGATACCATATATTCATATTTAGATAAAAATCACATCGTTGGCAATGTTAACGAACAAATTCAGAATTTTGTTGATTACATAAGAAGATCATATTTTTTTTTAAAATATCTACAATAATATCAGAGCATTCCAGTTCACATACTTGGTAATGTTTCAATTCCAAACTCGTGATTGCGTTGGTGTTCATGTTCCTCTTCCTCTAGCGGCGGCGGCGAGTTGCGTCCGTCACAAATCTCGGTCTCTATCTTCTCCTCTCCGTGAATCACTGCTATACTCAATCGGAGTCTCTCAGCGTATGATGATGCACGCTTCACAGAGTTTGGGTTCCTTGCTACTATGACTGCGTTGCGATAGTCTGGAATCTGAGGATATATATTTTGAGTCATATAGATGAGTCAATAATTATTAGAATTGACAAATGTTGACAAGTCTCTGGGAGCTACAAATACACAGACTTAGCAAAGCAGTGTGTGAAAGGCACTGGGATGGCAATGGTGAAAAAGATAAGCAAGAAATGGTGAATTTCTATAAGTTATTATTGTTATTACCATCATGCTCCATCAGCGTATTTGTAACCGCTACCCTACTACAATACCCTGATTCCCAGTGCCCATTGGTACCTCTCATTTTGTGGCTCAGGGTATTGTAGTAGGATAGCGGTTACAAATACACTGATCATGCTGATAGAGTAGGATGAGTTATTACAATACATTGAGGGAAAATAAGATGAGCTAATAACTGCCGGAAAAGAACTTACAAATTCTTTAACATAATCAACAAGAAATGGAGATGCTCTCAAGTTGTCCACTGGAACATCAAAGAAGGCCTGAATTTCTTTCTGATGAAGATCCATAGTGATGATGTGTGTTAGACCTGAATAGAAAGCAATTTAGTCTTCACACAGTCAGTATCTGGAATTGTATTCTAAGCTTGAAAGAAATTTATTCACACAAGCTTATCTTTTAAATAAAAAGCCATTCTTTATAAATCATAGAAATTCGAAAATTGAAGTAAAAAGGTTTATCATCCAGTTGTGCATTTGAGGAAGATACTTGCAAGGAAAACACTTTCCAAAAGTTTACCTTTAAAGTTTCATATATTGTCTCATAACTGTCTCCCTGTCATTATCTGATATCATTTAAGAAAATTCATTTCATTATTTAAATTTATATGCATAATAAACCATTTTCCAAATATTCATGTTACTATCACAAACACATTCCATTCATCTATTGCACTTGGCGCAATTATCAAGTCAAATGTTTAATACTGTCATCCCAACTTCAGTCGATATCATAAAAGATAATTTATTTGATTATTTAAATTCATTTGCTAAAAGGAGGATATTTTGTGTTTTCAGTGTGATATCACTTATCTCTCATCGAGTGATGGGGTAAAGGTGATATTTGGCCAGGCACAAGTGAAAATATTGGCTTTACCCCATCACGAGATGAGAGATAAGTGATATTGCACTGAAAAGACAAAATATTCTGTTTATTATATGCTTCTGTGGTTGGAAATATGGTGTTTTACGTCCATACTGCTTCAATTGAGCAAGTTCTGGCGACGTCATACTATTGTTGCTATGTCACTCAGCAACAGGGATGACGTTGCATTGATTGTATACGTGACCTCATGCCACTGTACACGACGTCATCCCCTCTGTGATATTTCACTGTGTTGAGAAAGTAATATCAAACTGCAGTGATGAGAACACATTTTCTTAAACTGAGAAAACTCAGTCTCACATAGCTTAGCATATAATAAAATTGTTACTAATTTATCCTGTCATTACCTGATTTGCCCAACATCGTTGCAAGAAGTTTACACACAATGGATCCCCGCTTCCTCATTTTGCTCTGTTTGGAGTATGGTAGGTAGGGAATGACACCGATGATGTTACGAGCTGAGCTGGTCTTACAGGCATAGGCAATGATGAGTAGCTCCATAATGTCATTGTTGACATCTCTGAAACATAGCAATGCATATCATTTTTCATATGTGTATTCTTTCTGTTCATATATTTACTGCAGTGGCATCCAGAGAAGGGGTTCTGTTCTGTTTGCCACATTTTGTAATTATTACTATTTTCTTAAATATATGTTGTTTCGAGTGAAACTGTGTTAAATTTCAAAGCCTGTCTTTGCAATGAGGGATGTTATTCAGCTATTTTTAGTAATTTGTATTTGTTAACTGATCTTCAAAGTTTGACATACTTTGTGCCAGTCTGTATGATGTAGACATCTTTCCCTCTAACAGATTCCCTTATTTCAACTGTTGTCTCTGAAACAAAACAAAAATAGTTACCGGTAATAAACATATTAGACTGTAAAAAATCCCCAATTACTTCATGACTCAGTTGAGAAACAACTCAAACTGCCCAGAGACGATAAAGTACACTTATGGTCTCTGAACTGCCTTAGTAAAACAAGAGAATTAGTGAGCACAGCTCACTCATGATACCCCCGCTTTTAACATTGGTAAAAAAGAAATGTTTGAAAATAGCAAAAGGGCATCAATGTTTAAACTTTTGTATGAACAGACCATTATATATAAGTATTATTAAAGCAGAGTAAGTATTACACTTGTAAGCATGTTTTAGAAGTAAAAGTCGAAAAATTTGAAAAATGTCATTAAATATGCAAATGAGGGTATGAAACATACAAATATGCAAATGAGGGTATGAATATAAAAATGACAGATGTACACATCAGTGGTTTCGTAACATTTGAACAATTAGTGTCTGAGTTATGAGTGGAACAAAAAGTGTGAATGGCGAGGATGAAAAACGGAGAAAATTTGCATAAATTATGCAAATGAGGGTATGAAACATACAAAAGGCAGATGTACACATCATGGTGATTGTACATATCAAGGTTCTTAACATTTGGACAACTGCTTTCAGAGTTATGAGTGGAACAAAAAGTGTGAATGGTTAAGTCGAAAACGGAGAATATTTGCATAAGTTATGCAAATGAGGGTATGAAACATACAAAAGGCAGATGTACACATCGTGATGATTATATGTATCAAGTTACAAGACATTTGAACAATTAGTATTTGAGTTATGAGTGGAACAAAAACTGAATGGCAAAGTCGAAAAACGGAGAAAATTTGCATAAATTATGCAAATTAGAGTACGAAACATACAAAAGGCACATGTGGGGACCATAAAGTGTACATACATAAAGTTTCATAACAATTGAACAAGTAGTATTTGAGTTATGAGCGGAACCAAAAGTGTAAGCATAGACGCGCACACAAAGACGCTTAAAAGTGGAAAATCTGAAAAAATAATCATGGAATCTGAGTGAAACATAGAAAAGGCACATCTAGGGACCATAAAGTGTACATGTATAAAGTTTCATAACAATTGAACAAGTAGTATTTGAGTTATGAGCGGAACCAAAAGTGTGACCATAGACGCGCACACAAAGACGCTTAAAAGTGGAAAATCTGAAAAAATAATCATGGAATCTGAGGGAAACATAGAAAAGGCACATCTAGGGACCATAAAGTGTACATGTATAAAGTTTCATAACAATTGAACAAGTAGTATTTGAGTTATGAGCGGAACCAAAAGTGTTCCGGACGGACGCGCTGAGCGCTATATACCCCCGACTACTTCGTAGCGGGGGTATAAAAAAGCAACAACTTACAGATAGTTCTAATTCTTCATTTAAAAATGTTTATAATAATTTATTTTGTTGAAGTTTTTATCTTTAATCAGTTACATGCCAATTAATGGAATGTGCAACCCTACACAGATCTAGGTACTCAATCTGTGTCTGAATAATTCTGTTACAACCTACCTCGATTTGTTTTATGATACACTGCTGCATCTCCTATCTTTGTTCCCAGACGTCTGTAAAATGATGACACATAATCTGATAACAATGATCTAACAAATAAAAACAAGTTATTTATTATAATGGTGCAGAGCAATGATCTGATTCTGATGTTAAACAAATTGTTATGTTTCATCATTTCATGAACAACTATTGAAATTGTGTGTCTTCAGTTTCAAATTGTCATTGATCAAATTTGTAACACATAAGCTAGACAAAGTCATTGACTGCATTGTGCAATGTCAAACAAAATATTTCAAAGATATGAAACCAGAGGCTAAAGTGGAAGAAGCGCGACTATAATCCGCTTTAGCTCCATTCTCGAGCACATGCTCAAATGCTGTATTGAGCATTGTCAGTATTTACAGTGAAATCCTTACTTTGCAATAGACTGGGCTAATTGCATGTCAGAATTCCCAGCTAAAACAATCATCGGACATTTTGTTCCTGTGTCTAACGTGCTCATCTTCGTTTCTGTTTTCTTGTTTTCTTCAAGGGAAATCGATCAGCCGACCTTCACCTTCCTGTCCTCACCTGGGATTTTGATCTACATCCGGTTTTAATTTTATCGTGAATTTAGTTGAAAAGTAATAAAACGGCTTGATTTATCATTAAAATGAACTGTCAGGTTTTCTTGAATCAAACAAATAAGTGTAAATAGATTTATGGTCAAATTGCCTGAGGTAACTAAAGCTCCATGCCGCGATATGACGCACACTTTTTCATTTATTTATGCACGTTCAGCACTGCCTTGAGTTCTGATTTCTCGGTAAACCGCGGGAAAAGGCGTGACGTCGACTGCTGTTTGTAAACAATCGAACATGCAAAATGAAATTTGCGTAGTTTACTGTTTTTGACAATGTTGATTGGTTGATCATCTTAAATTTATGAAGTTTATATAATCGATTTAATGATCAGGAGGATTATGTCCAAATCGTCTTACTTTACACGGGGAAGAACTGTTGTTAGTCCAGTGGAAAAATCACATCACAAACACAACACGACAAGCACAAAAACTGGAAACAACAAATTAGGACTGAAAGGTTTAGCTGCTGCAGCCAAAAGAAGGAATCCGATTAAAATTGAATATGAAGAAACAACCTCATTAAAACAAGAGAAAATCGAAATTAATCAAGATGACAAATCAGTCAAATCAATCAAACGAGAAAAATGGGAACCAGAAAATTGGAGAGAACAAATTAAAAACATCACTCATATGAGAAGTAAAAGAGATGCTCCCGTTGACACAATGGGTTGTGATGTCATCAGTGACGCTAGAGCAACACCACAGGTAAGAAGGAACGCAAAGAATTGAAATAATCAAATAAGAAAGTCCTTTCATATGTTCAAATTTTAAAATCTAACCGCTTCTACAATGGTTTCTCAATATATATATCCTATTTGGAAGGTGTATAGAGGCTTAGACAGAGCAATTTAATGATAATAATGTGTTCAGTAGTGACCTCAATGCTGCACTACAGTAAATTCGCTTTAGTAATTGAGTTTACAGTCTCTTGAGAATTAATCTCTTTAAGGATAGATGTAATGACATTGGTTACATTCGGATTCATTAAAATGGGATGTCAATTTGACAATTGCTCCATTCTAAATTTCTGAAATCGGTCCATAAATATCTTATACCCGGTATACGGCTTTTAAAAAAATGCCTAATTTAGAGCCAGTGACCAGAATGAAAGTCTGCGGGGGTGTAGCCCCTGAAGAGATGACTTATGTGAAAGCACTGGAGTAATCTCATTATTGTCATAATTCAACGTGATTTTGCAACATTTTGATTGTTAATTTCACTAACAAATCTTCAATCAAGAATGAAGAACAATTTTATGGATACACAACTTCTTTATTCTGTATAGGCGACGTTTCGACATAGATACTATAATGTCGTTGTCAAGCAGGTGGTACAGTTGAACAAATTCCCAGGGTTTATATACAAGTAGTGTTTATACAATAGAGGAGGATGAGAAGAGTTTGAGTTGTTATTACAGTAGATAGGCTTGAATCATTGTACACAAATGATTTCTCAAAGTGTTCGCCGTGCTTATTGTGGCATTGTTAAAATGGGTAAATTAAAATCGTCTTAATGATCAATTGCAAGTGTATATTGTCTCGATTTTATGCTCAATTGATTCTGATATATAATGTCCGTAGAGGTAATTATCTGTCATTCTTGTGAAAAATGCATTACACGTGAACTTTAATTCTATGGTCACCTTTATTTTCTATGTGAGGAGTCCACAAGACTGAAAAATATCTCAATTTTGCCAACTTTACAGTAGTGATGATGACAATTGGTTATTCATTTCAGGTGTATCGTTACCAAGTTCTGCTGTCGTTGATGTTGTCAAGTCAAACCAAAGATCAAGTTACCTCTGCTGCTATTGGTCGTCTTCGTGAACATGGCTGTTCTGTCAACAACATCTTGGAAACATCAGATGACAAGCTCGGGCAGTTGATTTATCCTGTTGGATTTTGGAGGGTTAATATCAATGATCAAATCTTTAGACAAGTATCTTTCCATGTAGCATGACTTGGATTTGAGGTGGACCATTTGAGAATTGTTTTTTCTTTGTAACCAAACATTTGAAGTGATATGATATCAGAAGATGTTAAACAACTTACAATGAAACACAAATAAATTAAACCAATGATTTATTGATGTAAACGGTGTAAGAGACACTGTTTTCTAGAAAATAATAGTAAAATCTTGCATCTTAATGTAATGTTTGTGTTATTGCAGAGGAAAGTAGAATACATTAAGAAGACATCAGAAATACTGAAATCCACTTACAACTGTGACATCCCAGGAAGTGTAGAAGATTTGTGTAAACTACCGGGTGTTGGACCAAAGATGGCTCATCTCGTGATGAAGTGTGCATGGAACGTTGTGTCGGGGATTGGAGTCGATACCCATGTCCACAGAATCACAAACCGGCTTCACTGGTTCAAAAAACCTACAAAACAGCCCGAGGACACTCGTAAGGCTTTGGAGGACTGGTTACCGCGGTAAGATGAAAGAAGTTGTTTTTCTTCAGGGAGACATTGTTTTCAAGATTGTTCTTGACTTCTTTAAACACAATGCCATATTAATCCTAAAAAGAATGTATGGATTAAAAACAATATAATTTATACACATAATACAATTTATGTATCATTGGAAGAGTAGAATATCCATAGGACTATATGGTATACGGATGTTACTAGCAGCATATTGCCATTTATGCAAGGGGAGATTTCTGCTGTGTAAGTAAAATTATGAATTTTTTGATAAAGCATTTTTCATATTACATATCCACTTATGTAGAAAATTATTAATGAGACTTTTAGACTTATCTACATTTTCTTACCTACCCATGGCAAGGTTTTTCACATTTGTAGTACCAAGAAATGATTTCACTGCTCTTTGTCACGTTTTTGGATTACTGGTAGTGTGTCAAATTGTTTTAAAATTGTAAAATCTAAAGCCGCTTAAAAAACATCCTTAGCAATTTTTTTCATATGAACTGTTGTTTTAATCATACGTTAATATATATGTGAACAAATTTCAGATTCTCTCTTCAGTAAATATAATTGTCCTGTCAGTGTATAGGGAATTCAAAAGTAACTACGTTCTAGAAATGTTGAACTTCTTATTGCAAGGGTGAAATAATTCAGTGTCAATACCACCTGATTATTATCAAATTAGGTAGGTGATGTTAGGTTTAAGTGTTATCTCTGTTACACTTAGTTTTTAGCTAATCATAATTTACATTGGAAGCTTGAAATTTTCAGAATACCATTACAAGATAAATAGTTGCATTTGTAAAATTTCTGGAATTCCTTACTATTCAATAAATCATATTTAGTTTAAAACCGAAAGCATTGCCTGGAGGTTTTAAACGATGAAATGTCTATGGGCATTAGTTATTTGGAGTTTTACGGCAAACTCCGTTATTGTGTACCTATTTCTGAGTGTAGAGGACTTTACAGCTGTTTTATTTTTGTTAGAGGTTTAGTCCGGACAACACAATTGTGAATTTTTTGTGCAATATATAAAATAACAATAAATACAAAATGCAGAACATTGGCTTTTGTGTTGGTGAAATCTTGCTGTATTTCCCACATCTGTTCATGGAGTTCTATATTTATCTACCTCATCTACTTCACAAAGTCCCTAAGAAGGAAAATCTTAAAGTTGCAATCAGCGACGCCATTTTAAAAGTGACATTTGCCAAGACAATTTATAATGATTAAATAAACGTAAGATAAACGGTTTCTCGTTAAATGTGTTTTCCTTGAAATATGCTGTTTGATTTTATGAAAACAATTGATCATAAATATGCTGATATATATAAAGAATCGGAGACAAATACCAAAAATAGTTCATTTGTGTTATATACATCAGACATATTCAAAGGACATGTGTACCGGTATGCTAATTAGTAAAACCCTTAAGAGTTAAATGCCTAGATCTTTGAAGTCACTCGATCGACATGGTCACTGAAAGATGAGTTTTCGTTGGTAAAGAAGCAGAGATATAGTATGAGGTTCCCCTTCTCCCGCTAGTGAATTTTGATGGAACCGAGATATTCAGGTCTTCTAGAACAGGTTAGGATCGGAAATCTGAAGGCCTTAGGGAGTAACCTCTGTGTGAAGAGAATGGTGTTAGACAGTTGATGAATTCAGAATACTACTTCAAAATATTATGAATACTTTAGGATTTACGTGAATTCAAATTGACATGATGTTTTGCATCTTATGCTTTCTTAATAACAAACAATGTCTTCTAAGCATTCTCAGATGATGTTTCTTTATTCCACTTCATTTGTTCTTCAGAGAGTACTGGACAGACATCAACCATCTGCTGGTAGGTTTTGGTCAGACAATCTGTCTCCCTGTCCACCCTAAATGTGACCAGTGCCTCAACCAAACAATCTGTCCTGTTGGGAGGTCATCAAATAAGGTCAAGGTCAAACAAGAACCAAAGATAAAAACAGAAAACATTAAGGAAGAGGATATCAAGAATGTAAAGTGTGAAATACCAGCTGAAGGTTCAAATAAGAAAAAATCAAAGGTCAAAATCAAACAGGAACCTTTGGACTGATTTGCTTGTACTTTTAATCATTTAGTAGATGGTCCAAAGATAATCAGTGTTTTTGTTTATGAAGTTTATAGTAGTAATAAATTCCAGAGAGTTTTTTAGTTATCCAGATATATATCAAATTTATGATACAAGGTAAGACATGCTGTTTGTTCCTTTGAAGAATCAAAAAGTGATATTGAAGATTTTTGCAGAAAAAGAAGTGAACATATAAATTTTGTGACTATATCAAACCTTTGTATATGAAACTAATAAATACACAAATGTGATTTCTTATCCTTTTTTTCTTCTAGATAAATGTAATATGGGAATTGATCTTACAAAGAATTCCATTCAATAATACATGCACATAATGTTTTTGAAGGTGAGAAACATATTTGATTGAAGCATCTTGCAATCATCACTTCATCTCCATGTACTATAAGGATTACTGGCTGCCCTTTAAAAACCACCAGATCCAACCATCTGCCAAAGTAGAAATAATAAACAGGAAATTTAAAACAAATTTCCCAGGTGCAATATCTCATTTGTTTATTTGTGTTGTAAATAATTCTCTTGGCTCAGAATTTTGAAGATCTCTTTGCATTAAGATAGTTGTAATTGTCATACATCAGCATTGACTTATGACTGTTTTAATCCTAAGAGAGCTTTGATAAACAAGGCCCTGCTTCAGGTAATTATCTGAGCAGAGTTTATTATACCCCCGCTACGACTAGTCGGGGTATGTATCGCTCCGCGTGTCTGTACGTGCGTCCGGCCGGCCGAAATCGTTTCCGGAGCATATCTCAAAAACCAATTGACTTGGAAACTTCAAATTTGGTATGGAGGTAACCCATATGGTGCTTCTTGTGCCTTTTAGGGTTCTCAAGGTCCAAATAATTTCTGAAATTTTGACCAAAAACAGTTTAACTCTGTGTCATTTGTGTCATTTCTGGGACATTCCTTAAAACTATATAACTTGAAAACTTTACTTTGGATGTTGCCTATATGCTGTTGTGCCTTTCATTGGTTTAAACTCCAGGGTATAAATGATTACAAAATATTTTCAGTAAAAACAATCATTGTTATGCATTGACATGATTGATTAGATTATGTTTTCCATTTTATTTATACTGTATGAAGGCGATCAAACTACAGGCGGGGGTATGTGAGCTGTGCTCACTTTTGCCTTGTTTGGCTCATAGTGAAATAGGGCATAACGACTACACAACAGAATGTACATCAACTGAGGTTAATACCCAGAAGCACATATGGTAAATATACAAGAGATGCAGGTGATGGAATCACACAGTAACTTTGTATTGCAGTTTCAGGTTTGAAGAAATCAATGAGTAATGTACAGATGCACAGATACTGCAAATTATTTGAGAAGTGATAGCAGTTCTTCATACCCATGATGTAATACTTCAACACCGGCCTATCTATATTTTTTTTAGCTTATCAAGCCTTCCATCTTCCACAAACTTTCACATTTTCACAATTTTCAGTCACCGCTAATGGCTGCAATACTGCCGAAGCTGTGTTAAACAATAACTCACTCACTCACTCACAATTTTCAGACTAACAACTTTGTTACAAGGAGACATGTTTGTTCATACAGTCGGGTAGGGTATATACCCTTAAAGCTTTTAACGACTAAACCCTTATAGATCAGTAATTCCAGAAAGCTCAAATTTGAAGAATTTCATCTTTGTCGGATGGAGAATAATATTTGTAAATTTTCGTTTTAAGTGTTTTAGCAAAATTTACCGAGTGTTATGTATGCAATGCACAAATTAAGCAAATTATGGATTATAATATTTCTTCTCTTGGGTCTTGCTATTGGACGCTGACCTAGATAGCTTCTCCGCCGATGTTTCGTTAATTAATTAATGATAATTATCACTGCCGCTAAATGAATTTATGAGGTGTATTACATCGCCAAAAAGACATGTTTATGTAATAATTGTGTAATAGTCATCTGCGGAATTACCTAGTTGGATATCTAAACATTCGATATATGGGACATTTAAGTTGGTTTATTGAAGATATCTTTGTGAAATTAACAATCAAAATGTTGCGAAATTACGTTGAATTGTGACTATCGCTGAAAATCAAATTCCTCCACATACGTCACAGAAGTCATCCCTTCACGGGTCACACCCCCGCAGACTTTCATTCTGGTCGCCGGGGCTAAATCAGGCGGTTTTTTAAAAAGCCGTATATAAGTAATTTATGGACCGATTTCAGAAATTGAAAATCGAGCAATTGTCAAATTGACATCCCATTTTAATGAATCCGATTTGGACCATATGTCATTTCATCCATCCTTTAACTCTGCAAAAGGCTTTTAAGTTAGTTTAATTGTGAAGAAGGTGTCATTGTTGTTACATGGAAATGCGATCACTCAACAAATATATATTTATGTCCTCTCTCGCAAATGGTTTTCAATGGATGACAACGATACATTTAATGATGTAAAGTTTGTTGTTGACTGAAAGACTGATAGATGTCACCGATTTAATACTTTTGGTACAATCCTGTATGACGAAACTTCATTAACTTCGTATATCTAGCAATGTTTTTAGTTTTTAGCTCATCAGTCCTGAAAGGCCAAATGGGCTTATGGCATGGACCGTTATCCGGAGTGCGGCGTCCGGTGTCATGTTCGACTTCTCCGCCAGAACCGCTACGCCCTCAAAGCTGACATGTTATGGGGAGGTGCATGTTCCTTGCATCTAGTGGATCTTTTTTTGTACATTTTATCCTGACCCCTCTCAAATATGGGCCTGGCAGGCAGTTTCCCTAAAACCTTTTAAAGACTTCTCCAAAACGAGACCGCCAATCAAATTTGGGAGTGACAGGGGTCCACCCTAACATCTTAAAACGACTTCTTTTCGCATGTGACCCACGCATGACCCATGTGACCCACGTTTCAGGCCACAAGATCACGAAATCTACAATTTAGAATCCCCATTGGCCAAGGAGTCTTTACACAACATCTCAGCTCTCTGGAGTCACTGGCTCTGGAGAAGAAGTCGAAATTACGAAAAACTGAAGCTGAAACCATGCATCTAAGGGATCTTATTTTTTAGATTTCGTCCCGACCCTCCTCAAATATCGGCGTGGCAGGCACTTTCCCTAAAACCTTTAAACGACTTCTTCTCCGAAAGCAGTAGGCATAGAAAGCTGAAATTTTCAGAATAATATCTTTGTTACATGTAGTTGCAAGTTTGTTCCTTTGAACTTGACCACCAATCAAATATGGGCGTGGCAGGGGGTCCACCGTCAAACGACTTCTCAAAAAAACTATTTGTTACAGAAAGCTTAAGTTTTCAGAATAACATCTTTAAAACATATCGACTGAAGTTTGTCATTTGGGTAAAAACCCCTTCTGAAATATTGGCGTGGCAGGTAGTTAAACTGAAACCTTAAATGTCTTTGCAGGGACTAGAAATGCTACACCTGAAATTTGGAGAATAGCACCTTTCTATGATGGAGACTAAGACTTGTAAGTTTCGTCTTTTTATTCCTAAGGATAAACATTTTAAAGCATTATACAATCAGGCTTTTTCCCCTCAACCCAGCTGAGAGCTCACAGGTGGTGTCAGTGCATAGGATTGTATAACTGATTGTTAGTTTCTGTAATGAATATATGAGAGAGAGAGAGAGAGAGAGAGAGAGAGAGAGAGTGAGTGAGTGAGTGAGTGAGTGAGTGAGAGAGAGAGAGAGAGTGAGTGAGTGAGTGAGTGAGTGAGTGAGTTTAGTGAGTTTAGTGAGTTTAGTTAGTTAGTTAGTTAGTTAGTTAGTTAGTTAGTACCTGTCAATGCCTTTTTGGGCCTTTTATTTGATAAACTACCTTAGACTATAAAGCATTGGGGTGTTTTATTCCCGTTTTCTTCAACAAACGCCTTTCCAAAACACTTCATACACGATATTTTTACCCCAAATCAACATTTTTTTCTCTCTATTTTTCTGGTGTTTTAAAAATATTTCAACAATATTGTCTTGAAAAGGCGGAAGTATGGAGATGCGCCAATGCCCTGTAACGCCTAAGATGTATAAGCTTAATTGGCTTAATTCCACGAAGGACCCCATTGTTCTTTACTTCATGAACCGGTTCCTCTTGTAAAGCACATCATATTTTACTGAAATAACTTTGTTCCTGTATTACGCTGAATTAAGTTCCACAACAAGAAGAAAATCCCGATTTCTCTGATCCGAAGCGTACGAAAATGTTGCTGTTAGGTGCTAAGCTAGATGATCCAATTCTCTATAGCCCTAGAAGTGCATCTTGGGAGTTACCGCCAGCATAGCTCTGTCGTCGCTGGTTTTCAGTCTCCAATACGTTGTCACGTACTCCTAAAGTTGCTCAACTGCACCAGCTGCCCCGACAATAACGTCTGGATTTATTGACTTGGAGCCATCTGGCTTGCAGTGTGAATGAACGATAGAGTGAATTCTGAAGGAGTTTGTTACATGTTCGGCGTGTGTGTTAACATATCCGGCACCACCCTTACACCTGAAGTCAGAGTTTAACTTCATTCTTAAATTTTGAAGTTATTTCGATTTTATTTCGATATTTTATGAGGAGTATAAATATGTAGTCTCAGATGATTTTGAAATACATGTATATCCGAACACTCCTGAAGTAGGCGTGTACTTTCTGAAATTATGAAGACGTTTGGAGTCCAAGTCTAGAAATGTGGTTAACCATAAAGCCTGTGAAGTACGCTCGTAGATTGCACTTGAAGTATTTGAATGGTAAGCGGCTACACCCTTACAACTTCACGTTCATTCTGAAAGGATACGTACACGCCAGTTTTCTACGACATGTACGTTACAACAACGAAGTGACGATATAAGACATCTCAAATAAGAACATTACCTATCATATATTATATATAATAAACCATTTCTAAGTTTTTAAAATCATTACTAAGATCCATTATACCAACTCTCTTCTGGCCGGAGCAGTCCATTTCGATTCAGTTGTCCAGTTCAATTTTAGGTCCAGTAACCTATATACGAATGTCTTCAGTAATATTGAAGAAATTTAATGATGTATAATTACTATTTTAATTCATTTGATATAACTTGCATTACATAATTTTCGGTAAACAAGTTCATGTTGACCAACTCCAAAATTGTAAACCTTACGTATTGATAACAAACAAAAACATGTCTCTACAAGTATATAAATTAGTCTTTAAACAACAATAAACATTTGATCGCAGACACTCATTGAGTTGTATAGACAAGCCCATGTATATAAATTAACCAAGACAATACTCATGAACAGTCACGGATCTGGATTCTTATGTAAATAATGTCGTGTTTATATACATGACGTCGCTGATTGTTTTATTAGACAGAGTTCAGTTTGTTTATACTGTTACCGTAAGAAAGTATTTGCCAATTGTTTACACGATATTTATGTTAAACTAAAGACATATCTACGATTCAAACTTTGATGCTGCAAAAGTCCACGGCACCAATTGTTGCTCCTTTTATAAGGAACATAATTTTTACATTAGAATCAAACCGTTTAGCTCTGAAAGTACTGATTTATTCGGTCTTTGGAGGGCATTTAGAAGTGGCATACATAAGAACAGGAATATTTTCTGGATAACAACTTCTTTAATGTGAAAAAAAAAGTGTTATCCAGAAAATCTTCCTGTTCCTATTGATATAGTGTTCACTTTCATATACACTTTCTTATACTATGATCATCTAGGGTTCATATCTGAATGGTTGAATATTTCTACGTTCTGTTTTTCATCGCATTCATTCTAATGCTACCTCTGCGGCTTAATATGTGAATGGTAAACTTAAAAATATTATATTAATTAGAGTCCAAACCTCGTGAAAATGACTTACAATTATGTATCCTTTTATACCTTTCTGCATATTTCATGGTAGTTTTAAAAACGAGTAGCTGTCATAAAATAAGGGTGCTTTTATATTAATGTTGTTGGAGGCCAGGTAGTAGCTGTGGTGGTAGTAGTAGTAATAGTAGTAGTAGAAGTAGAAGTAGAAGTAGAAGTAGTAGTAGAAGTAGAAGAAGTAGAAGTAGTAGTAGAAGTAGAAGCAGTAGTAGTAGTAGTAGTAGTAGTAGTAGTAGTAGTAGAAGAAGTAGAAGTAGAAGTAGAAGTAGTAGAAGAAGTAGAAGAAGTAGAAGAAGTAGAAGTAGTAGTAGAAGTAGAAGCAGTAGTAGTAGTAGTAGTAGTAGAAGTAGAAGTAGTAGTAGAAGTTGTACCAGAGGCCGTAGTAATAGTTATAATAATGCTAGCAATGATAATAGTTCTAGTGCTTGTAGTAGTAGTTATAGTCACAGTAGTAGTAGTAGTAGTTGTAGTAGTAGTGGTAGTAGTAGTAGTAGTAGTAGTAGTCACACTAGTATTAGTTGTAGTAGTAGTAGTGGTAGTAGTAGTAGTAGTAGTAGTAGTAGTAGAAGTTGTACCAGAGGCCGTAGCAATAGTTGTAATAATGCTAGCAATGATAATAGTTCTAGTGCTGGTAGTAGTAGTTATAGTCACAGTAGTAGTAATAGTAGTTGTAGTAGTATTAGTGGTAGTAGTAGTAGTAGTAGTAGTAGAAGTAGAAGTAGAAGTAGTAGTAGTAGTAGTAGTTGTAGTAGTCACAGTAGTATTAGTTGTAGTAGTAGTAGTGGTAGTAGTAGTAGTAGTAGTAGTAGTCGTAGTCACAGTAGTAGTAGTCACAGTAGTAGTAGTGGTGGTAGTAGTAGTAGTAGTAGTTGTAGTAGTAGTGGTAGTAGTAGTAGTAGTAGTAGTAGTAGTAGTAGTCACACTAGTATTAGTTGTAGTAGTAGTGGTAGTAGTAGTAGTAGTAGTAGTCACAGTAGTATTAGTTGTAGTAGTAGTAGTGGTAGTAGTAGTAGTAGTAGTCACAGTAGTAGTAGTCACAGTAGTAGTAGTGGTGGTAGTAGTAGTAGTAGTAGTAGTTGTAGTAGTAGTGGTAGTAGTAGTAGTAGTAGTAGTAGTAGTAGTAGTAGTCACACTAATATTAGTTGTAGTAGTAGTAGTGGTAGTAGTAGTAGTAGTAGTAGTCACAGTAGTATTAGTTGTAGTAGTAGTAGTGGTAGTAGTAGTAGTAGTAGTAGTAGTAGTAGTAGTAGTAGTAGTAGTAGTCACAGTAGTAGTAGTCACAGTAGTAGTAGTCACAGTAGTAGTACTACTTGTAGTTACAGTAGTTGTTGTTATAGTTGTCGTTGGGTTGGTGATAGAAATATAATTTGAATGCAAGGGCACAAGTACATTTTATGTACAATGTGTCAAAACATTTTTTTTTTTAACTTGTGTCGGGTCAAACTCGTTTTTTGAGACATTTAAAAGACACTTTACAGCAAGAGATAATATGACTATACGATGCACATAAATCCTACACATTTGCCTGCAACGCTCATCACATGTTGCTGGTGTGAACCAGCAGAATGCCACTGTTTATCTCAAATACATGCTAATCACCCTCCCATTAACAAATTAAACCACATCTTATATCCTGTTTTTCCCTATTAGTGTTGATGAGTAAACATTGGTCAGTGTCTTGACCACCTCGTATTGTCCGAGAAAACATCCTGCTCCTAGTGTTAACACAGGTTGATGGCCTTGTGGGCGTCTGCTGCTATCGCTGGGGTGTAAATCGGCCACTATCTCCTGTTATTGTTTGTTAGTTATCAAATAGGATTATGTTCTATCAAAATATTTTGGACATGGGATTTTATAAAGAATGTCTAAAACGTTTCATTAGGTTGGTAAGCTATGCATTTGGAAAATTTTGTAAAATGTAATGTTTTTATTATAAATATTGACAATAAAAATGCTCGAAAGCTGTGTCATTTATTTGTTGACAAATATTTACCTTCGTTCTGTAAAAACCTTTTATCAGTTGGATGTAAAAAAAACCATGGAGATAATTATTTCTGTTATTATAAAATCATCAAATGCCTCATAACATAAACGCGCGATTAGATAATAATTCCATAATCTTCCTAAATGAGAATCGTGGATTTGATGTAAAAGGGATCAAACATTGTTTGTTTCTCTCACGCTGAAGTTATTAAGTCATAACATCGGTTAGCAAAACGTTAAGCTTATTAATCTTAGCGTCTCTTAATTTCATTAAAACTTCATAATGGAGTGTATTAACTATCTGTTAAATGTTTAAATTTTTAATAGATATTTTTGAATGGTTATAATGAGTATTTGTCCATTTAACAGTCGTTGGAGATGTTGTTAAAGCTCATTTATCTGTTGTGTGTAAATATTTAGCCTGATTTTTCTCTCTCGATAATACTGAAGTCACACAGTAATGAGAATGTTTCAAAGCGTGTTAAGATGTTTTATTGATGTTAATCATATGTATATGCAGGAGTGCTGTTACACTACGTTCCTGTTGTATGCATGATGACACCACTTGTCTCTGTAAAGTTAAGACAACACAACACTGAGAACGTTAAATAGTGTTAAATTGTTTTAGTGAATTCCACGATCTATGGAGATCTATGGAGATCTATCGAGATAATAGAGTAATCTGCCTGTCTGTAAAACCATAATTGATTTATGGTTAAACTGATTTGAAGACACTTTAAGCAGATAAGATGTGTCAATGTGGAGAACCTTTCACAAAGGAATGTGATGATGCGCATCGTTACTTCAGTTTATCATAATGCATATATATATAACTTATTTCTAAAAGTACTAAGCCACACACAGAAACAATGATGCGACATAACAAATGGACAACAGACAACACATCAACGCAATTGGCGGCTTTATTTATTCAACGTGAGCTGCATGAAGCAAAGCGTTGATTAGAACAGTAGCACCCAAGATCAGAAATTTCTCCTTCGTTTTGTCTTGATTTCTTAGTTCAGCAAGCATAGTACTCTCCATAAATAATTTTACCATTTTCTAAATAGTTAAAGAAGACTACGTCTCTTCTGCTGACAAGTCTTGGTACCAACTGTGCTGACAGCTTGCTCATCATATGGAAGTAGTATACATTGACTGATGACTGCTGTCTTTGTTGTCTTGATTTGGACAGTCAAATGTCTCCAAAGACCATTCTGTGTACAGCATCGATGTGCAGTCTTCAATGCTCTCTCTCAGCCATCTTAGAGGTACATCCATGGTGTTGTTTGGGGTCACATATACTAAACGTTATAAATTGTGTTATGTTATCGGGAAGTACTGACTGCTGCCGAAATTTGCCATTTTGACCTTATAGGCGACTTAGTATATTGACGATATGAAGGTAAAAGTAGTGATTTCTGATCGAAAGCCACATAATGTACCGCATGTGGCGCGCGCCAATGAGTCAAACGTAATTTTGGAATCTTATTTATAACAGAAACACTGATAAATTTGGTTGATCATGTTTAATAGGTCATATAACTAATGTGCATGAAAATGGGACGTGTCTCGGTTTCTGCACATCCATAATGATGTTACTGTATTCTAATTGGAAATTAGTAATTATGATATATTTGGTGATTTGGGATGAAAATTCAAGCCGAGTGAATTTATTTGCACTGTAAACAGCTCATATGGTGAGTTGAAACGTATAAAAGCCAAATAAAATTTTATGAAACACAATGGATGCACCTTTAAATGTGTTACCAATATATTCACATTTGTACTTACTTACTCCACTTGAATTTCAAAGACTTTAACTTTGAATGTGATTAGAATATTATACAGCTACATATATCGAATGTTTGTTCACCTACTCGTGTATCTTAGTGCAAATATCATGTAAATTGACGTTCATAATGACATACAATAATGACACACATACACACATACACATACAATGACAATGAATCACTATATATCAATGAGTAAATGATCATTCTCAAATGTATCATGTGATCGCCATGTCAGTGATACATGTTCGTGAATTTTGCAGAATAAAAAAGAAAGAATGGTCAAATTTGGAAAATTCAAATTTCATTATAAAGGTTTTCATAAGAGGAAATATATGATTTATGTTTGACCCAGTTAATTACACACTGGATATTTCACAGAAGAAAATAGAAAACCCTAGTTTTTAAAAGATTGACCCCTGGTCACTTCAAAGAGCTGCCAAAACTGTTACTGTTACCATGAGGTATCGAATCAGATTATGTTATTGAACACTGTCTTCTTATTATGCAACAATGCAAAGTGATCTATTTAGTTTTCGCGTTCATACGATGCTTCAAAGACATGCCAGATCACATGATATTTGCACTGAAATACACAAGGAGTTGAACAAACCTTGGTATGCAGCTGTGCGGTATATTCTTTGGTTGTAATCGTATAGGTGGTGGTTCTATCCAATGATATCTAAATTGTGGCAACTAATTACATATTCATTTCAGGTTGGGGTTCATTATGTAGTATTCAAAATAAAGTAGTGTCTTGCAAACACTTTTCTCTTATATTAACATTGTAAGATGAGGAATACATTAACATTGTCTACAGGTGATATTCGTTTTGACTTGACACCCAAAATAAATGTTTAAAATACGAAAAAACATTGTTTGTGAAATACATGAAGCAACTTTTCTCTTTGCGTGATGGCATGTGTTTTGTTTTACTTGAAAATCAAATGGAAAAATCCAAGGGAATACCTAAAAGATTGAAGTTAGAATATCATATGATATTGTAGAAAAGAATCGTTAATAATACCCTTTTAATCAAGTCTGTCTATTTGATATGTATATCGATCGACAATTGTATTAACATTTTGTAAATTACAGTAAAAACGATTGTACGTGTCTCCTTATGTATACGTATGATTTAAATGTACATCTTTATTATGGGCTGGATGGCCTAAAATTCACGAAATAAACATTATTATTATTATAATAATCAAGTCTGTTCATGTTAATCGTATTGGTTATTAAAGTTTTACCAACTTTGAAGTTGCATTTATACGATTTGCTTCCAATAAAGTGAATCATTTGAATATTGATGTGGCTGCATAGCCAAGTGTAGTGAAAAAATGCATATTTTGCATCAGAATTTACTTCCCTGGACTTGTTGGCATAGTTGTTTACATTATAAAATAATTTTGATTTGGTTTGTTTATAAATGGTGTAAAGAATTACATACATAACATCTATTCCGTGTTCTTCATGATTTATATTTTCGTTTATAATGTGCAAACATTGTCTTCCCGAAAGACGCTCACTTATATGACAAAAAAATTCTTTTCTATTTACCGATGTGAGATGAGCATTACACAGAGATTTTTACAGAGTAACCCAAACAGTTGGAAACTGTCCTCAAAATAAATCACTTGTTTCAGGAAACGAATGAACATTTGAACGTAAAGTATGTCAAATAATTTTCCTAGGCGGATATGTTTTTAATGAAGAAACGCCTTTTTGCATGTATTTTTGTGTAATGAACAAATGCTCCTTGGCGTTCGTCCAGTCTCTGCGTCCAGCCTAGTCAGACTTCAAAGGCTTCAAACCTCAAGTAAAAATATTTTAGCATTGAGATGCAAATTGAAATGTATGTTTTTTTATTCTAAGATTTGTCCTTCCTGCATATGTCCGATGGTTAGATGATAAAAAATAAATGCTTTCAAAACTAGAGTGGCGAATCACGAGGTTCTTTGGTTGCTGGGTCTAAGTATACGTATATTTTAAGCGCCCGTGAGTATTCGCATTGCAAAGATTTTTCTCTTCAGGAAGTTTGACATCGATCAACTTTTAATATAAAATACACTTTTAAAGGTCGCCGTTCATGTGCTTGGTGAATTTTATTTGGAGAAGTGGGAGGTCTACAAACCAAGAGGTTTCCAATTTAAGAAAGTCAAAATAACAGAAGCTCCCCAAATTCCCGGTTGTACATATTGTATCACCAACCGTTATGTAAAGGTAACGTTTCATTGACGTTTGTTAAACAACGGTGAATGGAAATTTGTAATGCCTATGCATTTATGTATGCCCTATTGTAAGTAAGTGCTTCATTTACTAATAATAATGGTTCACCCGTACATACATATCAATACATGGCAATGTGCATATATTTTACATTCATGGTCATATATATATATGAATGTAAACTTGTGGAAATAGGATATAGGCATATAGACTTCAGTGATTGGCATACAAATATTTGATCTTATGCGTAGTAATATGCTTTTGAATAAAATTAGTCACTTAGCATTAATTAGAAATGGTTAATTAATTAACTTAAAAAAACATGAACACGTCATACTTTCTAAATGCACTAAGAAAAGTGTTATTGGTCTATAACGCTATATGTACTTCATCATTTGCAGAAGCAAGACAACAGGCCAGCATGAACCTGCTGCAAGAAGGCCATCTATTAACCTCCAATTAAGACAAGCAAATACATTGATTGGGAAACTTCCAGTTTTTGTGGACACGAGTGGTGTATATTTCCTTACTCCACCGCCCTTCTTACTTTCCCCTGATCAACGCAAAATCTAGTAAAAGCAAGCTCAAAGTCAAGATCAAGCAAATTTAACCGTCTAATCAACAGACAACAAGCCTAATGAGCTTATTTATTCTCCAGGGCGTTCTTCCTCCATTTTCTGTTGATCGCCAATATCCTATCCTAATGCAGCTCTGCTATGTTGATGAAGAGCTCTTCCACATACATAGTTAAACAAGGCTCCTCTTCACTGTGTTCTCTGGGGCCTATTTGATTATGTTGGATTTGTCAACTTGGCACGCACCTGTTGAAAGACGATATTTACTGTCTTCACAAATTCTCCGATAGACATTGGGAGTGCCCGGCGAGGAGAGGATCTCAGGGGACACTGTTATTGTTTTAATGTATTGGTGGCGACTCCCGGCATGCAACAGTTAGTGCTTGAGATCGAGGCTCCGCAGCAAAGGTCCAAAACTCCCTGCAAGGTGCCATCCGGGGCACACGATACGACGAGTTTGTTGTGTGACGTCACAACCCACGTATAAAGTAGCTCTCATATTTTGAACTCCACATTCATGGAAGACTGTTTGAGGGACGAGAACATACCATTCATTACACCTCCTTCAGGAACTATATCATAGACTCTTCTCCTCTACAAGAGGGAGTTGGACATTCGTCAAGGAATATTACATTTAAAATCAAGTGGAACTTAATGAATCTTTGAACTGCTGCCATCACTGCAGAGTAAGGTGAAGGATTATCGAACCTGTATCGAACTTAACACTGGACTGTTGAATTCAAGCGGTCAATTCTGTGGTCATTTTCCAAGAAGGACATCGTAATTCATTTCTTGAGACATGGATGTCCCTCTTGTTCTCCTATTCCCTCTGCTGAGTGTGATTCAGACCTCAGGTAAGTGTTATACTGTATGTAGTTTTGATTGAATATAATGTTGATTTGGGATGTTAAATAAAATAGATAGGATACATTATGTTTAATATATAACCGATATAAAATGTTACTTAAATATGTCTTCATTTTTCGTCTTTATATTTGTATTATGTAAGGTCAATTTGTTTGCCTTAGTTGAATGTTTCCGATTAATATAATGCCCCTTATGTAAGAATAACAAAATACGAATCATGTAAAATGTAATTTAACACGTTACTCAAAGATAACTGTGATATCTATCTTTTAATTTACTTTTCATAATCTATCACCTATGTTTGTCAAATTCCTAATTTAGATAAAAATTCAAATCTGACAGATTTGAAACGACAATATATTTCATGATGAAATTTATAGAACGTTTTAATTACTAATACAGAATCTGAATATGTTTTGTATATTTAAATGTCTTTTATTGTAGTGACACTTACAGGTAATCCATTGGACACGAGATTAATGTCCAACAGTTAAATACTTACTTACTTCCCTACTTACTATAATCATACTTTCAAATGTTAAAATATTGTTTAAATTTTTAATCGTAACCTTCTAATTATCTGGCATACCTTTAATACATTTAAGAATTAAACCACACTTTTCCCCACATGGTCAGTCAGTCAACAACACAAATTACCACGACAATGCAGGATTATACAAGAAGAATCGCATCCTTTTGAAATAAAAGAAAAAACTGAGCATTAAGTAGGAGACGTGCTTAAATTGGGTTTGTGCAGGCGCTGTCTTGTAGACAATGAACCTAACACGTAAGCTGTGGCCCAACAACTCTCATCTGTCTTGTGGTTTGGTTAACACACATTGGAATCGTTGACAGCTGTAGTTCAATGGTTCCCCTGTTCATTGTCGACTGTTGGTCTGAATCATTACACATGGCTAATCACATTCGTCACATTCTGTGAGGATTTGCACGTATAAATAATCCAATGCTTTGTCTGTCTGATAGGTACAATGGAAAACGTATGTAAGAAAAGTGATGGAATGACGGGTTTTGAACATTTGTCAGTGTTAATTAAAGCATGTTTTGAAGATTTGAAGGATGAAACATCAGATTAAAGAAACGAGAAGATACTTACGTAAAGAATGTTGTCGTTTACGTATTTGGGAATGTATGTCAGTTAATTATGGTTCGTTTTTAAGGTTATCTGGATTCACATTTATCAAATGTTTGTAAAAATGGCATGTCAATATGTTATGTAAGGAAAGTTGAACAGTGATGACTTTTACAGTGATGAAACATTTACCTTTGTGATTATAATGGCAATGAACCGGAATTAAACATTTGATTGAGTTAAAGTATGTTAGCTGAGGTGTGTAAAGACGTTTATTAAAAGAAAGAAAATAGTTTAACGCATTTAAGACTGTATATCTTAAACTTATTTGAAATGTTAATTGCATCTAACGCTTAGTTAAAACATAGATAAAAATGTTATATCAAGAAAGTTAAAAAAAATAAAACGATGCATTGTCTTATTCTACCATTTCCTCGATGTGTTAGTTCTTTAATGTAGAGCAAATCAGGCAAACAAAGCTGAAACTTTATGTCAGTTTAAGTAATAATGAAGATAACACATCTAAAAAATCAAGAAGGTAACTGAACATAGTACAGGTAACTGGTCAGAGGATTAAAACGTAGAGCAAAAAGACTAGCGAAACCATAGAGGGACTTAACTCTAACAACAGGTAAATAAAATAGGTAGAGCAGCTGCGGACGTGACGTACGGAAAGCCTTATGTCGGTAGTAACTGCAGACGTCGTGAAGGTCATATGGATTAACTTTGAGGGAGCTGTAATTATGAATTTTTAAAAAGAATTGTTCGTCATAGAACTGACAATAACATTTATTGCAGATGAATGTCTTTGACAATGGTATTGAAATTAGTCTCTCAATATTAAAACATGAGGTTTTCTGGATAACGATTGCGAACGTTTCGTAGTGTAACCTATATATATATATTATAGTATGTATGAAATGTACAAATAAACTTACTTTGCAAAAATAATGGTAGCGAAAACAACTTCAAAGGAACTCAACTGTAAAATGTTCAGAATGAAAAATTGGTTAACTATACTGTGATGGCTCATGCACATGGGTTGCCATTTTTAAGATTTTGCTGATAAATGTGTATGATGATTCCAAAATCTTCCTTAAAAACTGCAGCAAGTCATACTCAATGTTCGTCAATATTTTGTACACGATAAACACGATGCTAAATGCTCATAATAATATCTAGTTTTACTTATACTGTACTATAACCCTATTTTAATATTACGTCATCTTTCTCCTATAGAAAAATAGTTTTAACGAGCAACTGTTCCGATGAAAACTTATAGGTAACGACTAAACAAACTTAATAAACCATTTATTCGATCAGTTAATCCACATAAACAATCATTATTATGGCCATATAATGAATTTCTTTTTCAACTATTATAAAATCCCAAACTAAAAAGCAAATAACAACTATCCAAAAAGGGTATCAATTTCATACATTCACCAACATCCGTTATAGAATCAAACCCAGATAAATTGACAAGGGAACGCCACATGCTAATGCAATAAGAAAGCGGTATTGAGTAAGCCTGCACTAAATCACGAGCTTTGGAGATCTGCAATCGCACCGCCTCAAAGAACACGTTCATCCCACATTCTGATGTTTGGCTTATCTTAACTCCGGCATCCAAAACTTCCATGATGAAGCAGCTGAGCAGCAGTTCAACACTCTATAAGAAAGGTCCGTGCTCAGGAAACTGCAAGGCGGGCCCAGATGATGAGGGGTTTATGCACATAAATTGTCCTGCTTGGCGCGATAATAACAAGTAGGGGAGATTTGGGCGTTTTTCATTCACACAGGACATTTCTTGCAGTCTTGCGTTATGTTCACTGTGGGTTCAGAAATTTGCCTCAAACCTTCAATATAATTTTGCTAATGTGGATTTGGGTTCTTAAACATTCTTTGAAATCAGAGAAAGTGTTTAAAGCACAAAGTGTTTACTAACCTATAGTATGCAGCCTTTCGCAATAAATAAACACAATATTAGATTGGTAGTCAACCTAAGGGGAACATAGAATGTGCCTCTTGTAAACGCCCACTGTTGTTGGAAGGCCCTAATCAGTAAAGGGGTGCTCATGTAAGGGTTTATTGAAGGTTAAAAACACTTGTCGTTACAAATTTATTTTTCTTCAGAAAACTGTTAAAGGTAATAAGTGTTTTAATACAAATGTTAAGTCATGAATAATAGGTACCTAGGTTCCCAAGGATGAGGTAAATTCATTGCAATATTTGAAGTCATAACATGTTCAAATATACTGACTGGAGCACAGTGGTGTAGTGGTTAGCATGTCTGCCTCTCACGCCGACGACCCGGGTTCGAATCATCAAAGATTTGTTACTTGGGTCGAATACTGTGTTGTGTCCTTGGGCAAGGCACTTAATCCACATTGCACTCAGTCTACCAAGCTGTATAAATGGGTACCTGAATACGGGAGTTACTGATGAAGCGCTTAGTAGTACTTAGAAAGTACAATTCCTTCAGGGTAATACTTGTAGCACTTCATCTTAGGGTGTGGAAAAGGCGCAATATAAGTACGCAATTATAAGTATCATCCAAAACTGTGTTTCACAGGAGATATCGCTTGTGTGAGATCAAACAATATCTCCTAGGAGATATCGTTTTGGCAGTAGATGTTGAACAATGCCCTGTCACCGTCAACTTCATGACACCGCAGTGCTTTTACATCACCAAGTAATGACATCACAATGCTATGATGTCATAAACATGATGGCGTCACAATGTTATGACATCACCACATTGGAAGTCAACTAGTAGAGTTGTGCTCAGAGATGTACCCTTTCTCCTTGAAACGTAATGAAGAATGATTTTGGATGATAAATAGAATCTCACCCTCGCGTCTTCTGATATCAAATATACCAACACTCGTTGATAAAAGTAAAAATATCCTCGGATATTTGTAACTTTAATTAACTCGTGTTGATATTTTTTATATCAGAAAACACTTTGGTGAGATTCTCTATTTATTATTATAAGATATATTGGCAATGCATTCGAAGTACACCTTACCAAAATTCAGCCCATTAATAAAAATGAGCCCTACAATTTATCGCATGCATGGGAACAGTTTCAATTATATGAGGACATTAACACCATTACGACACAAGCACACGATACACATGTTCAGATGACCCTTACTAAATATTACATGTAGTGAAACGAAACAGATACTCTGATAGGATAATCAATGTCGTACATGTAAGAACCTAGGTATCTACAACAATCTAAAATATAAAATATAGACTCTCAATGACTATTCAAAGGTTAATACATTGCAAAGAGCTTTTCGTTTTAATTGAAAGCAAAAACAAACATTCAGTCTGTAAATACAACAGACCTGATGACTTGACAATACACAACATCAACATAATGCAATGTATGACTTGAAAAAAATGCAAAAGTCAAAGTACACCACACAGCATCTAAATAATGCAGTTTAAAACTACAAGTAGCTTGATGACTTACAGGAAGAGAAACCTCACTGAATCCACAGACAAGAACCAAGTCATCGACTGAGGTAATGACACGCAGCGCCTTACGTGTGAGAGTGGAGGTTCAAACCCAAAAGTTTATTTTCTTAATACTACAGCGCTGTACCTCGTGTGCGCCTTACTTTAGGTCGGATGTTTGCGAATCAATACAGTTTTAACACCCCAACACCAACATGTGTCAAATGAACAGTTTTATATCAGAATCAATATGTCTGCGATCAGATAAGAGTAGCCTCTTCCTTTAAATATCCTAAATCGGTTGTATATAATGTTGAGGATGTTGTTCCTTATGCGGGCGACTAGGAAGTGATATTTGGTGTGAAAGATCGATACGAGGATATTTTCAGCAAATGTATTTGATCGTGTCGGTGAAGTATCATCATACTGTTAGTTCAAACACAAACGTTTTATCAAATATGACGCTGAAATGATAGTGTAAAAGTTTCCAGATTTTAAAGAATACATATGGGAGGTCTATGTTTGGCAGTGCTGTGTAGTTTGGTCGGGAACATATTTTGATATTTTTAGTTTCGTTGTCACATTTTTGTGTGTTAAATTCACGTTGGCGGTATTAAAATACTGCTTCAATTTGAACAGTGCATTTGATTCGGGTGTGTGGATCGTTGTGGCGTATAGTTAACATAGTTTTGATATATGTGATTCGCTTGTTACAATGCATTGTTACATGTATTTTAGTAGTATAAAACCACCCCTGATAATTCAAAAATGTAATACGTTTTTGTAAAACTCACCTTTCTGGCAATATTCTTCGATATTCTGATGTTTAGTTTGTCATTGAATACCTGCGTATTTGATTTTGTTGTTGGACTGTGTTTTAGTGGGTATTACAACGCTTTCTTACTTTGTGAGTTGAACAATATTTTGCCAGCGTTTTATGAATTAATCGTGTCGTTTAATTTGCTTTTGCACATCAGTGCTTTAATGTGTTGATTTTTCGCTAAACTTTGTTTAATTTAATGCTTCTGTCATCACAAATACGTTTGAAATTGCATATGCTTGAGAAAGATTGTAAATAATTGCCAACGAGTTTGAATTTGATTTGCAGTAGAAAGTCAACGTTCAAATCAAGAAGATTAATATGATTAAATGTTAAGTTTGTTGTTAAAATTGTATGTAAATACACCAATAACCTTACTTCAGCTCGATCATGATTAAGACTTGGTGTTGACCATCTAATATTTTCCTTTTCACAAAACGACAAAGCTGGTTAAATCAATTCAACACGCTTTCGTATGTTTCAATTTAGAGTGAGGATACATAATTATAGTTTTAATTCAGGATCTTCCCTTTTTCATTAAACGCCCAATGTAAATTTTAACCAAATATGGCATCCCTGCTAAGATTCAATTCTTAGGCTAAATTTGATTCTTTGTTCTTATCTTTAAATCCAAAATAAAATTAAGCCTTCACTGCATATTTCGAAGTATGACCTTCATCTACTCCAAACGAAGACACTTTTACTTGCCTATACTTAGAACCAATGAGGGACGACCCTGCCACATTAAACTGAATAAACATTGAATCTCGACTCAAATACAGATCCTTCATTACAAACAGAGTTATCATGCTTGTTCAAACAGAACAGCCTTGATCATCCTAAACCACGACCGTCTTAATAGTCTTCCTTGTTTAATAACTGTATCATTGTAGCCATTACCAGAGGTATTCCGACATTGTGTGTTTGTTTCTTGATCCAATTTTCAAACAATTCATTATAAAACATCCTCAAACCCAGCTACATATTTCGATCAATTTGCAGAATAAATACTGAGACAGGGTGAATATTTACATCCGTATTTATTTTGCTCTGTCTCCCTCGAGCCAAGGTCTTCAATTTTGCATGCCATATGAAAGTATCTTTTAAGACAAACATGTTCCATTGTTTAAATGTTCTGCATGCTAACAATTTTATTTCATCTTCGATTTCCCGGGTTTTATCAGAGGGGCCGAAGGCTGTAACCGAGTATCCCCTGCCTGTGTTTCATGCCTCGACCCTAGCCCCCGTCAGCAACATGCCGGCTCGACATAACCTCGGGGTTCGCACAAAGGCCTTACTCATGCAAGAGAGAAACCTTACATTGTTATCCGGCGTTTTTATTAACCAAAGTTCCCCTTGTCATTTTTTTCTTTAGGGGCTACGTCTTTTCTCTTCCCCCCATTCTGTTATGAATGACGTCAAATGTTGCCTTCTCGAAAGTGACGGCGTTTTTTTCTCCGTTTTAGTTATGCAAAGCAGTTTTCCTTCAGCTTTATGTTTATGTCTAATATTTAATGTTTGGTGCGACTTGTTAAGCAATGATGAACAGGCTTGTTGAAGAAGATTCGTAAAGGGAAATTATTTGTTTTAAGACATTGAAATGAAACTTTAAAAAGTTAAAATGTCTTTTGTGAATATAAAGCGGTCAAATGTTTTCAACATGTCTATTTGGACGGTTGTTTTGACAGAGTATAAGTGAGTCCGTGAATTAGTTCTGAACACTGGGTAAACGGGAAATAATTTAGGTGGCATATTTTGAGTATTGATAATTTATATAAATATAATTTATCGGTTTATGCCAATTGCATACACCAGAATTCGAACGCTTCATGTATGAACAATATGAACTCTATATCACGTGTCCATTAATCACATATATCAGTCAGTCTCTGAGATTGTAGTGATATATAAATGATAGTAAGTGATTACCATGTAACACAATTTTGAAAATATGAGTTAATAACGTGATATTAATTCATTCACGAGTTTAATAGAAAATGTAAATAAATTTATGGAAGCTGGTTTATTACATTAATCAGTAGTGGTATTACATTATTTTAATATTGCCGTATAAAAAATACATGTCCGAGTAATAAAGTATGCATTGAGAATATATACAATGTGTTGTATCTAATATCAATAAGGTTATGAACATAGTTAAATTTACAATGTCACATGCTTTAAGGAAATCTGTATAGCATCATAAGAATAGCCCTAGTTAGTTGTACTACGACAATACACCCTTACATAAATAGAACAATGTAACTTTGTACCGCAAATGTTTGGCTTGCACATTAAAAGCACACTTTAAACAGGATACTAAAGCCAAGTGCTTAATTCTTACATGTACAATCACCACCAACTCACCACAAGCTTGCGTTTAATGAAAATTAACTCAAACATGTTTCTGATGATTATGTTGCAAGTTTACACAAACTATTTGTTGTAAACGATCTTAGGAATGCCCTCACAGCTACCGGTGCGTCAATGCATTTTTTCAAACAAGACATACACTTCTCATTGTTTGTAAAAGTCTTACAAGGCTGAAATGTGTTTGTGTTATGATCTACGAGGTGTCCTATTTGCATATTTCCTAACAAAATATAACGAACTTGGCGTTCAAATACTGCTCTCTACAGCTTTCTACTGACGTGGAGCGTCACATACATAAGGCACTTACATAAGCCAATGGCTTGTTGTGCCAATACAAAGTCATGTAAACTATTTCATGGATAAAATATGTTTAAATCATATACACGTGCCTGGTATGCTGCGTGGAGAAATAAATTTTGAGAACATATGTTCTTATATTTCCTTATTGCTTATCGGTGCTAATCAGTATGATGTTTTATTCCCTTTAAATGAATCTGCTTATGCCTTTGTTTCTAAAGTCGTGAAATTTATGTATTCTCTAAAGCTTTAGTAGTATCATAATAGATGATATAGGGATATATACTTACCATTTCTGCACCTAACAAATACCTCTAAGATATCCTTTATAAGGAAACAAATACAAACTACTATTTATGAAATGTAATCGAAAACAAATTATTCTTTAATAGCTTTCAGTCGGCTATAATACTACCATAAACGTCAAACATGTTAACAAGTTAAAATGATGTCTTTTGAGGGCATATGAGCATAAACATCTACTCCGAAATGTCGTGAATATTTAAATTAATTTCTTGAACATTCAAGAAAGTCTTGATTTCCTGAGTTAAACGATGCATGGATACCACTGAATATCTAACAAGAGAAGAAATACAATAGAATTCGTGTTATTTTGTAATTTAGTCAGTTTGTTAACCCAAGATCATCAACAACAAAAACTATAAATAAGTATTTAGACATCTAAAAGAGACCAAATGGTAAATAATAACCTAAAGACCAAAGGAAACGTTACCTCATTTTCAGCAAAAACCGAAAGACTTCAGTCGGAGCAAGTCGAGGTTGATTGTTTTGATAGGATATGTTTTGTAATGAAGTATTCACAATATTATACATCAGAATATGATATTTTTATTTGTATGTCTGTTCAAATACACTTGGGGTACTGAAATGGCTTTTTCAATACGATTTTTGGCTACAATGTTTGGAATGTAGATTTTAAAAAATCAAAACGTAGATATTTAATTAACAAAAGATGTCATTGACTTAAATAACTTTCTTGAATTTAAATTTGTTGACGCAACCTTATCGTGGGACGTAATAAAACAAGCCAAATATCGCTTTTTGAAACTCCTCTCGTCTAGATTCCAATTACACGATTTCTTAAAACATGTGTTTTTATTATGAACTACAGAGCTGTTTCAAACCAATATTGTTAAAATTAGCCATTTCAAGTGTGAATTAGTCATTCTTTATGTCAAGGTGCAACTATTAGTGGACTCAAAGAAACCATATTCTGAACTTCTCTGAAGTTGTTCATGGTAACCATTCAGACCTTAAACTTAAACACAAATACGAGTTTTCAGTGTCAATGCTACAAACTGTATACTCAAACTGACCAACGAGGTTTGACCACTGTCCTAGCACGTAAAGCTGACTCCAATCATTAATGTCCGTCACAGAAGTGGACATTCCACAGTCCTGTGTTGGTCAAACATGTTTAATACTCACCTAAACACCAAAGCAAAGCTGTATTTGCAATGTCATCTCAACACGTGAACCATTAGTTCTAACCGTTTACTTCTACCAAAGCAATAAATATTTATTCTTTATTTCAGATGGTGCATGTGCCGTGAACTCCTCTATCCTTTCCTTCAATGAAGAGGTTCAACCCGGTAACAACCCAATCATGATTAGTTATGATTATTAGTATGCCGAACACGTGGTCAGATCTACGTGATTAGGATTAGTCCTGGCCACGTGGTTGTACGAGCCACACAGAGTTTAGTTAATCAGAAGTTTGCTCCGTGTTAACCACTGTGTACCTTCATGCCTTGTTGATGTATGACTGGCCTGTATGGTTGTTTGTCTCGAGGTGAATGTCTCGCCTTAAGACTTGACCCTTTGTTTCGTCAACATTCTTGACCACATGTCCACTCACGTTGACTGAAGTGACTGTATCGTTTTCAAGAATGCTGACTTTATACATCTACGCTTGTGATGAAGGACAATGTATTTTTTAAAGTAGATTATCTCTCGTTCATACCATAAATGTCATTTTTGTTGTAAAAACAGGAATGCGCTAAACCTGAGTTAACTCAAGAAGGGTTATTTTCGTGATGCATGCATGTTTTAGTAAATGTATACATGCTGTAAGTTAGCCTGTCGATTCATAAGTTTAAAGGTACATCCATTTTGTTGTTGGGGGTCACATATTCCAAACGTTATAAATGGTTGTACTTTATCGAGAAGTACCGACTGTTACCGAAAACTACTATTTTGATGATAGTTGACTTAGTATGTTGACGATATGAAGGTAAAAGAAGTGATTTCTGATCGAAAACCGGAAAATGCATCACGATTGACGCGCGCCAATTTTTAAAATATTATTTAAAACAGACAAAATAACAAATTTGGGTTGATCATGTTGAATAGGTCATATAACTACTGTGCATGTAAATGGGACGTGCAGTTTCGGTTTCTGCACATGCATAATTATGTTACTCGATTTTAATTGGAAACAAGTAATTATGATTTATTTGGCAATTGGGAATGAATATGCAAGCTGAGTGAATTTGTTTGTATTTTAAACAGCACATATGGTGAATTGGAGTGTATTAAAGTCACATAAATGTTTATGAAACACAATGGATGTACCTTTAATATACGTGTAAAATACATGGATAACTGAGTCAAACCAAACAGGTAATAATATACTGCTATCCATGTTTCAGGAACCATTTTCTTACCTTTATAATTGAAAAAGCAATAGAGGAGCCAATGCTATCTATTAATAACGATAGTGTTTAAAGTAATGAAGTGTTTCTCTCGATCCATTATTTATCGAAGAGAGTGATGAAACCAGATATGCTTTCAAAGACCCGATTCTCAATAGTTGACTCCCTGTCCACAGGTACAATGATAATGGAGATCCCCAGGGAGGACGGGGAGAGGTGGGCCTTCAGGGAGGACGGGCCGGAGGGCTACATCGGACTCACCACCGACCCCCGCACAGTCATCTTCACCTTCCTCAAGTCCCCGGATCTGGAGGAAATCAACAACGGGACCAGCGGGGTACTTGTTCACATACGTCTTTAAGAAATTGAGATTTTGTTTTTGCTTGTTGTTTTGTAATGTATTTCACTTCTAAATGCCGGTGAAAGGTCTGATTTACATATTTGATGTATATTGCATGGTGTAGGTGGTATGTTGAGGGTGTTAAGATAGTTAGACTTTCATATATCAGCTATTTATTTGTAACAATCACCGTGTATCAACTCTTTTCTCCGTCGTACCGTTTCTACTTGTATGCAACAAGACGGTGCTTTAAGTTATTCACAATCCTATTTCGCTGAAATAAAAAAGGGTCCACACATTGTTCTTCTAACCTTTGTTCTGGATTAGTTCCGTGCATACAAGTTTTAAACGGTACATCAGAAAGAAAATTATATTTCCATCTGCAGTCCTTTTTCCCTTGTCGATCAGACTTGCTGATAGGTCGATATGTTCTATCGCTCCAACAACCTTGCTGCCCTTCTGCTTTCCAATTCACAGAACAAACTTTTAGCTGACATAGCCCGGTGTGTTGTTGTCCAGACTTATTTATATGTATTAGTTGCACAACTCGTTAGCTAACGTTTCAATGTGACAGTGGGGTAATGGTAATTCGCCAATAAAATGTAAATTTTGTTCCGTGTTAACCCACATATGCGTTTAATTACCTTAACTGTTTTCGGCTTTATGTCATTTCTTAGTAAGCTCAGTATATATCAATTTGTAAAATGGTAGACCTTTATGACATCTGCATGTGTCCATATTCTATAATACCGAGTATCCAAACCATAGACTGATTTCACCGATGAGAGAGGTTTGATCATCTAATGTGTATGTGTCTGAAGCAGGGATGAGGTATAAGTCATCCGCTTTTTGGTTCTGAGGACTAATCGAGTGTACTTGGTATTGTTTTTATTTGAAACAGTCACAAGCATTTATTATCATTTAAAGACGTATATGTTGTCACGCTTGTCTAATGAACACGTTCAAATATCAACCACGCTAAATGTTCGGACGAGAGGTGGAACAAAGATAAAACAATACGGGAGGCCTGAAGGATTGCATTGAAAATATTAATTTTTATACCGTTTATTCTAAACAAATTATGGAAAAATCGTACACGTTGCGCAGCGAATGTTTACTCTCTCAATTCTTAGGATCCTTTTTTTCAATTCAATTATTATTTTTTGTATAGCTCATATTGATATTCCTTATTGTTTTTTCGCGGACGTTGAGCCATGAATGTTTGGTTTGTTTTAAAAGTTCACCAATTCATTTAAACGTCAGTTTTGTTGATAAACATTGATAAACCTTCGCAACATTTGCCGTTGACAAGCATTCGGCTGGAGTGACACATTTATTACATGATCAAATACAGACAATGTTGACGTTTGTTGGATTACTGACTCAGAATTTGTGTTTTATCATAATGTAAATATCATGTTGATTAATTGATGACTAAAACAAGAATGAAGTTAATGTTATCAAATATGACAAATAATAAATGAGATAAACTAATGGTGCATGTCCTTAATCAACAATCTCTGTCAATTATCTTTTTTTAAATTTGACATTATTTAGAACACACTTTCACCCCTTTCTTTGGGATGGATAATGTACTGCATAATGAAGTGGTTAACTCATTTTATTCGTGTTGATAATCTTGTTAAAGACGTATTTGGCATCAGCTCATACCATGTTTGCATTGATATGATATCAAATAATCTAAAATTGTATCAAGTACTATAAACATTACACTGTGTTAACCTGAGTTACTTATTGGATGTGTTAACTGAATACAAGCATTTGACATCTTATATTTTTTCTTTTACATTTTTAGATTGATAGTCTGAATTTACCTTAACCATTATTCCCAAATCCCTGTGGTATCTTACTTCCCAACTTGCCTCAAGCATGTACCAAATATTGCAACTTCGTGTAGTGATATTCTTCTTGACATTAGCCTGATCCGTCAAGGTTACTCTATTCAGGACCTTGTCAAGTCTTTTCAGAGAGACGGTCATTTTGCAAAAAGATATAATTTATTTCTACATCAATTCATAATGAATTACATATTTCTATTCCATGATTGATGAAGATTCCAATAATTATTGACATGGTTACTAATATATTTTCAGAGAGGGATCATTTTGCCAAGAGATGTTATTTATTTCTGCATAAGTTCATAATGTATTGCATATTTCTATTCCATGAATGATGAAGATTCCAATAATTATGGACATGGTTACTAATATATTTATATACGATCAGTTATGAAGATTCCAATAATTATCAATATCATTACTGACATAATAATCATGATCATCTATGTTACAGGAAGCACAACGGAACTCTCTTCCATTCACGCTGGAGTGTATGTACAAGGGATGGAAACACGTCGTAAGTGCAACCAGGACTTTAGAATATATCTCCATTGATTAAAGGTGTAAATATGTTGATTTGTATTGCTTGATAAGATGATACAACATAGAATTTCATTTATTTTCCACTTATATCTATTCTAACTTCATGCATTGTAAAAATAGCATTGTAAACTGATATCGAAAACGTGTGTATGAATGTGTCAATATGTAACATTTTGAATGCCTAATATATAAACATTTGTACCAGCTTTGAAAGGTTTCCTTAGACATAACGGTAAGTCTGTATTTTTGAAAGGTGTTATAACCTTTCAAAGGTATTTGCCAAATAATTTCCACAATTTAATGCCCTTATTATTAAAAACTACATTAAACGGTTTAATGATATTCAAATTGACTAAATTAGGGTAGTTAAATGATATTGGTATTTACAAAAGAATTTCTACAATTTAATGCCCTTATGAATGAAAAAAGGTACTTTAAAAGGTTTTAATGATATTTAAATTGACCAAATAGTCATAGTTAAATGATATGAAGCTCTTTATTGCATTTAAGAACTACAGTACACATATTGATAACTTTATCATAAATACAATTGTTCTAAATTTATTTACAAACGTTGATGAGTGATTGTTGTTCCTTCCTCAAATATAATAATTAAAAGGTATTTACGATACTAAAGCCCAAAGGAAACATTTCAGTTTAAACAGGAGATAGTTATTCTGGACATCAACGATAATGATCCTTACTTCAAAGGAGGTCCCTATGTGACTGAGATAAACGAAGTGAGTATTATAATACCATTACACATTCTTTGATCAAATGAATTCAGTTTAAAGGGGCAGTAGCACGTTTTTTCGCTCAAATAAGTTCATGAAATGTATTTGAAAAATAATTTCACCAATAGTAAAACATCCTTCTCTCTTCGTAAAATAAAGTTTAAAATGAGTGTACATGTTTCGGTAAAGCCATGGGAATCGTTTTTATAATAAATTTTGTTCACAATAAAATGGCCGCCATGCAATTTTTGCTTTATACGCAACATAGTTTTTACCACTACAGATAATTGGTTTGTGTAATAAGATGTTTTGCCCTCTAAAGTTAATTTAAATGACATAAACTATCTTTATAAATGGGAAATTTGAAAAATAAATTTTGCAAAAAACGTGCTACTGCCCCTTCAAGTTCAAATCAATCATTATTATTTTGCTGACCATACATGTATATAAATTTACCATCCAAAAGTGTGTTCCGAAGGAAATATAACTTGTTTGAGATCACAGGTTAGCTTCAAAGACATATCGCTTTAGCAGTAGATTTGCAAAATTCCATGTCTTCGTCAAATATATATACCATCATAATGATTTTACGTCACCAATTGCATGACTCACAATGCAAAACTAAATACCAGATGACACGACAATGTTATGACGTCATAACTCTGTCGACGTCATTACGCTTGGAATCTAATGACATTGTTGTGTTAAGAAAAGTTTGTTTGAAAGCTTATGAAGAATATGATAAAAATAAAAATATCCTCGACGTCCTTTGGATAACTTTAATTTTTATTATCCCATGTTGAAATATATTATATGTATATCGGAAGAATCATAGTTCTGAATACATGCACATAGTTGATGAATTGTTCATGATTTTAATACTAAGATCAGAAAGCATATATCACGTTATTCAGTTGCAAGAATCATGCTATTCATCCTGTTGTAGATGATGTCTATAGGCAGTAAGGTGTTCACACTGAGAGACAAGGCGTCTGATCCTGACGTCACAGGCATGATTTCCTCATTTAAGATTCTCCCCTATTTTGACAGCAGGGTAAGTCGTATTCGTTTTTATGTCCTTTCTTTTAATCAGTCAAGAGTCCAACCAATCCGAGAAGAAAATTGTGGGCGTATTTTTTACATAGCTCCAACATTCGTAGGTAAACGTTTGTTGGTAACATGTTTTGAAAAACTTGATTTACTTTTTCTAGCTTGAAAACTGTTACACGTGTCTATTATTACTTGTACTCACGATTCGTCGATTCGCAAACTAACCTCTAAATGATATTGTTGCATCCATACATGTTTTGACAATCTTCGCACACTTTCCTCTTGGCTACTCTTGCAATTTACATATCTGCAAGATACCAAATGCAGCGTAGTTGAAAGATGCTTTCTCTTTCAGCATCAATTTTATTTTTTTTATTTGTCTGTATTTTAGAGAAATGAAATGAATTAAATTTTTAACTACGCAGCTAAAACGAGATAAATGACTGATTAGCATCATATATCATTAGCAATATAAAGGTATGCTACCTTTTCTTTAGAAGAAGAGGATATCCACTGAACATACTTGAACATGGCAATGGTAATACACAACAGTGATACAATGTCAGGATGCCATTAGTCAAATCGTCACATGTTCTCCTTCTCAGGTTGATGGTAGTTCGATGTTCACTCTGTCTAACTCTGGAAATGAGATCATCTTGCTCAGACAGGCTGACTTCGACGTGATGGAAGACGCTGCTACAGCCTATTACATGCTCAACATATCGGCCGAGGTAGGGCACTTATCACATTGGGGTGCCTTGTGTGGGATAAATGATGTTTGAACTAATATAACATTTACGAACCAAGACTGCCCTAAGGGAGCTCTTTATCTAATCGGCGAATACAGGATTTGTGTAATCATATTTAATATTCTTCTTTCCAGGACGACGGCTACCCCCTGACTACATTACACGCAATATGTTTTATCTAGCCGCCGAATCAAGATTTCTTTAATCATATTTGAGATTCTTGTTTCCAGGACGACGGCTATACCCCCTGACTACATTACACGCAATATGTTTTATCTAGCCGCCGAATCAAGATTTCTTTAATCATATTTGATATTCTTGTTTCCAGGACGACGGCTACCCCCTGACTACATTACACGCAATATGTTTTATCTAGCCGCCGAATCAAGATTTCTTTAATCATATTTGATATTCTTGTTTCCAGGACGACGGCTACCCCCTGACTACATTACACGCAATATGTTTTATCTAGCCGCCGAATACACGATTTCTATAATCATATTTGAGATTCTTGTTTCCAGGACGACGGCTACCCGCGTCCCCGAGTGGCGTTCACTACCCTGAAGGTGTTCGTGGTGGACGCTGATGACCAGGGTCCAGCCTTCCTGTACGACAAGTGCCCCCTGGTGGACGGGTACTGTGCTACTCCTTCTTATGAAGCTATCATGGAGTCATCCTTCCAGGTAAAGAAGCGTACAGTGGAGCATGTCTATCACGTGCATAATTTGATCCATTCAATTTGTATAATTTGCTAAATCAGTAATGATTGACTTAAAGGGGCAGTAGCACGTTTTTTGCTAAATTTATTTTTTCAAATTTCCTATTTATAATGATAGTTCGTGCCATTTAAATGTAAGTTAGAGGGTAAAACATCCTATAACACAAACCAATTATCCGTAGTAGTGATAACGATGTTGCGTATAAAGTAAAAATTGCATGGCGGCCATTTTATTGTGAACACATTTTATTATTTCGAATGACAAAAACGATTCCTATGGTTTTACTGAGCCATGGACACTCATTTCTAACTTGATTTTCTGAAGAGAGAAGGTATTTTACGATTGGTGAAATTATTTTTCAAATACATTTCATCGACTTATTTGAGCTACTGTCCCTTTAAAGTTCATTTTCAGACGTTTGCTTTTATTTGTATCATATTATGCTTTCTCAGTTTTCACAAAAATGTCTATATCAATCTATGATAATCTATACGGCTCTAATTCCTCTGTCCATATCTCCTCCTGTCCGTATGTAGGGTCAGCTGAGTATCTGGCCAGGACATATTCAAGCCCGGGACCGGGATTCTCTCAACTACACCGTCAAATATTCTATAATAGAAGGTATGGACGTAACCTTACTAATGTTATGTTTGTCATTTAATTTTAATATTATCACCATAAATTAGTCATAAGCTAAACCATGCAATATGAATCCTTTTATTAATATACAATCTACATAAGCTAAATAAAATAATATAAAAGTTATTAATACCATTTTTTGTGATACCCTAAAACATTTTCGTTAAAATGTCAACGTCTGATTTGTGGTGCACTTCCTTAAAGATGCATTATTGTCTTCAATGATTTTCAGTTAAACCACCGGCATTCGAGGAACATTTTACTATAGACGAAACGGAAGGGCATCTGACAGTGATCAAACCAGTTCACAGACCCAAGCTTGAGACTCTTCACATTGTCATCAAGGTGGGGAACTATCATTAGATAAACGAGACACACCCTATGAAAAGATTATGTTGCAGCATAATTCTAAACACACATAGATATATTTCGCTTTACTCTAGCATTTCATCGATATGACTTTCTTTTAGATGAAGAGTGTCAACATGTGCTGTCAATGATAAATCAAATGACATTTTTTTCTCACTCTTTGTCAAGCATATGTCTTATTTTCCAATATTCTACACACTTGGAATTGTTCAGTCATATGGCCAAATCATCGAAAACCATATATAACACAATAACTCTTCACTCTTAAAACAGGCAGAAGAAGACTCGGAAAGCAAGAGGTACCTCACTGCAACATTGAGAATCCAACTCCGCGCCAGAGGCAGCTACTTCAACAACTACCACAAGGACGTGATGGAGATCCCTGTCAACCAGAAGTTCAGCTCAGACTCAAACGACTTCGTCTCAGGAGTAAAGATCCCCTTCTCCGTCTTCATGTCAACTGTTGGGGTGTTCCTGGCCATCATGTGTGGGATGCTGATCATCTTTGTGAAGCTTGCCAAGGGCAAACCAGCCCCTGGTTCTTGCACATCAAGCGCATCATCCAGCAGAAAAGTCTCCACAGACTCTGCCTCCAATATGTCCTACAACTCCACAGATACTGCCACGTGCGTCATGTTCTCTTCCCCAGAGGACGATAGAGACTCGACAACTAGTAGAAACTCCTCCATAGAACTTGATTTTGATGACGCAATCTCATTTGCAATGCCCAAGCCTGATGCTCATGTTTCATCAGTGTCCTTTGCTTCACAAGATTGCAGCAGCTACAACCCGGAGCTTCCCAAGAGTAACCTCAAGGAGACAACTGCTGTTGGGCGCTTTCGCAAAAGGGTTAATGATCTTTTTTCCTTTCAAAAAGGTACAAAAGCAAAACAGAAAAGTAGAGTTAGATTCGATATCAGGAATGTCTCAAACTTTTAGTATAAAATCTCTGCCCAGGTTTTACTTTCGTCACATAGATCTTTCGTATCTCTATAATGACAGTGAAATCCAACAGCATAGTACTGCCATCGAGTCCTCGTATATATAAAGTGTTAGAGATTGAAGAGAACTCATGCATAAGAAAACACTGAAAAACATATAGATATAATATGGAAATATATGTTGATGTAAAGAACCTCAGAAGCTAAGAGGATCAACGAAAAGACATATCATCATTTCTAATTTAAAAATAGAAATTCTCTGTTGAAGGTTGTTTTCAAATAATATGTACAACTTATGAAAATACCTAAGGTATACATGGATAGCTTTTCAGAACTAATTTCGAATTGAAAATTTTTATAATGTTAATTATGAATATGCAGGTTATTACAAATTACAGGATTTATTATACTATTATAATATCTTATTATAGTTTAACGATAAAAACAAGAGGAGATCAATTAATATTCAGATCAGTTTAAAAAGGACTCATGGCTGTTTGTATGCACGTTTATGAAAGCGTATACATTGTATATCGGTAGAATAGGTTTATGCTTGGTTGTGTCAAATATTTGATTCCTTCTTCCGTCCTTGATGATATGCATCAACCTTCCTTGGTGCAAAGAATGCATCGGGGCTACCTCATAGAAGATAACTGACTTTGGTAGTTGCTATAGAGCATTGGTATATTTTGATCGATGTACTGGTATTTGAGTTCACGATTTTGTTACGGTACAACATTTTGTTTTTCTAGAGGTTGTGTTAAATTCAGCTTAAGATTTTCACTGAAATATTTCAAGGAAACTTTAATTTAGCTTTGCTGCTGTAGTATTTGAAGGAAATCTAAAATTATGTCGTTTTCTGATCACCCCAACCACCCTCCTCCCGCTTATTAACAAATGATTATATTTCGGATTGATTGAAAAGGAATTATTTCATACATAATTGTAATTGAGCAATTGTGCAGTTATATATTGTTGACAATGTATCAGACCTCAAGCGAAATTAAAGTTAAAACTGTTAGTCTACAAACTCGAGTCGTTAAATGAATCCAAACGTTAATGGGAATTCAAATGTTAAAGGAACTCAAATGTTAAAGTTTGAGTCTGTAGGGTCAATATGAATCAGATGAGCATCACGAATTTAAAGAGTTTAAAATATCTTCTAATCGATTTTCATTGTTTTGCATTGACACAATTGAATTTTGTTCAGAGATACATTAATTTGGTGTATGTTTGCGGTTGGAAATGGATTTTCATATAAATTATATTTTTAATGCCTTCGTTTGCAAATAGGCAGAACATGTTCATGAAGATTGACCTGATTCTGTCGGACAAATGTAAATGTTGTATTTTTCATATTTTCATACAAAGTTTTATATATTCAAATGAGTGTATGTACATATGTATTATATAATACCTGTGATCAACAAAATGTGTAAATAACCTCCCAGTATTGTTAATTAATAACTGTGTTCATGTTTAATATCTCAGAATTTGTATAGCGGTTTCATTAATGGCAATCTTTCAAAGAATGGTTAAGTAATTATCTACATCATGTTATCATTGTGTCGGTCAAGCCTTTAATTGGTTAAGATTGCCAATATGAATGTATTTGTTAAAGTGTTTCTTTTGTACATAGTTATAATGTTTGATTGGATATATTTAATAAATGTATTTATCATAATCGGTCTCTTTGTCATTGAATGATGGTGTGAATAAATTGTCGTGACTTACTATTAAATATACTTTGACAAATCCTTAAACGAAATTAGACATAATAAGTTTAGACATTTTTTATTAATAAGGTGTATTGTCAAATATTCATTTGACGTTGCTATCTTTCTAAAGAGGTAAACGTGGCTCCGTATAAATACATTTACTATTTATTTGAGGAAATTTGAGGAAATACAAAACTAAATCATGTTGTATATTATAATCAGTATGTAGAGTTCCAAAACCAATTGGTCAATGATATACTTATAGAGACGATGAATCGTTTGTTACATGTAATTGTGAAAGCGCAACTTATTCAGAATCTGACACCAATTCACGATGCGCACTGAGTCACCTTAATCACCTTCTGTACTCGACTACATGACATCCCAACGCAAAACAACTTCTAACAATTCCAATTAAGATAAATTGAGATCAACAATTTGTTTTAATATTAGGATACACCGTGTTGTTTTACAAGATGGAGAACAGTCGATCTACATTTAATTATATTGACACGATTCCATATTGTTACTGTTAACTCGTTGACAGACAGAGGTATTTCTTATCTCCACTGAGTCAACAATCACCTTCTGTACTCGACATGACATCCCAACGTAAAACAACTTCACACAATTCCAATTTAGATACATTGGGATCAACAGTTTATATATAAAATATTAGGTTATACCGTGTTCTTTTAACATGATATAGAACAGTCGATCTAAATTTAATTAGATTGCCACAATTCCATATTGTTACTGTTAACTCATTACATTAAAGTCATCAGTTTGTCAATGGCACTGGATTTTCCATCGAGCGTTGCCTGTCATTCATTGACAGTCAGAGGTATTTCTTACGTCAATCTCAACACCCTGGGAGTGCTATTGTAAACATATGAACGTTGTTTGTACTTGAACATAACACAACATAAAAATACTGTTTATTCTTTTAATTGAATTATATTTACTAGATCTAGATTTCTCAAACATAAATATTTCATAAATAAACACGTACCACAGTTCAAAAGAGTGAAGTGCGGACTTGCAATGCTAAATCTCTTTGCTTAAACTTTATTATCTAAAAACATTGGAATATAAATCTTAAATATATGTACATATCACAGGCGAATACCGGACGGAATTTGTTGGAGGTTCCTGGTGATATATTCTCTAAAGAGTTATAAATAAACAATAAATGAATAAAATAAAACGCCGGAAACTGTGTTAATATCCATGTAAAAGGTACTCAAAGACATGTTTCTCCTGGCATACATTGCCTAATTGTTCAATATTTTCCCACTATATTCTATTATGGTGCCATCAAGGCGAAGACAAAAGAGTCTATGACAGAATATAAATTTGTTTTCCTAAATAAGTTAACCTTTAAATGTCATTCTTGAAAATAACAGGACTTTTTAAAACAGTTCAGGGACATTACGTCGTCTGGATGTATTCATTAAATTCATCATTAATCATTTGTTTTATTTCAAAAGCTCCATTTTCAAATATTATATCAGTAAGGGTTTTCAATCTAAGATGTACAAACACGCGAGAATCAGTTCCAAAGCTGCACAGCAAACAAACACATATTATCACAGACTGTTTTGCTAGTCCAGTAGGGAAGATGAGAGGAGTGGAGCGGTGTTAATACAAGCTCTTATAACAAAACTTGTTCGCCAATCCCAATTCATTACAATGAATAAAATATGTTCAAACCAAGATGAGAGGAAAGGAAGGTAATCACATTGTCCAATCACCAACGTATGTACCTAAATAGAAAGTTCTTTCTTATTATGAAAATAATAGATAATGCTGAAAAGCTTCATAAAAAGATAAGTACTAATTCGTACAAGCTGTCATTGCTCATGGGATATTCAATTCTATTTGTAATCCCTAGTTCTCTTTGTACACTGATCTATTTTAATGGGAGTGGAATGTTACCATTAAGTTCATTCATCAAACATTATCAGTGAATGTTTTCTATCGAAGAGACACTACACGAACCTCAGTGCGGCACACCAAACAAATAAATACTATCACAGGATATTTTGCTATTATACCATCAGGGAGGTAATATGTGGTCACATTGTCCTTTCATCGACGCCATCAGCAAAGCAGATTTTAAAATATCATCAATTATATACGGATACAAATTAATTTATCAAAGTATATTCTGGTATATTGATTTTCTTTGTCCATACTGTCATGAAACTGGAATGTAATTCATTTTACATCAGCAAAGTTTCTATGGCACTTTGCTGTACAAAACACAGTAGCAGCACACTCAACACGCCACTCATTGTTATGATAGTTCCATCTACCTTTTGCATAATACAACTGGGACTACATGATATAATACCATGTGCATAAATATAGTAATAACCAATTCGAGGAAGCACGTCTGGAATTTAAACTATACTAATACACTATATAAGATCTGTTCTTGCTTGGAAAGACATTTGTCAATATTCGGTAGCTTTGAAATGTATGCTTTCCGTCAATGTCAATGACGTAATCAGAGGCCGCTGTCACAAGATAATTGGCCTTGACACTGAATCCGTCAGTAAATTTGGTCCGTTAACTTGCGAATATCTTTCAATCTTTGAATAAGCCAATCTTCTACGGCAGCTCAATGTTCGTTAGAACGCCCGAACCAGGACTAGTAGTCATTATCGACAGTTATCCAATATTTCGGATCAGTCTGCAGCTTGCTTCGTGACGACCGCTTGATCCTAGTCTTCTTCTGTTCGTAGAACTCTGGCTCAGCGCTTGACTCATACTCCTGGGTCCCATCAAATTCATGATTATCTTTCTCCTTCTTCCGCCGTCTGCTCCTACGATTCTTCTTGCCATCCTCAGTACCAGTTCCCATGTCTTTCAAGGGAGGTAATGTCTGTCCTCTTCCGGTCGGTAAGCCGTTGAGAGTAGCCTCCCCTGTAGCCGGCCATTGTTCCTGCCCATCTACAGACAGTTCTTCGATGTCCGTCTCCTTCTCACTAGGAACTGAACTGGAATCATCTGGGTGCACGGGTTTTCGAAGCTTCTTCTTGAGGCAGAATACAGCGACAAGAAAGGAACCGGCCAGGACGAAGACGACGACGGCGAGAATGATGAGAACGATCATGAGAGTGCCGTCGGCTCCAGCTGCTGCTACCTTCTCTTCAGGCTTGTCTGTGGTGGGAGGCAGACCTCTGTCTATCGTTATATCGAAAGAAGTCGCTGCAAAATATGGTTGTCCCTCCGTCTGTTTTGCCTGAAAGTTGAAATATAAGTTTATGATTCTTGTCTTCTTTGATAACAATGGTAAATTGCAAACACTACGTGTATGTTGTGATTAACTTTTATGATTATAATAACGTTATGCCACCTTTCTTCCATGACAGTCTTCCTTTTTCACATTTTTTAAATATAATTCAATACCTACATGTATGTTCCTCAACATTTAACGACATTCAGTAAGTAACTATCATACTGCAGGACAATTACTCCACAATTACCACCGTGGAACATATCAAATCGTGCTTTTCTTTTAACTTATTGACATGGATGCTTGCTTTACAATGACTGTTGCGATTCATGTGGTAATCTATATTTGCGTTATGAATTTGGAGCTGAACTATTCGGCTGATTAAGATACCCACCTCCAGGAAGAGGATGACCGTGCTGATGGAATCACTGGTGTCACTGAAGGGTTTTATCACAGTTACTTCTCCTGAATCAATGTCCTGCGTGAAGTAGGCGTCAAATCCTTTGGGTTTTGCTAGTAAAATGAAAAGCCAGAATACATTTGAAAGACGCAAACAAGTATCTGTGTTGAGAAAAAATATGAAATGAAAGCATTCTGATGGAATAGAAGCAGCTAAACAAAAATGCATAGTATAATTCAGAAGTTGGAGGTTGAAATTAGATTATTTAGATTATTTAGATTTAGATTATTTTATTAAATACTATGTAATGATATACAAATATGAATTTCTTTTGGGGCGAAAGACGTTAATGGTATTAATCGAAAATATCCTTAGGATAAGGATTCACTAATATCTCAATGTGTTCTATTGGTAAAGCGAGAGGGAACCATACTCACTTCCCTTGATGGTGAATGCAAGGCTATAGTTTAGTGTGTCTCTATCCCGAGCCTGTATCTTGTAGGGGTTGATGTTTTCTAGTAGCCCCTAAAGTAAAACCAGCATGTTCTTCAAATATTCGTGACACCTTCTTGAAATCACTTCAATGTTGTTTTTTACGAAATGTCTATGAAGTATCCCTTATTTACGGCTCAATATATTTTCATTTTATTTATTTTTTATCATAATTTATACCAAAATCAATATTAGCAGGTGATGTTAACATTGAAAAATATACATTAATATATATTTGAAAAACTGTAATTAGGTAACATTGAAGTCAAAGTGAGTGAGTGAGTTATTGTTTAACGCCGTTTCGGCAGTATTGCGGCCATTAGCGGCAATTGAAGTTACCCAAATCCTTAACACGTTCATGTAATATACATATAGATTAACGTTAATAACGTACTGTAAAGTTGACATCAATAGTAGTGTCGTATAGAACACGGCAGTCAGAGCTGCAGCCATGTTCATAGAACTCGGGGGGTAGGTCATCATCATCCAGTATATTAATCTTCATCGTGGTTGTACCAGATCTACCTCCGTAATCCTTGGAGTAGAACACAACACGTTATTTTTAAGGTATACATCAGCCATCTACATGATGCTGACAAGGAATACAGAATCTGACCCACTCATGAATATTTACTTTTCTCCCTCACATGATGAGACAAAAATGGTATGTGTCAGGGAAAGACAGATATATATCCTTCATATAGTATGTACAGATTTAGTAATTGTCTGGCTATCAATTAGTTAGATGAACACAGTTTGCATTGTTCTTGGACATTAAGAACGAGAAAATGGCTTGACCATTACCTTAAAAATTCTTACTAGGGATGGCCAATTGCTAAACTCTAAATACTGATTATTACTACTCCCTGCGGTAAAGTTGATTATTCTTTCGCATGCTGACATCTGTAATGAAAATGCTTACTCATATACGGTATCCTACTGAAAACATGGACAACTTTAAAGCTGAGTATAGGGCTAAGATGACATATTATTTCTAACTTGAAAGACTACAAGTCTGCTTACGTTCACTTGAAGGGAGAGTTTAAAATACCTCCCATCGGTATCCCTGTCAATACTCTCATAGTCGGGTGGTTCAGACACAGCTATTACTCCGTCCTGAACATTAGATATGGTGAAATGATCTTTTCCGTCAAACTGAAACAAAGAAAAATACTAGTCGAGACTAACGTCATTGAAATTTATTATTTTTTCGTTATTCGTTGCACAGGCCACATTATCAAAGAGTATGGATTAAAGATCTCACCGTAATATGGATTTTTAATGTCCATGTCAGCATTCGTAACAAATACAGGTCATCTCAATTCCCAATAAAGAGGTATTTGAAAGTTCTTATTACGATCAAAACATGCCTTATATCATAACTTTAGGTGGTACTAAACAAATTGTCAAGGTAGTGTTGTAGTACTTACAGATTTAGAATAATCACATTATTACAGCATCTTTAGATCATACGTCGAAATTGTCATGCCATCTAATCATATAATCTTGTAACGGTTTTAACCAATGGTTATAAGTACATTGACTGAATTCGTCACAACTAATTTTGAAAGTTTTTAGGATTTATTCAATTATAGCTGTAAATGTACCTCGGGAACAAAGAAGTCAAGAATTTCAAAGTCACGTATTTCTGGCTGTCCAGGATTTACATCTTCGTCAATGGCATTATCACGTAGTTTGAAGAGGCTTGTAGTCCCTGGTGTGTTCTAAAATAAATAAGAAAATCGACTTTTTGCGGGTTAACACAATTAACACAGATTCACACTATTCACTGATCATCATGGGACCTTTATGACGTTGTCATTTATGACGTTGTTCTAAAAAACGAATGGATAAGGCTTGCAAGTCAGAAGAAGCGATCTCCTCAAAAGGACTAGAACAAGATCTTTTTACTACAGACACTCTCCGAGGCAAATCATTGATGACGCCCTTTGCAAAGCTAGGCGGCAAAACAGAAATGATCTCCTTAAAATAAAAGAACAAGTACACGAAAAGGTACTACCATTTGTATCATCATTTAACCCTAGAAATCCTGAAATATTCTCCAAACTAAAAGAAACGCTCCAACCTTTACAAAAGTGTGATACCTTAAAAGGCAAAGCCGGAGTTTAAAACAAATATTGACTAGGGCTAAATTTGATCAGTCAAGCCAGGATGACAAATCAATTAGTAGGTGTGAACGACCAAATTGTGGTACTTGTCCGTATTTGTTACAAGGAAAAGAATATACTTTCAAAAGTGGCCATTACTTCCAGGTACGGGAGAGCATGACATGCGCGTCACAAAACTTTATATATGTTATCAAATGCAGTGGATGTGGCGAGGATTATATTGGACAAACGGGAAATACACTCAGATCAAGAGTGAGGGTCCACAAACAACAAATAAGGGACCCCTCCTAACGCTACATTCCACTAAGTGGACATATAGATAGATGCGCCGGGAATAAAACTCCTAGTTTTAAAATATTGCCTTTTTACAAAGTCATGTCAGACAGCGATGAACAGAGAAAAATCAAAGAAAACTATTTCATCACAGTCTTTAAACCACGATTAAACAACATAATTATCTCGTAATACTGCACATTTAAATGTTTCCAAACTGTTTAGTATATGTATGTGCTGAATATACACATATGACGTCACAGATGACGCATTGTTTGAGTTGTGCACCCTTTGGTCTGCACACCGGATGAACGTGTACGCCTGGAAATTCAAAGGAAGTGAACGAATTTCTCTGCGAGAGTCCAGTTTGTTTTTGTGCATTTGGTGTAGGAATTTGTTTGATAAATAGATTTTTAGGTACTTATGACAAAAGATATTTCAGGCTGCAAAATAGTAGATATTAGTAAACACAAAGTTGGTTTTAGAAATGAGAAGCTGAGCAGAACTAGCTTAAAAGAGACAGTTTTATGTGAGGCTGCATGCCGAAAAAATATATTTGCACACAGACGCGGTCGATATATTGTTTTAAAACAAACATTCAAGTATCTGTCCAAAAAGGCTGATCCATATTTATCAAAACTAGAAAATTTAGTCATATCCAACGACTAGTTACTGAGATATTTACATTCAATGACTGCTGGTATAATATCGTGGTGAACACGTTCCTAAAGAAAACACCAAGTGGCTGTAATTCGTTCACCACCCCCGTTAGTAACTCGTTCACTTTGTTTTGACACCACGTGTGGTTCAGGGTTTCTAATTTTTTAATTTGTCAATAATAAGTCTCAATATTTGGCATATATGTCCATATATGGATGTTTCACAAGGTGTTAACAAAGATATGAGTATTATTATGGATTTTCTGAAAGCAAGGTAATTTTAAACACACGTAAGTTCCACATGCGAAATTCGACTCCTAAACTGTGATGTAACAGTCGACTGAGGGCACATAATGACATAATATTTCGTCTACATCTTCACCGGTGTCTACCATTTTACAGGCTGAAACAGGAATGTGGTTAGAACGATATATGGTCTTAATTATACGTTTGATGAAGTTATTTTCATAATAAGCATATACTAATGAGTGAATGCTCCAGCTCATGATTATTCACAGTGTGCTGCGCGATAATATAAATGTAATATGATGTATAAATTTATTACATAACGAGCAATGAAATGCTAGAATTTATTAGTGAAATAAACTATCTATCAAGCTACAATGAAGATATAAGATGATGATAATTTCACCTTGGCCGATTACTGATATAATATATGTGTATCACTAGCGAATAGGTCAGGACTATTTCAAAGATAGACAACAAGGCTTAGAAAAGAGTATTAATTATTCTAAACAATTTTGGTCTGAACCTAAAAGCTTAGGTAGCATACATAATACAAATGATACTGACATTAGAGATTGGCATGATTATTATAAAGATTTATGAATGAGCCATTATCACGGTCAGAAACACACGCACCGTCACAACTGAATCCTGATAAGAAGTTTGTAAATGTTTTTAGAATTCACCTATTAGCAAAGAAGAAATTATTGATAGCGTCCACCACTTGAAATGCAATAAGGCTCAAGGGATAGATAATACCCTCCCAGCATTTTTCAAACATTCTTCAGATATTTTACTTTCTAATATAATAATAAATAGTACTTCATGTGATTCTGGAAAACGGAACATTTCCTGAAACATGCATGGTCACTTGGGTTCATTGTTCATACACATAAGCAAGGTAATACACATTTTTTGAACAATTACAGCAGTATAACTCTTCTTACAATATTCGGTACAGTATACATATATATCATTAACAGATAAGTACTTTGGGCAGATACTATGGATAAAATAACCGAAGAGCAAGCGGGATTCAGAGAGGGTTATTCTACAATCGACAATATTTTCACCCTAGAAGCTCAGATACCGACACTTAAATTACTTATGGTGGTAAGTTCGATTTTTTTTTACTTTGCGAAAGCGTTTGACTCAGTAGAAAGAAACAAGTTATGGAACCTATTCAAGTCACAGTTTGAGTATAAAAATGAACAAGTTATGTTATGTCAAAGTGAGTGTCCAGAACAACAATGACATATAGGAACGTTTCCCCAGCCATTTGGGAGTAAGACAGGGGTGTGTGTTGAATCCCTTTCTATTCACAATGTTCATTAATGAATTAGCCATTCAAATTAAGAAGAATTGTACCCATGTACCCAGAAGTAGTTGACTTATTTTTTGTTATTATTCGCAGATGATATTATCCTGTTTTCTAAGACTTAAGTTTTATTATTGGCTATATCATCTATGTCCTATTCTTAAACAACAATACAATATAATAATTATTTAGCCACATGTATATTCACCATCATCGAAATGTCAACTTACCTCTGTTACGTTGATTTCAAAAGGTGCGTTGGCGAATTCTGGATCATGTTCATTGATTTCTTTCACTATAACATAAAACTGTTTGGACCCCTGAAGCAAAAAGTGAAATGTGCGTATGTTTTATTAGAACACATAACGTTGAACATAATATTAGAACACATAACGTTGAACATACTACCTATTGCTATTTGAAGAAATAATTAAATCAAAATAATTTTTACGATTATGCAATCATCTCATGATTGTATATCACTACTGCAACTTTATTTTCGAGACTTAACAACATCTAATACATAACGAATTGTGTTAATCCTTTCCATATGTATGTGTGTACCTTAATGTATGTTGAAACCATTCCAACAATAAAAAAAAATGTTGACGCATTTTCTCACAATTTAAGACACATGGCAAAACCATAATATTATGCATGTCTAACACAGTTCATAACACCTTCATAAACATACACCTGTAAAAAAAAAGTATAGTGATGAATGTGGATTTGTTGGGGTTTTTTTTCCAATGAAATCTTACCTCTGGCAGTCCGCTGTTGGTACATGATATCAACACCGTTATCGCAGTAAATGTGAAACCCTGAGAAATAAGAATAATATCATAATGATAAAACTGGAATTTCAATGTGAAACTGACAATGAAATGCTACGTGAATATACTACACTGAGTGCAACAAATAATATCACTATATGACTATGAAACTTAGGAACATCACCACGTTATATTATTTGTTGGGAAAAGTCATCTAAATTGGTGGTCTTGTTATTATTTCAATACATAGTAACGTGAACGGAAAGACCATACGATAACTTTCGAGAATATGTAGAAGTAAAAAAGACGTATGTTGGAAATAACATAATGTTGAGTAACTGTTCATAAGTCTATCATGGAAGAATTCATATTTGTTTAAAGTGATTAGAATTGGATTTATGTTGATCATGGGATAAATAATGACTGTTCTGACATGCATTCGTAATGAGTTTGGTGACAATTCTCTTTTGAGATGAAGTGGCGAGGTGCCTGTCCTTAATCGTCTCCCCTCTATCTGTCCTGGCAGGCATTCGATTGTTTAATGAGCGAATGTTGCCATGTTGAATGCGTTTTTGAATCCTTTTAGATATGAAGTTTGCGACTTTCTCTGTACATGGATTGTGTGATCGAATCCGAAAATTTGAAATCTAACCATCCAACTACTGAAAACTACTGAAACATAGGGGACGTATCATACAGTAGACGTCACTAATTAGCTTATCCATTTTTTTAGAAATGGGTGAGTGCTTCCGCGCAAAAGACAGGGCATGTTCCTGCGCAAATGATAAAGAGTGGTCAATCAAAAAAAGTGCTACACTAGTACTGAAATGTAAATTAGCCAGTCCTAAAACAGTGTATAAGATAATGTCAATATAAATGCCGTTTTCTCACAAATTTTGCAATTTGCCGCATGTATGCTCATTAAGAAAAGCAAGAGAAAAAACAATTACCGTAATTCTTCCATTATTTCGACCCTCAAATTTCCCAAATATTTTAACGAAATGTTCACGGTCGAAATTATCACCACTTAGCTTCGTTTGTGCGCCATCTTTGTCGAAATTTTAGATTTTCATTTAAATGTTTAGAACCAATTTGAAAAAGAATGTTACACACTTCGTAAATATTATTTACCAAAAAAGTTTAATTATGTTTGTATATGATAATTATATTCATATAATGCACTAATACACTGGGTTTTTTTATTTTCAGAAGAAAACGATCGACGAACTTCACGAAGCCACGATTCTCAATGTATTGTTTCTGTGAAATGTGTATGGCATTTGGGTTTTAAATTGTGTACCATGAATAAAAACGATAATATTCTTGAGTTACGTTGTTGTGTTCTTACAAGAGACAAAATAAATTAGCAAATTTGAAATAATATTCATCGTAATTTAGCTTTCGCGTCTGCATGTCTCGCATCGTTGGCTGTCCACTTGTTTTCAAAGGAAAAACAATCTGATTGGTTGCTATATTAGTATCAACCAATCAAAGCAGACTATCGTCATTACGGAATTCACTTCAAGCAAGCATATCACCTAGAACTGAGAAAAACAATACACCAATCCTAACTATTATTGCATTCGTTCAGAGTACTATGTGTAAAATGTGTAAAGGTTTCATTTATATATAAATGCAAACTAATTATTATTGATATTGTGAAACATGGCTCAACATTAATGGTTCTGGTAATATTAAGTTTATTATCTACGTCTCTCTGAGTGTTTGGTTGAGTCTATTTTTTGTAGGGATTAACAAGTCACAAAACCTTGAAACAATTAATTATAAATTCAGATTTTTAAAACTGAAATATATTTGTAAGTATGAGCTAACATCTGTCAAAATATTAAAACATTAATTAATCTTTTGATAAATAAATTGACTAACCAAAATGAAAATGAAAGGCGATCCCAGTCATCCCTAAGCTACTCAAAAACAGACCATATTCCAGTGATTACACTGCAGACTTTAAGGAACTAGGTCATTTGACTGTTTCAAGTCTCCCCAGCAAACATCCAGATGTTATTAACCTTATCATTAATCTAGTGACTGTTTCAAGTCTCCCCAGCAAACATCCAGATGTTATATGCCTTATCATTAGTTAACTTTGGGACTTCCCTTTTCTTAGCCAATCAGAAAATTCAATACAAACTCAAGTCATAGTGTAGAATTACCGTGTTGACGGTCAAAGTGATATCTATTTATAGCCTCACATGGAAGTGAGTGCTGCCTTTTCATTTACGAAAAATGAAATCATTGATAAAAGATAATATGATAAGATGTAACATCATTCTTGATATATGTATGTCATAAGTACGGTCAGTGAATAAATTGAGATTAGTGTGAAATAAATCATTAATCAGTTAGTTTGTCTTGTGACAAGCGTGATCAAGTTATGTTATCCAAAAATTGTTGTAATAAAAATACCCGCTTTTCTCATATCAATCTTACTGAATAAAAATCATAAAATGATTGTATATCATGACTGTAAATAATATGATTTCAAAATTTGGAATGTGGTCGAAATTTTGAGTTGTCAATACTGAACTTCTGGCACACTGTCGTAATTTTGTAGGGTATTTTGAAAAAAGCTTGTCAGATGATCTAACGTGGGCGAACTTATAGAGGGGCGACATTAAGGAAGAAATACGGTATGTATTATTGTGAACATACGCAGCTTCAAGGAGTAAATGCTTACTCATAACACTTAGTATATATATTCTAATTTCTGTGAGTTTACTCATAATTGTTAATATGCTCATATATATATATATATATATATATATATATATATATATATATATATATATATATATATATATATATATCCCAATACGGTATTCCCTACAATCCACAAGGTGAAAGAGTAAGCATGTACTTTGGTTGACAACGATAATCGTGTTTTTAAAAATGTTTTTAAAAATTCACAAACTGTATAGATGGTTTGTTAAATCAGCTATTACATACATATTTCTCGTGGATAGCTTCCAAGTCTAGAGTTTTGTTGAGAGATAGAGTGAAGGTTGTTTCATCTGTTGTACTCATGAAGTACTCGGTGAGCTTTGTGTATTTTATACTGGGTGTGTCCACCAGTCTGAAGTTGTACTTGATTGTGTCCGAGACGTTGAGGGTCAGCAACACGGTATCTGCAACAGTTGGGCCATTGCTGTAGTGTATACAGACGTGTTGTGCATAGATGTGCATGTCAAGGACTATTTTTTCAGTTTGGGTAATAATATTATCTTGGGAGTTAAAAACAATGGATCAATTAAGTTATTTCTTTAAACATGAATATATATGAGTATAAAAAAGAAGAACTAACGCCCATTTCCGTCTACGTGTTGCATCTTTAACATCAGGTAAGTGATTATGACGCACCACAAACGCAGCTTTTAAAAAGAGTTGTCTACAGTTCTACAGCTGCAGATTCCTCGGCTACACTCGGCTACACCCTAATCATCAATTGCTCAAACCTTGCCTTCGTCAGTGTCCTTTCCTTTGTCGTTTTAGCTTTTGATAATTTTAGCTCCTTACCTGATTTACTTCATCCTTTCATTTCAATCAAAAACTAGTTTGTGCCAAATGATTGCATTAATTATATCTGGATTTACAGGGTTGTGTGGGAATACAAAGGCAAAACCATGGTTCTAACAATCAATAGTTTGTCCCCCTGTTAAAAGAGGTTTATTTCTAGTGTTATTGCCTTCACTCTCCCTTCAGGTTTTCAATAGTTATGGATATCTATGTTGTCTCAGATATGACTCTTTAGTTCCTGCAGACAGGCATTTCGTGATTGTGAGACAAACATGTAGACTCTTCTTGCTGGAGTGTATGGTATACTTCTCAAGACTAGGGTGGCATGGTGAGAACTGCAGGTACTGTTTAGTGTTCGTAGCTTTATACTAGATGACAATGTCTATTACATTTCACCTTTATTCTTATCACACTATCTAGAATGGTATCTCATGATATCTTCAGTTTGCTTCACTTTACATATCTTTACTCCATAGTAAAGTTTATTTGTTTGTTAAGACTGTTCGAAAGACCAGGAAATGTGTTCAGTTCTCCTCATACAGGTACCTACCTGGTGGATCTGTCTCGTTGATTTGTACCTGGCCCAAATTGTCAATATCGCAGGTAGTCGGCACACCTGGATCAAAGGTATGAAAAGTTACTTGAATTAATATAAGGGAATCATTTTATCATTGTTTTCTATTGAAAGTAACATTCATGAAGTAGTCATTATGACATGTTTGAGAATAAATGAAAAACTAGCACATTCGAATGTTAATTGCATAATGACAAAAATGACAAAATATTTACCTATCCACAATCAATCCAATCATTCACACCATAGCAATTATAACAGATTCACGCCCAAAAAATGTCTTACATATGATATATCACTTTCATCATATTATTTATATTAAAGGTGTCTCAAATCATACCAATTATGCCTAACATCCTAGTATCTTATACGTATCCATCGGCTAGTAATATGTCTTTAAATCATGTTGATCAATGTGTCTGTGCAGTCACAGATTCATGAGGTCTTGAAATTATATCATGATCTATGTCTCTCATGAATGACACAATACATATATATTTACAATGAGATGAGTTCTGTCTCTTATCAATCAGATATACTCCATGTGTCTTTACACCCATAATGTCCATTTGTCCTTAACATTATATAAATTTAGGGCTTTACATACATTGTTTAAAACGGTTATTTCTAATCGTATCGTTTGTGTGTCCTTAAAATCATCCCATCCATATATCTGTATACCAGATGGACAATGTATATCTACATTTATACCATGTGTCCTTACAAGCATCCCATCCATGTAGATTAGATAGACAATGTATGTCTACATTTTTATCATCGTCTTTGACATCATCATCATCATCATCATCATCATCATATCATCTTACAATCTTCATCAGATCAAGTGTGTCTCCTCCAATCACAAGGTTTGGTTACTGTTATACGTATAATGCACTGGTTGTTTCTAGGATAGCATCGATATATCAGACATGTTATCTAATTTCCAATCAAATAATTTCATTTTCTATAAATCACGCTAATCACCTCCTTCCACATAAACATCAATAATGTCACTTTGAAGTCAAAATAATATTTACTACTTCATCTGTCAAACTATTTCATATATCAAACATTTAAGAAATATATGCCATATATATATATATAATGAAACAATATGATAACATTTTAACAGTAGAGTCACAAGGATAATGTAGTATATTGAAAAACCTATTAAACTAACGAGGTCAAGTATTTTACTCACCAGAAACAATAGACCCGACGAGGAAAGTACATGAAACGAAATATATCCACAGATGTGCCATTTTTTCCTTGGTCAGTGAGTCCTTATGTAAACGGTACCCTTCCTTCTAGTGAACATGTTGCAATGGCTCCTCTCATGTTTAGCACTCCGCCCAGGTATCTAAGGTCAGAGAGAAAAAGCTATCGGAAATATTCCCGCTCAGGCCTTGGTCATAAATCAAGTGAGAATGTGTCGAAACAAGTACTGTCATTTGTTTCTAGGTTAGGACAAGGTGTAGTAAGTTTACACTGATAAACATGGCTAACTAACATCTGACTGCCAGATTCGTTCAGCTTAACAACACCTTTTCTATTGGAATCGATAACAGAACTAATGGTATGGGCTGCTTTAATCGTTACTGATAGCATGGAAATGGTTGAATATTTATCATAAATTTATATTAATCCTGGTAAAATGAAAAACGATAACTTCTATTATAAATGTCTTGATAAAATAAAATTTTGAGGTTAAGGTTGAATATGTATCATTCGTTAATCTTGATTATGTGAAAATAGTTCACTTCTATTATAGTTGTCTTGATAAAATTAAACGTTCATGTTACTGATCATATTAATATATTTTATGCTGAAATTAAAAGGTTGAAGCTCATCATAAATGTCAGCCAAAGTTATTAATTCCAAAGGTCAAATATACTTGGTTTGCCCTCCGGTGACACGAGTGTGGGTAACTTGTAAGGAAGGATTTATATGAAACACGAGAGACTAAGGTCTCTGCTTTACGCATAGCAACATAGCAGTATAAACAGGAACATATCAGTAATGTCAACACAACACTGCAGACGAATATTACCCGTGCACAGGCGTAGCTAGGTAATACATTGGTATGGCGTAAAGGTGTAACAGTGACCTATGTTAAAACAACATATCAGATTTATATAATAATTGGTAATATAATAATAAATAACGGTGCTGATGATCTTTTTTAGAAAAAATATAACAAGCTAGGCTGCAGGCGAATATTACCCGAGCATAGGCGTAGCTAGGTAATACATTGGGTATGGCGTAAAGGTGTAACAGTGATCTATGTTACAATAACATATCAGATTTATAAAAATAATTCGAAAAGTGTGAATTGGATAAGTAATGATGCAAAGGAATTGTCTTTTGCAAAATTGAAGCTAGGTTATGAATCAAGGTTTTGACTTGGATTTGGTCATCTTTATTAACTTTATCAACATGTTTATGGTTATATTTGTTCATAAATTTATACAACGAGGATTACACAATAAAAGAGGGGAATCGTATCAATATTGTACTTCGTCTTCTTATATTCAAATAAACTGTCAAGGTTAAAGATTTCATGGACACAATTTATACACTAGCGTCAAGTTCAAGATCTCAAAGTCAGTAGAAAGATCTAAACATATTCAAGCTTAGACACCTTGAGATTATTTATCTGACATTTCAACATAGTAAACAAGAGCACATACAAAACCTATTCTGCTATGCGTGTCCATGAAGAAAGTATCAGTATACACGCTAAGTCAATTTACATTTGTTAGACGTGCTTTATATTCAAACTGAATATCCTTACCAAAAGGTATCCAAACACCAAAATCTAAAAGCAAATATACTGATGCTTATAAAGTAAAACGAATCAGGTTATGGGTAAATACACTGTATCAATTTAGCCTTATAATATACATCCTCATATATGAGCACGCATGCAAATATTGAACAAGTTATAAATCCAGACAGGTCGATATTAACCCATGGACACCAGAAGGTCTCCCTGAAGGAACACATACAGTCCGTCAGAGGACCAAGGGTTGCCGATGAGGACACTGGATTCCAAGAAGGACATGTGAAAAATTCCAATCTGACTAGCCTTCACACTTTAATTCTATTGGCATCCGTGGCTGACCTTCTGAGGGGTCAAAGTATTTCCTGAACGTGAGAGATTCGGGTTGTTGGGATGAATAACATGGCTGACATGAATTGAAACTGAAAATCCATTCTTGAGAAATTAAATTATATAACGTCTTTTGAAATGATTTTTTAAATCTATTTATTTTGAACTTCCAATCACAAAAGCTATTAATCATTATTGATATACAAGTCCGATTCATGCCATTCATTATATTTGGATATCATGATCACGTCTCCATAAGTATCAAAATCTAAACATAAAATATCAGATTACAATTGTATCATAATGAATCATTATCAGACAAAACAACGATGATTTACAACTGTAAAAACTGAAAATTGATTTTCAGAGAAAACAAATCTCATTATTGAAAAACGTGATAAATGTATCTGTATCTGCTTGACCATACACATGTACAAAAATTTAGTTTAATCATTTCTACATTCTCTGACCTAAGTAGTAATGAACATCATATCCACACCATTCAAATGCAGGTGTTTGTTCTCTTAACAGCAGCACGTCTATAATACAGCCATAAATGAAGAATAAGTTTAAGTCTTTGTTAAACCATAGCCCCAACAGAGAGCTCGCGTCTACTGTAAGTAGAGACGGGAGTATATCTTCTTGAGGTCATATATTGACACGTACAATATCGCGTCAAGGACTTGATCTGTGATTGAATATGCAATTTTCAAAAGGCTATACAACTTATATGACCTTAGAAAGTTCATTCAGACGATCCGAAGAAGAGACTTGTTCGTCGAAAGGAGTTCTCTGTGTATAAGTTTGATAACGAGAGGGATATATTTAAAACGTTAAAATTGCCAGTTTAGTCCAGAGGCCGTAACCAAGAAAGTCGAGTTTATGAGCACACCCAAGGCCTAAAATCAACCATATTCCAAGTATGAGCCCAATCAACACTAAAACATTCCTTTTATTCATGAACTATTTTCTTGTTTAGTATTTGTAAAACATCGGTAGCTTGCTTTTATAAGCCTGAATATTAACGAATGCACGGGGTATTACAGTAAAGAAATTTTTATTTAAACGAAACGTACATACATGAAATGCTTCCTCCACAACTCGCAATGCTTGTCAATGTCACTTTTTTCATAACATAAATTGTAATTTCATTAAAATTAATTTATTAAAAATATTTTCAGGAAATGAGATTCTTGAATGAAGATAAATATGAATGATCTACTGAAAGCGCAAAGGACCAAAGACACTACTCTCACTTCCTTCCAACAACTAAACTCTGTGGGCTAGGTGTTTGGATTCACAATGCTAAGGTTCGCTGTTGGCATTCCAATCTTTTAATTCTTGTCATTTGTTGTGGTCTAATTTGAGTGATTTGAATTACATGTATTTCACAAACAGCGTGCTTAAAATAAAAACTGTTTAAATGCCATTGTGTGTTCGTTCACATCAGTTAAGTCCCGGCTATAATGGAAAAAATGACAATTTTGAATAATACTTTTATACACCAATACCCTCTTTGTATACACATACATATGGTAGAACCTATACATCGTGAAATATACATTTGGAATGCACCATGCAATACAATTGTTGACGTGGAGGAATCTCTATTTAACGTTTGTATCCACCAATAGCTTGTTTAGTAGCATATAGTGTAAGTTGGTGATGTTATATGGGGGTTAACCGCTTGCAAAAGTATTTCATTTAAATCACGCCGATTTGTTTTATTTCAGGGAGAAAACAGACACCACTAAGATTATGCATTGCGGTGAAACTTGGGGTCATCGGTTGTAACAAGCATGGGTGGTTCTGCAAAGATCTTAAATGTAATGTTGTACCCACACTTAATGCAAGTACATTTGTAGACCAGTTATCTGCAGCAGGTGAAGATACCGCGACCCTGGATGGATCCGAACCTCGAACCTCCTAAAGCCGAACGCACTAAACATTGCGCCATCTCATCCTCAGGAATAACGTAACGTTATGAAGATTCCTTTAAAACTCCGTTAATTACTCATGACAATCATATATGTTGAAAATGACGACGCCAACTGCTATGAAAAGTGTATCGATGTATAAGCCTATGAATGTAACACAATTAAAACAGTGACCATACGAACGATTTAAAATTAATAGATTTTGCATTACGGTTATAGCGACATTAGATTTACCATAGATAAAGCATTGAGTTATCAACGAAAGCAGTACTAAATCACATGCAACATACCTGTCAAAATATTGTTCTTGAGCACCAGAATTTATCACACAACATATGGCTGTTATCGATACGGTATCGATTTATAGATTACTCTTTAGATGTATAATCCCAATTGATTCCATTCAAATGTTATGATCCCACATGGTTCGCGTAACCCGACAAACTATTTTTGGAACACGAATTCAAATGCACTTATTGATTTTCAGTGATTTATCAGATTCATGCAGCGATAACATTGACACAACATCCGTCTTTGTGGCGTGTAAGGGTTAATTTATAGAGCAACTGAAAAATCTAGTATACATTATTACATAAATTTGCAAAAACAAAATTAACCTTATCGACAAAAGCTATGAGTTCATCGGGTACCTAGACTTTGAGGTTAATATTCCATTTAAACACCATTAGTAATGGGAGGCAAAGAGACCTTTTTACAACATTCCAAGACAGAGAATATTCAAAGAATATAGTTCTACACGGTGACTGTGTATATAAAAACATAGGTCAGTTTTATATTGTAGAGGACTCAGTTTCACTAGGAAATTGAAAGCACAGAGACAGACATTTTTCAATTTAGGAAATGAATATAAGTTATGAAAATACTTTCGATGTGCATTAGAGAAACAAAACTAAAATTTTTATCAAAAGTATATTTACATAGCTTATTGCAGTATAAATCCTGGTCTTGTCCACATTGTATTTATTGGTTTATGACAGGGTAGCCTTCTTTGTCTACCGATATGTGACTCGGCCTCATTAAGAACCCCTACAAGAGCTCTTGACGAGTGTTTGCGAAGCCTTTCACAAATGTTGTAACTTCTTTCATCATGTAAGCGAGGCCTTTCTAGCCTCCATATTATGTTTGTTCTATTCTTTACGAAATATTAAATTGTCCTGGTGAGTGTAAATAAGTTACTATCACGCAAACGATTTTCACTATGGTAACAATAGGTCGTTAACACTACATACAAATAACATACACAATAATATGGTGAACCTTTATCAATGCTATAGATATCATGTGTCCTAAAACACTGGGTGTTATGTATTCAAATGTTTGTATTCACTGTACATGTATATTAAATGGACTTCTGAAAGCTAGGTGAATTTGTCATTCTCTCATTTCAATTCCAAAATAGGAATGTACATTATGAAAAATCCTGATAACGAAACAGTTGGCCCGTTGCACCTTAGGTATATGTATATCATGTCTATTCATAAGAGTTATTGTCAGAGCTTTTAATACCATTAAAAGTATGGTATTATTTCATTTCAAAAGAACATCATAGATACGCGTATATCAAATTGAAATTTGAAATGTATACATGATTAAAGAGTTAAACAAGGCATATTAACAATAAACCTTACCCAATCCATAAAGTACAATCGTAATATGAAATTGACGCATGCCTTGAAATTACAACGCGATAAGGCACCGAAATTAGGTCAGTTTTGATCAATCTAATCAACAGTTAAACAAGGTATGTTTACATTTTACTGTATCCAAAAATCATTGGCATATCAATTTGATACATGTACACACCTTGAATTTACACCTTGATTGCTTCTTGAAAATATAGGTGATGTTGATAAATGTAATCAGATAGAAGTATGCTTACATTTAATTCAATCAAATAGCTATTGCTATACATTTGTATCAAATTGATACACCATGACATTGTAATTGATAACTTGACATTATGAGAAGTGCTTTCACTTAAACCAAGTTTGACAATATCAAGTTTGTTTATAACCAAAAAATGTTAATTGATACGCACCTTGAAATTTTACCTTGATTACATGTTGCAAATCCAGGTGGTATGTGATAATCCAATCAGCAGGTACACAGGTGAGTAAAGCAGACCGAATTCACCTGGTTACAGGTATGTTCTGCACTACGCTGCTCTGGCTGATAACAGTTAGCCTAGTTGGACAGGCAGGTAATAAATACCCTGACTACGTTAAGTAAAGCCATCAAACCACTGGGACTGGCCACCTCGCTGATAAATGTCCATAAATGCTAGGTGAATTACCGCAACGAAACTCCAAGCACTGCGTGCAACCAGGGTATTTTCTACAACGTTAGATTTACAACTGTGTAGTGTTTGGAGCTTAGTTTGAAATATTTTTATTGTGCCTTGAAAATATTCAATGTTAATGCGAATAAACACGACATTCATAGAGTAGACGCATGTACACATATATACGTACTTGTAGTGTGTCAATGTCTGTTTACATTGTTTTGTGGGTTTTTTTTAATGAATATGAGGTAAAGGACAAGGGATTTATGGATGATCAACGTCTTTATTTAACAAAAGCATATATAATGATCTACGCTATTGTTAAATAAAGAAGTTGATCATCCTTAAATCCCTTGTTCTCTTCATCACACCAACTTCTAGAATTCCTCTTAAACAGTTGAATATGAAGTATATTATTTTATTTTTATGCGATAAATGTGTAATCATTCATGGACCGAAAAATATGTAACATGGATTACCTAAAAACATTCTGTTAGGAATAAGAGGAAATACATCATAGTGTCAGTGTAAGTTTCATTTTGCATTAATAACATGGGCCAAATTTCTTCATACAGAAACACAACAATCAGAATTGTTAATTAACATAATGTTTCTTTGAACATGAGAAATGTTAGGTCAACCATTTACTACTTTGTAACTTGCAACAAATTAGAGTATAATAAAACCCTTTGTATTTTCAGTTTATTTTCCTATCTTGTGTACCTGTACCATTTGATGACAACAATATGAGACCCGTTTCATTCATATTTTGCAAACAACTTTAAGTTAACTGACGCTTTTAAAAGAAGCACACAGAATATATACGAAAATTACAAAAGGAAATCGGCGGCAATATAATTCAATCTTGTTTTAAAAGCACACGTTAAACCGCCTAATTCTGCTCGCCGAAGAACTAAAATTGTTGATGACAATATTTGATGATATTTTAGTCATCCTCTTGGAATGTCATCCGTATTTGTCATCAACGGTTCTCAATGTCAACGCCTCGATCTCGTTTAACAGACCACAGCTGTTTCAACTCTGAGATTCCCGGCCCTTTAGTTACACTGGCTGGGAGAATGCTGAGTCATGACTGGGCATGCGCAGTAACCCGTTTCTAAGTGTGACGTCAGTGTTTACAAATGGCGGCTGTTCTGGCAACATCACTCGCTTCGAAATAAAAACACTTATTTTCATCTCTTTAACACTGTTTGGAAACAACAAAGTTAGCTTTATCTGACACTTTAACCTTGTGACCATTTAATTGAGGTGATAAATAGCATCTGCCATGATGTTATCACAGTTAACTGGCTTGATACAGATAATGTCAACAGACGGGCACATATGTTATTTTTCGGTGTTTATAATTGTCAATTTATCAACAGATGAAGTTTTTCCATGACATTTGTTTAGATTATCCTGACCCTGTGCGTATGTTCTCTTCAGAGAATGCTTTAGTTTCACCGATTCAGAGTATTTTTTCTCATTATAAAGCAGTTCAGTGGAGTACAGTTTCACTATAGCGCGTCACTGAAACCATATCCTATACTCCCAGTTATAGCCACAGTTCCCTTTCTGAAAGCAGTGTAATTTTGAAAATGGATGCAGTATGTGAAACCCACACTAAAAATCTTAAATTAATGTGTAGAATTTGTGCCGGGAGAGTTAAACCAAAGTGGAAGGATGTGCTACCAAAAGTGTGCATTGATTACAAAGCTGAAATTAATTCTGTTTATGGAATTGAAGTCGAGATTGACAAATCAGAATTCTATCCACAATTTTTCTGCAATACTTGCTACTCAAGGATAATTAATTATCAACACAGGGTTGTGCCATCTAAGGGAAGAATTACAGAGACCGATTCAGCTGCTGCAGAAGAAAGTAAAAGGCTTAATAACATCTGGGAAGTAAAGTCCTGTCAAAATGACTGCTGGGTTTGTCTTAGATTCAAGACACAAAGTGTAGGTGGACGGCCCAGCAAGAAGAAAAAGAAAATATCTGGATCAAAACATGCTGATATATTTGTCAGCCCTTTGAATGACAGTTCTGTATGTGAAGAAAGTGAAGGTGATTCAAGGAATCCCAAAACACCAACCCGACCAATCAAACAGAGGGAGTTTAAAGAGGCGCAGACTTCCCCATTTCAATTTGAAAACACATCAAGTAGTACCTTTGAGTCATGTTTTCAAAAACCTTTAGAAAAACCTCTCTCTAAAATTGAAGAACAACTTCATACACATCTTGTTCGAAGGAAGCTCCTCTCATCTACTGATGCAAGCACTCTGTTATGTAAAACAAAAGGTCAGCCAATTGTCTTTAAAAGAATTAAAAAACCGAGAAAACCATCTGCTGAAGCCACCAGTCCTTTGAAACGACGTCGTTCTAGAGAAATTGCCAAAGTCAGGGGATTGATAAGTGGTCAGTCTGACGATTCCACCAAACAGCAGCAAATTTCCGAGCTGAAACGACTACCTTTCCACAGAAGACAAAATGTCTGTGCCAAAGCTGGAATTCAGCGCAAATTAAAAATTTCATCTAGATATGGGCTAGCCATAAGAACAAGCCTCGGTCTGTCATGGACACAATACAGAAAACACAAAAGATTTATGTCTGCTGTTGGTGTAAAATTCCAAAATGAATTAATTGAACGTGAAGAACAAACATCTCTTTTGGGTGATCATATTGACACAAAGACCATTAAAATGCAGGTAACTGATGCAACACAAACTAAAGAAGAAGACATAGCAGTTTGTTTTGTTAAAGACCTGCCAAAGTTTGTCATGACATTACTTGACAAATATTCGGCAGCTGAGAGGTTGACATGGCATGATGGGACTATACCAGATGATGAAATTTGGCTTAAAGTTGGGGGAGATCATGGGGGAGGATCGTTTAAGATGTCACTGCAAATTGCTAACCTGCATCACCCAAATTCAAAACATAACACAGTCGTGTTTTCCATCATGGAAGCTAAGGACACTCGGTACAATTTGGAAGTTTTATTACAAAAGTATGCAGATCAGCTGAAAAGTCTATCAAAAATGAAATGGGGCGATAAGAAAATAAATATTTTTATGTTTGGAGATTATGACTTTCTTTCTAAAATATATGGATTGTCTGGAGCAGCGGGAAAATTTCCCTGTTTATGGTGCAATGCGTCAAAATCTCAGATTCAACAAGAGATAACATCAAGAGAAGATGTTGTTGGTAGAACATTGAAAACAATCAAAATGGATTTCAGACGATTTTCAGAAAATGGACAAGGAAAGATCTCAAAAGCATCTCAACACAATAATGTGATACATCAACCTATCCTGCCAATCTCCATCAACAAAGTCTGTCCACCCTACCTCCATATTCTCCTGGGCATTGTGAAGAAACATCACACAATGCTTGAGAATGAATGTCATGAAATAGATATAAGTATTGGCTTTCATTGCAAAGTGCCCCATGAAGATCTCAGCGACCCTGAATTCTGCACATATGTTACAAACTGTGAGGAAATTAAAAGTCTGCAAAATAAAGAAAACCAACTGCAGATCAGATTAGAAAATTTAGAAGACATCACTCCTCTACAAAACTTAAATGCTTCGGAACAAAAGCTCAAGAAGAAAATTGAAGATATTCAGAAACAGATTAGACAGAAAAGGAAAGCTAACAACCTCCCACAACGAAAAGGTCCTGTGACATCAAATTTGGATGCAGTTCTAAAAAAACACCGCATTACACCACAGGCTTACCATGGTAGATCATTTATTGGTAACCACTGTGCCAGGTACCTGAGAGATACAGTTTATGAAGACCTTTGTACAAGCATCACTTGTGTTACATCCTCAATGACAGATAATGACCGGATAATAACACGTGCCTACTGTGTGAGGAATGTATATGAGGAACTAAACAGGCGTTTTGCTGAAGTTCACCATGCTGTAGCTCATGACGAACCAATATTGGAAGATGATGTCAACGATATTGATTGTAAAATTCAGAATTACATGAAATTCTTCCGTCGTAGGTTTCCATCATGCTCAATTATACCTAAAATGCACATTCTGGAGGATCATGTGCCAGCATGGATTCAAAAATGGAAATTTGGCATGGGTTTTCATGGAGAACAGGGTGGTGAGCAGATACATGCCACTATAAACCTGATGAAACGACGTGTATGGGGAGTGAAAACACAACAAGCAAAACTACTAATGATCATGAGAGAGCACCATCTACAAATTTCCCCCGAAATCCAGTCATCACTACCTATGGTTAAAAGGAGGAAATTAGAGAAATAGACTTAAAATGATGTAACAATAATTATTCCCGTCTACAATCAGTTTACATACTCCAGTGATATCGGTATGCGAACTGTACCAAGTCAACCCGGAAATGTAGCAGCGGTAATGGATATAGCTGTTTGGATTTAGCTGTTTCCACCAGGGTAGGCCTCTTTTCTTATCTCTCCTCGTTTGAGATAAAATGAATCGGATAGATGGTTCAGTGTATCAAATTGGGAAGGTTTAGAACTAACTAAATCTGTCTTTAAAAAACAATACATAACTTTCATTAGCCTATGATTCATGATTAGTTTTCAATCAGTGTTTAAAGCTCGCATTTCTATAATCTATGGTATGTGAACAGAATTCCTGCTACACAGCAACTAAATAACAGTTAACAACACTATAACTGTTTGTGCAGTCTCGCTAATGTATGACCTTGACTTAAGAACAATTGCCTTGTTGAAAAGGTCTTTGATTAGGCACGTGCACGTGTTTATATGTCATGTGAATGGGGATGCTGTATGTAGGGAATGTACAGCTGAACCCACTGTAGCTTATCTGGGTCAGCCTTCTCACAGCGTGTACAGTGCTGGAACTGTAGTTCTCTCTCCTAGCTAAAGTGCTCAGTGTCAAACAGCTGTGAGACATAATTTAAGTCCTTGTGTTTTCAGAAATCAGCATTGGAAGAAATATGCCAGTGTAAACATTGTCCCCTCCATTTAAACAATAACGTCCTTATTAAAACGCTCCCTGATAACGTTACGGCATAGCCAAGGTGTTCCAAACAGCAGCGAACTGTTAATGGTAGCAAGAATGCGGTAAATAGGCGATTCCAACAGGCATAATAAGACCTTCCAATTCAAACTTGTTGTAAAGACAGAATTAGCCGACGGATCATTGAAATACGTCTGTAACAGAATTAGCTAAGACGTTATGCAAACACTTTAGAGACAGAATTAGCCAGACTTATGCAGACAGATTTTAGTTTTGAAAAATTACTTCGTCTTTTCGGGAACGATTTATTGCATCCGGTATTTCTAATTTCGGAGAAACTCTGATAACGCTTAATTTGTGCAATGTCAACGTAGCTCAAAATGCATTGGATAGAACACTAAGCAGCTAAATGCTACACTGAGGTTATATAGCTACTGGGGCAATTTACATCTATGAGTTCTTGGTAACGAATGTATTTGAAATTATTAGAATGTATGTTTCTCTTAAGGAGGAACATAAATGAGGCAGAAAATCTGGCGTCTATCATAATGCTTTGTAATATGTGCTACAGAATATTTGCTTTTTAGAATGATGACTAAATGTTTGCCCGTTTGTTACAGTATGTATATTATTGGACAAGATCATTAGTGTACAACAGTACCAAAGTCACAGGAAGATATTGATAAGTATATTTACATATACGTTACATTATACATCAATGATAGATTATATAATGTAAACTCATGGACGACATTAACATTTACAGTATGTGTAAAAAAAATTAAGTGTCAATCTTTAATATGTTAAGTGTGAAAAAAACTAACGTCAGTTGTTAAAATGGGTAATTGGTGGTTATTGGGATCAATTATGTTCTCATTCAGTTAAAATATCATCAGTTAGCTGATGGTAACGGTAATAATGGGTTGGTCCTAATATGTTCATTCAATAAATCATTTTCACATATGGACCATTAAGAAATCGCTGCAAATGATAAGTAACGGTAGCTTCGGTGAAAAATGAAACAATACGGAAATCCCAATTTAACAAGTAAAGGGAGATAAACTAGGTCTGTTTGCGTCTGAACCTTGCATCAAGGTTATATGTGTCGTCTCATTTGAAACGTCCATAAAAGTTAACTTTCGTTTCTAAACAGGTAGGCAATGATATTCTATGCATACTGCGCAGAAATATAAATGTTGAACATTATCTATTGTCAAAAGAATGTAATCGGCGAATATTTACCATCCAGGTCAAATACCGGAAATTACATTTTGCATTTTATTAAAAGAGATCAGATTTTATTATCACATGCAATGATGATATTTATTTACATGTGCTATGTACAAACTATTCGCCAGTTATAAAACAATACTTGATTTATATTATGTTTATTGTAAATTCATTACAAACATCACAGTGTGAAAACACCAGTCGTCTATTTTACACACATGCATGGGGTTCATGAGTATCAAATGATCATATTTATTCTTAAACTATTACAATTCTATCAAATATTGCAATCAAGCCTCTGTGAAATAGGCATTACAGAGAAGTTTACACCAATTGGCTAGACTTGCTTTTCAAGAATGGATCAGATTTTTAGATAAGTGAAGTTGAAGAGCCATCAAGGATGTTGATGAACATATTGGAAAATTGCTAAAGATCTATCTCCGTGAAATATATATACACTAAATTTTTCACAGATTTTTTCTACCCAAAATGAGCCGAGAAATTGCACTAATTAGTGCAGCACGTGGGTTGCTATGGCGACTTGCGCTAAAGACGCACATTCACGCTTCGGAAACGATTGCTGCTGTGTGGTCCGTATTATGCAATAAAGGGGATTCTGTTTATATGATGTCAGGTACCATTTCCGCGCGTTACTCGAAGGCGTACTACCTTTTGAAACCAAATTTCATTACATTGCCTTGATATGAAAATTATGTATCACATGTCATATTGTAGATAAAAGATTTCTCTAGCGATTGACGTTATAAGTATTTTTTCCACAATTAATTTTGTATTTGAAACACTAACATCCTTGATGGCTCTTTAAGTTAAAATTATGAACTTTCGTCTTTAAACAAGACTAGATTATTGAAGTAGCTTGCATCCTTGCTATCGCATGTAACAGTTAAGACCAAAGTGTCCCTTGATGGATTGTTTGAGTCCACAGAGTTTTTCTTTAAAACATGTATTACCGTTGACAACTCCATAAGACATATAATTCGCATTGTTCAGATTTTCCAGATAAAAGGGCTTCACACACTTCACCTCAAATAGTTACTTGTTGAAATGATCTAAAACATGAGATATTAAATACTTCATTATTGAAATGTTGGAAGACCCTTAACTTTAAAACTGTGAAATACATGTATAAATGAAGATGAAACATAGAGCAATTGATAGTCAAGAATATTTATATGATATGCAGTTACAAGAACAAATATATATTTGCATAGATGTTACATTTCGGCAACATAATTATACAACAACTGTACAAATGAGGTTTCACATATTGACGTTTGAAATTATAATTCATGACATCATACAATATATAATAAAACAAAACCTTTATATTTGATATAACTCTCAAGGCATTCATTTTCTCCATCTTCATAAAAAGTTTTACCAACATAAATATGCAATTTCTTCACTCTGAGACACATGGTCTTATATTATATATATCGCAAGCCCTTTAATTCGTGGCTCTCTGTAAACCGGAATATGTATTTGGTTTTGAATGTGTCTTCATTACATAATCCTCCAATTAGAAATCTGTTCAAACCGGCATTTTGCCCAATGTCAGGTGTGATGAAATGTTAAATCAACGTATTTAATATATTCTAAACCCTCAAATCGAGGAACATACTCCTGTGAGAAAGATCTGCTGATGGCAGCTTCAATTCACAGTTCTACAGAAGAAGTGGTTTTTATAGACTTATATTTCTCAGCTTAAATGACAGTTGTTTCACAAATGTACAACCGGCTGTCTATTACTGTATTGTAAGCTAAATGTATAACTAAAAAAGAGTTCATTTTGGTTTGTAAAGTATACCAATCATTAGAAAAATAATATAATTTCCTAACACATTCACCATAAGTAATTAAAATGACCTTTTATAATCGTTGAATCAAACCTTCTTGAAGGACTATTTAAATTCATATACGTGTATGACCATATCATAGTCTAGTTGACTCTGTGCCATCGTTACTCATTCCTGGGTTTGTGACCCCCGTCTCCTCATCTAGCACCGTTTTACCCAGGCTGAATCGAACTTCCGGGTCACCGTTCACCTGACCTTCACCTTCGGGTACTGGTGGCTTTTCCTGTTCAAGGTTATTGGATGACGGTTCTCTGAGATGTGGGTTCGTGTCAAACTCTTTTGATGAATCTCGTTTAGTCACGTCACCTTCTCCCTGTAGCATAATAATTGCGTCAAATATATTCAGAATAAGAGTTTGTAGCATTTTTGGGTTTGGAGTCCAACAGTACAAATAAAGATACCTGCTTGAACAACAGTATCAGAGAGTTATCTTAATTCAAACATTTTTTGGTTAGAGCAATATAAAACTGTTGAATGTTGATTAACAAGGAAGTGGAATATTGATGAACCGTGAATCATGAACACTCGAACAGGAAGTTCGTTAAAAACATTCTCTTTCTATAAATGATACTCAAATCATAACTCCCACGTAGTTATCAGGCATTACGTTTTATTGCCAGATGACATTATACAACCCTTTGTAAATCTATTATTAATTGTCAGCATTGATTGTGTCATTAAGACAACAACCCTACCAGACATCCAGTATGTCGTTATATGAGCTATACATGTATATATCTCATAAGTTTGTCGTAAATAACGTCAAACGCTTCATTTTCTTTAGGATCATTTCAATTGATGTAATGATTATTCATGAAATCTTGAAGTTTAAAAGTAGTATTCTGTCAGAACATCACAAAGTTATCAACAATCAAAGTGACAAAGTCGTGTATTAGAAACGTGAATGATACATGTAGACTTACCATTTTGTCATATCGGACACCAAAGCGAAGGGGTTTGAGTATTTTTTCAGGCAGATAGGGAAACAGGATGTCAAAGAATGGCGCCATGAAACGGGGATCAATCTCTGCTGGATTGGTCGGACCTGGAACAAAATCCACGAGATAAAGAAGAAATACAATTTGAATCATTGTTTCAACCACATTTCTCTGTAGTCTATTCACACATCGATGTCATCGAGTTACTCAGTGAAAGAATGTTGGAATATTGACGTAAAACAATGAAAAACAGAGGATATACAATCATTAATGGTATAGTGCTTCGTCTGCCAACTAGATATTATAGCAAGTCTAGATTATTCAGAAATCCAGGCATCTTTAGGCTCCAATTTGTATATTAACTGTTTGAATTGTTTGTAAAATAGTGTTGTTGAGACTAAATGTTATTCTAGTATAGTACTGTGTCATTAATGTAACGCAGAACACACTTGAAGCGGCCATAAAATAGTTGCTAGTACCATTGAAAGAATATGTTCGTGTGAGTAGATTCTTGAATTACGTGGTGTGTTAAAATCTTCCGCATCACCTTTCAAGGTTTAACGTAATCTTTATCAGTCCGTCTTCCTTGTTATTGGACAATTCTATCTGTACGTATGCACTACAACTTTATGTAAGAAACATTTAGATGATCGATAGAAGGTTCTACTACGTACCTGTGATGAAGCTGACGATGAGTCCCACGAGTACACAGGTAGCGACTGCAGTCGCTGTGTACCACATGTAGGACAGCGAGTACAGAGCCATCAGAGGGTTCCTGGGGGTTTAAGTTTAGATAACTACATACTTGTTTAAGAGAGATATTTGGTGGATAAAATATGGGTTTATGGACAGTCATTTATAAATACAATGCACACAAACACTGTCGAAGAGAAAACGAGGAACAGGCGCCTGTGATTCTTGAAGAGTTTTCTCGTTTTCCCTTCTTTTATGGAAAAAATACGTCTTTTTACGCATACGAAAAAAGTTAAATGAATCAGTAAGTGATTATTGTTTTTTTTCTCCATGTTATCTACCTTTTGAAATGGTGTTGCATCCTTTATTGTATGTTAGGCTAATTGTGTATCCTTGTATTTCAGCCAATGGGCCTACAAACTTGAAATATATTATGGTGTGATGATGTGTTGTGACTCTATTATAGCCTGTTTACTGATCCTTTTTCCATTGTACTTGTCCTTGAAATTTTATTGTATGCTAAATACATGTATATGAACAGATAATGCTTTAAACAAACAGAACAAGGAAGCATTATATAACAACCTTCTAACAAACAAGAACTTTTGATATACTGAAAGCAAACCGCAAATTACATCAAGCTCGAGAGAAATTATCTCAGACACAAAGGTGCGATGAAAAGCAACTATTATTACAACTCACGGTTCAGAGTCGACTACCGGTGCTGCAGTGGTCGTGTTGTACAGCATTGTTGTGACTGTCTGGGACATGGTTGTCATATCTGTGGAGTTGATATACCTCCACTTACAACCCTCTATACTGATGGGTGCTGGTGTTGCTACTGCCGGTTTGTTGATCTGGTAGCCGGCGGAGATCCAGATCATGAAGGAGAGACTGGAGATAATACCAGAGACAGCTCCCTGTAGGGAAAAGGCGAGAGAGGGTTAGGTGAGTTACGGTTTAAAGCCCGCAACGCCATGGTGACTATGCATTGCGGTGAAACCTGCGAGCATCGGCTGGAACTAGCGAATCTAGGGTGGTACTGCGCTGAAATTCAGTGAAGCATTGCAACCAAACCTTACTGCGTATAGAACAGTTCTCCACAGCAGACCTTTCAAAGTTGCATGTCCTTGACACGTATGCTACTAAACTTTGGTAAAAGCACCATGTACTCTCAACATGAGGAGTGAAGTCACACAAGCCTCCCTTATTCGTATTGAATGACGGTTTTCGGGGACGACATCTTGCTTCATCGGCGTACGTTAGTCCGTTGGACTTCTAATAAATAGTGATATACTTTTTAGTATATTGAATTAAGTAGGTAAAATGCTGTAGTCTTACCGATGAAAACAAATAAAGAATTAACTTACTATCTGGTTGGACCAAGGGAAGATCATCCCCAGAGTGAAGGTCCCCAATAGAGGTCCGCCCAGGATACCGTAGAGAGCCAAAGCCGCCTGAAATATCGATATACATCTGTACAGTATAAGAGTTTGACTATGACACAGTGTCGCAACATTTCTGTTTTTAAATAAAAAATATCGATGAAATCGTTACAACGGCAAGACATTTTCACTTCTGAAATTGATGAATTAAAATATTTAAATAATGTTAAAACATTTATTTTCAGAATTTATGAAGTTGAACATGAAGTATGCGATGTTGATACTAAACCCAACTCTGAGATTCAATATGGACTAACCTAAATGAATGCGTTATGTTTAAGGTAGCAAAAGGTTAGTAACACGTCATTAGTTTGTGTAAAAAATGTACTGAAAGGATGTGCGAGGCAGTAAGACAACTCACTTCAAGAATACCTCCCAGTAAAGATGCGACGTAAGTGAGACCAATGGCCACCAATCCCATGAACAAGGCTGAAAAATAAGTTATTATTAATGAAATTGGCCTAGACTTGTAGGAATGCACTAAACAAGTAATTTAACAAGGAAAGGAGAATTATTCCATTATATTAAACTTATGCCATTGACATGGAACACAGTCTGCATTCGTGTACGTAGAAGGAATACAGTTCATTAAATGCATTGGTATTGGTATTGCATCTGAATAGCGTATTAAGATAGGTAAGCCTTTACATTTCTTTTAATGTCATTCTAGAAGTTGAGATGATAAAGAAAGAGGACACATTTTATTCATAGCAACTTCTGTATTGGTGACGTTTCGACATTGATTCTTATTTCCAATGTCTTTACATTGTATTTCACATTAACAGCTATGCTTGATTAATCCGCATTCTATGTCAGATGCTCAGTGTATGTACGTACCAAGAAACTTAGAGGTAATGGTAGCGGCTCGCTCACTGAGATCCGTGAAACAGTACTTCCTGATGAAATCTGTGAGAATCACAGCAGAGATGGAGTTCAATCCGGAGGAGATGGTGCTGTCAACATACACACACATAGTGTATTTGTCTACGTAGAACTGGTAAGTATCCTTTGTTTATTGGGTTTTTTGTTCTTTAAAAACAACTATAGGTGCTATTTTATATTTTAAAAAAGAAGTTTATGTCCCTAACGTCAATATCAGCACAATAAGGTGTGCCTGACAACTATTTCTACACGTATATGTTGATGAACCCATCCAATTTATCAGTTTATATCTATATTTATATTTAAGTTTATTTGAATAACGGGGTAGTAAATCACAATAATGTGTAAAGAATGCATGTTAAAATATTGCCCTCTAAATGACATTGAAATCTGATGAGATAACGTCTATAGAGGTTGTTTATTATGGACGTATTTTGAACTAAATTCATTCAACCCATTACATGAGTAGTTTCTATAACAATAGTTTCAATGTCTATGTCCATTGCTTCTCACGCAGGTCTCACCTGAGGGCTCCACTGAACATACAGGCGATGAAGAGTCCAGGGATACCAGGTATGTGACCCAGCACGTCCATCACAAACAGGGGCAGGATCTGTCACCAGTAAGCAGTGCTTGTTCAAAGGATTATGTTATGTATGCATATTATAATGTTCTATTCAAAGAGAGTAAAACACTGTTGTCGTAAGATATAACAGATAGGCGTTCGTTTACGTTGATGTCTGAGAAACTCCCCATTGCTTAAAAAAACGAAAGAAGAGTTACAAGCATAACGACGTATACTACTTGCATTTTACTCACCTACTGACTTAACAGCCAACGCTTTTTATGATATTTTATTATTAAGTAACACTTAAATGTGACAAATTCTAGGTAATTACCATCTATGTTGTCCATTACTGTAACAAAACGGAGTGAGAGAAAAAGAGGATCACGTCAAAATTGTAAGTTTTTAAATTTAAGGTAGGGTTTGTGAAGACGGAACTCCAGATTTGTGAAGCTATACTTTTCTCACTATGTTAGTTTAGGACAATAACGTTAAACTTCTGTGCACTAAAGTGTGAGATATATACAATCTGTTCCCATTACCTGATCTCCGGCTGTGATGCGGCCGACACTTTTAGGATCACAGTCCTTGTAGTAGCCGTAGATGACGATACCGATGAGACATGTCAGGTAGAGGATGATGGCCAGGCCGGGACAGTTCAACCAGTACGCGCTGAGGTAGGTGACAAAGGGGTATATCAATAAGTATTTTTCCACAAGTAAATTAAAACAAAACCATTGGCTCTGTAGTTCTGTATAATATATCATACAAGTCATTCTTTTACTCCCAGATGATCGAAAATCTGAAGGGTGTAAACTCTGTGGGAAGAGGATGAACATTAACATTTTCCAGAAGTGACGATCAGAGGCTCTGGAATGTACACTTTATATTCCACATTAGCGAAAGAGGTTTCACGCAAGATTTTAGCTTTGACTTTCGGTCACTAATCTTTTTATAATCAACACTGGCCAAGAAGTCTGTGTTTATGGCATGACCCAAGTAGACTTTATTTGGATCACAGTGTCACCATTCCAACACTTTATAATACGCATTTGCAAAGAAGTCTGAACACAAGATTTAAACTTTCTAGTGCTTTTCATTTTCGAAAGAAGAGTGTTAGCCTTCTTTCTTGCTTTTAGGCTTTCTGACCTTGTAGACCCGATGAGCTAAATGATAAAATAAATTATTGACTGGCATTCTTATAAGAACATGTATACGTAGTTGTACACTTACTCATTATATACTCTGTCAAGCCTACTTACATCTGCGCCTTCTTGAGGGTGGGGCAGGTGACGGCCCTCTGTACCTGAGCCTGGTTCACCCCGTACACGAAGGTCCAGAGGAACGTTCCTCCTATAGCCAGGGACCACACGCTGTGCCGCACCCTCGGGTCAGGGCTGAAACTGGGGAGGGGTGGTGGTATATATATATATATATATGTATATATAGGGTTTCAGAAACTGAAAGCAGAGGCTCCTTTTCAGAATAAATACTTTTTCAGAATCTAAGTGTTTGACTACACTTATAAATACCTACTCCAGAAAATCAATCCTGGAATTATTCAGAGCCATGTTCCATGCATTCCCGAAGCCGCCAATCTCGATACTTCCTTGAATGAGAACTGCCAACAGACCCGCCACCATCATGCTTGTCTGGAACGTGTCTGTCCACAGTACCGCCTTCATCCCGCCCTACACAATGTGACATAAGTCTTGTGATTATTTTCAGATATATACCTAATTAGATATTCAAGATTATCATTGTTGTTAATGGGACAAATCAATGGACCTTAGGATTGGAAACAAATTCCGTCATCCATTGCAAATGTCGTTATTCATTACAAATAATATTATCTATTGCAAATGCCGTTATCAATTGCAAATACCGTCATCAATTACACCATTTGGTTGTTGATAGACATTTATATACTTTGATGCCATGGTAGCAATTAAATGTTACATAAAATATGTTTATTTAAATCATATATGCTCATTGTTGTGGATTTTTCGAGATTCTTTCGTCCAGGTCGTATGACAAACAAAAGCATTAACGTTTCCAGATGTTCAACCAACAGATGCTGTTTGAGACACTTACAATGGACGTGTAGAAGGTGCAGACAAGTCCAACCGCCCAGATAGATCCCCATAGCGAAAATCCGGTAACTGAAAACATAAAAGAAAACAATACTGTGACCGAAATTCCTTTTGCGGCAAAACGAAAATCGCTGTGTTCCTTTGGCGATTTCGGAAGTTATCAGATGTACATATAAGGAAGAATGTGATAAACATACCAGCATTTAAGGCCAAGGACGGAGCGTATAGCACACACGCCATGTAGATTGTCTGAAATTGGAAAAGAACTTCAGATAAACCTGTGCCGTGTTCAAGATAGGTTTCAAAGTAATCGCTCAAAGAGCGATTACTTTGAAACCTATCTTGAACGCGATTGCTCAATGTAGCGCTACGTAGCAAGGCGAGCAAACTTAGAGGAATTTGCACTGTGTCGTTCAAGAGAGAAGAAGCGCTCACTGAGCGCTACATTGAGCGCTACATTGAGCAATTTAAGCGCTCGCTGCTATTGAACGGGGCATAGGGCCATGGTATGATATGATTTAAGTCAAAACTTCTCAAAACTTTATAAGATCCGAATCATACATGATTACACTGATAGTTCGACCACGTATGTGGACAACATATCGATTAAGAACAGGAACAATGTTCTTGATAACAACTTCTGTAATGTGAATGTGCACAGCGTTTCGGGGTATAAACTGATTCCTTCATCAGGTGGGATGTGAGGAAATAACAAAATGGGAAGGAAATGGGAAGGAAATAACAAAGGCATGAAGATATAGATTGTTCAAATAGGTGACTTGTGGTATTTAAAAAGATACTCTTGACTCACCATTTGCAGTATGTACACGGCCGCCCCGGCTGTTCGAGCAGCTTTTCCGAACCTGTGCTCTAAATACTGGGGAGAGAAAGGAAAGACTTACAAGTATTTTTCAGGTTTGTGTATGCAGAAGCTCTTGTTCGTAGTAGCAGTAGCAGTGGGAAGTTAGTACTGGTTGGTGATTCAGCACACTAAATAGTAGCAGTAGTAGTAGTAGTAGTAGTAGTAGTAGTAGTAGTAGTAGTTGTAGTAGTAGTTGTAGCAGCAGCAGCAGAAGTAGTAATCGCAACAGTAATAGTACAAGTAATCGTCGTAGTATTGGGAGTATTAGAGGTGTTGGGGATAGTAGTATTGGTATAGTTGTATCAGTAGTAGTAGTAGCAGTAGTAATAGTAGTAGTAGTAGTAGTAGTAGTAGTAGTAGTTGCAGTAGTAGTAGTTGCAGTAGTAGTAGTTGCTGTAGTAGTAGTAGTAGTAGTTGTAGTTGAAGTTGTAGTTGTAGTAGTAGTAGTAGTAGTAGTATGTCATCCAGACCCCATTATTTTGTTATTGCCTAGGCAAGACTTCAAATTTCGAAATTGTAAAAATAAATGCATTTCAGATAGTAGTAGTAATAGTAGTAGTAGTAGTAGTAGTTGTAGTGGTAGTAGTTGTTGTAGTAGTAGTAGTAGTAGTAATAGTAGTAATAGTAGTAATAGTAGTAGTAGTAGTAGTAGTAGTAGTAGTAGTAGTAGTAGTAGTAGTAGTAGTAGTAGTAGTAGTAGTAGTCTGTCATCCAGACCCCATTATTTTGTTATTGTCTAGGCAAGACTTCAAATTTCGAAATTGTACAAAAAAATGCATTTCAGAGACTGAGTAATAACTGTAACCGTAACAGTAGCAGAAATCATAATAAGAATATTTCCAAAGGTCAAAGTTTCCATTTCTCACTATTTACCTGCGTTTTGCAGACTAAACTTTAGTAAAGTCTAGTCTTATCTATCACATCCCCAATGAGCGCCCAGGGCGGCATTCTCTGCATACACCTAATGTCATATACAATGTACGTCGCCAGCACAAATGAATCATGTTAAATTAACTACATGTATGTTGGATATGTCAATGTACTTGTCAATCATCGCTCGCTTCCTGACAATACGTTTATCATGGTTGAACAAAGTATAACTATCTTTCACTTTCGATCTGGTTAATCGTCAAATGAATTATTTTACAAATATATTTTTAATTCAAAACACACATTTTAAAATAGTTTATAATTCTTTCTCAGCCAATGATAATTTGCAATATATGTGGGTGTAAACTAGGATAATAGGATACTCATGGTGGACGCATTTCAATGATAACCTACAGGACACTCACTATTGAGACTATTACCAAACTTTTATTAGATAAATCGTACTGGAGATGTTCGAAATTGTTACTTTCGGTTAACGGTTAGGTTGAGCATATCTGCATTCTTATACTCTAGAAGTTTTCATATCTCAAGTGATGCACACATTTAAAATGTTTCTCACGGTTGCAGCCTATATGCCTTGATGAAATGTCTGCAGTGTACAGGGTCTCCATATCATCTGATACACACGTGTATTCATTGTACATGACCTTTAATTCAAATTACATAAATTAGTCAAGGTCTGTGTAAGAAATCCTGATCTGAAGTTATGTATTATAGTATAAGGTTTCGAATGTAGTACAAACAGGTGAGTATGAATGAATAAAAACATAATATTTATAGCCATTTCTCCTTTACAATTGCTTTCATTTTGTTCAAGGGTAAGGTTGTATATACACTGTTTTATAGCGTGATTTATAGGATATGTTCCATTGAAAGAATTAACAACGTCTTTACGAGATCCTCCGCTTGAAGATAAACTTGAATAACCTGTAATATAAGTCGTTTTTTAACAGTTACTTGTTTGTTCTCACAGGCCCATTCCATATATAATACATATAGCACATGTACCTGTAACAAATGACACTTCAGAATTTCCATTGAGAGGGCTGTGTTGAATCTAACGTGAATTATATACTCATTTTTCAGTGTCACGTTGGCATTTAAATATTTCCACACTACGTGTACCTATTGAGTGTAATACAATTCGTGCAGACTATATATATATTTTGTGGTATGTAAGTATATAACACATACTACACGGTTTCGGGTAAACACGTACGTGATGCGAATACGTTATTGGTATACATGGTATATACGAATTTCTACTCTCCTTTATTGAAAGTCGTCTCCATAACCTAGATTTTATACAGAATATAAGGATTAGATACTGTAAACATCAGAAAGGCCATGTATATATGACTGACGGTCTCTTTGAAGACTTCAAGACTCAATAAAGTCTATGAGATAATTCATTTTAATGCAACTTCAAATTGTTCGTACATTGTATTTTCCTCCATTTGACATGTACATCCATAGGGTAAGACGTATGCAAAAACTTAGACTAAATTTTAGTCTTTCAAACACTGTACTTTAATAATGCAACGCTTTTTAGTCATGCAATTTGTGTATTCATTTGAGTCTGACTCGCTGAAATAGGATCTAGACTGTATTAAAGCTTCTTATTGTATATAGTCATGGAGCAGGGCGGGCAGAGTCCAATCTAGACTTCACACCAACTAAAACCCAGTAAAAGATTCAATGAAAATGTGGAAACGTGACAAAGACATGCAACATCTTGCACAATAGCAAATCGGGACGACAAGTTCGTCGTTTGTTTATCATTATATATTCTGTTGTAAACCATTTTTAAAATTATGTACAGATTGGACTGTGGTCTAACATATTTTAAACCACATTCGCAGTTGTACATCACCGTTTGGATGAATACACCGGTGTTTCATATTCACAATGCTCTAAGTTGTTAACGATAATGCAGCTGGAATTCATTTTTTCTTAGTTTAGTAGGCTTGGACAACTCACATAGACACAAACATGTATATAGGTCTATAAAGAATTATAAGACGTTTATGTTGACCAATGTATGTTTCTTAGTCGTTCTTATTGTTTTTGTGTCTGTTCAAAGGCTAGAAGGGCACTTAAAGAAAACACCATTTATTATAGTATACAAAAGAAGATTTTAAATGAATAATTAAGAAACAGGAATGTATTCTCCACAAGACAAAGACTTGTTTTATGAGACATTTGGCTTATTAAAAGCGAAAGATAAATCTGGGACTGCGGGACAGGCAAACACTTCTACTCATATTGAGAAAATCCAATATATCTGACAAGCTTGAGGCTATATATATTAACATCATAAAATATATGAGCATTTTGTAATACATGTATATTCTAACGAGTATCCTCTGAAAGTTTGTTCTCTCTATTCGAGGTTTGCATAAGCATTTTATGTCCTTTGTGGGATGTTTGGTAATGTCATGTTGACAGGTAGATCATTAAGCATAACAGCTTGGTCTGTAAAAAGAATGGAGACAATCTAAAATGAAAACTCTTAATTGAAAACACCGAATTACTGAAAATAGAAACAGTTGGTATGAGTGAAATGATGACATTAAATGGGAATCAATAAAGGAACATTGAATTACTGTCAGGTGACACTGAAATATATTGTTTTTAATCCAAAATGTTTCAAGTTTGGTAATCTGGGGTTTTCGTTTAGGGGTTTCTTTTTGGTTTCTTTACATTTTCGTTGGCTGCACTATAAAACGTGTCTTTTTATTGTTCTCTTACAACGCTAACATTGTAGAATGTAAAATTGTCTCGCAGGCTTGAATAAATTGATATTGGTCAGAAATTTACATAATATGTTACATGTTTACGGTAATAATGTTAAGACTAGACGTGAAGTACAATCTTCGAGTACGAATACCGAAAGATTGGCATATAAGATTACTAATAGAGAAGTTTTGATATTAATAAATTTCTGCAAGGTCTCGTCATTTGCAAGCCAAGGTACATTTGCCTAGCTAGGAATCACGGTGCGGTCTATAAAATTGTATAAAAACCAAGCTAAAAGTTTAACACTTTGGACGGACATCTTCCAGTACTCTTATCGGCGCTGCCTGGAGAGACGGATTAAATTACCTCGTACGAGCTGGTGATGCCGAGCCGATAAAACACTGGGATGTAGATGTGGGCAGAGAGAAAGACAGCAAACAGATAGGAGAGTCCAATCCACCAGTACATGGTTCCATAGTTGTACATCTCCCATGGAGTTCCAAGGATCGTAATTGCAGACATGAAGCTAGCCAGAAGAGACAATGCAACAGGGACCATATGCATGTTCCCACCCGCGAGTAGAAAGTCCTTAGTTGTATGTCGTCTGCGATCTTTGATTGCGTAGAATATTCCAATACTTGCAGATATCAGGAGAAGTCCACCAAAGAGCACATAATCCACAATTGAGAATTGGTTTGTTTCAACATCAAGCTCCCGGGTACGCTTGTCTTCATCCATTTTGAGTTTAGGAGGCGAGCAGACGACACTCCAGCACGTACGTGTTCCACGACTCTCTGCACCCTCCGAGTGGAAGTGATTCCCTTGTAAGATCGCCAAGTCGGTTCCCGGAGAGGGTCAAGTGGGTTATCAAACAAAGCAACCGTCACGCCTCAATGATCTCAGGTGGCAGGTCGTCTGGTTGATCACTTCCTGCTCTTATTTGACACATGTGGAATATAAACTTTCTCTCTGGGTGTCAAATTACTCTTTTGAGTAGTACTCTAAACATAGAGACGTAACATAACCACAATCACCACATTAATCAACTACAATTCAAGGTTATTGTTCCCACGGGGATTTTCTGTCGTCTGCATATACATATATATCTGTCACAGCGAAGCTTGCAAATATTGTTGTTATTTCAACCTTCCCTACCTATGTAGGTACAGCAGGCATACACTAACCCGGTTTCTATTGTACAAGGTCAACATGCGAGCAACATTGGTGTCAACATATTCATTATAATTGTATCATTAGCACAACAAGGGCAAGACCTGTCCTATTCCTAGTCTCGTTACTTAGCTGGATATTGAGACATGGAGGCGAGATGGAGATACCTTGACGTGACCTGCTTTTTAGCAAATTTATGCCCATGTTCTATATATAGATATGTAGAGAGTTATATGTACCAACTCCAAGGCAAGTTTTGAGCTTGCGAGGGGGAGGTAGACTTTGAAAAGTCCCTGAAATGTTTTATAAATGCAATGAGACGTGAAATGGTATGCAAGTCAAATATGTTTCATTGGCGAAGCACCTTGGTATTTCATTGTGAATGCGTGCATCCTAAGAACTGCAAACTTAAAAAGCAGTTTAACATAGTATATAGAAACAAATCTGTACCTTTTTATTTCACCAATTCGATTCAACCTTCATCCAAGCCTCAGGAAAGATGACAGTGCTGTTTGCATCAATAGAATGCAGTTAGTATTTTCAAATTTATGTTTAAAAAGATAAGACAATAAAAGGGGGTGTTTATCCTATTTTTAAATTTTCCCTGAAATGTTTTATAAATGCAATGAGACGTGAAATGGTATGCAAGTCTATTATGTTTCATTGGCGAAGCACCTTGGTATTTCATTGTGAATGCGTGCATCCTATAAGAACTGCAAACTTAAAAAGCAGTTTAACATAGTACATAGAAACAAATCTGTACCTTTTTATTTCACCAATTCGATTCAACCTTCATCCAAGCCTCAGGAAAGATGACAGTGCTGTTTGCATCAATAGAATGCAGTTAGTATTTTCAAATTTATGTTTAAAAAGATAAGACAATAAAAGGGGGTGTTTATCCTATTTTTAAATTTTCCCTGAAATGTTTTATAAATGCAATGAGACGTGAAATGGTATGCAAGTCAAATATGTTTCATTGGCGAAGCACCTTGGTATTTCATTGTGAATGCGTGCATCCTAAGAACTGCAAACTTAAAAAGCAGTTTAACATAGTACATAGAAACAAATCTGTACCTTTTTATTTCACCAATTCGATTCAACCTTCATCCAAGCCTCAGGAAAGATGACAGTGCTGTTTGCATCAATAGAATGCAGTTAGTATTTTCAAATTTAGATTTAAAAAGATAAGACAATAAAAGGGGGTGTTTATCCTATTTTTAAATTTTCCCTGAAATGTTTTATAAATGCAATGAGACGTGAAATGGTATGCAAGTCAAATATGTTTCATTGGCGAAGCACCTTGGTATTTCATTGTGAATGCGTGCATCCTAAGAACTGCAAACTTAAAAAGCAGTTTAACATAGTACATAGAAACAAATCTGTACCTTTTTATTTCACCAATTCGATTCAACCTTCATCCAAGCCTCAGGAAAGATGACAGTGCTGTTTGCATCAATAGAATGCAGTTAGTATTTTCAAATTTATGTTTAAAAAGATAAGACAATAAAAGGGGGTGTTTATCCTATTTTTAAATTTTCCCTGAAATGTTTTATAAATGCAATGAGACGTGAAATGGTATGCAAGTCAAATATGTTTCATTGGCGAAGCACCTTGGTATTTCATTGTGAATGCGTGCATCCTAAGAACTGCAAACTTAAAAAGCAGTTTAACATAGTACATAGAAACAAATCTGTACCTTTTTATTTCACCAATTCGATTCAACCTTCATCCAAGCCTCAGGAAAGATGACAGTGCTGTTTGCATCAATAGAATGCAGTTAGTATTTTCAAATTTATGTTTAAAAAGATAAGACAATAAAAGGGGGTGTTTATCCTATTTTTAAATTTTCCCTGAAATGTTTTATAAATGCAATGAGACGTGAAATGGTATGCAAGTCAAATATGTTTCATTGGCGAAGCACCTTGGTATTTCATTGTGAATGCGTGCATCCTAAGAACTGCAAACTTAAAAAGCAGTTTAACATAGTACATAGAAACAAATCTGTACCTTTTTATTTCACCAATTCGATTCAACCTTCATCCAAGCCTCAGGAAAGATGACAGTGCTGTTTGCATCAATAGAATGCAGTTAGTATTTTCAAATTTATGTTTAAAAAGATAAGACAATAAAAGGGGGTGTTTATCCTATTTTTAAATTTTCCCTGAAATGTTTTATAAATGCAATGAGACGTGAAATGGTATGCAAGTCAAATATGTTTCATTGGCGAAGCACCTTGGTATTTCATTGTGAATGCGTGCATCCTAAGAACTGCAAACTTAAAAAGCAGTTTAACATAGTACATAGAAACAAATCTGTACCTTTTTATTTCACCAATTCGATTCAACCTTCATCCAAGCCTCAGGAAAGATGACAGTGCTGTTTGCATCAATAGAATGCAGTTAGTATTTTCAAATTTATGTTTAAAAAGATAAGACAATAAAAGGGGGTGTTTATCCTATTTTTAAATTTTCCCTGAAATGTTTTATAAATGCAATGAGACGTGAAATGGTATGCAAGTCAAATATGTTTCATTGGCGAAGCACCTTGGTATTTCATTGTGAATGCGTGCATCCTAAGAACTGCAAACTTAAAAAGCAGTTTAACATAGTACATAGAAACAAATCTGTACCTTTTTATTTCACCAATTCGATTCAACCTTCATCCAAGCCTCAGGAAAGATGACAGTGCTGTTTGCATCAATAGAATGCAGTTAGTATTTTCAAATTTATGTTTAAAAAGATAAGACAATAAAAGGGGGTGTTTATCCTATTTTTAAATTTTCCCTGAAATGTTTTATAAATGCAATGAGACGTGAAATGGTATGCAAGTCAAATATGTTTCATTGGCGAAGCACCTTGGTATTTCATTGTGAATGCGTGCATCCTAAGAACTGCAAACTTAAAAAGCAGTTTAACATAGTACATAGAAACAAATCTGTACCTTTTTATTTCACCAATTCGATTCAACCTTCATCCAAGCCTCAGGAAAGATGACAGTGCTGTTTGCATCAATAGAATGCAGTTAGTATTTTCAAATTTATGTTTAAAAAGATAAGACAATAAAAGGGGGTGTTTATCCTATTTTTAAATTTTCCCTGAAATGTTTTATAAATGCAATGAGACGTGAAATGGTATGCAAGTCAAATATGTTTCATTGGCGAAGCACCTTGGTATTTCATTGTGAATGCGTGCATCCTAAGAACTGCAAACTTAAAAAGCAGTTTAACATAGTACATAGAAACAAATCTGTACCTTTTTATTTCACCAATTCGATTCAACCTTCATCCAAGCCTCAGGAAAGATGACAGTGCTGTTTGCATCAATAGAATGCAGTTAGTATTTTCAAATTTATGTTTAAAAAGATAAGACAATAAAAGGGGGTGTTTATCCTATTTTTAAATTTTCCCTGAAATGTTTTATAAATGCAATGAGACGTGAAATGGTATGCAAGTCAAATATGTTTCATTGGCGAAGCACCTTGGTATTTCATTGTGAATGCGTGCATCCTAAGAACTGCAAACTTAAAAAGCAGTTTAACATAGTACATAGAAACAAATCTGTACCTTTTTATTTCACCAATTCGATTCAACCTTCATCCAAGCCTCAGGAAAGATGACAGTGCTGTTTGCATCAATAGAATGCAGTTAGTATTTTCAAATTTATGTTTAAAAAGATAAGACAATAAAAGGGGGTGTTTATCCTATTTTTAAATTTTCCCTGAAATGTTTTATAAATGCAATGAGACGTGAAATGGTATGCAAGTCAAATATGTTTCATTGGCGAAGCACCTTGGTATTTCATTGTGAATGCGTGCATCCTAAGAACTGCAAACTTAAAAAGCAGTTTAACATAGTACATAGAAACAAATCTGTACCTTTTTATTTCACCAATTCGATTCAACCTTCATCCAAGCCTCAGGAAAGATGACAGTGCTGTTTGCATCAATAGAATGCAGTTAGTATTTTCAAATTTATGTTTAAAAAGATAAGACAATAAAAGGGGGTGTTTATCCTATTTTTAAATTTTCCCTGAAATGTTTTATAAATGCAATGAGACGTGAAATGGTATGCAAGTCAAATATGTTTCATTGGCGAAGCACCTTGGTATTTCATTGTGAATGCGTGCATCCTAAGAACTGCAAACTTAAAAAGCAGTTTAACATAGTACATAGAAACAAATCTGTACCTTTTTATTTCACCAATTCGATTCAACCTTCATCCAAGCCTCAGGAAAGATGACAGTGCTGTTTGCATCAATAGAATGCAGTTAGTATTTTCAAATTTATGTTTAAAAAGATAAGACAATAAAAGGGGGTGTTTATCCTATTTTTAAATTTTCCCTGAAATGTTTTATAAATGCAATGAGACGTGAAATGGTATGCAAGTCAAATATGTTTCATTGGCGAAGCACCTTGGTATTTCATTGTGAATGCGTGCATCCTAAGAACTGCAAACTTAAAAAGCAGTTTAACATAGTACATAGAAACAAATCTGTACCTTTTTATTTCACCAATTCGATTCAACCTTCATCCAAGCCTCAGGAAAGATGACAGTGCTGTTTGCATCAATAGAATGCAGTTAGTATTTTCAAATTTATGTTTAAAAAGATAAGACAATAAAAGGGGGTGTTTATCCTATTTTTAAATTTTCCCTGAAATGTTTTATAAATGCAATGAGACGTGAAATGGTATGCAAGTCAAATATGTTTCATTGGCGAAGCACCTTGGTATTTCATTGTGAATGCGTGCATCCTAAGAACTGCAAACTTAAAAAGCAGTTTAACATAGTACATAGAAACAAATCTGTACCTTTTTATTTCACCAATTCGATTCAACCTTCATCCAAGCCTCAGGAAAGATGACAGTGCTGTTTGCATCAATAGAATGCAGTTAGTATTTTCAAATTTATGTTTAAAAAGATAAGACAATAAAAGGGGGTGTTTATCCTATTTTTAAATTTTCCCTGAAATGTTTTATAAATGCAATGAGACGTGAAATGGTATGCAAGTCAAATATGTTTCATTGGCGAAGCACCTTGGTATTTCATTGTGAATGCGTGCATCCTAAGAACTGCAAACTTAAAAAGCAGTTTAACATAGTACATAGAAACAAATCTGTACCTTTTTATTTCACCAATTCGATTCAACCTTCATCCAAGCCTCAGGAAAGATGACAGTGCTGTTTGCATCAATAGAATGCAGTTAGTATTTTCAAATTTATGTTTAAAAAGATAAGACAATAAAAGGGGGTGTTTATCCTATTTTTAAATTTTCCCTGAAATGTTTTATAAATGCAATGAGACGTGAAATGGTATGCAAGTCAAATATGTTTCATTGGCGAAGCACCTTGGTATTTCATTGTGAATGCGTGCATCCTAAGAACTGCAAACTTAAAAAGCAGTTTAACATAGTACATAGAAACAAATCTGTACCTTTTTATTTCACCAATTCGATTCAACCTTCATCCAAGCCTCAGGAAAGATGACAGTGCTGTTTGCATCAATAGAATGCAGTTAGTATTTTCAAATTTATGTTTAAAAAGATAAGACAATAAAAGGGGGTGTTTATCCTATTTTTAAATTTTCCCTGAAATGTTTTATAAATGCAATGAGACGTGAAATGGTATGCAAGTCAAATATGTTTCATTGGCGAAGCACCTTGGTATTTCATTGTGAATGCGTGCATCCTAAGAACTGCAAACTTAAAAAGCAGTTTAACATAGTACATAGAAACAAATCTGTACCTTTTTATTTCACCAATTCGATTCAACCTTCATCCAAGCCTCAGGAAAGATGACAGTGCTGTTTGCATCAATAGAATGCAGTTAGTATTTTCAAATTTATGTTTAAAAAGATAAGACAATAAAAGGGGGTGTTTATCCTATTTTTAAATTTTCCCTGAAATGTTTTATAAATGCAATGAGACGTGAAATGGTATGCAAGTCAAATATGTTTCATTGGCGAAGCACCTTGGTATTTCATTGTGAATGCGTGCATCCTAAGAACTGCAAACTTAAAAAGCAGTTTAACATAGTACATAGAAACAAATCTGTACCTTTTTATTTCACCAATTCGATTCAACCTTCATCCAAGCCTCAGGAAAGATGACAGTGCTGTTTGCATCAATAGAATGCAGTTAGTATTTTCAAATTTATGTTTAAAAAGATAAGACAATAAAAGGGGGTGTTTATCCTATTTTTAAATTTTCCCTGAAATGTTTTATAAATGCAATGAGACGTGAAATGGTATGCAAGTCTATTATGTTTCATTGGCGAAGCACCTTGGTATTTCATTGTGAATGCGTGCATCCTAAGAACTGCAAACTTAAAAAGCAGTTTAACATAGTACATAGAAACAAATCTGTACCTTTTTATTTCACCAATTCGATTCAACCTTCATCCAAGCCTCAGGAAAGATGACAGTGCTGTTTGCATCAATAGAATGCAGTTAGTATTTTCAAATTTATGTTTAAAAAGATAAGACAATAAAAGGGGGTGTTTATCCTATTTTTAAATTTTCCCTGAAATGTTTTATAAATGCAATGAGACGTGAAATGGTATGCAAGTCAAATATGTTTCATTGGCGAAGCACCTTGGTATTTCATTGTGAATGCGTGCATCCTAAGAACTGCAAACTTAAAAAGCAGTTTAACATAGTACATAGAAACAAATCTGTACCTTTTTATTTCACCAATTCGATTCAACCTTCATCCAAGCCTCAGGAAAGATGACAGTGCTGTTTGCATCAATAGAATGCAGTTAGTATTTTCAAATTTATGTTTAAAAAGATAAGACAATAAAAGGGGGTGTTTATCCTATTTTTAAATTTTCCCTGAAATGTTTTATAAATGCAATGAGACGTGAAATGGTATGCAAGTCAAATATGTTTCATTGGCGAAGCACCTTGGTATTTCATTGTGAATGCGTGCATCCTAAGAACTGCAAACTTAAAAAGCAGTTTAACATAGTACATAGAAACAAATCTGTACCTTTTTATTTCACCAATTCGATTCAACCTTCATCCAAGCCTCAGGAAAGATGACAGTGCTGTTTGCATCAATAGAATGCAGTTAGTATTTTCAAATTTATGTTTAAAAAGATAAGACAATAAAAGGGGGTGTTTATCCTATTTTTAAATTTTCCCTGAAATGTTTTATAAATGCAATGAGACGTGAAATGGTATGCAAGTCAAATATGTTTCATTGGCGAAGCACCTTGGTATTTCATTGTGAATGCGTGCATCCTAAGAACTGCAAACTTAAAAAGCAGTTTAACATAGTACATAGAAACAAATCTGTACCTTTTTATTTCACCAATTCGATTCAACCTTCATCCAAGCCTCAGGAAAGATGACAGTGCTGTTTGCATCAATAGAATGCAGTTAGTATTTTCAAATTTATGTTTAAAAAGATAAGACAATAAAAGGGGGTGTTTTTCCTATTTTTAAATTTTCCCTGAAATGTTTTATAAATGCAATGAGACGTGAAATGGTATGCAAGTCAAATATGTTTCATTGGCGAAGCACCTTGGTATTTCATTGTGAATGCGTGCATCCTAAGAACTGCAAACTTAAAAAGCAGTTTAACATAGTACATAGAAACAAATCTGTACCTTTTTATTTCACCAATTCGATTCAACCTTCATCCAAGCCTCAGGAAAGATGACAGTGCTGTTTGCATCAATAGAATGCAGTTAGTATTTTCAAATTTATGTTTAAAAAGATAAGACAATAAAAGGGGGTGTTTATCCTATTTTTAAATTTTCCCTGAAATGTTTTATAAATGCAATGAGACGTGAAATGGTATGCAAGTCAAATATGTTTCATTGGCGAAGCACCTTGGTATTTCATTGTGAATGCGTGCATCCTAAGAACTGCAAACTTAAAAAGCAGTTTAACATAGTACATAGAAACAAATCTGTACCTTTTTATTTCACCAATTCGATTCAACCTTCATCCAAGCCTCAGGAAAGATGACAGTGCTGTTTGCATCAATAGAATGCAGTTAGTATTTTCAAATTTATGTTTAAAAAGATAAGACAATAAAAGGGGGTGTTTATCCTATTTTTAAATTTTCCCTGAAATGTTTTATAAATGCAATGAGACGTGAAATGGTATGCAAGTCAAATATGTTTCATTGGCGAAGCACCTTGGTATTTCATTGTGAATGCGTGCATCCTAAGAACTGCAAACTTAAAAAGCAGTTTAACATAGTACATAGAAACAAATCTGTACCTTTTTATTTCACCAATTCGATTCAACCTTCATCCAAGCCTCAGGAAAGATGACAGTGCTGTTTGCATCAATAGAATGCAGTTAGTATTTTCAAATTTATGTTTAAAAAGATAAGACAATAAAAGGGGGTGTTTATCCTATTTTTAAATTTTCCCTGAAATGTTTAATAAATGCAATGAGACGTGAAATGGTATGCAAGTCAAATATGTTTCATTGGCGAAGCACCTTGGTATTTCATTGTGAATGCGTGCATCCTAAGAACTGCAAACTTAAAAAGCAGTTTAACATAGTACATAGAAACAAATCTGTACCTTTTTATTTCACCAATTCGATTCAACCTTCATCGAAGCCTCAGGAAAGATGACAGTGCTGTTTGCATCAATAGAATGCAGTTAGTATTTTCAAATTTATGTTTAAAAAGATAAGACAATAAAAGGGGGTGTTTATCCTATTTTTAAATTTTCCCTGAAATGTTTTATAAATGCAATGAGACGTGAAATGGTATGCAAGTCAAATATGTTTCATTGGCGAAGCACCTTGGTATTTCATTGTGAATGCGTGCATCCTAAGAACTGCAAACTTAAAAAGCAGTTTAACATAGTACATAGAAACAAATCTGTACCTTTTTATTTCACCAATTCGATTCAACCTTCATCCAAGCCTCAGGAAAGATGACAGTGCTGTTTGCATCAATAGAATGCAGTTAGTATTTTCAAATTTATGTTTAAAAAGATAAGACAATAAAAGGGGGTGTTTATCCTATTTTTAAATTTTCCCTGAAATGTTTTATAAATGCAATGAGACGTGAAATGGTATGCAAGTCAAATATGTTTCATTGGCGAAGCACCTTGGTATTTCATTGTGAATGCGTGCATCCTAAGAACTGCAAACTTAAAAAGCAGTTTAACATAGTACATAGAAACAAATCTGTACCTTTTTATTTCACCAATTCGATTCAACCTTCATCCAAGCCTCAGGAAAGATGACAGTGCTGTTTGCATCAATAGAATGCAGTTAGTATTTTCAAATTTATGTTTAAAAAGATAAGACAATAAAAGGGGGTGTTTATCCTATTTTTAAATTTTCCCTGAAATGTTTTATAAATGCAATGAGACGTGAAATGGTATGCAAGTCAAATATGTTTCATTGGCGAAGCACCTTGGTATTTCATTGTGAATGCGTGCATCCTAAGAACTGCAAACTTAAAAAGCAGTTTAACATAGTACATAGAAACAAATCTGTACCTTTTTATTTCACCAATTCGATTCAACCTTCATCCAAGCCTCAGGAAAGATGACAGTGCTGTTTGCATCAATAGAATGCAGTTAGTATTTTCAAATTTATGTTTAAAAAGATAAGACAATAAAAGGGGGTGTTTATCCTATTTTTAAATTTTCCCTGAAATGTTTTATAAATGCAATGAGACGTGAAATGGTATGCAAGTCAAATATGTTTCATTGGCGAAGCACCTTGGTATTTCATTGTGAATGCGTGCATCCTAAGAACTGCAAACTTAAAAAGCAGTTTAACATAGTACATAGAAACAAATCTGTACCTTTTTATTTCACCAATTCGATTCAACCTTCATCCAAGCCTCAGGAAAGATGACAGTGCTGTTTGCATCAATAGAATGCAGTTAGTATTTTCAAATTTATGTTTAAAAAGATAAGACAATAAAAGGGGGTGTTTATCCTATTTTTAAATTTTCCCTGAAATGTTTTATAAATGCAATGAGACGTGAAATGGTATGCAAGTCAAATATGTTTCATTGGCGAAGCACCTTGGTATTTCATTGTGAATGCGTGCATCCTAAGAACTGCAAACTTAAAAAGCAGTTTAACATAGTACATAGAAACAAATCTGTACCTTTTTATTTCACCAATTCGATTCAACCTTCATCCAAGCCTCAGGAAAGATGACAGTGCTGTTTGCATCAATAGAATGCAGTTAGTATTTTCAAATTTATGTTTAAAAAGATAAGACAATAAAAGGGGGTGTTTATCCTATTTTTAAATTTTCCCTGAAATGTTTTATAAATGCAATGAGACGTGAAATGGTATGCAAGTCAAATATGTTTCATTGGCGAAGCACCTTGGTATTTCATTGTGAATGCGTGCATCCTAAGAACTGCAAACTTAAAAAGCAGTTTAACATAGTACATAGAAACAAATCTGTACCTTTTTATTTCACCAATTCGATTCAACCTTCATCCAAGCCTCAGGAAAGATGACAGTGCTGTTTGCATCAATAGAATGCAGTTAGTATTTTCAAATTTATGTTTAAAAAGATAAGACAATAAAAGGGGGTGTTTATCCTATTTTTAAATTTTCCCTGAAATGTTTTATAAATGCAATGAGACGTGAAATGGTATGCAAGTCAAATATGTTTCATTGGCGAAGCACCTTGGTATTTCATTGTGAATGCGTGCATCCTAAGAACTGCAAACTTAAAAAGCAGTTTAACATAGTACATAGAAACAAATCTGTACCTTTTTATTTCACCAATTCGATTCAACCTTCATCCAAGCCTCAGGAAAGATGACAGTGCTGTTTGCATCAATAGAATGCAGTTAGTATTTTCAAATTTATGTTTAAAAAGATAAGACAATAAAAGGGGGTGTTTATCCTATTTTTAAATTTTCCCTGAAATGTTTTATAAATGCAATGAGACGTGAAATGGTATGCAAGTCAAATATGTTTCATTGGCGAAGCACCTTGGTATTTCATTGTGAATGCGTGCATCCTAAGAACTGCAAACTTAAAAAGCAGTTTAACATAGTACATAGAAACAAATCTGTACCTTTTTATTTCACCAATTCGATTCAACCTTCATCCAAGCCTCAGGAAAGATGACAGTGCTGTTTGCATCAATAGAATGCAGTTAGTATTTTCAAATTTATGTTTAAAAAGATAAGACAATAAAAGGGGGTGTTTATCCTATTTTTAAATTTTCCCTGAAATGTTTTATAAATGCAATGAGACGTGAAATGGTATGCAAGTCAAATATGTTTCATTGGCGAAGCACCTTGGTATTTCATTGTGAATGCGTGCATCCTAAGAACTGCAAACTTAAAAAGCAGTTTAACATAGTACATAGAAACAAATCTGTACCTTTTTATTTCACCAATTCGATTCAACCTTCATCCAAGCCTCAGGAAAGATGACAGTGCTGTTTGCATCAATAGAATGCAGTTAGTATTTTCAAATTTATGTTTAAAAAGATAAGACAATAAAAGGGGGTGTTTATCCTATTTTTAAATTTTCCCTGAAATGTTTTATAAATGCAATGAGACGTGAAATGGTATGCAAGTCAAATATGTTTCATTGGCGAAGCACCTTGGTATTTCATTGTGAATGCGTGCATCCTAAGAACTGCAAACTTAAAAAGCAGTTTAACATAGTACATAGAAACAAATCTGTACCTTTTTATTTCACCAATTCGATTCAACCTTCATCCAAGCCTCAGGAAAGATGACAGTGCTGTTTGCATCAATAGAATGCAGTTAGTATTTTCAAATTTATGTTTAAAAAGATAAGACAATAAAAGGGGGTGTTTATCCTATTTTTAAATTTTCCCTGAAATGTTTTATAAATGCAATGAGACGTGAAATGGTATGCAAGTCAAATATGTTTCATTGGCGAAGCACCTTGGTATTTCATTGTGAATGCGTGCATCCTAAGAACTGCAAACTTAAAAAGCAGTTTAACATAGTACATAGAAACAAATCTGTACCTTTTTATTTCACCAATTCGATTCAACCTTCATCCAAGCCTCAGGAAAGATGACAGTGCTGTTTGCATCAATAGAATGCAGTTAGTATTTTCAAATTTATGTTTAAAAAGATAAGACAATAAAAGGGGGTGTTTATCCTATTTTTAAATTTTCCCTGAAATGTTTTATAAATGCAATGAGACGTGAAATGGTATGCAAGTCAAATATGTTTCATTGGCGAAGCACCTTGGTATTTCATTGTGAATGCGTGCATCCTAAGAACTGCAAACTTAAAAAGCAGTTTAACATAGTACATAGAAACAAATCTGTACCTTTTTATTTCACCAATTCGATTCAACCTTCATCCAAGCCTCAGGAAAGATGACAGTGCTGTTTGCATCAATAGAATGCAGTTAGTATTTTCAAATTTATGTTTAAAAAGATAAGACAATAAAAGGGGGTGTTTATCCTATTTTTAAATTTTCCCTGAAATGTTTTATAAATGCAATGAGACGTGAAATGGTATGCAAGTCAAATATGTTTCATTGGCGAAGCACCTTGGTATTTCATTGTGAATGCGTGCATCCTAAGAACTGCAAACTTAAAAAGCAGTTTAACATAGTACATAGAAACAAATCTGTACCTTTTTATTTCACCAATTCGATTCAACCTTCATCCAAGCCTCAGGAAAGATGACAGTGCTGTTTGCATCAATAGAATGCAGTTAGTATTTTCAAATTTATGTTTAAAAAGATAAGACAATAAAAGGGGGTGTTTATCCTATTTTTAAATTTTCCCTGAAATGTTTTATAAATGCAATGAGACGTGAAATGGTATGCAAGTCAAATATGTTTCATTGGCGAAGCACCTTGGTATTTCATTGTGAATGCGTGCATCCTAAGAACTGCAAACTTAAAAAGCAGTTTAACATAGTACATAGAAACAAATCTGTACCTTTTTATTTCACCAATTCGATTCAACCTTCATCCAAGCCTCAGGAAAGATGACAGTGCTGTTTGCATCAATAGAATGCAGTTAGTATTTTCAAATTTATGTTTAAAAAGATAAGACAATAAAAGGGGGTGTTTATCCTATTTTTAAATTTTCCCTGAAATGTTTTATAAATGCAATGAGACGTGAAATGGTATGCAAGTCAAATATGTTTCATTGGCGAAGCACCTTGGTATTTCATTGTGAATGCGTGCATCCTAAGAACTGCAAACTTAAAAAGCAGTTTAACATAGTACATAGAAACAAATCTGTACCTTTTTATTTCACCAATTCGATTCAACCTTCATCCAAGCCTCAGGAAAGATGACAGTGCTGTTTGCATCAATAGAATGCAGTTAGTATTTTCAAATTTATGTTTAAAAAGATAAGACAATAAAAGGGGGTGTTTATCCTATTTTTAAATTTTCCCTGAAATGTTTTATAAATGCAATGAGACGTGAAATGGTATGCAAGTCAAATATGTTTCATTGGCGAAGCACCTTGGTATTTCATTGTGAATGCGTGCATCCTAAGAACTGCAAACTTAAAAAGCAGTTTAACATAGTACATAGAAACAAATGGAATTTAGTAAATACTACCCTGGCAATAAGGACTACATTCACTTTTAGATTTGTACCAACCACAATCGACTTTTAAAACTCTGCAACAGTGATGTTTTCAAATCTTTTTATTAAAAGTAGATATCAAAGATGATGCAGCTGTAATCAATCTCAACTCAAGAAGATCAATCTAGTTGGGTTTTTAGCTCATCAGGCCTAAAAGGCCCGATGGGCTTATGGCATGGCATGGCGTCCGGAGTCCGTCCATCCGTCCGTAAACTTTTCGCTTTTTATCCCACCGGTATGTAATACCGTGGGATATAGTCATCGCCCCGTCCGTCTGTCCGTCCGTCCGTTCCTCCGTCCGTCCGTCTGTCCGTCCGTCCGTCTGTCCGTCCGTAATCATTTCGTTTCCGGAGCAGAACTCGAAAACCATTCATGATATCTTTCTGAAACTTTGCATGTGTATTACCCACTAACTGAAGTGGTGCCTTTGGGTATTTTCAGATTTCTGAATTTTTTTTTATTTTTTTTCGTTTCCATAGAAACATGTTGAAGTTGGACTTTGTTCAGAGACAGGTTCGTTTCCGGAGCACAGCTCCAAAACCGTTCATCATATCTTCCTGAAACTTTGCATGTGTATTACCCACTAACTGAAGTGGTGCCTTTTGATATTATCAGATTTTTTCTGAAAAATTTATTTGTTTCTGTTTCCATAGAAACATGGGATGTTGGTTGTTGTTGATTTTGACTGCTTCTGGAGCAGAAGTCTAAAACCCTTAACATTCCTGAAACTCTGTAATACCCACTAACTAAAATAAGGGTAGTAGATACACAAGTATCTGTAAAAGATGTGTTTTACAAATTTTGTGGAACCGGTGGGATATGTCATCTTCTGATGACTCTTGTTCGACTTCTTCTCCAGAATTAAAAATTCTAGAAAGCTGTAATATTGGGTGCATACTCTTTAGCCAATGGGGATTCTAAATTGTAGATTTGGTGACCCTGGGGCCACAAATAAGGTCCTCACAGGCCATTACCCTAAAACCTATTTTCATTGTCTTCTCCAGATAAAAAGACTTAGAAGGCTGTAATATTTAGTGCAGACTCGTTAGACAATGGGGATTCTAAATTGAAGACTTGGTGACCCTTGGGCCCCCAAAAAAGGCCTCACAGGCCATGACATAAAAACCTATTTTCATCTTCTTGCACAATATTACAGCCTTCTAGGTCTTTTTGGAGAAGACCTCGAAGGTCTCAAGGGCCATGACCTAAACATCTATTTCAGTCTTCATCGAATATAAACCCTGATGAGCTACAGAGCCCCTGGCTTTTTTTAATATTGTTTTTTTGCTGAGTAAATTTAACTGTCTACTTATTCGGGATAAAAGACGGACATACAGATACAGACAGACAGACAGACAATATTTCAGTATTGCATTCATAAAATTCTGCTGTATTAGTGTCCAGGAACAAGCAGTGGTCATACTGAAAATGTAAAGTCAGTCTTGGTTGTTGTAATGTGAGTATTTCCATTCTTTCAAGTGAACTGATGAACCTATAGTAAATTTTAATAAAAAGTCGCTCGTTAATTAAAGCAGTATGAACCATCAAAATCAGATTGTTTGGTAAAAGTTGAACCAAGTTGCTCATTGACGATATTCAGTCTGTATTACAGTCATAACACCTCTTAGTCACAGAGGTGTGTTTGATTAAGTCATAAAGATCTCAGAAAGCGTATGATTGTAACCTTTTTAGCACTTTTTGTCAAAAAGTTTTGAAAAAAAGGATGGAATTTTAAGAACCAGTTACTTGTATTTGATTGATAAAAGATGTTTTGATGTGTGACAGTCAACTTGGTAACAACATTTTAATGTTTGTCGCGTAGTTTCGGTAAAAACCATTGTAAATTCAGTCGTAATTTCTTTAAATGTCGACATCACTATTTTTCTTTGAAGAAATTACTCATTAACCCTCCTATCTTAGTCTTTAAATCAATTCATGTTTCCTAACATTGCCATAGAATCACATTTAGATATGAATATAGAGGGTCCAACACTTTTTGGCTATGTATATATTTAAAAAAAAATCGAAATACAATTGATTTAAATATATACATCAAACTTAGACCTCGTCCGTGGCAGCCTGTCATAAATATGTCCTGTTCATTATCAGATATCAGGACTCTTCTTGACGAAAGAGTCCTGATATATGTATACAGACACTTTTTTAAAACTATTTTTAACAAGGTGAATTACAAATATTCAGCGATAAAGACATCAACAATGAGTTAAGTGTTTCAGATCATGAGCATAAGAAAACGAATGTTAATGCTTCATTTAACGTTAGATGATATCGAAGCAAAACTATTTTAATAAAAAAAAATTATTTGGCTGATATCACGCTTGCAAGAATTGAACCAACAAATAAAACATACATTCTGATAAACTTCGATTCACAGCAATCGTATTTTAACGACGTTAGTTTAGAAATAAATTGATAAACTAGTTTGAAGCATAAATCGTTTCATGAATAATTATAATTTAGTTATGTTTATCCTAAAATAAATTAAGAAGCTTATTCCATTTGACACGCGAAAATCACGTGCTAAAATCGTTAGTACTATACGCATATAGTACTATATATACACCCACTGTATTCATAACCTAATAAAAGAGTCGTAAAAAGGTTTGAACAATTTGCATAATTTCATTCTCATTAAATGATTTAATCGATTCGTTCCCCAGGCTTATTTGCTTATATGAGATAGATGAGTTACAATTCAAATTAACACATACGAATAGGGAACGAATCAATGATCAGATTTTTTTCAAGAAATTGGCATAATTTTAGAAAACGTTTATTTTTTCATTTTCACGGACAAAGTGTCCTTATATTTCCCGATACAACTCGGAAACTATGATAGTAACTTTAACGTGCAGAACAATTCAGAATCTCACTCAATACAGCTTATTCTGTACCTTTTTATTTCACCAATTCGATTCAACCTTCATCTAAGCCTCAGGAAAGTGACAGTGCTGTTTGCATCAATAGAATGCAGTTAGTATTTTCAAATTTATGTTTAAAAAGATAAGACAATAAAAGGGGGTGTTTATCCTATTTTTAAATTTTCAATTTCACTCAATTCAAAAAAAAATAAATTTATATTGGTAAAGTGAGTAAAGAAGAGCAATTGCACAGGGAAACAAATTACATGTTTATTTTCGTGTAGCTCTAGGGTGTTGTCGGTATGATATCGTATCCCCCATTTATTTATTATGTGCTCGCCGTTAGCCTAGATTAAAACCAAGGTCTCTGTGACATACTCTCTTGTTGGTAACATAACAAGTTAATAGTGCCTGGTAAGAAATTCCTACAATTTAAATATCGTTAATATATATATAAGCACTGACATTATAGACCAGTAGTGCAGTGGGGTCAATAGCTTGTAATTACCAGGGGCGGATACAGGCGGATGGGGTTGCTTCAGTTGATTTCTTAGTCCAACACTTGACTCTGAAAAGAATATTGCAAACTATATTGAAAAGGAGTATCTGTTTTCAGGAATTTCCAGTTCTCATAGTCTCCTTTTCAATATTTAATGACATGGTGATATTTTATGGATAAATACTTTTCGGGATCTTAGTATAAGATTATCGATATCTTTTTAGGAAAGAAATGCATGTTAATTTGATAGCAATGTGATGTCATTCCGTAAGTGACGGAGCGTCAAAGCAACGCGATGTCAAGTACTGATGATGCCGGAGCAATGTGTACACAGTGCTGTGTAAAGATGTTTCCTTGGTGATATCGATTGGCTTCACATGAACAATACTTCCTGTGGAACAGCGATTTTGATGGACTAAAATGTAGTCTTTTGAATTTTAGTAATTGTACCTCCTTATGATTTTATTTCTTTAAGCTTTTTGTGTTGCGTATACAGTGTGTCTAGACTTGTCGGATATGAAAAAAAGAACTAGACTGTATTAAACGTTCTTATTTATACACAGTCATTGGGCAGGACACTGTTTGGATGATACAATAGAATGTCCTCATCATGACCAGCAACGTGATGTCAGATAGTGTTTTGGAAGTTACTTTATGTTATTATTTCGCATGAACCAACATCAAACAACTCCTTCATAGCACAGTGAGTCGAGTTCGGTTCACCGACGTAATTGGAACATGTCAATAGAGAAATACGTTATCTAATCGATAAACATACACGTAAAGTCGTTCGGCCGGTGTTTAATCTCAATATTGGTACAAGGATACTGGTTAACATGACCTTCGTTATGTATTCGATACGTAGTTGAAGAACGTATTCAATGCCAAACTAGTTAATGCTTTGTGGTCGCGATTGTAACATGTTTACTTTTCCTGAGGAGGTGTATAACGAAAGCGACTACATAACACGAAAGATTTATAGTGACGATACGACTAGAGTATTTGGGCTTGAAAACGAGTATGAAGGGCATTTACTTTTCGGCATTTGAAGAAACATCTCGAGGGTTGGAGATCCGCCCTTTTCTGTTTATTCATCACGTGTATTATGAGTAAAGAAACCACTGTTTACTCAAAAACAACGTTTACTGCCCAGTCTTAAGTGACCAATATATTAGCCTGGGTATAATATGTTTCATTTGGAGTGTGTTTAAATCATGTATTAATAACATATGTATATAAAAGGCATGTCTTCTCGAATTTCGTTTCCACAGAACAGTCCCTTTAATAGCCTTAGAGCAAAAACGGCAACTTCTCAATTTCTAATCCAGGAACAGTTTCTATAAAGCTGCTCTTGGTACATCCTCGGTTACCCATGGTTTTATATATGCTCCGTTACTCTCCACTATTTTTTATATAGTGGAGAGTAACGGAGCATATATAAAACCATCGGTAACCGGGGATGCTCTTGGTAAAGCCCAATTAAGCTGTCTAAAACATCTACTGTAGATCCGACTTGGCTTGTTTTGTCATGTAACTTTAAACTTCGATGTATATGCGATGTGATTGATAGATCAACAAGTACAACGACCCAAAAAAGTGTTGCTTCCATAGTATATAAAGCCACATACATTTTTTAGACAATTAAATAAATATATTATATATATATACTAATGTTATAGAATTTGGTACATCATTACATTCGAATTCGCTAACTAGCTAGGGTTAGGCTTTGTATGCAACTATCTACATTCGTTATATAAAATATATCGATTGAATCTATCTACCACCTGAGAGTGGAATTATTGTGTTTTCCATGTATATATCATTATCTGTTATCACACGAGGGTATAGTTTAATTGATGTATTTTATGGAACAACTGTCATAACCAAAAGAAATACGATATTGACACGGGATAGTATACATGTACCTGTTGTAAATAATATATCGAATATGTTGTTCAGAACAAACTTACATGTAAGAAATCACTCTTATTGTATTCTCAATGTCCACATCTTTCTTTATCAATATCCGTACGCTTAGTTTGGAACAATTTATCTGTCTTATTTGTGACTCTCTTGACTACTTATATCTCGAGTATCCAAGATATAACGTGACATTTATAAGATATTCATGTATGGAATTCTGTTGGCTTATCAACCAACAAAAGTCTTCTAAAACTTGTTATCCCCAAGAATATTGATTTCATTTGTACTTCGCTTCCAGCCATAAGAGATAAAGTTAGTTACCTCATAGCGTTTGCCAAGAACATTTAAATTGAAAACAAATGGCAATAGCAATATTTGTTCAGGAATGGCAAGTTTTTGGATCATTTTGAAATTATGTTATACACTGTAAATTACAACCCTTCTTGAAATGTGAAAGGAACTGTCTTCAAGCACGAATATAGGTTACTAGCGTTTGATTGAATAATACTAGTCAGGTACAGGGTACCGATATTCACTTTAAACTTTCGTGACCCAAACTGTGATGGGCATACATATACATCATGTTATTGACTCACATATAATCGTTCATTTCAGATACATTGTAGTCACTTGGTCGTATCATGTTGTTACATACTGAAGATACACAACACTGGCCTATGTAGTTTCGCTTAAATCTACAACCGTTACAATTGTTTAATCTCTGGGATCTGAATCGTCGGTTTTGCGTATTCCCAAACAAATGAGCCAATGTGTTCCAATGTTACGATAAATCACAGACGTGGGTTCATTACCATCTTATAAGCGTACCCACAGGAATTTAAGGATACCCAAGATCTCAATGTAAACAATGTATATAAAAGTATCCACGCCCCCTCTATACAATAGGCTATTGTATAGAGGGGGGCGTGGATACTTTTATATACATTGTTTACATTGAGATCTTGGGTATCCTCAAATTCCTGTGAGCAAATAAAGTAAAATCTTTCCTTCCACCATTCGAGAAGCCGGTAGAAGCCGAAAGATTTTACGACCGACTCGTAAGTTTTGGGAGTATATCAGTGTTACTTATTGTTTTAAAGTGTATTTAAGCTGAACCGGTTCGTAAGTTGGAGAAACGACTCATGCTCGGGCTCACAATCTCCGGTGATTCCCCGTAGTCGTGGTTTCCCCATAATAGTTATGTTCCCAGATAGTTTTGATGAATTCATGTGAAGTGATCACCAATAAATTCCAAGTTTCGATTTGCAAATGATTTAGCAAAAGGCAGTTTCGAACCCATATTCTCCTCTAATTAGTATCACCCTAGTGTACTCAGGAAGTCCTCGTCCTCGTCATCCTGGTTTCTCTCAACTTCCAAACGCAAGGCTTTTCTTCTGCCAGCCTCCATTACTGGCTGATCTAGGCCTTGCAGTATTTCCCTCGCTATGTCGTGCCAAGATAGTGGGTAGCTGCACCTGAAATGCATAGTTGGCCCCCATTTCCTAGCACAGATATCTGAAGGAAGTACTGCAAGCCCTAAATCAGCCAGTAATGGAGACTGGCAAGAGTTATACCTTGTGTATTGAAGTTGGGTTTCTCCAGAACAGATTGAGACTGGTGTTCAAGTTTACCAGTAAGAACAATAGTTGTAACATTCAACTTAGAACTACATGTTGGTGCAATCAGCGTATTGGGTGTCGAATTAGTAGTTGAGAACAAAGCTAGATGTCATGATGATGCTTTGGTTATGTTATATTACTCTTCATCATGCAAAAACAAACTCAAGGATGTATTTGTTTCTGCGTTTCTTCATTGTATAGGTCGACCTTGAGGTATTTATTTATTACAAATAAAACGACATGTTATAAAAATAGTTTTAATTTTGTTTCCACATGGGTATTTCTTTTGTTCTACTACTAGGGTCATATTTCTGTAAGTAGGGCAATGGAATTAACACATTTGTTCTCCATTCAACAAAGATTATATTCTCAGAATTTGATATTCTAGCATTCTAGTTCCATGAGAGCTCCAAATAGAGTCCAGTGCGTACAAAATAGAGTCTGAGTGTGAAATCTGTGCCATGCTCATATTCGAGGTGTGGGATTAAGACCGAATTAATTAATTTTAGTCTCAACTTACAAAGTTGAATTAGTTCTCATTCTGAAAATTGGAGGAGGGTCAGGATCATATGCACAAACATGGACTACCTTGGTACAAAGAAGCTCCACACACATTTTTTAGCTTTGGGGTAGTAGAGGTTCTGGGGGGAAAGTGAAACGTGTTTACGGATGTGTTTAGATATGACCTAGGTTTAACAATATCACCTTATAATCCTGATGAGCTTAAAAGTTATTCACATACATATGTACATATATACTGGACAAAATAATTAGGAATATCTGTAAATTATATAATTATATAATAATGATATATATTTGTTTACTGACTCATTAATGAAATATTAATCATAAAAATTGCAACATCCCTAACTTATTTTGTCCAGTATATGTACGGGCTAAGCTGCTGAATACTTTATCCCAAGGGGGCGGGGTTAACAAACTTGGTGTGTATTATGATGACACTTTATTCTCAACAAATAGATACATCTTTATCACAAGACAATACTGAGTAACATATTCAGCAGAATATGGTTCAATCTTACCATAGCTTCTCTCTTCTCTAATAACATCACAGTCGACTTGGTTTCGCCACCAAACTCCTCAACAACAGCTATGTAAAGACTGAACTGCGTAGATAACTTGGACGGAGATTGATAAAAGCTGATAACTACAGCACAACGACTAAAATAATAGTCGATGTTTGTTTTCACTCAAAAACAGCAGAAAACTTTAATACTAAATTTATGTAAACAGTTACATATAACATAAACCTCAAATATCTGTAGGTAACAAAATATACATAATAAAATCTAGGAAAAGGGACCCTGTCATCAAACACAATTGCAAATGTTTTTGGAATAAAATGACAAATCTTAAAAACAATTTGAGAATTCCTTAAAAACATTCAAGTGCGAAAGTTTAAATATTTTGTTAATTGATGTTAAATTCAAATTTGATACAACAATTGTGTTTGATGACCATTAGTACTGAGATTCCAAGTGAATCTGTCATGTTCGGCCCAAAAAATTGTCATTTAATTAAAAATATTAATTCATAAAAATTTGATTTCATTTGAGTCATAACAAGAAATTCAACAAATCACGTAAACATGATCGACTTGCATTAATTACAAGCGAAGGACGGGAGATGATAAAATATCATATATAATCAGTAACGATTTCAAATTTTGCAACAGCAAATTGTTTAAAATACAAACTGGACGGAGGGCTTATCACAAACGGCAAGTTCTGGTGGTTTATGGTGGAATTTTTCCCAGCTAATCAAACTTTTGATACTTTTGTGTTTGTACACAATTGACTAGTATTCAGTGGAGGCATTTTCAAGCGGTTCTCATGGCAAAAGAAATTTGAAATATAAGCACATCATAAATTATTTCTATTGCACATGATCATGATAATTAAGTACATAATTTTCATTGATATATACAATCTCAATATGACACAGATCATGTAACATCTGGTATTTTCATGGACATGGTTTACCCTTCTGTGGTTAAAACGTTCAATAACCCTGAAGTTTATTTCCTGGTTTCAGCAGTTTTATAGAATACTTGAAGCACAAGCTGGTCCCATTATAAAATCAGAATAGAGATAAATGACAGTAAATACAAATAAGACATACAAAATATGAGCTCATAAATTAACAAAAACAGAACATCAAACCAATCAGATTTTTTAAAATACCAATATATCTCTTTACCCAAAAGTGTTACAAATATCAATTCATTCAAAAAGTTTACATTTGAAGTTTACAAATATATTTTAAAGCCTAAACAATTTTGTAAACAAATATTTTTCTCTTGAATCGTCAAAGTCAAGTATCTGGATTTCAAGATAATATTTTCCATCTATAAAATTGATCATTATGGTTTTAAACAGAAAGCTAAGACGCAGGGACAACATTGATGGTGAGAGAGACGTGTCATCTGCAAGTGCTTCGGAATGGTGACGAGAGGACGTAAATAGTGTCAGTCAGTCGGCTAGACTGATGAGGTGGCCTCTTCCTCGGCCTGCAATCAAAGAAAACAGATTTTAAGTGATTGAGTATGTACGTTATTGTCTAGCACTGTTTGGGTATTACTTCAACCGTTAGCAGAGAGATTTTACTGCTGTTACCTACATCAAATTTAAAATTATAATATATGTGCAGAAGCAAAAAGAAACAACACGAAGTTCATAGAAACATCAGTAAAGCATTACAAGGCTCATAATTTCTTAGTGAAATCAATGTGCAATTTAGAGACAACTGACACTTATACAATGTTCATGAATTTAATTGTAAATTTATCTAAATGTAAAAAAAAGGTTCAATGTCTGATATTAAACTTTCATTGCAATATTGCCATGATTATAAATTTTGTAACAAATAGTCTACCAGTAATACATCATAATAAATGTGCTGAATTATACAAATAATTGAAAATACAATTGCAAATAATTTAGATTTTAAAACACATGTTAATTCTGAAGGATGAGATTCACATAAACTTCAATTTCATTTGATCTAATGATAATATCTAAATTGACATTTTTAACAAGGCAAAGTGCCTGTGTCGAGTCAAACAAGATAAAATGTTATACATGCCATGAGCTAAACACAGACCTTTAGCGGTTATATTCCAATATAGTTTGGAAACAAAAGGGAAGTTAAATGGTGCATCAATAATAGAATGTATCCAAAAAGATTGAAACATGCTAATATTTGTGAAGATTTTATGATAATTGGAGGGTCATTGTTAGTGCATGCAAACATGTGAATAATGCATTAAACCATAACAATGGGAAAGGTTGAAAGTCAGAATATTGGAAGATTGTGACATGGAAGACTTATGTTTCATGCAAAACAAAAGTGTTTTCTAAATGTCAAAAGTCACATTCTGATTATTCTTTTGAATAATCAATCCAAAATTTCTAAACTACAATTAGTCCTTTTTCGTCATATTTGCAACTATATTAATATTAATGAATATGACTTTTGGCATGATAAGAGGACAAAGAAACAAATAAGAGATGAGGAAATGAAAATATGAAGAGCAAAAACAAAATAATTACCTATTAAACCTCAGAGGACTGTTGGTAAAATAAATGAAAACAAAATAAATATGGGATGAACAGTCATATATGATTTTTAATCTCTATAGTATAATATATCTTAAACATCTATAACTACATGTGACTATTATAAAATACCTACTAATACTAATGTGTTCAATGTCAAGTTTGGATCTTGACAGAAAAGTTGAACCCAAATAATAACAGTACAAATACTTTTACTAGATTTTTTAATAATTAATTTTTTAAATTAAAATGAGAAGAAAATTACTGCACAGATAATTATAATATTTCATATAAAGGCAAGATTGTTCAAATCAATGTTTCCAATAAATATTTTAGATTTTTAAACATTATACATACATTGGGCCCTGAATTAGGACGAGAGCGAGACCTCATTCCACCGCGACTGCTGCTGCCACTTGTGCCACTAGGTGACGCCCCTCGAGCACTACCGGGTCCCACTGAGGTTTCCGAATCCCACCTCTCTAACTCCTCTCGGACCAAACGTTCCATCTGCTCACGCTTCATCTCATCACTCGTCCCATCAGACTGCAAACCATATTCAAAGTTTAAAGTACGTCTTCATTTAGTCTACTTTACTTTTTTGTCATATTATATATATAATGACAAGGCCTCATAAGGAAAGTCATACATACCAAAGTTAGAAGCAATTGTAAATTTGTAATGCGATGTTAAAGTCATATTTACAGTATGTAAAACAAACTCTTCAAGCAATGTAAAATTATGGATATTACAAACTCCTCATTTTGCCTGAATCGTGCCATAATTTTATTTATCATTTTTAAAAAACAATTTACCCAGATGTTGCACACTGTTTATCAAATATCTTGTGAAAATCCACTTTCAAATTATAGAAACAATTTGTCAACATAGGTATTTGAAAATGAAACTAACCTCTGTGATACTATCTAAAATTTTTCCCATAGTTTCCCTCCTCTTTAACTTGGCTTTTTCCATAGCCTCTAGTTTAACAAGAACCGCATCGATTTTGGATACAATGCTTCCAATTGAGTGTTCCATCCTGTCCACCCGTCGAGACAGGACTGTAAACTCTTCATATGAAACTCCACTCGATGTTCTACCAGTTCTCGATGATTTTGTTCCGCTATCCTCGTCATCACTGTCGTCACCGCTGTCATCGTTGTTAAAGCTGACGTGACTGTTGGATCTGCGTGCTGTGCCGGGACGCTGAACCTTTTCTTCCAGTTCGTCGTATTCCATTTTGAGGGCGTTCTGTAAATTTCAAATTGATAATTTACTTTAAAGATCGACTGCAATACCCCATGGTCACTTTTGCTTTGATTCATTAAAAGGGCATTTTAACTTGACTTTAAATCTCTGAAATCGGCCCATAAATAACTTATATACAGCTTTATAATGACACCGCCTAATCAGTACCAACAGACAGTTCACTGAAGTCACTGAAACGTATCTGCCCGGTTTGACATCACTCCCATCGCTTGGATATTCGTGTACATGATATTTCAGTGTGTTTTAGGAACTTTTTAACTGTCCATTCATTTTACTAATATTCATCAAAAGAACTCAAATCTTTGATATATCGAATCCTTAGATATCTAACTAGGTAAATGACAAACCAGGTTATAAAAGTTATCTTAATAATTAATCGCAAGAGTATACTGTCTCGATTTTATGCTCATTTGATTCCCATATATTATGTACATACTACATAGAGATAACAATCTGTCATTCTTTACAAAAAGGTGTTACAGTGGAACTCCAATGAAATGCACTTCATAAAAACTTTGAGACTAGAATGTTGGTATATTCTATGACGATCTCAAATAATTATCTCCCCTTGTTACAAACTTAAAGGAATATTCCACCACAAAATGAAAATAAAGCTAATAAAAGAATGTTTTTGAGGCTATCGATACATCCTATCCAATATTTTTTAGGTACATTGCAACTTCTGTAATAAAAATTCAAACAGAGAAAAAAACGCAATTATCGGACTCACAGGGCGCCGCCATGTTGCCAGAACGAGAGCGTGAAACAACGAGATTACGCTATGAAAGACACACCACGAAAATAGGAGACGCCGCTGTTTTCAATGGCGAGAGGTGCGGGCGTGTCATGCATGTTTTTTTAAAAAATGCAAGGACCGGGGTATGATCGCCCCCGCTGCCAAAAAGTAATAATTTACGATCCCCAGATCAAATAAATATAAGATTTTTAACAGTAGATTGCTGAACAAAATCGGGAATATATGGTTGGACAATATTAAGATGTGCAACTGTATGAGCTGTTCACGTTCGATGGACGCGAGGTCTGGACATTTTGATAATTTTGAAAAAAAAATCTAGACCATTTCATTTCATAAGTATTTAAATTTAAATTACTTCTGAAATACCCTTGTTGATATAAATTCAATAGTAAAATAACACATATTGTACGGAAATTCAGTTTATTAGTAGTAATTAAATTGATTTTCATAACAATATTTCGTTTGCAAGTCAGAGCGAATCCTAAACTAAGCGAAGCCTCGGTGTATTGTGACGAGTTAATAATCAAACCTTAATTCGTATGTACGTATTTAAGATATATTTGATTCGACCAGACATTGGCTTTTTTCTTTGTGTATTTTATTCTGATCGTTTAATATGTTTCATTGATCTGAAACTTAATTATTATGATTTTATTGTATTCCATTAAAATTCATGTCACTGTTCGTACGAGACCAATTTGATTACGAAATGTGGTAGTGGTTGTATAGTTATGTATGATTGTTTTATGATTTATAATTTCGGCATTACTATTTGAATTTATTATTTCAATTGATGTAAATTATGATAATTTTCTTATTGTTATAGATTTTCATGAAGATATTATTGAAATGAATAAGTGTTATATCTTGTTAAATTAGTTAGGATATAATATTTGAAATATCAATATTAGGAAATAATATTAGTATTAACATTTGTAATTAGCATCTGCAGTTTGACGTATAATTGGGGAAATGGATGACAGCAGAATATGTAAACATAGTCCAGCATGCTAGACGTCTTCCTACGTCGTTGGGTGCGCGGTCATCGCACATAAACCGACGTTTCTAGATTATCTGAACTAATCAAAACATTACTGAGTTCTGGTAAATTTCGGTGATTTCCTGGGAGAGTTTCGAACAGAGTATGCCAACTGATCGGCAGTGTTTACCCATTTTGTGTTTGTATCAATAAAAAAAATAATCGGGTAAGTATGATGTCATGTGTAAACAGTTTAACGGATATGAGCAACGATTGGAAGATTAGCAGCTGCCGGTGAAGATGAAACGGTAAGTAGCCAACAAAGTAAAGGACAATAAACACATCTCAACACACCCCTGATCGAGCTCCCATAACTTAGCGGTAGAAACCGGCAGATACCAAAATTTAGATTATGCAAGTCGTAAATGCCAAATGTGTAAAGACGATATCGAAGATGAATTTCATTTTATACTTAAATGTCCAATTTATCATATTTATAGAATACAGTATATTAAGCCATATTATTATAAATATCCATCAGTATTTCAACTTATTCAATTGCTTAGCGTTAATAGTGTTAAGGTAGTAATTTCTGAATTAACAAACATATTATGACACTCCAACGAAACCACGATAGGTCTCTCCTACGAAATCACTGGTTTCCGCATAGACAATTGTATAATGTGCAAGTGAAATTTTAGAAATATATATTCGTCTGCAGAATTATCCACTATATCCAGGTACATGTATTTCATTTTAACGACGGAATATATATTTTAGGGATAAATTCATCATAAAACTTTTGACAAGATGTAAGTATTAAGCAGTCCATTCCAGTTCGTAGGAGGATATTTCGATGAATTCGTAGGAGGATTATTATAATGAAGTTACTTAATTACGATTTTGTAAGTTTATATGACATTAATCTGAGAACAGCACTGATTGATAGGCTAATTGTTAATTACTTACGGTCACGTAATCTTATTCTTAGTTCACTGATAAAAAATAAATTAGTCTTCTCATCTTCAGCGACACCTGTTAATCGTCAAATCATTGCCGATATAATTGTTACAATGAATAAAGTTCATACTTACCAGATTACTTTATTCATTAAAACAACAAATTAAATATATAATCAAAATTAACATTGCCGATCATCCAGTATTTTAAAAACAAAAAATCCTCCGACGAATTCACCGAAAAATTCTCCTACGAACCGGATCCTCCTACGAAGTCACCTACACTCGACATTGCATTGTGATTGAAAATTATTTGATTTCGTTTTTTTTAATTATAATTGTAATTTAAACAATATGACTATTTACAACGCATTTTGGAAATCCTGAAGTAAAATAAGAATTGATCGTTACAAGTTACACATTAAATACACATATGTTAGTATGGATTTGTGTATTTGGAATTAATTACAGATATATACTAATTGAAGTACAGTTACTTGAAGCAGGTTCAATTATTTATTTACAAATGTATATCTAACAATTTTATAATCCTTAAAAAAAATTACTCAACTATAAATTTTATCATTATTTTATTAGGAAAGGTTTATTATTTGATAAAACGTCAAAACGGGGTTCTGTCTAAAATAAATTGCTGAATGAGCCACACATAATTATATATTAATCTTTTGAATACTGCCTCAGGTATTTAAAATCACAAACTGCTGGTCAACGAATGCAAATAAAACGAGTGTCAAAATTTCTTTCTCGACGTTGACAAACATTTCTTTGCACCTCAAGTAGGCCTAGTTGATAAATTTACTAATCCATTACCAATTTAATATCCATTACGATATCTGGAAATATTATTTGATTTGTAACTGGCTAACCTTCTTAGTCATGGTGCTTGACTTAACAACTTACGCATTATGTGAATGTTTCATTCAAACAAACAGCCTTGAAGAACTTAACGAAAATATGATGTATTCAGCGCCATGATCGTTTTTCCCTGTATTTTATTGTAACTACGGAGTTTTAATCAGTCGTATTCACATCACACGATGACAAGTGCACAGCGCAAACAGACAGTGAGTCTAGTTTATTGTACAAACTCTACCGCACAATGATGTACGGAGTTTATAATCGAAACTCCTTGCACGGATTACGTTGGTGTGTCATTCACCGCAGGTTTTCAAGAAAGATGGCGGCCCCCACGTCGAGCCAAAGTGACGGTTTATATTTGATGTAATTATTTAACCCATTGACCAAATACAAACATATTTTGTGAGAAAATACCTGATAACTCAATCTTTTATGGGAATTAATTTGAAATTACGCTGGAATATTCCTTTAAATGTGATCCTGGAAGTGTCAATTAGTTGTTTGAAATTCTGTTTATTACTCGCCCGTGTAAGACATCGCCTTCGCTCATTTTATACAGAATCATTAACTTGTTTAACAAAAATGGTATTAAAAAGAAGGTCGTTTAGTATCCTCTATATATTAATATCCTGATTTCCTACCTTCTGAGCCAACAGGTCTTTTTGCATTTTCATCTGTTCCTTCTCATCCAAGATTCGGTCACCGTCAAGGTCGTACCTGGCGAACATGGCCTCGATCTCCCCATCAGCATACCCACGTCTGGAATCACAATTAAAGAACCATATAATTTGTCAGAGACACATTTCCCACATTAAAAGTTTGCACATTAACTTAATTACTTTTCAAAGTACTATATTCACATGATTAGATAACCTCTCATCATCATTACTGTTAATAAATACTTACTTATTTTTCATTTCCTTATTCAAATTCCTTCAAATTCTTTCCTTCTCATGTTTGGAATAACTCGTGACAACTCACGTTTTGAGGTCCTGTCTCCACTCATCAAAGTCGAGCTGCTTGTCTTGGTTGATGTCGGCAGACTGGAGAGCCTTCTGGATGTCCACGATCTTGTCTCTCTTCCAGTTCAGTTTGTCCATCATCTTCTGGGCTCCCTGGAACAGAAACACATTGTAAGTACTTACCAATCTATGGATTATCTTGTCAAGAATAGTGTTCATTAAAAGAAAAGATCTGATTTGATTTTGTTATGTTAGTTTATGTTAAACTTGTACATTGAATATTGAACTGTTCAAACAAGAAAAAAGTGAGCATGGCTCACAAACCCCTGCCATCTGCTATCCGTCCATTAAGAATTATAGATGTGAAGGGTGCTATGTTTAAAAACAGCTTCAAGCATCATAATATTTTCCAAAATAATTTTTGGAACTGGCTTTGTTATTACAAAATTTCATTCACCCAGATGTAATATTTTCAGGTAACCTAATTTTTCCCATTAGAGCATCACATTGGTAATTTGTACAAAGTTCAATTTTGGATTCAAGGGCCATAACTCTGTAAAAAATTCATTCACCTAGATGTAATAGTTGCCGAGAAAACTTGTCTCAATTGGAGCAGCACAGTTCTTTTGGTACTAAGTTCAATTTTGGATTCAAGGGCCATAACTCCATAAAAAATAATATTTCGGAAGTGGTTTTCAAACTCGATAAAGAGTATTATCTGGACTACCTCCATGTTAAATTTCATTAACCTAGATGTAATAGTTTCCGAGAAAACTTGTCCCCATTGAAGCATCACAGTTCTTTTGATACTAAGTTCAATTTCGGATTCAAGGGCCATAACTCCGTAAAAAATAATATTTCGGAAGAGGTTTTCTAACTCGATAAAGAGTATGGTCATGAGTACACACAATCAAAATTTAATTCACCTAGTTTGAACGGTATCCGAGAAAACTTGTCCCGATTGAACACAATAAAACTAAGTCCAAAAAGTGATGTTTCCATGAAAACGACAAAAAATTTAAATCTCAGAAAATTGAATATTGTCTGTGCGCGATCAGAAGAACATGGTTAACAACTGTACAAAGTTTGGTTGATGTACCTTTGACAGTTTTTGAGAAAATTGACCGGACAGAAGGACGGACGGAATGACCGCTATATATAATATACCCCCGCTTACTTCGTAGTGGGGGTATAATAATTATGTTATCAAATTCAACAACAAACACAATAGAACACGGATATAACAAACTCCAAGGGAAGAAAGAATTTAGTTCGCTATATCCGTGTTCTACTGTAGTATGAATGTAGACAGTAGAATGCTTTATTAACTGCAAGATTGATTACTAAAATGTGACACAACAACTACTAACAATAAACCAAACCCTCACACAAGATTTACAAAGAAAGAAATTCAGCACATATATACCTTCTTGAAGTAGTCTGTCATCTCAAACTCATTCTTCTGGTTAGCCATGTCTCCCTTCACCTCGGAGTAGGTATCGTTGATGATAGCCAAGAACATGTTGATGAGCACGAAGAAGACGAAGAACACGAAGAGGATAAAGAAGATGGGTCCGAGAACTCGGTTGGCAGCCTCAAGCTGGTGGAAGTCAAAGTCTCCCAGGATGATTCGGAACAGGGTAAAGCTGCAACAGGGCGGACATGCTTTGGATTTACATGACATTTTGAAAGGATTTAGTTCTCAATATCATCATACATATATGTTTTCTTATAAGTCAATGTCAAATCTGGGATTCATCACCCCCCCTCCATGCAGAGAAGTGTAGGGATAATTTTTAAACTTCAGCATTGTAGTGGTAAATGGCAGAAGAATTATTACTATCCTGAATGGACCACATGTCTTTACTATTACTTACAAGGAGTTCTGGAAACTGCTGAAGTCCTTGACCTGGGTACCAAATAGGAGATAACCCAGCTGAGTGAAGGCCAAAAAGATGATGAAGAACATGACGGCAAAACCGGCCAAGTCCTTGGCACATCTTCCCAGGGTCGAGGACAGCTGGGTCATCGTCTTGTTGAAGCTGATGTACTTGAAGATCTGGCAATGAAATGAGACTTTGTTAAATAGGGCATCCTATTAGAACTGACAACCATCAAATGCCTCGAGGTATAGGAGGGACTCTTAAAGAGCCATCAAAGATGTTAGTGTTTCAAATTAAAAATAATTTTTGGAAAATACACTTATAACGTCAATCGGCAGAGAAATCTTTTATCTACAACATGACATGTGTTAAATAATTTTCATAATGCAATTTGTTTTCAAAGAGAACTATCCCTTCGAGTAGCGCGCGCTAAGGGTATCTGACGTCATATAAACAGAATCCCCTTTATTGCTTAAAACGACAGACAACAGCAAGCGTGATGGCTCGTCTCTAGCGCAAGTCGCCATAACAACCCATGTGCTGCACGTGCTCCTCTTGCAAGTTAACCTTGTCACACATTACTGAATGTGCCGATTGCTTTACAAACAATGTTTCTAAATGTACTGAGAATATACAAAGTATTGCCCGTTTAATGTATTTTTTATTGAGATAAGACACGCATATTATGACAAATTTTTACTCTCCTTAATTATAAAATTCAAGCAAAATGCCTAGTTGGGTAAAACAATTATTCCAATATCTGTAGCGAATACATAATTAAATGAAATGGTAAATAAATATCCGCCAAAAATCATATATTTCAATTCCTTTCATTGCTCATAATTTTTTTTATTCTTTCGTGTCTTTGTTTACAGTGTGTGAACTAGACCACAATGCTTTGCACTTGAAAATAATAGACTGGATCTATATTTAGACTGGAAAACACCTTTACTAATTAGTGCAATTTCTCAGCTTATTTTGGGTCAAAAATTTGTTTGAAAAATTAGGTGTATATATTTCACGGAGATAGATTTTTGGCAAATTTCCGATATGTTCATCAACATCCTTGATGGCTCTTTAAGGTAGTAAGAATGAAAATCATGATCATCATTATTACATTCTTTGTTTTTTCAACTTATTAATTTAATTTAAGCTGAATCAATCAACAAGGTAATGAAAACATGCAACATTTTTTTTCTTTCTTTAAAATCAGGGGTTACCTTAGTGCAAGGATTATCTAACATCCATGATATTGAATTTTGACTTTGTGGTTTCTGTTCCCAAAATAAGTATTACCAAAATAACATTAAAACTCAATTTCAATGCATGAAACTTTTGTTCCTCGTCATATTGTAATCCCTTACCTTGATCCAGGCGAGGAAGACTGCAATAGCAATAGCATTGCTGAAGCGCGTCTCCCAGTAGCTGAGTCTCTCAAAGTCTGCATACACCTGATCGTTCTCTAGCAAGGATGCCAGCTTGTCTCCCACGGCCACCGTCCGATATATGTCGAATGCTACACAGATCATGGAGATGAGGATCACGAGGATGTCCAGGATGTTCCACAGAGACTTGAAGTACGACAGCTTGTGCTTCTTGATCTGAAAGATTTCGACATTGCTTAGTCATTTTACTCTCCACTGTTACACAAAATCCTTATTAACAAAGTCTTAAATCTTCGTTGTGGAGGACAGTGCTGGCCTCAATGGCCATCCCGGAGGAAACACCAAACATTTGTGGCCTGGGTTTCATACTGCGTGTGTCCTTGGGCAAGGCACTTCATCCACATTGCACTCAATCCAACAGGCTGTTTAAATGAGTATCTGAACAAAAGTAGTACGGATCTCGCACCAAAAGTACAGTTCCTTCAGGGTAATAATGTACATAATGTACCGCCAGTGAGCAGCATTTGTGCTGGATATTAGGAGTAAAATTTATCATTATAATTATTCTTTGGTTATGTTAGGGTCAAACAAATTTTAGACTCAAAACCTTTGTAAGAGTCACATGTGAGATATATAGAATATTAAACGATGTTCCGATTGATAACATGTTTATGAAATGAGTGAATGGTTTGGTATTTCAACGAGCGAAAGCGAGTTAAAAACCGATGCCATTCACGAGTTTCATAAACATGTTATCAAACGGGACCGAGTTTAGTATTTTATTTATTACTCAATGATGTAAATAGCTCTGAATTGCAAGAAAATTGTTTTTAGTGACGCTTACTTGCAAATTGCTCACCCACCATTGGAATTGCGCCGGCTAACATTGTGACGTCATCCAAAAACGACTATGACGTCACGCGCTGATTGTGACGTTTCGGCAGCACGTGGTGGTATCACACGTGTGTGTAACCGACTCATTGTTATCTAATGAGTGATCTCGCCACGGTTGAGTAATAAATTTTGCAAACATTCTTTGTGTTTTATTAATTACCTCAAGATAAATACAATTTGCATATTTCAACATTTGCCATAACTATGAAACTGATCCTGAGTACCAACTAAAACTAAAGTTAAATAACTATAAAAATGTTTGAAAATTTTAATATTTTGAAAAAACAAATTTTGACTTACCTCTAGGCATTCTTCGACGACATAGTAGAGGATGAAGAGGCAAAAGATGCATTCACAGGCCATGATGAAGTAGTCTCCCACAGTCACATATCGGATCAGTTTCACAGTTCGGAATGTCCACGATGGAATAGCGCCTCCAGTTGCAGGGAACTCCACAAGCAGTCTGTAACACGTATGACATGAACGTGGACGAGAGCAGAATGACAACCAAGCTTTACTTACTTAAACTACTTTGCAGACATGTGTTTTCACTCTTTGACATCACAACATTTTCTAAACATGTATAAACAAACTGAAACTCTATTTCAAATAAAAGACAATAGAATTTTTAATTATTATCGAAATAACAAAATATATTCTTAAAAATATCAAGTTTAATATTCACTGAGCAAGATTGAATTACCTGGTCATCAAGTTTGTCCACGCATCGAAGTAGTACATAACATGTTGAAGCAAAAGCATTTGTCACCAGCAAATGACACAAAAATAAAATTTGGCAAATTAGATTTTACCTGACAACACAGAAGAGATTGATGTTGGCGTTATACACAGTGAAATCCAGGAACACAACTCTAGTCCCTCGGGTTATCCACAACCCATCAAACAATGCATTCACAATATCTTCCGAATCATTTCTAGTCGGCCGCAGATCCTGTGCATATCCTGCTCCGGAATATGTAGTCAGCAAACCCCAATGCGACGATCCTTCCAGTTCACTTTCTGTTTTGTACTTCCACCTGAAACACCATTCAATTTCAATTAAGTATGGGCCAATGTCATTTCAATCAATTTAATGAACAAGTACTCCTGAAAAAGAACCTTGCCAATTTGAAAACTTGATTGGAAATTTGAAAAGAACACTTTTCCTGACTTATCGTATTTGATTAAACAAAAACTTGTTGGATGAATAAGTTACATAACTGTTAGACTTATTTCAGATGAGTCAATAGCAATGGTCAATGTTCAGTCTTCCAAAAGAATCAATCAGCAGTTTATAAAGCTTTTATTACTTAATAAACATTCTTTTTTTTATATATCTATATGACAATTAAAATTCAGTAGAGGAATATATAGTGCTGTGAAATGCTGCTAAATCAAAATATAAGATTACTAAAATGTGAATGATTTGGCTCAAGTCAAAGTTCAGATGAAGTGTTAAAGTATACATACGCGGAGTAGTTGGACGCTGCGCTTCCTGAAGCGTACTTTCCGAATGGCATGGTGTCCTCGATACTGCTGGAGTAGGAGTCGTAGCATTCCTTGATCACATTTTCGAAGTCCTCGTGTACAATGCAGGAGTTGCTGTAGACCTTGAGCTGTCGGAGTCGGGGAACGCCAAGTAACTTGTTTTCGTAGTAGATGTAGCCGAGTTGTGCTGGGGGAACAGCATCCTGGTTGTACCATGTCTCCCAGTACAGTCCCTTCAGCATTGGGCCCTTGGCGAACTGAACATACACAGCATGTCTTATTTAAAGACCTTTGTACGTTTTTAAATGATATAATGGTTTATGCTTTATTTTAAAAATTGAGCGGTAGAGTTATGACATGGTTGATGTTATATCTGAAATTGGCAAAGTGAAAGCACTGTGCGATTGACAAGATTGCTTACCTTAAAACTAGATGTTTTATGAACTTATGAATTTCTTTACCAAATAATTTCTTTGATATTGTTTACCTTAACACTAGATGTTTTATGAACTATGAATTTCTTTACCAAATAATTTCTTTCACATTTTTCTAAGAATCTATGTAGAAAGTGACAATTACCCTCCAGAAATCATCAACACTGGTGATGCCCCGGAATGTTCCAGCCATTGAGTTGGGGGTGTCCAGGAACAAGTCACTCATTACCTTTGTGTAGTAGTACATGGTCGTAGTTGTCATTCCAAAAGTAACTGAAACAAAATTGCTTTCTCTCAGTTTCTTTCAAACCTACTAAATTCTTTTGTTTCAAAGTTCACAGTTGTAGGAAATTGTGGTTGCAGAAAGATCATCATTTCAAAAATTGCTTACCTTCAAAATCTTGTGTCAACTGATCTAAATTCATTGTTAATCTTTGGATGTTAAGTATTCTAAGCATCAAATGCAATGTTGTTCCTTCAAGTTGTGTTTCAGATTATTTTAAATCATGGACCCTTTCATTGAAATTTTTTACATTTTCAAAATGGCTGCCAAGTGTCGTCTGCTACTTACTGACACAGATGATGACCAGAAAGACCAGGTAGATGATGAGTTCTCTCAGGGTGGTCTTCACGTACAGTTCCCTGTTTGACTTGGTCTCCTCCGTGTGGCGGGTTGCCCATAGTGCTAGAACACAGGATATGCTATTCATGAAACTCTTTACACATTAAATAGAAATATTGTGCAACCATTTTCTTGTATAAATATATTGCTAGTAAGCATATGTCCTTCAAAAATGTAACATATGTTTGATGAAAACATAATAATTATAAAAGTATAGTTTATTTCCATTTTGGAAGCATGAGTTAACATCGATATTCTGTATTGCTGTTTCCGGTTTCAACATTGTGAGTTCGTCAATGAAGCTTCAAAATTTCTTCTTCTGAAACATAGCCCTTGTGTATAAGACGACCCCCTTCTTTGACCCCCTATTATCTGGTATAAAAAAGTCGTCTTATACACAGTAATATACGGTAAATATCACAAATAAACTATTTTCGGTATTTGTCTCTGATTTTGTCTTCTTATTTAGGAAAACACATAAAATGTTTCTTTTAAATTAGCATCATGACGTGACAGTGGCAAATGTCACTTTTACAACAACGTCGCTCAATGCACAATTAAATTAAAATGCAACCAATCAGAAGATTCCCTTTTAAGACGAGAAAGTCCTTATAGTAGTAGAGAGTTTAGGATCAGAAATCTGTAGGGAGTAACCTCTGTGGGTAGAGAATGCTTAACAATTACATTGAGCAGAATAGCATTTTACTATTTGAACGATTTTCAAAATGTACTGATATGATATATATAATGACAATGGCAATCCTATTTTTTGACTTCGATTATATTTTCTTCTACTCTAAATTTTGAAATATAATATTTTATAAATTTATAAGAATGCTAAACAAAACTAATAAACTGTTTCCATTGGGACCCAAGCTGATTTTGTTAACTGACACACTATAAATTTAGCTAAATGCAAAAGGTCTGATGTAAGAGTATTTGAAATTTGTTGGGGTATAACAAAGACCCAATATCCGCAAACATACTAAACCTGTTCAACTTTTACCAAATCAATAATTATTAAAATAATTTTTATCGCTAGTGTTTGAATTTAATTACAGCATCAAAAAGATTATTACTGCTAAATAAAATCCTCTTTCAATCTGGCAGAGGAAACATTTATATTTATTAAAGTTTGGAGTTTTTTGTAAATGAGATGTGATGTAGTTTTATCTAATTAGACATCTCAATGTATAATTTATAGTACCAATATGAGCTGAAAACCTTTTCAAAATAAAATATTCATGTACGTCACATTGTTATTTTATTGCTGAAAAATCAAATGATTGTTGTGCTGAAAAATCTGAATATATTTGGTATCATCAATTATAAATGAAATTGCAAACTGAAACTTGTTTATCTTGTGTGAACGCTACACCATGCATTTTTTTATTTAAGATTTTATTAAACATTAAAATAAAGTTTTCAGTTATCAATTATTATTTCATAAGTTCAAAATTTATAATAAATTGTTGATATTTGAATGTTTGACAAAATCATCTGAAAGCAGGAAGCATTTTGAAATCTAATTCTGTTTTCACTGAATATCAGTACTGTTTATGTGTTCAGCTATACAGTCAGTCACACAAAGTACATAATCCTGAGCTCCTCTGCACATGTGATTTATGTACGGTAAGCAATAAGTAACTAACAGTACTGTTAATCTTCTTCATTAAGATTGAAATATGTTATGTAAAAGGCTTTTCATGTTATTGGCATAAATAGTAGATTAGCATTATAAAGGATTTATATGAAAATATATTATAAAACATGTACTTTTGCCACTGAAGGTCTAGTGCTACTGCTACACCAATCAATCAAATATTACATTTATTGATTGTTTGTGGTTGTCAAATTTTATATATATATATATATATATGCATAAAATGTCTTGATCAAAAACATTAGCAAAAGTATCCTTCCAAATACATAATAAATTATTCCTGATATGAGTATAAATAATTCAAAATAAAAATCTTATTTCATAATGAGTTAGGTAATGAGTTGTCACTTCTTGTCAGTTAATAATCTATAATCGATTGATTACAGGTTTGAAACCTAATTCCCAACAGTATTTATTTTTTTTAATTTAAAAAAAATTGAAATACAAAGCAATGGCAAAATAAGACTAGAATACTCACAGTAAGTATTTTGATGCTTTTAATCTCAATCTATGGCATTTTTTCAAGTTATTCAACAAAATATTTCACATGTCCAATATGACTCTCTGTAATTAGAATCTTAAATTACTATTAGTATATTCTTCATGGACAGGAGAGAGCAATATTATTTTCATCAATTTTCAATTTACCATTTTCATTTTATTTATTTTATTTAGTTTATGAATTACACATTACCATAATATTCATAAAATAATCAAAAGTGAAAAATTGTATCCTAGTTAGTATATAATCACATTCAGAGTGGTGGAATCCAAGTAATTCAGAAAATTCAAAGCACTGACATGATTAATATACTACAGGAAGAATTATTGATCAAACCCAGACAATCCAATAACCTAAACCTTTTGTGTGCACTGTAACAATGTCGAACATTGTATCTTTCATTTTATTTCATGTAAGGATCAGCCTGCGTCATCACCATTCAACCTTTACAGCTAATACTATGTACAGTTGTCATGGCATCTAAATTGATATATTTGTTGGCAAACAATGCTGCAAACCTGACAAGTATAATGTAAGCTATCGTCCCATCCAAGAACATTATCAAACAGCACACATGAAAGTGCCATGATTGGCGCCAATATTGGTAATCAATGAAATCAATGGAGACAGGCATTTAACAAAAGCTGTTTATGATTTCTGTAAGAGTTTTAGCAATGAATCAATATTGTGACCATGGCATCATCCAAACAGAGGATCCGATGTCTCGGTGGTACTAGTAGAACCGGTTTCTGCATAAAATATTCACGCTTGCTCATAATAATAACACAAGAATGTGAAAACGCTGTATCATATGAGAGGTAATTTTCTATAAACCAACAACTGACAAAACTCAGGAAAATTAAGTAATATTCTGATCTTTTCATAAAGATGGTGATATAACGAACTTTTATAAATGAGGTTACATGTATTGTTATTTTTAGAGAAAAATACTTCAGAGGTTTAAATATATTTTCAGTGACAATAAGATTTAAAGTACCGTATTTCCTCTAATAAGCGCTGGGTCTCAAATAAGCGCTTGGGCTCTAATAAGCGCCGGGGTCAAGGGTAGTTGAGAAAATAAGCACCGGGCCTCTAATAAGCACCAGGTCTAAACCATTAGATTAATGCTTCCTTAGTTAACTTCAATGTTCTATGAAAGAAATAAGCACCGGGTCACCAAAAAGCGCCGGGCCTCTAATAAATAAGCGCCGGGGGGTTAAGGAGTGCTTAAAAAATAAGCGCCCGGGCGCTTTCAGTAGGTTTTTTTCTTGAAAATCAGCAAGCCTGCTCTGGAAGAATTGTTTTGCCATTTGACTTTGTTTTAATTTTCGGGATGGTCGAATGGTAAAATTTGGTAAATGTGACCTCAGAAAATTTTTACCTTCTGAACTTTTGACAGATTCAATGTTTAAAAAAGGTTGCAAGATCTTGCATTTGGCAGGGTTTGGTATTCTATTACTTGAACATAGTTATATTGATCAAACACATAAATATTTCATAATACAATCCATTACGTTTGGATTGCATGAAAACTCAGACTGGAATGGAGATTTAATTCCCTGCGTAGTTTATCACGACCACTTAACAATGGCAAATAACCATGCTATGATATGATATACTATGATATTTTTCAATCAAACAATGCTGTGCATTATTTGATCTCATGGCCAGTTGATAAAATTCAAATTGAAAAAACTTACATCGTAGTCCACGAACGAATGTTCCCATGCAACCAGTGTTTTGGTTTTGACCCTTGGTTCTGGTTGTCGTAACATTTCCGCGACGATCTTGGTCCATGTACACCTCATTTTGAAGATCGGGGTCGTCACAGATATCCTGTTGATATCCTTCCATTCCTTCATCAGCTGCCCATGCCGTACGGGACTGACTACTCGAACTAGAGGGTCGATTCCTCGACATTACTTTGTCACGAATATAGATGCACGTACTCACCCTACACAATAAGTTTGGTCGGAATTAATGGACGGATTCCGATAAGGGTGGACAAATTGTCCAAAAAGTTTGCGAGAAGCAGTAAAGTTACTTGTGACAACTCGCTGGCAAGGTACAGAGTGAGGCGATTCGCGAACTAGCGCAGACGATGCGATTACACAGATCGATGAAAGTTCGTCGGCTAAGATCTTTCACAGCAACATGGCGGAAATGTTCTGACGTCACACAACAACAACAATTTGATTGGCTGGAACACTCACAGGTGCCCGTCCTGTAAACACGTAATCGTACATTCATTGATTTACCAGTCGTCTTTCTGCTCTTCTGTTTTTCCCCAAAGTCATTTCGTATACTTCTTAATAGGAATTATATACGTTTTATCGATAGCTCCGTTACTTTTTTAATACTTCAGAAATGTAATAAACAGAAAGCAAAAATAGTTTGCCTCCTGCATGTGAAGCGCTGCTCTGAAATGACCATGGACATGTTTTTTCATATTTGCATTTCATAGAAATAGCAAATAAAACCAAACCTTTTAAATGTTAACAGGATCGATTTCTATTTTATAAACTGGCATTGTCAATAAAGGATATAAATATCTAACAATTTCAGATGCTAAAACCAAGTGTAGGCCTAATGCAATTATTGTATCCTTTGTCCTCATCAAAATACATTCCGCTAAGACTATTCTTATTGTGTTGGTAGACTATTATATTTTGATCTGATTACCCACAGACTCCTACAGTGCCAAAAGTATTGCAACAATCTCCGTTTTCCCATAGGATCCCATTTTAATTCAGTGTAGCATTGATAATTTAAATTATCTCAATTTTCGAAATATTTCACTGAAAATTTACATGGAAACAGGAAATCTACTCTGCAACAGGCACCAAATTTCTGATTTTGGATACAACGTTATTTAACAAAACGGTTAAATTATTACTGAGGTATATCCATTTTTTCAGCCCTTTAGGTCTGCTTATATAATGGTGGCAATGTGAAGGTGACGTTACTGTAAAAATACCCAGTCAATATTTTGCCGTTCTCCAAAACCATGTTCAAAATTAATGAATTTGAAAATTATAAAGTTAACATAATCGCAAGACGTTATATTACAATCATGTTGAATTTTATAAGTTTTCATTCACTGTCACGATCATGAAAATTATCTATGCTACACTAACATAACATGGGATCCTATGGGGAAACGGAGATTGTTGCAATACTTTTGGGATCTCCTTATATAGTAGAAGCAATCAAGCAAATCTGGCCAGCCAGGAATGTTTTTAAACCTATAATTAAAAAGGAACTCGCGCAACAGTCATTAGAATGATTGATAGATCTACATACAGCCCTGATCATGGACACACCAAAAATAAAAGACCTAAATATTAGGAAACTGGTTTTATTACTTTTATTATACAGACGTTTTCTGTTTGAACCCGCATTTTCACACACAAATTATGACTACTTTTCGAGATACATGACCAAATATAATATAGGCTTACTTAACCTTACCTTGAACATTACGGAGGTTATAACTCTCTAAAACGGAACAATTTTCATTTGTGCTTCTATCAATCTAATTATTTCATTTTCCACAGTAAAGAACAATTTAAACCCTGTTATATATATCCTTTCAGCCAAAATGCAAGTCAATGTAAAACCAATCAATTTATAATCAACACTGTAAGCTACATAGTTTACCACTTTTAAACTGAATGCGCAATGAGTATAGCCAACATAATTATTACAACGGTGTGCTTTGGGATAATATTTCGTTTTAAACTTTATAAATTCTACTAATAATGTAAACAGACATGGCAAGACGACTCTAAAATGTAAAAAATACTGAGTACACATATAACACAACGCACTTATGTATTTAGATGACGTTCACAATTGACAAGGGTTTGAACACGTTTACACATTCATGAAGTGTTAAAATTTGTATGTTCATTAGTCAGTCACCTAGTTGAAGTAACCACTGTAAGAAGAGTCAACTGTTCATATTACATTTGAACTACACAAGCATTACGCAGTGCAGTTGGTCTGGGCGAACCAACATGAGTAACCTAACGCCCCTAGTGGAAGCATGAAGTGTTCTGCTATGCAAGTTAAGATTGCGTTACTTACTAGCTACAGGGTTGGTAAGATACTTCATATTTCGTATTGATACCTTTGTGCATTGTTCTTCCCATATTTAAATAGTTAAAGAGAGTGTACTATCGGAATATCCGCCATTTTGTGCATTTAGTGAAATGAGAACAATGTTGTAGCTTCACAAATTATACAAATTATTATTAATAAAACATATATATTGATAACAAAACCACAAATAAACATGAAGTGTATGCCATTACAAAGCTTCCCGCGCCAATGAACTTCTCATTTATTTTCGTAAAACTGTCAAATATGAAATCATCAAAAGGATACCCTCAAAAATATATTTTTTAACTGGATTGTGTTAAAATCATTAATAACATATATGTATAAACAGGAATGAGCCCTCGAATTTCGTTTAAAAAAGAAATACGGAAATAGAACTCTTTATTTCATTTATATATATATATATATATATATATATATATATATATATATATATATATATATATATATATATATATATATATATATATACATTAAAGTATTCTATACTCTCCCGCAGGTATGTTATAAGTATCCCGGACCTGTATTTTCGTTTGCTCTTGTTCTGTATCTTTCTTGGAACCAAGCCAATTCGTAATGTTCGCTTTCATTATCTGGAGACACTGTGTAAACGTTGTATATATCTTCATTTAATGTTTTTAGTTATACTAGTTTCTTGTTACTATCTAAAGTGCTCTTGAGTTCTCAATACATATCATATATGCTTCAGAATAATGAAAAATGCATTCATGACATTTCATTTGACTTCGTATTTAGCCGTGATACATTCTACTTCCCATAGCAATACAGTAAATGAATATGTATCATATTGCTTTTCATTATTTAACAATCTCGTCTTTCTAACGTTCATAAGTAGCAAATATCAATAAATGTAGTTAAGTATCATTGCTGGTATATGTTGTTTGCTATTTTCAATTTAGATTAAACTTTATTTTGCTGAATAGCCCTGTATCTCTGAAATACCAACGATTAGATAAGCATGTGACGATTTATCAGAGAAGTTTCTATACCGAGGCCCAGTGTTTCAAATCCCTTTGGCAAACGGCCAGAGAAGCTTACAAGATTATTTGTCATTCACGAGACCGAGATACTGCCAAAATCGGAAGCTATATATATTAACACTGAACCGACACGACGAAATAGATCTCCCTGTTGTACACATACATGTAATGGACATGTTTAAATTAGTTTCACAAAATGAAAAGATGCTCAGCCATGAAAATAATCCGTAAACCATTGATTATCTTTATATGACTTTTAGAAATATATTATTTTTAGGCATAATAAATTATTCTAAAATAGGATCCTCTAAAACAGTTTACAAGCAGGTCTACATTCTAAATGAGCAAAAAGGATAAAACAAACGCATCAGTATAATAAACATTGCTCGAATGTTTTGAAACAATTAAGATATCATATTTCCCATCAAAATACTGAAATGAAATATAAATGAAAATTTGGGTTGACATACAATCAAAACTGATGTTTTTGTGTGTTTTAATTATTTTGAACGTTGCCATTAACCCGTGACTGTGACATTAACCTATAGCTACATTGTAGTTTTTTTTAAAGAGACACTCTCTAGGTGCCTTACACAACGAAAATACATTGTGACATTGCTTTACTATATGGCTATAGATGATTGGAGAAGAATTATACTATCAGTAGAAAACTATTCAATATGCAAGCATTGTTACACAGTCAACGTAGTGTATACCAATTGATTTCTTGTTCCAACTAGGGCAGTTAAATTTCACTGCAATATACAACGTCAACTTTTTCCTTGCGTTATAACTTACCGCCGCGTATACTCAACCCATTTGCTTAACAGTCTACTCTTGTAGATCTGCCTTTCGTGGTTATTATCAATCTATAAGTCATATACATGTATAAACCATGCAGGTTAGTCAGTCCTGCTTCTCTTGTCTGTGGACTACTCTTCAACATCCACCACCAGATTATTATCATCAACCACATATGAGTACAGTTAGGTAAGTCAAAGGCTCTCTATTTACCAATTCTCCTTTTCTATTGATTATGCTGATATATAACAATACACCTATTCCTTCTTGAGGTTGTCCCCGTTCGATATCTACATACACATATACATTGCTCCGGTTACGTCTATACCACAGTTAAATATTCAGTGGTTGTCAAGCGTCACTGGAGGCCAGATAAAATATTAACGATTTTCTTGATTGTTGGTTGTGTTTCCTCGTGATGAAGAGATAGCAGACACAAAGAATTTACCTACGTACGTAGATATTGATTTGGACACTTGTTTTCGATTTTCTCGATGAAAAAACACCTTAAAGGGAAGCTGCTGATAAAAAAATAATGTGGCAATTTTTTTAATGCAAACTCCTTAGAGATATCGTCGACTAAGCAGTAGAAACGACCAGTAAAAGGATTATTCATTGCGGACTATGAAGTAAAAAACAAATTTATCTGTTTTGCCAAACAGTCGACATTTCATTTGCGAAAAATTTCAAAATCTGTTCTGACGCTCTTCCAAATTATAGTCCCCAAAAATTAACATGATCAAAAGTGTCTTTCAAATCATGTTCCAAAACATGTTCTAAATCCAAAGCATACTCCAAATTATGTTCCAAGCATGCAACTGAAGCAATATTCTAATGATGTTAACACCTTCTCAAGTCGTGTTTCAAAATACCGTATTTCCTGTAATAAGCGCCCGGGCGCTTATTTTTTTTAGCACCCCTTGACCCCCTGGCGTTTATTAGAGACGCGGCACTTATTGGAGACCCGGCGCTTATTTCTTTATAAGAATATTTGACTTGAAGGGGGTGCATTAATGAAATGGTTTAGACCCGGCTCTTATTGGAGGCCCGGCGCTTATTTTCTCAACTACTCAACGGCTGGAGATAGCGAACCACAGCTGTACGTCCAAACCTTACTGCGTGTGGAACAGTTCTCCACAGCAGACAAAATTGCCTGGACCCTGGAGCGATTCGAACCCGGGTCGGACCTCTTGACCATAAGCTGAATGCGCTAAACCCTGCGTTAGTTGCGTTAGAATAGTTCCACACCACTGTCGCTTTATACGTCGAATACGGATAACCGTTTTCTATGGATAATGCGTATCGGGTAGTGTAATGATATGTTTTGCCCTATAAACTAAATGACTAATTTGAGAAAACATAATATGCAAAAAATGTGCTACAGCGCCTTTAAACAAGTGCATGTATATATCTATTGTGATACTTTGAAAGATGCATTAAATTCGCCATAATGCATTTCTTTATTTACGATTCATTAAAAACTCATCTCATAAAATTAATAATTTCAACAATTTTGTCATCAATATTTCAATCAAAGTGATATTTGAAAGTCTGTGGAAAATTTTCTGTTAAAGCTGACAGAACTATTTGTACAATTTATAATTGATGTCAAGTTCGCTTGTTTTGTTGTGAAAAGGCTATTAATTATTAATCCGTATCAAATGTCAAATGTGAGTTAGTTTTATAGATAACGCTATGTATCATGTTATAACTGGGAACAACTCATGTATAAAAACTGTTGAATGATTTAAAAATTGCTTCAGTATAAGTGAGGTAAAACTTTATCCTTTTTCCACCGAAGCCCTTCTTCGATGAATAATCCATCGATGTGGAGACCTACGCAAAGACATTCGTGATCAATCAGCATCTGATAAGACTGTATTGACATCAGAGATTAGACTGAATTATTCATGCATCAATCAACCACACGGTCTTCACACATGCAGAGCGATGAAGCTGCAGAGAAAATAATGAGGCTTAGAAAGAACTCCACAAATGTACCAAGGCGGGATTTTTCGAATAAGCATGAGTTGAGTTGAGTTGAGAAAAATCTTAAATAATAACCTATAAACAATTTCCTGTGAAAAAGGTCCTTTGAAAAGTAATGTCTCACTTTATTGTATGGTAAACTGTTAGAAATAAAATGTATAAGTTAATGAAATGAACATAAACAGTTCAGAATTATCATCGATCTTATATTTTATTATATTTCCAGTTCTGGGTTAAACAGGTGCGTGTACAGTTTTTCTGCCCCGTGCAGTTGACGGAACACAACCGTTAAAGAACTACTAACAACGCGAACTACTTCAACCGAAAAGTAAACCCATACTCTCGAACACTTACTTCAAACCAGTTACACCCGTGGGGTTATTTCAAAACGTTTCAATTATTAATATTCAATATAGATCCATTACTTTATTGATTGAGTACTTCCACTATACACGAGTATAATGTACTATCAGCACATACATACAACATCGTGAGGGAATTTCAAAGGATACGAATTCCAAAGACATCAAGTTCAATACATTTCAAACGGAAACGAAATGGAGTATTGTTTTCATTACATTTAGGACATTCTCAAATATAATTCTTTATTTTTTATTAAGTAATATATTTCTATAACATTAGTTTCATCCTAAATCGTAAGACTTCTAATACACACTATATGGAAAGGGTATTTAATTTTAAACTGTTATCAAATGCAAGAACTGAAAATAAAACGAAAACGATTGATAAATAAAGATGAAACTCATGTAATATCTTGTAACTCATGTAATCGTAATTTTAACCGTTTATTTTACATTCGTATAGTTTCTGAATAGTAACGCTGTTTTATCGGGATATTTTTGTGGAAACGAAATTCAAGGGAACATTCATGTTTTCAATACATGATTAGAACACAATCCAGCCGTAACATATTGCTGATAAAAATTTAATAATAACTGGCGCAAATACAAACAATGAGAAGTGAAGCCATTCAACGAGAATGGTAAGCTTCGATACGTCGTAACAATATATTGTTTATGAATGTAATATGATATATTATTTGTTATTTTGTGCATGTTCTATCAATATTTACGTTGTACTATTAAAAGGTTGTAGAATTTATCAAATGTAAATGCACAAATACAAAATGGCGGATACTTCTATAGAACCGCCCCTTTAATATGTAAGAATGGGGGAACAAAACAAAGCCATAATGTTAATAGAGATTAACCTCGTGTTTATACTTCGGTAACTACAGACGCGCCCATTGCTAGCTCTGTACTTTAGTTGCAACTTATATAATATACGAGAATTGACAGTGGGTAATCCAACCATTCGTGCTAAAGATATATTAAGCCAATGCATTCAGATACGTAAAGCCTCGTTTTCCATTTACCTATGTAATAACAACACTCGGTTACTGTTTACCCAGTCAATATATTTGTTTATTTGCACACATAAAAGTCTATTGAACGGATATCGAACGTGGGTGACGTGTTTTTCACGACTCGTTTTAAGCTTTGACTTATTATTTTTGCTTAATCCATGGTCATGCCGTCACTCTATTGTGTTATCAGTTGATTATTATTTAGGAATCTACTGGTCATTAACTGTCCCAGTCAGGAGGGGTGTTAGGTTTAGTACATTTTTCGAGACTGATGTATTTTGTCATGGTGTATCTGAATAGAATCTTAATTAATATCTCTCAACTAGACAAATTAAGTTTTGTAATGCATGAACCTGGATTCGAACATGCAACCCTTTGCTTGGTAGTCAGCGCTTCTAGCCATTAGGCCACAAGACGCTGAGGATTGTTTGTCAGTAATAATCCCGCGTTCTATTCAAGGCTTGTAAAGCACGGAAGGCATGGAAAGGCAGAGTTTTAGCTGTCATGAATGAGCACCGATTGATTTTAGTGTCCCATAATTAAAATTTATTGTTTCAAATGTAAAATAATCACATATGCATGTTTCGTGACGTCATACATGGATTAAAATGAAGAATGCATTCGGAGCTGTGGATTCGTTAAAAAAAATCAACTCGCCCTTTCGGGGCTCGTTGTTTATTTTTAACGAATCCACAGCTCCGAATACATTCTCCATTACATACCATCCAACATGACCTAATTTTGTAATTTTGTAAACTGTATTATCATGAAATGTCATCAAAAATGACATATGATATCTGTAATTCTGAAACTGTATTGCCATGTAATATCATCCAACATGACATATAATATCTGTAATTTTGTAACTGCATTACCATATAATATCATTCAACATGACCTGGTATATTTGTAATTCTGAAACTGTATTACCATGTAATGTCATCAAACATGACGTATGACATTTGTAATTCTGAAACTGTATTACCATGTAATGTCATAAAACATGACCTATGACATTTGTAATTCCGCAACTGTATTACCAAGTAATATCATCCAACATAGACTATGCTATTTGTAAGTCTGCAACTGTATAACCATGTAATATGATTCAACATGACATATGCTATTTGTAATTCTGAAACTATAGTACCATGTAGTATCTTCGAACATGACCTGAGATATTACTAATTCTGCAGCTGCAGTATCGTACAGTATCATCCCTCATAACCTATGACATTTTAATATGCAAATTTTAAAAAATATTTTAAGTGGTAAGAAAGCCCACATGGATGATCTAATAGTGCATTTATAACGGACAGGTGCTTTATAGCGTCACAGCATCACATGTCTGATGGTAGAGTCCAGCAACCATTGGTCGCGGTTTATTAGAGGGTCGTCAACTGATGTATACATTCCACCAAGTGTCAACACGTTCAGATAAAGTGGTCCACATAAGAAATTTAACCTTTTGATCTGGTATACGTGAAAGTATACAATAACAAATATCGATACCGATATATCATTAACGGATTTTGTTTAGTAATGAATAAGGATATCGATTAACGTGTTTTCGATGTTAGGAGGGTCTACCTTTCATCTTACCTACGTAGATGCATTAATCTAACATTAACCTCAATCAGTCAATCGATATATGATACACAATACGCCTCACCTGGTCGATTATATACACGGAAATCCTCATAAAATTTTAATATATTCTTGTTAATGGTTGTTTCATCTTGTTGTGAAAGCTTACGTCAGATTGCCAACGAAAGAGTTCATGGTTTATATCAATAAACATTAGGATCAATAAAGTGTCTTCAAACAGTTCATCCAAATTTTGTGAACTTTCTGTCAGTTAAGATCAGTTTTGATAACATATTTCCAATATAATGTAACCATAATGACTTTAAGATTTTGATGATGACAAAAGAATAACATTTTGATAAGAATGTTTCATCGTGTAAAATTAATATTGTAATGAGTATGTTTTATTACATATTTGAATGAAATTAGATTCGATTTCAAATTGATTGAAATGTCAAGATTATCAGATAATTTCACTATTCAAAAATTAATAATCTTACTTTAGACTTATCATTATGTTTTAAACAATTGGTGGAATTTAAATTAATTTCTAAAATATGCACTACTCAAATGTAATTCTTAACACCGATTATACACCAATTAGATAAATACCAATGGAATTTAACATCCATATTTATATATATATATATATATGTATGATTTTATTGACTTGAATTTACAGGGAATTATATTTTGTTTCAAATAGGCTCAACTGTCTTTCAAGTAAGACATCAAAGATACAACAAACAAAAAACAAAAAAAGAATCAACAAACATATTTTGCTTAGATCAAATCGTAAACAGTAAATCAAAAATCTTGTAAAAGGAATGTCTGAAAAGTATAAGTTATTTCAAGACAAATTGATGTGAAGGAGGCACATCCTAAAGGAAATATTAGAGCATCACAGACTGGAGGAAACCCAACTTCCCAATGTAAGGCATAAGTCTTGCCAGTCTCCATTACTGGCTGATTTAAGCCTTGCAGTATATATATATATGTGCTTGGAAATCCGGGTCCACTATGCATTTCAGGTGCAGCGATTCACTGTCTTGGACCAACAAACTGAGGGAAATACTGCAAGGCGTAAATCCAGCCAGTAATGGAAACTGCATGACAAGAGTTATGACTTGCATTGGGAACTTGGAGGAGACCATGTGTCAGGAACATGGCCTATTCTACCGCTAGCTCCCGTCACCCCGCAATAAGAAACATGTATAAACATTTGCATTTTAACTGTTTTCGAGGTTTCACAAAGTGATAAGATAAATTACAAGGAATCCCGAAAGACAGACAGACAGACACCTAGTATATCTGAAAGGGTATACGTGTCCTGCCATATCACCAGCTACCTTGTTAAAGTTGGTGATGCTTTCATTCGAGGTTAAGAGATGTAATGAGCTGACCTTGTGAAAAATGGTAATTGTTAAAATGTTCATGCTGTTCCTCAAATTACATTAATAATTTCTAACTTGTTCACAATGTTTTATCTCATTGCCTGCACAACCTCTAAATTCCTGATCATGTTTTATCTAATTACCTCAAAACCTCTACATTTATTATCACGTTTCACTAATACCTTAACAGCCTCTAAATTTCTCATCACGTTTTATCAAATTACCTTCTCAGCCGGTCATATTTAATAAATTTGGATTTAGTTACATGACAGAAAGCACACACATGCCCAATTATAAAGGTAGATTTTAATGGTCCATTTGTTTGATATAATGTTATGATGTTATCCAAACATGCACAATATATTTCGGACCATGTCAGAACCAAAATATTTGAAATTAGGTTTTAAAAGATTGACAAAATATACCAATACCACCAGCTTTTTAAGCAAACATAAGAAAACATGCTTGATAAACGTATTTATTTCAATGGGAATGCGAGAATAACTGAAGCTCTACTACAGATTCTAGAATGCGTCATAAACAGTTTGTCCACGATTTTGCTCGTTGTGAATGTATATTTCTGTGACTGTAATGTGAGGAATCGCCATATCTATATATTAACAAAAGTGTAATATCTATAAAGGTGTCTTTTCGACCCCAAGAGGCCTGATGTTTGTAGTTTCAATTCTGCCCCGAAGCTTATATACACTTATAACGTCCATGAGGTTAATCATTCTTTTAGCTTAGACTCAATGCTAACGTTTCCTTACTGGACTCTCAATATGCAAGGTACACCTTTCTTTTTCGTCTAGTATGTTTTTAATGAAGGCCAAATGTTCTACCTTGTAAAGAAAAATGCTCAATGTTGTTACATGAATGAAGAATCTTTCCTGAAGAAGAACATTGTATTTAAACAAATTTTCAAATACAAAATGTTATGTTTTCATCAGCTATACTTAAGTATTCACTTGATATGAAGTTGTACTTTTTTTTAAATATTAAATTATGATACGAATTGTGATATTGGAACTACTGATTTTAATACTCTCATTACTTTCTTACCTATATTGACCTTTTAGTTTATGAATATGTTATTGTTTCTTTCCCTGTATTCAATCTTCTACTTACTTTTTTATTTTCTCCACTTTAAAGCGTATACCTTTTGATTAATTCATAGTCAAACAGTGATAATAGATATAAACTATTACAATCATATTTTGAAGATAAGAAATTAATGTATTGATAAATTTTATATGTAGGAAAAGTGCATTGTGTATATATATGTATATGTCAAGCCAAAAAAATTATATATATGTATATATATATATATATATATATATATATATATATATATATATATATATATATATATATATATATATATATATATATATATATATATATATATATATATATATATACATAGATAGAAAAGAGTAAACATCAGATGGTTTTGACTGGATCAATCTTCTTTAATACAATAAGATGAGCTCATTTCGACCCTTATATCGGTCTTTTCAAGTATGGTTAACATTTGGAAGATTGCATATTTATGTATGAACAAAAACAATAGCATGTTGTAATGCTCAACATCTTAACACGTCAGTGTATTGACACCAAAATCAGTCATTGTCTTTCAATCATGTTCGTGAATTGCCTCGAGGTCTTCAATTGGGTGTCACTCCAGGACAATGAGGTCTCTGAGGGTTAACGAGTTCATTGTGTGTCCTTGATTACATGTAAAACAATGGAAAACAATTTCTCGTGTGAATTAACTGTTCAGTGATGGGCAGTATTTATTTATGAAAAATGTTTCTTTAGTCTTTGGTTTTTCTTCAAACTATAGTAGGTACCTTCTTATTTGTCAAATCAGGGAACCCATCAGATGACGCCATCTTGAAAGCGAACGTCAAAATTAATATCTTAGGTCAGTGACAGAAATTTCTGTCACAAAACTGACCTCATCACTGGAATCGGAGGTCAATGTACAAATATTTTTTTCGATCACGTGGTGTGAACTGGCCAATGGTATTCTTACAAATTTAATAGGGGTATGATAATTTAGACTGTATTTAGACGGTATTAGACCTACGGTCTCGGTCACTTCAGACCTCGTCGGGAGTCAGGTCTCGAGTCCTTGTATTTCACATAATGACCTCACCATGAGTAATTAAGTGTTTTATTATACCGAAATTTGTTTTTTTTCTTTCTTCAAACTATAGTATGTACTTTCTTATTTGTCAAATCAGGGAACCCATCAGATGTCTTACTTCCCGCTCAGCTTTGTTACCCGAGTCGGGTTTTACAATCCCAAGCATAACCTCTGTATCGTGTTTTATCCTACACATAATGTAATTTGCTTTGAACAGCTGGGACTACAGTAATATGACGTCATGCAACAATCGTTTGACGTCATGCAACAATCGTTTGATGTCACTCAAGTAAATACGGCTTTTGACCGCATCTCGAACAATCAGGGCGCTGGGAAATTATGCTTACATAATAAACGCTGATATTCCCTTGGCATAAACGGTATCTGCATATGAAGTATGCACATGTGTACATGTGTGTGGACTTAATCATGGTCGTCATGTCGGGAGATGAAGTGAGTTATTATTTCAGAATTGTGAGAACATGTTTGATTAATTTGCCCTCTTCGGGGCAAATTAATTTCAAACGTTTTGAAACCAAAAGATGTACCGTAAACATGTTTTTGATGACCTATACATAAATTAAAAAATATTCTGCCGACAATATATTAATAAAAAATTAAATATAAATATGTAATATAATAAATGTATTAACAATACCGCCAGCATCTTGTTTTAGTCAAATATAAGAAAAGGCGCTTGAAATTAACGTGTTTCTTTCATCTGTACATTGAGAGTAGTGCCGATATCTATAACTACTATTTCAGATGGGAGACGTTAAAACAATGAATATTTTCAAATAATTTTTCACTATTTCAAAGAAAGCATGAAACTCAAATATCAAAGAGGAAGTACTCTGAAACACTATAGAAATTGCATCTTCAAAATCGTTAATTAATTATTGATATTTATGGGGGCAATTTCAAGATGATTTATACGGCTAGTTTATATGAACGTGGCACTGCATGGTGTGCTGGTAATACGATACATTTGCCAATAGTCTCTGTACAACTGTTAATCTTCATCTAATTTGGGATAAATATTCAATGCATAGATATTATTTGTAAGGTTTTATTTTGCTATACCCTGACGTCAAACACAGTACTAGTTGATAAATACTTCACGTATAACGATTTCACCAGATTTATCGTGCATAATGTGCAGAATGAAAAATCTACCAGGAAGTAAAATGGTTATTTTTTCTCTATAACGTAAGCAAAAGAAAAACAGAATTAAAAGAAAAATTCATACTGTTTTATCTTTTCTCGTTCAGAATAGCCACACTTGTTGTTCACTTTGTTTTACCTTAACTCAATATTGAGGATAACAACTAAATCAAATAATATATTTTCACTATATCTCAAGTATAAAGAAAAGATAGAAATAATGTCATAGAAATTATATTTTACGATGCTCAGAATAAAACCACTAACCATGTTTTCAACTTTCATGTTTATGATCATATATTTCACCGTCTTAAGCATCTTTAAAAGTCGGAACAGGAATCAAACTTTTATTATCGTATAATAACCCATTAGTGATTTCATAAAATGTTATTACTCTATGCTTGGAATTATCTTCTTATTTGCTATCAATTCATCATATACCTATAACCTTTATAACTTGTCTCTGAAATAGCTTTATCAGAATTACAATTGTATTAATTCTTTCAATTGTCTCTGTTCTTTTAATGTTCCTTCTAGTTCTCCCTGAACACATGCTTTATGACCGTTTCAGCTTAAAATACGACCATTTGGTTTTATATTCAGTGATAGTTATCCATGGTTGTAATGGGACTCTAAATTAAATAAAGACAGTTTCTCATCTGAGGCTTAAATTAGCAAATGCTTTAGAATTTTTTAAATAATAATTTAGTCATATCCAAATGTCAATATTCCAATATGTTTCTTTTCCATAGAAATATATCAAAGTATTTTCTTCACATAATTTGTAGACCAAATCCATAGATTATAATAGCTGATATTAAAAATTCTAATTCTTGATATTATTTTAAAAAAATTAAGAATTTCTCTCTGTGGTTCTTATCAATGTTCCTTATGAATCATTTGTTATCTTTACCCATGTTTGCACTTTGCATATATATAAATTTATTGTATCATATTTTCCAGTTCATATGCCAACCCTGCTGTTCTCATAAATTGCTATTCGCCTTGGTTCTTCTTAGCTTTATTGTTTTCTATCCGACTTGGTCCATTTCTCCATTGAAGAAAGAGTCTATAAGAGAGAAAGCCGTGAACAGGAAGGGCGATCAATACGCTGTAGTTGCCTCTTGCTTTCTTCACGTCACAATAACCTAGCCGTTTCTACAGCAACCATTTGAATATTTCATGTATACCGGGTAGCATATTGATTTAGAAACAGTAATAAAATATTGATGTGTCTTTCAGCACATTAAAATGCAGCCGATGGTTTCATTTTGTTTTCAATATTAGAATCAAATTAGCTCCAATTTCGTTTAACTATATATTGTTTAACTCTGAATAAACGCATCAACATACTCATGTACAGATAGAATCTGTGAGAGAAGATCAGCTCACCTAGATGACATAAATTATTTTTAGAACTCGATTATTTTTTTCAAAATAGCCAGTTTATTATGTCTTACTTCGGTCGGTAACTTATGCCATTTTTGACTGATTTGACCTATCTAAATGAGTTCGATATATGGTTACCATCTCTCCTTAAATTAAAATTAATAGAAAAATGATTAGTAATAAACGTCGATATTAGATAATTATTACCTTACACTTTAGTACATGTATAATGCGATCCAAAACAAAACTTCTGAAAATTGTCACCGTGAAATTCGTCTGAATGCACCACCCTAAGTGCATGTACATATATACCATGCACTGTGTGGGTTGTAGACCTATACGCAGGGAATGAAAGCCAAGTATATAGGAGTCTTCAAATGAACGGTCTTGTGGGTTGGAATACGTGCTGATACGTTGACGATGTAATGCTATGATCATTGTTATATTCTCGTCGCCGTTGACATGTACGTTTCTCCATTGTTCGTTTTTAAATATGAATAAAACCATCCGAAATTGCAGGTAAAAATATTCACACACTTGTAATTACTAACACAACCACACGTACACACGTACACACACGTACACACACATACACACACGCGCACAAACGATTACATTCCTGGAGATTCACGAGCAGTCAAAATGTTTCTGATTCACTCTAAATTACTAGTAACTCTCATGTGCGCCATGTGCGAAGAACGTGGAATGAGGAAATCAAGTCAGTTTTACCATTTTACAACGTTTTAATAATACAACATGTATGTGTGTGTATAATGAGTATCATATACATTCATTTCCTACCGATTTCACAACATATAGTGTTCATCAGGGAAACTTATACATTGTGTTACTAATGGTGTACCGTCAACAATCTATCATGTATTAATACAATTGTGTAAAAACATCCCCTCGGATTTTGATTCCACAAACAATACCCGATACAACTTTCAATTTAAAGCATACAGTTCCAGTAAATAAAGTCACTCAAAAGTATACTTAATCACTATGAAACAAACGCAGTCACTTAAAAACACAAATCTCACTTATAAGTATCCTCGATCACACTAAAGCATACAGTACTTGTCACTTACTCATATATACGAAGTCATTCTAAAACTAACACCAGACATTTTAAAGCCTAATATTACACATTCTCTCTAAAAATGAATCACAACCGAATTTAATTTGGAGGTTAATGTCGTTTTCAAGAGTATTTCACTTACATGACGGCGGCTTGTGAAATTCAATATATTATTACAGTCAAATAGTCAGCAATAATGCTATGGCTAAGCATTATGGTGAAACCACTGAGCGCTGGCTGGGACTAGTGAACCATGGTTGATACAGTAATGAACGTCCATGATTTAGTTCAATCGGGACTCAGACGCCAAAATTAAATGTTTAAAAAATCCAAAAAATCAAGGGCCCTACAGAAGATATGTTCAATGGTTTCTGCCCCGTGGAATTCGAACAACTAATATAGCTAATTGTAGTATTGTGTAGAAAGCAGAACACGTGATCAACAGTGACATTATTTATTTCGAGGATTCAAAAGCATATTCTTGTGGGAAATGGGTCTCATGGCACTTTTACACGAGATAAATTCACCCACATGTATGTATGTAGATTTGTAAAGAATCAATTCGTCAGTTTATGAACAACGGGAGACAGGAGTTATGTCCCTTGGACAGTATAACGAAGTGACGACTGCTCCATTTGAAGCTTTGTTTTATTTTTTCGAGATAATCGGGATTTTAAAATAAAAATAACAATTGATTGTCTTCAAAGGGAAATTTTTGTTTTGTCGAATTTGCAAATATGCATCGATGAACATAGTTTTATAAGTATGCTCTTGACGAAAAGGATTTCAGATATACCAAAACAGGCAGATGAACGGGCGGACAAGGCTATTGTAAGGTGCCATATTTCCCTGTATCATAAAATGGATTTATAAAAGGAAAATATCATTCCATTCCATCAAGTTATTTCTATTGTGTATATTTAATTATACTCGTCGCCATTCTAACGTTTTACTCCGAGTTGTGTTTCATAATGTATATTTCCAGTTGACAAATGCTCTCGTGAACACATACGTCAGCACATTTACCTCATCCGAACTCGAGTTTATGCCAACAAATCGATTCAAAAGGTCATGAAGAGATAATCTCATTAAAATGTTAATTAATAACAACTTTGACTTAAAGATATGTCTTCATGGAAAGTACAGTTCATAAAAGGATTGGCCAACAAACTCCTTTCTAAGTAGCTTTCAGTCGTGATCCCAGAAACCTGACAAATTTAAAACATACATGTGTGATATTTAACTCAAGGTCATACAAAACAACATCAGGCAATAATATTGACTCTGGTAGCAATAGCAAGACAGGTATTTCAAAATGATCAACGTAATCAGGACAATAATGAGTGGTATAAATGCCAGCACAACAAAATATCAACGTAATGTTTTCCACAATGTTTTCTTTCTCCAAGATACTATTGTTCTATACATTCCATGCCATCTTATAGGGCCAAACTTAGCCGTCAACTGGCGTCACTTGGTAATAGGATAATAGTTATTCCTTTATCCGCTTAGGGCAATTTCATGGCAAACCTCAATCGGTTTAACAAGGTTTAGTGTACTATCTGTAGCCCGATTTTTCGGAAGCGTATTAGTGTCACGGTGAATTTTTTTTGGTCATACTATGTCCTACGTGATATATACGAGATATAGTTGTACAGATGTTTTTTCATCGTGACACTAATGCGTTTCCCCCCATAATTTATATGTTTTTAAAGATAAAGTTTTATTTTAAAAGACATATATGATAGTCTTCGTATTGGGTTGTTTGATAGATATGCTCTTCGTAAGAGCCTGTCTGATAATGATACTCTTCGTAAGAGCCTGTCTGATAATGATACTCTTCGTAAGAGCCTGTCTGATAATGATATTCTTCGTAATAGCCTGTCTGATAATGATACTCTTCGTAAGAGCCTGTCTGATAATGATATTCTTCGTAATAGCCTGTCTGATAATGATATTCTTCGTAAGAGCCTGTCTGATAATGATACTCTTCGTAAGAGCCTGTCTGATAATGATATTCTTCGTAATAGCCTGTCTGATAATGATACTCTTCGTAAGAGCCTGTCTGATAATGATATTCTTCGTAATAGCCTGTCTGATAATGATATTCTTCGTAATAGCCTGTCTGATAATGATATTCTTCGTCATAGCCTGTCTGATAATGATATTCTTCGTAATAGCCTGTCTGATAATGATATTCTTCGTCATAGCCTGTCTGATAATGATATTCTTCGTAATAGCCTGTCTGATAATGATATTCTTCGTAATAGCCTGTCTGATAATGATATTCTTCGTCATAGCCTGTCTGATAATGATATTCTTCGTAATAGCCTGTCTGATAATGATATTCTTCGTAATAGCCTGTCTGATAATGATATTCTTCGTAATAGCCTGTCTGATAATGATATTCTTCGTAATAGCCTGTCTGATAATGATATTCTTCGTCATAGCCTGTCTGATAATGATATTCTTCGTAATAGCCTGTCTGATAATGATATTCTTCGTAATAGCCTGTCTGATAATGATATTCTTCGTAATAGCCTGTCTGATAATGATATTCTTCGTAATAGCCTGTCTGATAATGATATTCTTCGTAATAGCCTGTCTGATAATGATATTCTTCGTAATAGCCTGTCTGATAATGATATTCTTCGTAATAGCCTGTCTGATAATGCTATTCTTCGTAATAGCCTGTCTGATAATGATATTCTTCGTATAGCCTGTCTGATAATGATATTCTTCGTAATAGCCTGTCTGATAATGATATTCTTCGTAAGAGCCTGTCTGATAATGATATTCTTCGTAATAGTCTGTCAGTCTGATTAAAATCGACCTTGTTCCGAGGACAAACAATTGCAAAATAATGCATCTACCGGGATACGAACAGGTTCTGTAGATTCCTCCCCACAAGGTCTGACGGTTTGGCGTGGACACTTCTGAACGATATGAGTTCGTATCCCGGTAGATGCACTATTTTGAAAGTTGCAGTCCTCGGAAAACCGTTGACCGTTGACTGAATAGCCTGTCTGATAATGATATTCTTCGTAATAGCCTGTTCCCATGAGGTTGTCTGTGTGATATTGTTCATATCAAGTTGTTTGATGATATACTTCGTATAAGCCGGTTTGATAATTATGTTCTTCGAATTAATGTGTTTGAATAGGAATGCAAATGTATTACTTCTGTAATAGTTTTTTTGTGTTTGAAATAAAAAAAATTCGTATTAGGTTGTTTGATAATTATGCTCTTTGTATAAGCCTGTTAGATATTGATATTCGTATTAGCGTGTTAGATTATTATGTTCTTCGTATTAGCGTGTTTGAACATGAATGTAAATGTATATTGTTATAAAAAAAAAAATTAAAACTGAAAATTAGCGTGTTTGATAATGATGTTCTTCGTACAATGTTGTTTGATTACAATTGACAATAACGATGTAATCAGTGTAGGCTATGGCCGCATGTATAAAGAACAACAAGATACACCTACGATTTTATCATCAAAGTCCAAGGAGATACATAGTACTATTAACTTACGTAACGTCATGGGTAATATCATATCATATTACTCGCCGCATATTTCATATCTTCAAGGCAATATTACACTAGTGTAATGCCACATAATGTACAGGTATGATGTCCTAAGAATAGTAACAGTGTTATGTCACGAATATCACGATGACTGGACCATGACAAACTTGGTGACATCAAGTTGTAATGTATTTTAGGCTAATAATAAACAGAACAGAAAACTCTACAGTTCAGGTGTAATTAACAAGTGAATGATTAACAATGTCCAACCAAACTCGCTTTCGCTCGTTTGTTACCGAAATGATTAATTCGTATATATTGGTATTACACAAAAGATTGTTTATATCCTTCACGTAGTGTCATTACTAAGATATCCTTTCTCGTCAACATACAACTTCCATATAAACATGTTAGCCTCGGAAGATTGGTTAAAATTCATCGTTCCATCAGTGAAGCGAACCAGATTGTTTGACGAAAACCACAAGTACCCATCATCATCAAAGGCGAGCGTGTCTACCCACCTCATGGTAAAGTTGTCTTGTGCAATCTTAATTTGTGTTGTCATAGTAACGTCATCCACTGACGCTGCAGACTGCATATCTTTTAAATAGTCCCACTTGTACACGGCGTTCTCACTTAGGGCGCTAAAATATAGGTTCTTCTTTCCGAACATGATTCCATCTGATTGTGATCTTTTAGTACCTACCTTTTTTAATGACCCACTGAATCGCCCGTTAGGTTTAGATAAACCTGAAGTAGGCATTCTGTATAAACTTGTACCGCCCAATGGGCAGTAGAACACGTACCTGAAATCAGGGGACATTGCTATACCATCTATTGCTACCTGTCTTGGATATGCTTTGTGATCAATATGTATAACCGATGTTGCCCCTGGTTCGGGAACCATTGTGATGTCATAGTAGCTGAAGGAAGTGTCAGACCGGAAGTGATAGACAACCATCTTGGCCGCACGGGAGTCGGTGATATAGGCAAGAACAGCTTTACCTCCAACCCTCTGTAGCACGATGTCGTTGAGGAGTGATGGTGAAGAAACAACAGATGCAGGGAAGTGATGTATTCGAATTACCTTCTCACCGACTATATCATAAATTATCAGTTTCGGAGGACAGCTTCTTCCATTGCCTCCAGCCATTGAATTGCCGTTATCTATAATCCACATCCAGCCTGTACTCGGATCAATCTCCATGCTGTGAGAATACTGTATAGCAGAACAGTCATCTAAACTCTGCATCGACCAACTTGGGAAAGGTCTCAACAGGTATTTACCATTTTTCTCAACCACGACGTTCATAGTAGAAGGTACCCCTGTTTTCCATCGTGGTACCGTCACGTACACCTTTCCTTTGAACACCTTGATTCCAGTTATGATATTATTTTCCACAATGAAGCTACCATTCTTTATATAATCTTCTCGAACTTTTGGACTCGGCCAGTCATAATCCACAGCTGTCCAGTGGTATACTACAGAAGCATCGCCAATTTTTTGACAAGTTGTTACACACACTAGAGGCCATATAAGAAGAACAAAGCTTACCATTCTTAATGTAGAGTTTGAATGGTAGAAGTGAGAGCCAGAAGGACACGGGGTTTAAAAGTAGACCAACCATGTGTAAATCCCCATATGTTGCGCTTATCTGTCTTGTTGACCTATTAGGATACAATGCAAGGTGACTGTGTGTTTACTTTCATTACGAGTCATTACTTTTGTAGGATCCTGAAATCGACAAAGCGTTAAACGGGAACAGTTTGTTATTTGTTTGTTACTAAAAAAACGTTTTAAAAAAGGTTAGATGACTTCACGTAATCTGTCGGTTTGAAATTATTTTCATTTGCTTATAAATAAACCAGATGTTTTTAATCCATATATAACCAATTACAGTACAAACAACTACCCAAAATGAGGTATACAGAAGGGATGGACAATAATACCGGTACCCCAGTACCAGTACCAGGACCGATACATACCAGTACAAAGCATGAAATAAGAATAATCGTAATACGTTTACCAATTAGAAGGCAGTTTGAAGTTTGTTACTTACTGGACATATAACGAATGACGAATAAGTAATCAACTTCACACTGCCCAATTACAACTACATCTTGAAACAAGTATGTATTTTTAAGTCTGTAGATCACTGACGGTCCACGTATTTTCTATGAATTAGTAAGACACTATCTTCTTTATTGCAGTATGTTCTCAAACATCTTATCGTATTGTAATTTACATGTTTTTGTTGCTATTCGAAGCGCTAGACTATAGCCACACATACCTAATCAGTCCACACAGCAGTGTCTATGTTTACCCTAAATGATAGAACTTCAAATCTATACGTTTCTCTTTCCAAAAAAAATGTATTATTTTGTCATGGAACAAACAAATAAAAAACCAATGCATGTTGACACAACTTTAATGCCGTTTCTACCTTCGAGGACTCACACAATTAAAGTACCACAAAAACAAGGGTTAAATGTTCTGATGTTTTCTATATATATCTAAATAACCCTTTTCATTGACGAACACCTTCCATATAAACATGTTAGGGTTTCTGTTGCTCTTGCTGAAATCCATGGTATTTTGAAGAAACTTTGAAAGCTGATTAACGGTGAACCACAGGTAGCCATTACCGTCGAAAGCAAAGCTATCCACCCATCTAATTGTATGCCTGTTCTCTACGACCAAGGTCTGTGTTTTCATCAAGACGTCGTCAGGAGATGCTGCCGCTTCAATATCCTTTATAAAGTCCCATTTGTACACAGAATGTAATCCAAGAGCCCCGAAATACAGACTTTTCTTCCCTGCGATCATGCCACCAGTTTGAGAGATTTTATTACCAAGGTCTTTGACAGAGTTTCGGATCTGAGCATTCTCGTGTTGAAGAACTGAAGATGGGAGTCTGAAGAGCTTGTAACTTGCCAGAGAGCAGTAATATACATACCGGAAGTCTGGTGACATTGCAATGCCATCTATCGGCGTCCCAACAGGAAATGACGTATTACCAAGGTGGATAATCCCTGGTGGTCCATGCTCAGCTAACATGCTTTCATCAGTGAAGACATAAGACTTGTCCAGAGTGTAATCATACACAACAAGACTTGATGTCCCAGCATCAGTAATATATGCAAATTTTACATTTCCCGATACCTTATGGAGAACAGTATCATTGAGGAATGTTGTCATCTTTGGTGCAACGTTTTCTGGGAAGATATGGATGCGAACAGTTCGTTGGTTAACAGTATCATAAATGACCAGTTTTGGAGGACAAATTCTGTGGCCCTTGTCCGAGATCTTAGCAACTCCTGTGTCAATAATCCACATCCATCCGTTAGCTGGGTCTATCTCAAGGCTCTGTGAGAATTGGATTGCAGAACAGTCGCCTATAGTCTGCATGGACCAGCTAGGGTAGGGCTGCAGGACTGATCGTCCGTGCTTCTCAGTAATCAGATTCAAAGTTGAAGCAACTCCCTTTCTCCATCGTGGAACTGTGACGTAGACGCTCTTGTTGTGGATTTTGATGCCAGATATTATGTTGTTTTCTACTATATAACTGCCATTCTGTTCAAATTCCTTTTTGACTGAATGTGTTGGCCAGTCATATTCCAATGAATGCCAACTGTACTCTATGGCTGATTCTCCAATTGTTTGACAACATGCGTATGGGATATATAATAGTAACAAGTGTTTCAGCATGGTTCTTGTTACTTGCCTGTCATTAAACAATCGAAGATAAGACAACCTTGGTAAGAATGTGTGAAACTCGACATGTGCCACTAACCGAGCAGTTGAGGTAGTGATAATTATACCACATGCGTAAGGTCAGGTAAGAAATCATTCAAGTAAGTTTCACCACTGCAATCTCATGATAGAATTTCAACAACAAACTTGTCTTTAGTACGATTAAAAGAACTAGTTGTGCACACAATATCATTGCTTGGTTTTTGGAAGAATCAATCAAGAAGTTTTGATCTGCTTAAAAATATGTGTCAATGTATCTGATAAGTTGGATGTCTTTGTTAAAGTTATAGTATTGTTCGTCGAGTAAATGAGATTTACAATTTATCACGCCGTTTAATCTAGCCTAGATATTTTTTCTAATCTTCATAAATACGTAAAAGAGAGTTACATTTCATATTTCTGAGAAACACACTTTTTAAGAAATCGTAAATTTTTAAAACTAGACGCGGTAGGAGAGTCAAAAGTGGCCTTTTGGCTTGTTTTATGACGTCCTACAGAAATGATGTCTAAGGAGGTATATTACGCCAAAAATACCTTATATTAACATAATCCATGGCCATGACGTCACTCTATTGTGTTTTCAGTTGATTATTATTTAGGAATCAACTGTTAATTGACTGTCCCAGTCAGGAGGGGTGTTAGGTTAAGACATTTTCAGTAATGGCTAATCGAGTACATTTTTCGAGACTGGTGTATTTTGTCTTAGTGTATATATATAGGATCTTAAAATATCTCTCAACTTGACAAGTTAATTTTTGTAATGCATGAACCTGGATTCGAACATGCAACCCTTCGCTTGGTAGTCAGCGCTTCTAGCCATTAGGCCACAAGACGCTGTTAGAAACCTTTGGATTGTTTGGAAGTTTTGCGCTGCTCGTGCGTGGAAGAATCCATTTCATGAGGGCCGCAGCTACTTGTACCATATCCGATGAATGAGCACCGATTTTGCAAAATAATTGAAATTTATTGATTCAAATCTAAAATAATCGCATATGCATGTTTCGTGAAGTCATACATGGATTAAGGATGCTGAAGTATTCAAACAGGTTTGCTGGACATAATGTTTGTTATTTATACTATTTATACTAAGGTATTTTTTAAGTGTGAAATTATGTAATGGAGAATGCATGAGGAGCTGTGGATTCGTTAAAAATAATCAACTACGAGATATATCCTCATCACAGACATTGAAATCAACTTATCCCACAGAAATATTATTATGTTTGACTCTGTTGAGAAATTTGTATCGTTTGTTTTGTTGCTCAGAGTAGTGTTTGCTTTTCTTCATTATGCTTTACAACTTGTAAATTAAATACTTTTGTCAAACATAGTTATACATACCCCTCTTGTAACGCCGGTTTAACGAGGTCTCACTGTATTTCAAGGTGTGAGAGTGACACAAATGGCATTGATATAAATATAAATTGTGATAAAATATATAGTCGATGAATCTGTATCTTAAAATTGTATGTTTTTTTAGTCGATATTTACTTCAAAAAGCATGCCCGTAGGTACTTTAGTTTATCACTTGAATTACTGTTAATATTTTATGGGAAAACAGTAGCGAAAAAAATAAATTCACGAGGCATATGTTCCTAATATTTACCCCTACAAAGTGGAGAAAAGGGTATCCTGCATAGCAAATACCATGGTCATTATTTTTTTTAAAATTCAACAACTGGACAGTGATGGGGCAACTCCCATTAATGTGTACAGTTTCTAATTTTACTAATATATCGCCTTCAGTGAATGCTATTACTTTGACGCAAGTCCAACATTACAATATTCTACTTAAAATTACATAAAATAAGGGTTACATCCATGTAGATTCGATGTTTCATTTGGAAAATTGCCTTTTCACGGCTTTTCTCCCTGAAGACGATTGACTCGTTCCAAAATGTTAAAATTATAAAATATATATTACAAATTTCAATATAAAAAATTGTAGTGATTTTAAACTATAACGACTTGATACTGCTAACACTATTCAATGGAAAATATTAAAAACTGATCAACTTCCGTTCTCTTCCCACAGAGGTTACTTACTGCGGTTGAAATCGAGAGGCTAAGTCCCCTAGCAGTGGAAAGCGAAACTCACTTCGAGTGAGTGACTTCAACGATCTCGGCATTTTACTCTGAAGGGTCTTGCTCATTAGTATATGTCATTCGAATATGGCTGTTGTAAATAACGCAAATGAACCTCTTTTTTGTTTCTGATTTGGTCTTCTTTATTACAAGCATGTTTATGATCAATAGTTTTCACAAAATCACTAGAAAATGGTTGTTGATGACTGCCAACTTCCGGTTAAGCATACACAGGCCCTGCGTAAATATGATAGTCCAGACTTGGTTATCGAAAACGGGACAAATTTTGGAAAATTATCTATATATAACAGACAAATTAAAGATTTGGTTTGGTAATGTTTAATAGGGCACATACAATCTGTTCGTGTAAATGGGACATATAATTTTGATTTGAAAACAAGTAATCCATCATCATTTATTTGGCGCTCGGATTAGAAAGTTTACATGCACAGTAGTTATATGACAAATTAAACATTATCAATCCAAATCTGTCGTTTTGTCTGTTGTAAAAGCGTTTCAGAAAGTACGTTTGACTAATTGACGGAGTGCATTGTCCTGTTTTCGATCACTATACACAAACCGTAAGTAATTCCAGGAAGAATCTAGATTTACCCAACGGAGGAAGTTTTGATTGTGCATGAACAGTGCAATTGAACAATGTTGACAAACATTTTGGATCATTTGTCGCCATCTTTGTTTACCGTGTAGAAGTCAACGACAATTCTTTGTGAGGGAAAATACTACTCTTTATCTATAAAAGGAAAGTAACTAATATTAACAACGAAAATGCATGACATCTTTTTGTGTACATCTTTCAAAGATATAGATATTTGTCAACGTGTCTATATCTCTACAAACAATCTCAATATGGCTCTTTAAATATAGCGTCGCACCCTCACGGGATTCGAACCCGAAACCTCCAAAGTTAAAACCAATGTGCTTTCCTGTTACCGTCAATAACTTACAACAGTGTCAGTGTAGTAAAATCTCATTTGGTATCGTTCATTGAATGTTTGTTCACACTCACTCAATAGCCTAAATCAGAATAGCAAACCCTGATAAGAACATCGACCCTATCTCCATAGTCAAAGGTCTTATAATTGTTTTAAAGGCATCGCTTTGAATCAAGCGTCACTGTAGACATTGCCGACTTTACGTCATTCAAGAAGATTTGTGAAGATGATAACTGCATCAATCTGGTTAAAACTAGCTGTTATGATATACGCCCCCTAAGTCCGTAATAACAGGACGTATACATTACGTCTAGATTGTAACTGCAAAGAAAGTTCCACACACCTACTTTGAAAATGGAACAGCAATTAATTTCCTTAAATTATAACAATGATAACAAAACAGGACTGACCTTTTATGAATTTTATTGAAAGCAAAAAGGTTTATCAAAATATTTACAAATGAATGTTGAAACAAAATTATTATAAAGCAAGGGGTAAATACATTTATAGATGCATAAACATTATAAATTTGGCCAATAAACATACATTTCTTGTTGCATAAGGAGAGAAAAGCAATGTATACTTTTTACAAAAATCAAAAGTTTTCCTGTCAGTTTCAGTCCTTCTGTCTGATGATCTGGATTGACTCCTGTACACTGAACCAGAAGATCTCCTTGTTGAACACCTCGTGGTTGTATTCAAGGTAGCAGTTGCGCTTCAGCATCGTGGCCATGTCCTTGGAGAGGTTCATCATGCAGACGTTTTCATACAGCAGCATCAACACGATGTCCTGTCTGCGGGTCACACCTTCCATCCGGGCCATGTTGAACTCGAACTCACACCAGTCACTCTTCAGGAAAGCAGGGGAGAGAACTACAATGGTTTTCCTGCTGTTCTGAATTGCATTGACGATGTTGTCCGAGATTACCTCCCCTGGCAGAAAGTCGCGATGATGAACACAGAGTTTGAGGCCATGTTTGTCTTCCAGTTCTTTAATCATTTCATCAAACACAAATGATCTGTCAGGATCAGCGTATGAAACAAATGCATCATATTGGTAATCGTCCAGTTGAATATATTCCTGGTTGTATCGTCGTCTGTAACCACGTCTCCCAGCATAGTATAGATACCTCAGTTTCCATCTGTGGCGGTAAACCAGAACACCGGCAACCAAACTCAGGACACTTACTGTCACACAGACTGAAACTGAGATCTCAACTTTATTAGATGTGCACAGAGTTTGTAAGTTGGTTATTATCTCATCAAGGTGTCTCAATGATTCGTGTTTTCCAGTAGAAAGGCGACAGTTAAGCGATTTGAGATTGTAAATTCGTTTTCTGTTTTGTTTCATCCACAGAAGCGAGTCCAACTCGTCACATCCGCAGACCAGAGGGTTTCCATCCAAATGAAGTCTTGCTTTGGGCAGAAGTGACAGATCATTCCGGGTGTTTTCTCCAACAGCATGTATTTTATTGTCACGAAGATCGAGAACCTCAAGGTTGGTTAGGTGAACGAGTCTTACATTAATACTCTCCAGGTAGTTATTGCTTACATTTATGAACTTTACACTCTGTAACTGATCCAAACCATAAGTCGACAGGGATAACACACCATTATATGAAAAATCAACGCTTTCCAATTTTGTCAATGATTTGAAGGTGGTTGTGTTGTCGCTTGCTAAGAAGTTTCCAAGACGATTGCCAGCAACGTTAAGATAAGAAATTGAATTATTTGGAATAAACGGAAGGATATTTTCCAAACGATTGTTACTAATATCAATGTATTCAATATATGGCAATTTTACATACATGTAAGTAGCAAAATAAGTAATCCCGTTGTCAGGTAATATCAGTCTTTTGATGTGTTTTATTCTCACCTCTGGTGGTTCATAAGGAACAAGTTCTGCATCAGCAGAACCAAGAAATTCAGAACACTGGCAACTTTTGCAGATATATGTTTCTACTTTAGGCGATATGCTGAAAACGGTTGACTCACTAGGCACATCGACATGGCCACCAGAAAGGACAATGTTCGATAAATCAAGGATTTTTATTGAAGGGTGCTGTTTGAGTTCGGTGATGATCCTTCCGGTTGCGTACTGAAAGTGTTTGAATGTCAAGACTTCCAGGGATTTGGGGAGCTTCTTGAACGTATCTTCCTCAATAAGTGGGTAAGGGATACCAAACATATGGAGCTCTTTTAATGTTGTATTTTGGAGGTATGAGAACAAATCCGGATGTGTTTGTACACTTTGAAAACTTACAAATTTGATATATTCTATTGGAGAAAATTGGAGTGATTTAGTTGCTTCAATGAAGGCATTAAACTCATTTCTATTATCCAGATACATGGACATATCTAATTTACGAAGATTTTGCAATGGATCGAAAATGCCGGGTCTGGCATAAATTACTTGACAGTCGGATATATTAAGAGTTTGTAGATACGGCGTATGTTGAAAGGTGGTATTGTCCATTTCATACATAGCACACGCAAGACCAGCCCTGTCAGTGCTTGACGAAAGCAATGATAATTTTTTCAGTTTCATAAAGGATGAGTCAAATCTGCAGAAGAAACAATCGATATACAAATTTTGCAGAGTATCAGGATAAGAACTGGCAGTATAGAGCTGAGGAGGAACCCTTGTTGTCAAATGTGGACACGTCTTTCTTTGACCGAGAAGGGAGAATGTTCGCAGTCTTATCAATGGTTTTAGGAACACGGGGTCGAAGGTTGAACACTTATACAAGAAGTAATTACCGTCAAGGATAAGTACTTCCAAATGGTGAAGACCGTTGAAAACATGTTCTCTCAAACTAAAAAATCTATTATCTGACAAATCAAGATGTTTCAACTTCTTCATCCGAGCAAATGCTCTCTGTGGTAGATAGGCTAAGTGGTTGCTGTCGATGAGAAGTGTTGTTGTTTCTCGAGGAAGCGGAGGGATCCTGGTAAGGTTGAGACCGCTGCAAACTGCCTTGATACCTCCATCAGATATTCTGTTAATGTGACATTCTGTCTGAGAGGTGGATCTTGGCACGATCACGGTAATGATGACTGCTGTGCATATGAAGTTTAATTTCTTCATCCTGGAAAGCAGGAAAATCAAAGTAAGTATTTTATTGGCTTAATCCATGGTGATGACGTCACTCTATTGTGTTAACAGTGGATTATTTTTAAGAATCTACTGTTCATTGACTAATCCAGTCAGGAGGGGTGTCAGGTTTTGACATTTTCGTAATGGCTCACAAAGTAATTTGTTCAAGAACGATGTATTTTGTCTTAGTATATCTGATTAGAATCTTAAAATTAGTTTTGTAATGTCTGACCCGGGAATGGAACATGTAACCCTTCGACTGTTACGCAGCGCCATAACCTATTAGGCTACCAGGCCTGCTGGTAATTTGATTGTTTGTCACTAAGATCCCTGCATTCTAAACTAAGACTGGTAAAGTGTCTGCGTGGAAGATTTGCGCCATGCACGTGCGTGGAAGAATCCATTTCATAAGGGTCGAAGCTACGTGTACCATATCAGATGAATGGGCACCGAAATTTGCAAAATAATATTTTTTTAGGTTACATAATTGAAATGTATTGTCTATAATGCTAGATAATCACATATGTATGTTTCGTGACGTCATACATGGATTAAGATGGAGAATGCATGAGGAGCCGTGGATTCGTTAAAAATAATCAACTCGCGGGGCGAATCCACGGCTCCTCATGCATTCTCCATTACTTAAAATACAGACGTATATTCACAATATAAAGGTTCGTGTAGCTTGGTTAGTAAGTGACTGTACTGCTTACTTTAGTTTCAAGGTGTACAATGACTTTGATTGATTGGTAACTGCCCAAACAGTTCAATCGATTACATATCACTATTTATTGGGAATTAGTTATTGCACTCAATTCGTCCTTTACTTGCATTACATGAAATATTTTGTCTAAGTTGTACATGTTTTCTTGGAATATGTTTTCATCGTTCTGGTAAAAGGTATTTTGATAATACAAATTAGTTTACGTGTTAGTATATATAGCTCTTTCAATAAGCGTACAAGAGGAAGTTAATAATGTATGTTAGACCCAATTGATCACTTACTGAATATTCACTAGAGGAGAATAAAAACTGTAATATTTAAAGGGCTTTATCCTTGCCAAAACTGTAACTGTGTACTAGGAGATATCAAAACAGATTATGTTCTGTACAGTTAATTACTAAATAAATTTAGATATAAACACTGTATTAAGAAAATTAACGACTGTATTAAGAAAATAAAGAACAGTTGATCTACATTTATTTAGATTCGGAATCGTTGATAATACTATATACCACGAACAGTTGGTCAGGGCTATACAAATAATTCTACCTCACATTTTAATTACCATGGGTAAAATAAATTAATCCTACCTGTCAAAGAAATCATCTGCACATCATGAAGTTCCAACTGAGATCCTAAAATGATTACAGAAAGTGAATGATTATCTTGTCTTATCAAGTCCAGGGATCGCAATGTTTGATAAGTCGTTGTCTAAAGTCACGTGATCAGCGTTTCATCTCGGAAATATCTCATAACCTCCATAAATGTTACTCCATTTGGCCTTTCACTTTCAGCCGGAAACAACTAGTCTGTTGCCAGTTCGTCTCAGATCCAAGCTGGAAATCTTGAATATTTCAACCCCCTATAAGTCACATCATTACCGATCCCCAAAGCATCCTATGTTTGATGGATCTTATTGTACTAGTCATTGTCCACTTTATATTAATCTAAAGAACATTTAACGAAGTCTAAGAGTATATCTGAAACTGAGGCCCTACCTGTTGAACTCTGTTATTTTGATTGGAATACAATAGTCGACACGTTAATCAATAAGTCGATGTATTAACCACTACCATTAAATTAATGTGTGCACGAACTTGTGTCTAACAAAATTAACACTATCAGGCCAAAATATATTCCTTGGAAGAACAATGAAACTGGGAGTTTACTTTATTAATCGTTTACGAGGCTTTGGCTCTTAAGTGTCTCTTAACACAAAATTCATATTTTCAACACATACTTATGATCAATGGCTGAAGTAAACTTTCATCAATTTCACAGTCCCCGTATAGCAACTCAGGTGAAAGTGAATCTTCCCGACTACCTTCGTCCTGCGGGTTACTTTTGTCACACATTGCTGAATGTGACGTACGTTATATTAACATGCTTCTTAATGTGTTGTAAATATACACCTCATTGGCATTTAACCTGTTAAATGGTATTTCATTGTGAATTTACCAGCAAACTGACATAGTTTATGTTTATATTCTCATTGATTATGCGATTCAAGCAAACGAAAACCATAACCATAAGTTAATTATTCAAATGATAAACGCCCAAAAACATCATATGTTCATTTCCCTGAGGTCGAGCAAATCTGCCCAAAAAATAAAATGCATATATTTCAATGAGATACATTTTGGCCAATTTTGTGTTTTTCCTTTTTATGTCAGATATTCTCTGTTATACTAGGGCAGATTTCTCGGCTGGAAATGGAGAATCCTGGTTGTAGGTAGGTTGTTGAAGGTAAAAGCGCTAGTGGTAGACGATCAATTGTTTGCATGTACTTGTTATGGGCAGCGAAGGTGTGTGGACGATACCATGGGACTTCACTCATCAAACTAAGGTCACTTATCGTCGCAGATACATTGCAGAATTTGTTTCTGACATTGCGACTTGTATTATATGTTTAAAATGAGTATATGATATATTTTCTTCGATAGATACAACGAGAGCATGAGACGGGAAAGAAATAAGAAATAGGTTCCCTACAATGAAGCTCCACTTTTGGACGCACTTTCACAGAAGTTTTCAACTGTTAAGGTAGTGTGACGTGCTCTTGTTTTATGAATTCTCAAAAACGGAGCCCACTATCCATTTCAAGTGCAGCTGTCCACTATTTTCGCACGGAAAAGTGAGGGTAATACTGCAATGCTTACATCAGCCAGTTATGGAGACTGACAAGAGTTAAACTTGGCGTAGGGAAGTTGATTTTACACTGGCTTCCTGTAAAATATTCCACTTTTAATGCATGTGGGGTTTTTGTGTACATGGAAACCAGGAAAAGTAACATGGAGTACAAAGATTGGCCATAATCTAGAGGTATGTTACATGTTAATCAAATCAGTTTTTGTCAAACATTGCATATATATAGTGACTGCCAGTTTAGAGAGTTAAGTTTCAATAATATATGCACATTTTCTGCTGCACGCCTGTTATCATCTTAAATTTCTTTTTGAAGGGTACACTATTCGGATATTCCTATTCATTATTACTTTAAAAAGGTTAATAAATTCAAATTTAAATACATTTATTTAAAAGACTATATTACCTAAAGTAGAAACGATAATACACTAAAATGATGCCGAGTAACTTCTTAAACATTCCGGATCATGTTTTAGAAACGAAGCAAGAGTTATTATTCGCCCTAAATTTAAATTTAGCTTGGAAACTTGGAAGTGTACGGAAGCACAGCCGTTCTTACAGACCAATATGTTATATTTGGTGGACTAATGGATTTTGGGGTTTAGGAAAAAGGATGCGTCAAAATCTTCTTTTTTTTTAAAGACAATAAAAATAAACTGTAGCTCGCATAAATAAAAGTGATGTGCCGATGCCCAAACATTCTCTTCCAACAGAGGTTACTCCCTGTAGATTTCCGATCCTAACCTCTGTTCTTGATTGCCTCTGTGGGAAGAGCATAACGGACAAGTTGTGGGGGCAAATGTAAAATGTGTTTTTAAATGTTTTCAGTTTTAATCCGATTTCACACCAGAAGACTATATTATCAAATGACGTTTTTTTTATAAAGATAAAGCAAAATAAAACTGATTTTGTTGTTCGACATAGTTTGATTTAAAAAGATATTGTATAAAGGGTGGGGTTTTTTTTTAAAGTGTTTTGAGAGTAAGGTTTAAAATATATAACTATATTTAGTAGTTCATGGATTCGGATCAGATAAAAGGGCTGTATATAAACCAAATCCCCTGACCAGTGTTAGAGTTTTACTTGAAGCTTTTGAAACAATGTCATTTTGTAGGTAATGATGAAATGGTTTCAAATATCGACTGAATCAAAACACAAAACAAGCATGTATAAACAAATTAGTCAACCTTTTTTCGATTGCAGTAATTTATGGGATAATTGTGCAAAAGAGCAAGTAGATAAACATTAACAGACCAATCTCGATAGCTTTGAGAACTTAGGCCCTTTTCTCATGCACGAATTTACATACATGAGTAAATTTACACACTATGTAAATATACATACACGTGTAATAGTAAATATACTTTTTGTACTCATGTAGTTAAGCAATATGTTGTATTTGTCAATTACATACAGCCATGTTACACAGTATATAAACGAAAAGGTATGAAAAGATTCATTCTCGCACCAGATTTCGTGATGTAAGACTTATTACCTCCAAAAGGAGAAGGGATTTCTCCTTTTTTCAGGGTACATACATTGTCCTGGGTCTTGTTCAAGAAAAGAGAGTATGGTTAAAAGAGAAGATAAGGGTTTGGTGGTGTCATATGTTTATCGCATGAAAATATTACCCGATATGATGAGGTAATAAGTGTAGGATAAAACATGACCAGCGGGCATTATCTAAAAGTATGCCAGATTCAGCGGGAAATGCCCACGGGTCGATGATAAAATTTGCAAAGATTCCTTCCTTTGGCGCTTGTTCTCCGCTTCTTTTTGCTTTTTCAGTAGGTCCTTTTCAGGGTGTTCAACCGCAACTTTCACTCTCTCATGTCCCTGATTCTTCATTTCTCTGGAAATTGTTTGATAAATGGTCACATGACAGAATTTGCATGGAAAGTATATGTAAATTAACATTTACATGACCTCTTGAGGTGATGTAAATTTGCTCCTCGTGCAAAAATACTCATGTATGTAATTGCATTCTCATGACACGTTTACATACTCCAAATACATTTACATACATACGTAAATTTACTCACCTAAGTAAAGGTGTGCATGAGAAAGGGGCCTTAGTCTCGAGCGGCTCATGGTGCATTTCTTTGTATAAAGCTAATAAACAATTGTATAGGAGATGCGTACATAAAATGACTATATTTTAGAAGGTGGTAAATAACAACCACGTTCCTCGTGAAATACCGGATGTTGTTGGCTGCTGTCTTCACGATGATTCAAAACTTCAGACTATGAACTGTTAAACTGTAAATTCCTTTCTTTCTGGATACTGTTGTTAACTTATTTAATCTATTGCCGATTGAACACAGTTAATCTTTATTGCATTTCACAAATGTCATTATCAATGATTCCAACACTACGGAAACACATTTTTTAAAATAATAAAGTTTCGCCTCAGATTTGAATGCAGTGACCCACACACACATACATAGATAAACATAAGAAAGATTTATACATCAAATATCCGTCTAATGTTGTTGCTATATGTGTCTATCTTCAAATGAAGGTTTGATCTGAAATTGGTTTAATTTTAAAATCATAATTGTTAATGAACTTTTATTTTCAGTTGGCTCGTTATAAATTTAACAGGAAGATTTATCAAAAATTTCTTAATATTATTTATCATAAATAAGTTATAACAATGGCCATATTGCATTTGTTAACTTTTGAAACAGTGTACTTTCAGCAATTATCATGCATCATACATTGATATTCACAATAGCTGCAGCTGTTAGCCTGTTTGTCAATCGAATCATTAAATTGAAAAATAATGATTTAAATATATCAAAAGTTACACTTTTCAACCTTAATCCAAAAAATCATAATTAAAGTAAAAGTTTAATATACGTAGGCGAAATGGTGCATGGTTGTTTAGAAGAAATTATACACTTGGTATTCTAGATGTCAGGGACATGTAGGTTAAACCAGGAAACAAACGTCCGGAGTATGATGACACGTATGTACAATAGGAGATTTTAATGGACCACAGAGTGTTAATTGCTTCCGACTCTGAGTCAGCAAGCGATACACTAACATGGCAAAAGATACTACATTGTACATGGTATAATAGGACGGGGAATGAGAAATGATAGCTAATGGTGCGTGGAATAGATATTCACACAGAATGATTGGATACTAGCTTATTGATCTATTAACTATCCTAGAAATAAGTATTATTATAAGTAACTGAACGTTTTGACTTTCGCATAACTTTTAGTGTCTTAATGAAACCTACCTTCCTCTTTACTTGATGAGTTTCGTTTTTTTAGAAACCCCAAATGATAAGTTGCATTGGTTCTTTTAGTGTTTACTTTTTAAAATAAATACATCAATAGAGGTTAATACCCGAGAGGGGATGTCATGTTGTTTTTACAACACTAATGACTGTAAAATTATATTTTCTTCAGCGAGAGCGAGGGAAATATCATTTTACTTGCACGAGGGTTGTAAAAACAACATGACATCCCCGCGAGTGTGTTAATTTCTTTATTATCCATACCGCAGAAGCCAGAATTACGAATTATAGAAAGCTATCAGCATCATCAATGGTGAGGTTGATCGTGTCAGCGTGTATGTATACATCTCTACTCTCACCGTTACTATTGAGCACCATGAACGGTTATAAGGTAATAATGTAGAGCCATTTTCAAACAATATAATTCAAACTCAAAGATAACTTTGGTTATGTAACAGTTCGATTTCCACAAAATTAAATGTTAATAATTAAGGGTAACATTTTCAAACTGTAACATTCTTCCTCAATCGAAATCAAACCATAAATCCGGCAGATTAATTGACACTTTCGCACTGATTGACGCGTCCGCCCCGTCAGCGTAGTAGAAGAATTTTAAATAAGGTAGTGTGATGGAATGATCAACCATCTTGTTTTATGAATTCTCAAAAACGGAGCCCACTATCCATTTCAAGTGCAGCTCTCCACTATTTTAGCACGGAAAAGTGAGGGTAATACTGCAAGGCTTACATCAGCCAGTTATGGAGAATTGCAAGAGTTAATCCTTGTTAGTTAATCCTTGCGTAGGGAAGTTTATTTCACACTGGCTTCCTGTAAAATATTCCACTTTTAATGCATGTGTTTTTTGTTTTTTTTGTGTACATGGAAACCAGGAATAGTAACACGGAGTACAAAGATTGGCCATAATCTAGAGGTATGTTACATGCTTATCAAATCAGTTTTTGTCAAACATTGCAGATATGTAGTGACTGCCAATTTAGAGAGTTTAATTTCAATAATATGTGCACATTTTCTGCTGCACGCCTTTTATCATCTTAAATTTCTCTTTAAAGGGTACAATATTCAAATATTTATATTAATTATTACTTTACTTATTTTAGTTTAAATACATTTGTTAAAAGACCAAAGTAGAAACGATAATACACTAAAATGATGCCGAGTAACTTTTTAACCATTCCGGATCGAACGAAGCAAGAGTTATTATTCGCCCTAAATTTGAATTGCATTGGCCATATCAGACGGATGCAATGAGTCAACGTTTGTCGCCTTCTGTCCCTGAATCACCATACAATTTTCGAGGAATCCCCGTATAATATTCTTCAGGGAAGTAGTTATATCGGAAGTGCTCATAGGTCACGATAGGTCTACTTATACAATTGTTAACGATCTTAACCAATTCCGGAAACTTACACAATCACAGGATATATTTACATATTGTCCCTTACTTTCAGAACGCGTTAGTCATGCTGCAGTATTAAGTAGAGAGTGTATCATGTGATTCATAGAAATAGGGTATATTCACAGTAAGGGAAGTAAAATAATTATTGTGGTGTGTAATTGTATGTCACCAATAGGGGCGCGTTATTAGTCTTGCCACTTGCCATATCAACCATGTATGTTATTATCTTCAAAATAATATTGTTGGATGAATCAATGATTAACAATGGGTGCTACCGGTCGTACTTGATATAAATTAGTCTTCACTGCTAGTCCATGTAAACTCAAGGCAATAGAAACGCCTGGTTTTAGTTATCCCATGTTTCATCCAATGCACAATATATGACAAAGTATCTCAAGACATTAAAACAAACATAGCTGAACATCAGGTTAAAGTATTTATACAACAGCATGATGATGCTGTGAGCAGTAGTGAGTATTTTGTCAATAGTGTTTGATTATCCATTATTTGATCCTTTTCATATTTCACGTTTTCATTTCACAAATCAGTTTAATGTCACTATCTATCATCTACAGCGAGTTTAGAACCTCCAGCAGGAATGCAATCCCTGACACGACGTTGTAAAGACATTACCAAGTCCCCTCACAATGGATATGAGTGATGTGACGCTACGCCGACGTCCTTCTGTCCGATAGGTCTCTATTATGCTCCCGGCTGAGTCCTATCGGACTCATGTCACAGGTTCTGGCTCACAACAGAACTTGTATTCAGTCACCAGTTACAACTGCAGTGCAGCCTCTAAGGTTCTTAATCAGCCATCTAAATAAATTAAGATCGACAGATATATAATATCACGTTATCTAAACTGTGGATCTAAATTTATTCAATTCGAACTCTAAGCTTTCAACACACTTACGACCACGCTATCGAGCCCTTGTAATGTTGCAATATTGTTACGTATTTTTCATGGATTTGTTCTCGGATTGGTTCGTCAACGCTCAACTCCTAAATCAGAAAAGCAAATCCGGACATTAACTTTCACCCTATCTGTGAAGTCGTAATGGCATTTCCGCTGCAAATTAAAAACATTATAAAAGCTAAAGTACCACCTTGAATCGAGTATTACTCCTATATTAACCTCAGTTAATATGATTTAACTGAGTGAAGCGGCATAAAAGCCCAAGCGCATGCATCTCACGTGCATGTATCCCGACCCCAGCTCAGTTGTGATCGCGGCGTGGCAGTCAGTCAGTGCGCGCAGGACAGACGACCCACCCACCCACGCCAAAATACGTTTTTACTCAAAGACTTAATTATTTTAATTTACAAGTTTATATGAACATTTTAGGAGGAACTTTTTATATGTATATGTAAAAGAATATTTTAATCGTCAATTAAATATTGACCTTGCCCCAAACACCGTGTCTTATCTTTTTTTTCTGAAAAAGTTAATGTAGAGATCACCAGACACCACTCTGAGAATACTGGGGATGCATTACTGTATATCGTATGGCATGATGACTTCAATCAATAATAATAACACTTTATTGTCCTCATTAAAATGAATTCGGAAATTCGATTTGTGCCAGTGGCACCGGTATCCACAGTGCAGCGCCAGTACAAACGTTGTTCTATCCTTATAATGCTGAGGTCAAGAAAGGAAGCAACAACTCCCATCTTTTAATTTTTTTGGTATGATGCGGCCGGGGATCAAACCCCGACCTACCGGGTGACGAGCGGTTTCTTCTCCAAGATTACATACAGGCACATATATGAACACTTTAGGTCAACTTTTTTCATAAAAATATTTTACAGTACTACATATAACAGAAAAAAAGATGACGTTTGACGTTTTCTCAATTTTATTAAAAGTACAGAGGTTATTAGCAAATATTTACACATGTATTTACAAATAATTATCAAACGGTAATTTGTGAGAGGGAAATTTGATATAATGAGTAATGAATATCATGATCATGGGAATAAAGCACTGTACAATGTTCCTAAAACAAAAGATTAAGACTGTAGTTTCAGTCCCTCGGCCTAATGATCTGGATTGACTCCTGTACACTGAACCAGAAGATCTCCTTGTCGAACACCTCGTGGTTGTATTCAAGGTAGCAGTTGCGCTTCAGCATCGTGGCCATGTCCTTGGAGAGGTTCATCATGGAGACGTTTTCATACAGCAGCATCAACACGATGTCCTGTCTGCGGGTCACACCTTCCATCCGGGCCATGTTGAACTCGAACTCACACCAGTCACTCTTCAGGAAAGCAGGGGAGAGAACTACAATGGTTTTCCTGCTTTTCTGAATTGCATTGACAATGTTTTCCGATATTAGCTCCCCTGGAAGAAAGTCGCGATGATGAACACAGAGATTGAGGCCATGTTTGTCTTCCAGTTCTTTAATCATTTCATCAAACACAAATGATCTGTCAGGATCAGCGTATGAAACAAATGCATCATATTGGTAATCGTCCAGTTGGATATATTCCTGGTTGTATCGTCGTCTGTAACCACGTCTCCCAGCATGGTATAGATACCTCAGTTTCCATCTGTGGCGATAAACCAGGACACCGGCAACCAAACTCAGGACACTTACTGTCACACAGACTGAAACTGAGATCTCAACTATATTAGATTTGCACAAAGTTTGTAAGTTGGTTATTATCTCATCAAGGTGTCTCAATGATTCGTGTTTTCCAGTAGAAAGGCGACAGTTAAGAGATTTGAGATTGTGAACTCGTTTTCTGTTCTGTTTCATCCACAGAAGAGAGTCCAACTCATCACATCCGCAAACTAGAGGGTTTCCATCCAACTGAAGTCTAGCTTTGCGCAAACGTAACAGATCATTCCGGGTGTTTTCTCCAACAGCATGTATTTTATTGTCACGAAGATCGAGAACCTCAAGGTTGGTTAGGTGAACAAGTCTTATATTAATACTCTCCAGGTAGTTATCGCTAACATTAATGACCTTTGCACTGTGTAACTGATCCAAACCATAGGTCGACAGGGAGAACACACCATTATCAGAAAAATCAACAATTTCCAATTTAGACAGTGATTTTAAGGTAGATGTGTTATCACCTGACAGGAAATTTCCGAGACGATTACCAGCGACATTTAGATAATGCATAGAATTATTTGGGAGAAAGGGAAGTAGATTTTTCAAAAGATTATTTCTTATATCAATGTATTCAACATATGGCATTTTGGCATATACATAGGGAGAAAAATATGTTATCCCATGGTCAGGTAATATCAGCCTTTTGAGGTTTTTTATTCTCACCTCTGGTGGTTCATAAGGAATCAGCTGTGCGCCAGCAGAACCAAGAAATTCAGAACAGTGACAACTTCTGCATATATATGTTTCTACGATAGGAGATATGCTGAAAAGTGATGAATCGCTAGGTATATCTATATCGCTACCAGAAAGAACGACGTTGGATAAATCTAGGGTCTTAATTGAAGGGTGGTATTTGAGCTCGGTAAAGATCTCTACTGTTGCATACTGAAAGTGTTTGAATGTCAAAACCTCCAGGGATTTGGGGAGTCTCTCAAATGTCTTTAACTTGATAAGCGGATAAAGGATACCAACCATATGTAGCTCTTTTAATGTTGTATTTTGAAGATACCAGAACAAATCCGGATGTGTTTGAACACTATGAAAACTCACAAATCTGATATATCTTATTGGGGAAGCTCGGAGCGATTTAGTTGCTTCAATGAATGCGTCAAACTCATCACTATCATCCAGAAACATTGACATATCCAATGTACGAAGATTTTTCAATGGATCGAAAATGCCGGGTTTGGCATTAATTACCTGACAGTTAGATATATTAAGAGTTTCTAGATACGGCGTATGTTGAAAGGTAGAATTGTTCAGTTCATATATGGCACAAATCAAACCATCGCGTTCAGAAGTGAAGGAAAGGAAGGCCAAGCTTTTCAGTCTCAGAAATGATGAATCAAATCTACAGAAGTAACAATCCATATACAAAAGTTGCATACCACCAGGATAAGAAGTGGCCGAATACAGAAGAGGGGGTGTTTTTGATGTGCGATGGCGACTTGTATTTCTTTGATGTTGAAGAGAAAAGGTTTTAAGTTTCATCAATGGTTTTAGGAACACGGGGTCGAAGGTTGAACAATTATACAAGAAGTAATTTCCGTCAAGGATAAGTACTTCCAAATGTTGAAGACCGTTGAAAACATGTTCTCTCAAACTTAAAAATCCATTATCTGACAAATCAAGATGTTTCAACTTCTGCATCCGAGCAAATGCTCTCTGTGGTAAACTGACAAATTCGTTGCTGTCGATGAGAAGTGTTGTTGTTTCTCGAGGAAGCGGAGGGATCCTGGTAAGGTTGAGACCGCTGCAAACTGCCTTGATACCCCCGTAGTAGGAACTGTCATCGTGACACTCGCAGGGACTGCATCGCGTTTGAGAGATGGCTCTTTGTATGGTCAAACTTATGAGGATTGCTATGCATATGATGTGATATTTCTTCATTCTGTGAAATAAGAAAACCGACATTAGTATTTTCGCTGATCATAGACGTACACATAACATTCACAATTTAAATGCACATGTAGCTTAGTTGGTAAGTAACTACCGGACAGAAGAAACGCTGCAAAATTTAGAATAGTGATTCGAATCCCCGACCGGTTGAATCACACTATGTAGTGATCATCATTGAGTCTTTATGACGTTGTCATGCTATGACGTCACAGATCAAAGGGCGCATAAAAATGCGTACCCACTTATAAATGACGTCATGGCTTTACATACATCACATACATATTAAAGCAGTTTGGAAGCTTAGATATTGACAGTGTTAGTTGACATTGATGCTAGCACTGTCAATATACAAGTTTCCGATGTGTGTTTGCACATATATAAATAAAAGCATCATACCCCGATTAATTAAATAGTATATATACTTTTTTTATATCAATCGTAGACTTTATCCGGTAACAGCCTTTTTTTAAATTGAGTAATTCTAAACCCAGCTAGTTTACCTGAACTTTTTACTTGATATTACAATGGACTTTGATCAGTACACACAATTGTAAACACTTTCAAGAGGTCTAGGGGGTAGGCAACCTGTCTTCTGTTGAGAACTTGTATACGTGCATTAAAGGCGCTGTAGCACGTATTTTGCAAATTATGTGTTCTCAAATTTGCCATTTATTATTAGAATGTATACAATATATTGGTACGTAAATGGGTAAAACATCTCAAAACACGACTCAATAAGCCGTATCCATAGGAAACGTTTATCCGTATTTGAAGTAAATAGTGCGACGTACAACGCGACAGTGGTGTGGAACTCTTCAGTGTGAGAGGTAGATTTGCAGGTCTCATATCAACAATGCGGACAAAAAGAATCCTACCTGTGAAAACACCAGTTTCACCCTTGAAGTTCCAAGAGGAGATATCAATGTGACTAAAGAAAGCAAATATATTTAGCTTGGTAATCAAGTGACTGCATGTCTTGATATGGTCGTTGTTTGGAAAACGTCACGTGATCAGTGTTTTACCGGAAATATGTCACAAACCTCCATAATAGTACGCATCCTGGCTCCTGCTAAACTGGTTCCTCTTTCAGTTTAACCAGACATACTACTGTACTTCTTTTAATAAGCTGATGAAACAAAAGAAAAATAGATTTTTCTTTCTTTGATGTGGGCTATAATTTGTTCATTGACCTTGAAGCTATATTGCAAACTGGTTGCAATTAGGGACGAGTAGACAATCTACAATCTATGATCATGACTGGTCTTTAGCTTTCGAATTGAAGGTATATAGATTTGAAATGTGTGTCCCCTCAGACCCAAAATACAATTTCATTTTACTTAGGGGATGGATGGACATGGAACCCGCAATGCCATAGAATTAGGTTTTACAGGCCCGGTGAGCTAAACAAGCGTAATAAACAAACGTTTGACTTTTTTTTTAAACAAACGTTTGGCAGTGGAGGTAGCAGAATATTGCTCAAATAGCGAGCATGTCCCGTCTTGCCATTATCATTTATATTTCGTAGTGCACAGTAGATTTTAGGTCTTTGAAGGGCATTTAGAAGTGGATTTTCTGGATAACAACTTCTTTAATGTGAAAATACACGACGTTTCACAGTACATAATCACTCCTTCATCAGGTGGAATGTAAGGGAATAACAAAATAGGATACATTTATATAGCAAACAAGGTCAAGCCATTTCTTCTCTGTAGCAGATTATGTTTTGCATGTTTTATTGTCTAAGTTAGAAAACTAAAGTATTAAATAATAGGTGTTAATTCCAATTCCCATTTAATCTGTTAATGGTTTGAATCATCAACTCATTTTCAAGTTTTAATCTGTACACGGTACATGTATTCTCGAGCTTGAGTTCCATCAAAAAGTGCCAAATTACCCGTATGTCAAATTAATAATTTTTAATTTGCCTAATACCATTTACACAAAATTTAGCATTCGATTACTTTTGGGCCTTTTATAAATCATAAATAGGTTTAGAGTGAGTGATCTCTATGGTCCCTATATATCACTGTAGTAGCGTGTGTTGTTCCACAAGTGGATATGTGTTGTACATATAAAAACGGGAAGAACACTCTTGCCCCCCTTTCCGGTAGTGGAAATACCGAACGACTTTCCGCACGTTTTCAACATAGGAAAAAGCCACCGTTCTTTATTCTCTACTTTCGAAATGTTTCCTCGGACATAAGTGTAAATTTCGATTTGACCCTGACTGTGTAAGTTCCCAGTGAAGATAGTTTAATCTCGAGATATTCGTTTTATACAGTCACTTATCGTGTTTCTGTCAGGATGCACATGTGCTGAACAGTCCATGTTCAGGAGATGTTTACGGATGTTAACTATATTAAAGAAAAGAGATTGGAAACTGACATGAAGTGCAAGCGACAATAATATATGATTACGTCTACACACAATAAATATCACCTAACTGCATCTACACAGGGCATTACGAGGTATTGTTGCAGAACAGTAGATTAACTGACTGAGATGTCCCCCCTCTCTCTGTCTGTCTGTCTATGTCTGTCAGTCTGTCTCTGTCTGTCTGTCTCTCTCTGTCTGTCTCTGTCTCTCTGTCTCTGTGTCTCTGTCTCTGTCTCTGTGTGTGTGTGTCTCTCTCTCTCTCTCTCTCTCTCTCTCTCTCTCTCTCTCTCTCTCTCTCTCTCTCTCTCTCTCTCTCTGTCTGTCTGTCTCTCTCTCTCATTTCTTTGTTCGAATGAATAAAAAGTGTTTGTGTACATGCATTGGTAATATGATCAGGATTGATATGATTGAATCTAACACATACACCGAACTGAATCCAGTTATTTTATCAATTGTAATTGTAAATACTCTCACAAACACATTATTAATAAAGAGACACCGTGGGCATTTCTGTATGCTGTCACATAAATCATGATGTCATTAAACAAACATTTGCTGATTCTGTTTCCAAAATGTTGATTTTTTAATAATTTGCACAAGTGGACGAACTCTTTTCATCACAGTGATCACGTGAACCGGTATGTTCAGTTTGAATAACATAGGTGATTGTATAACTCCGTATTTGTTAAAAAAAAAGACGCTTTTAGTTTCAGGCCTCCTTCAGTCCCGGCGTCTAATATGAGTTTGTTTGTTGAATGTAATATTCATTATGGAACGGAAACAATATCTCCTTTCAAACGTTAACATATATCCATTGCATTTTTACAAACTTTACACATCTTATCGCTTGGCGTCTATGTAAGACCCGGCGTCTATGTCAGGGAGAAAACACGAGGGTGGGCTTTTGGTAGACATTTAAAAAAAACTTAGGGTGGCTAGGAATGAAAAGTAAAACCGAGCTTGCGAGTTTTTGAAATGTCTAACAAAATTCCACCCGAGGGTTTTCTCTGACGTATATACCGTCATGCGTTTCAAATACAACGATGAAAGCAATCGTGTAAATGTTTCAAGCCCTCGTGATCTACGTTTGAGGCGCACATAAAATATCTCAATCCGTCATGCGTTTTAAATACAAAGATGAAAGCAATCGTGTAAATGTTTCAAGCCCTCGTGATCTACGTTTGAGGCGCACATAAAATATCTCAATTTTGGAAATGGAGCAGAATAGACACTAACAAACAATCTTCTCATGATCACCAATCCTCTGTGGTCTAGTCGTATTGTCTTGGGCTACAAATCGGAGGGTTGCTGTTTCAATTCCCGCAATGTCAACTATGCAAATTTTAAACTTGGAAATATTTGAGTACCAAACTGAACAGGAGATTTACGTTATTTGGGGTTAGGTCTTACCATTAGATTGTAAAACTTCAGGTCTTACTAAATGTTGAAAAGTAACCTGCTATTAGGTTAACTTTCGAAGGATGGTAATTCGTGGCGAAACCTGCTCAAAGGTTATTACAAGAAATGCAGTTACATGTAACATACCAACTTCCAAACACAAAGCATAACTCTTGCCAGTCTCCTTTACTGGCTGATTTAAGCCTTGCAGTATTTCCCTCGCTTTGCCGTGCCAAGATAAATGCATAGTGGGCCCGGATTTCCAAGCACAGATATCTTAAGGAAATACTGCAAGGCCTAAATCAGCCAGTAATGGAGACTGGCAAGAGTTATGCCTTGCGTTGGGAAGTTGGTAGCATACACATAAAGACGCTGTAGACCGTATTTTTTGCATATTATATTTTCTCAAATTTGCCATTTATTATTGAAGTTTATACAATATATTGTTACGTTGTTACGACCAGATAAGTCTTATCAATAAAAAACGGTTAACTGTATTGGAGGAAAATGGTGCGACGTATAAAGCGGCAATGGCGTTGAACACTTCAGTATGAGAGGTAGATTTGTAGGTCTCATGCGAATTTGAGAATTCAGACAGCAAGATCATGGGTTGACCGTTCCATCATTGTACCCCTTTCAAATTTGTTTGCATTGGCTGGTATGGGAAAACAAACTGCGCCTTAAAGGATAGATGAAATGATATATGGTCAAAATCGGATTCATTAAAATGGGATGTCAATTTGACAATTGCTCGATTTTAAATTTCTGAAATCGGTCCATAAATAACTCATATACGGCTTTTTAAAAAACCGTCTTATTTAGCCCCGGCGACCAGAATGAAAGTCTGCGGGGGTGTGGCCCCTGAAGGGATGACTTCTGTGACGTATCAGGAGGAATCTGATTTTCGCCGATAGTCATAATTCAACGAAATTTCGCAACATTTGGATTGTTAATTTCACAAAGAAATCTTCAATAAACCAACTGAAATTTCCCATATATCGAATGTTTAGATATCCATCTAGGTAATTCCGCAGATGACAATTACATAATTATTACATAAACATGTCTTTTTGGCGATGTAATACACCTCATAAATTCATTTAGCGGCAGTGATAATCATCAAGCTGATTGCGCTAGTGTTAAAATGGGTGAATTAAAATCGTTTTAATTATCAATTGCAAGTGTATATTGTCTCGATTTTCTGCTCAATTGATTCCGATGTACAATATACGTAGAGGTAATCATCTGTCATTCTTGAGTAAATGCATTTCATCAGATCTTTAATTTAAATATAAAGAGCCATATGTTGTTCAACACCACTTCCCTGTTAATGTAAAGTGATAATTAGAACAGTTGCAGCTCATAAAGCCTCGAGTAGATGTTTGAGCAATCAGCAAACATCATTGAAATCTCTCCTTTAATTGAATTGGATATCAGGAGGCCATGACTGTAGGATGATAGACACTTTTTTTTAAACAAAAACTGAAAATCTTTGCATATTTTATTTTAATTAAAAATATAAATGTCGAGGAAAACGAGCTGCTTCCTTGTTCATGTCAATTTCGGTTTCAATGGTTCCGGATCTGTCGAAAAATAAGGGAAAGGTCTTCATAAATCATTTGTAAAAGAACATTAAAGGGGCAGTAGCACGTTTATTTGCTCAAATGGTCAATGAAATGTATTTGAAAAATAATTTCCCAAATTGTAAAACACCCTTTTCTCTTCGGAAAATCAAGTTAGAAATGAGTGTACATGGTTCAGTAAAGCCATGGGAATCGTTTTTGTCATTCGAAATAATATTCACAATAAAATGGTCGCCTTGCAATTTTTGCTTTATACGCAACACCGTTATAACTACTACGGATAATTGGTCTGTGTAATAAGATGTTTTACCCTCGAAAGTAAATTTAAATGACACACACAATCGTTATAAATAGGAAATTTGAAAACTAAATTTTACAAAAAAAACGCGCTACAGCCCCTTTAAAGTATAACAATTAAATTAAATAAGAATCAAAACACCTGTTTTAGTTGGTGTTTAGAACGAGAAAAGATCTGTTGGGTCTGTAATGAAAATAATTTACTGGTTTGACCCCTAAAATAATTAGACCATCATCTCAGTATTTATTTTGCCTACTGTACGTCCGACATTCCGTCCATCTAACATCGAGCGAAACATCCATATTACTTCCAACTAACTTTTTAGTTATCTCTATTCAGGAGATAAACCTACTGTGTTTGAAAATCAGAGACATGTTATACCGGATTGATAGCGAGTAAATTTAAAATTGAAACCGAACGCGTAGACATAACGGCTAAGCATTGCACAGGCAAAACTTACCTTAGGTACACGCACGCACTTGGTGACAGATCTTGTCCGGTGACTCCTTCTTTGCCAGGAGGTTGATTATGACGGGGACGGAGGTGTCCACGAACTTCTTGCAAATTCCGCTCATGGCGAAGGGGAGACGCTTACACATTTTCTCCAGGGCTTTCACTATCACATCCTGCAAGATGAGTCACACAGGGTCATAATCATGGCGAATGATTATCTAAGTGAGTATATAATTAACTATTTTAAAGTTTAATGATATAATTGTCATATCTATAGCCTCCAAGAGTGTTTAGAAAACATCAACTCATTAAGCGGACAGTGATACGCAAGTTATGATGCTATGACATTTTCGGTGGCAGAATATACAACATGCTAAACATCATTGAGAGAACATAATCAGAATTATTAGTTAATATGATGATACGACTCTCCCTATCGCTACTTACAAACACGAATAGTGAAATACATAACTATAATAGTCTACAGTAAGATTATCATGCATGGTTTCTCAAAAACAGAACTCAAATTATGTTTAACAGAAAATGATGAACTTAATATTTGTATATGGCCCCCTCATTGGCGGCGAGTAGAACATGGCGTCAAACATGGCGATAGAATTTATTGGTAATATGAAGATTATATACGTGAATGAAATCTTTAATTTTAATGTGATTTTATTTTTATAAAAAGACGTTACGCGAGTACTGGTCCTTCTAAAAGAGGGAATACCTATCTTAATTGGCATTCCTATAATACTATGCTACACACATGTCTCCGAAATTACCCGTGTAATATGTTTACAGATATTATACTATTGTCGTCATGGTATATATTAAATCAGAATAACCATGATGATAATAATAACATTATTGGACTTAAGTCAGATAACACAAGGTATGAATAAAAGTGTTTCAGTTGGTCGCCTACCACAGAGTCCTTCTTTTTCAGCAAACGTTCGACTTCTTCCACTGCAAGGTTACAGAAGGAACACAAAGGTCCGCCCTCGAGCTTCTCCTGACTCATGACCATGACATTGCCCGCTGGTATCTTGACGCTCGACACGACTTCCACCCAGCGCACTGACTTGCACATCCCTAATGTTTCACAGGCAGCTGCTGGGTCCTAGTTTGAGAACAATACACGTGGCATAAGCAGAAACAGAACGTCCAACTCGTGCATACTAGAAACTGTATCATTTTATCCCTACATTAACATTCGACATGCTGAATGTGTACATTTGTATAATACAACGTATAACATTTGCAGATTAAAAAAAAATAGTTTGTAGTTTACATATTGTTTTACAAGGGATATGCTTCTACAGAAATATAACAGCAACAGAGTATGTACAATGCTATGCTACGCGATCTTCTACAAATATGTTGCTGCTATTTTTCGATAGAGGCACAACACAAGTAAAGTTGAAAACAATCTCTTAAATAATTTATGATTGACCAGCGAGAAAAAACATGTAGTTGAGAAGATCGTAATTCCTCCCCTACAGCCTGCATCGGTGTTTCATTCAATTTCAGAAAATGAAATGAAAAATTGTAAGAAATTCAAACGCTCTCCACTAAATATGGAGGACCGTTTAGGATAAATTAATCATATTATCTCAGTTTTACCATGGCAACCATCATGTTGAAGACGAGCTCAGAATAGTCATCAGCATTCTTTTTGCACTGAAACAAGAATATACATATTGTCTGTAGTATACTTAAATGTTAGAATTATATTTTAAACTTAGCTCATAAAATAGTATTGATAATAGAAGTGAAAACAAAATATATCAACTTAAATCATGTTGTTCTTATGGAAGAGAGGGTGAGTTCTAAGTGTCGAATGACTTTCTTATAACTACATTTTATATGGTATAATTACAATGACAGTCAGCCAGTTTAATTTGATTTTGTAACATTATGAAGTGCTATTATTTAACACCTATGTATATGTTGAAGATATTCAAATGAAAAAAATATTAAACTATGTCTGGTTATTGTATATGTCAAATTAGAACGAAAATGTATAATATAAAAAAGATTTATTTTTTATAAACTCTTCAACTTTGAATCTTCAAATGTTGACAGTATAGTCAGAGAGGATTTAATCTCCAAACATGTCAGTTGCAGAACGCATTAAGTTTTCCAAAATAACTATGAATTACTATATGTTGAAAATGATGATGACAAAAATAGCCAAACCTCATATGCCATACTGCCCAACATCGGACATATCGTGCTGTCGATGAACTCCCTGATCTGCGCCTATTAACACATTTAAATATGTAAAGTACATTTAAATATAATATAATATAATATGATATAATATAATGTAATGTAATATAATATAATATAATATAATATAATATAATATAATATAATATAATATAATATAATAGAACGTTTAACTGGTACATCAAACAAGAGGCTTTAAGTGCTGAATCTTTCGATTTATAGATCTAGTTGTATCCTTGTATCGTAATGGATCATGAACAATGCATTGGATATAAGATAAGATAAGAAAGATAAAGATAAGATAAGATAATATAAGATAAGATAAGATAAGATAACACTTTATTACCCAAAAGGGAATTCTTTGTACATCCAACAGATCATGACATGATATAATTTATATATTACATTATTACATTACATATATTTACAATACAACACTTACAGTTTCAATAATTTAAATGCCAAAATATTTTGAAGTCTTCTCATCAAATATCACTTAGATTTGAACTTGAAGCATTAGCCTGATTAAAGGCAAGAGAATACAATGTAGGTAACGCAAGATACCAAGTAAATTACCTGATCTCGGACTGAAGCTTTAAGACCACTGGCCGTCATCTGACAAACATCACATTCTTTTCCGTTGGACAGAGCCTGGGAAAGAATCAAGCATTTAGAAATACAAACAGAGCTTTTGGATCTACATCTCAGGATTTGCATGTTTTACTTTTTGGTGCAGTAGATTAACATATATAGTTCTCCAGATAAAGCGCAATCCTTTATCATAACTTGAAAACTGTCAAATTTCAGTGCATGCGAACAACATGACTCGACACGAAATATAAAGAAATCCCATCCAATCCAGCTGGTCTGGGCATATTCCCGAAATCATGAAACGGGAGAAAATGTAAAGAAATGTATTTTACATAGTAGTGTCCAGCTTGTAAGTAGGAAAGTGAATAAGAAAGACCTTACCACCAAACCCCCCTAACCCCCTTTCTACAACCCTCCACTCTACATGTACACCACTTTCAATTTCACCCCCTGCAATACCCTAAGCTTTGTGAGTAGGACAATGAAATTTTAAAAAATCTCAGTCTATTTTCAACAAATATTTTATTCTAAAAGTTTGAGTTTCTTAGCAGTTCTAGTTAAGGAAAGTCGGAAAAGTTTTGATTGCTGACGCCCTACCACTCCAATATTTGAGTTGGGTCAAGGCCAAATGAACAAACTTTAGGATCCATGTAGCAAAGGTGTCAGTTTTTCGGGAGAAGACGAGAAGATGAAAATGTCAAAATGTGCCTGGACGACAAACGATAAACAACGGACGAGGGACGGACAGCGGACGACGGCCCATGCCATAAGCCTAGTAACATTATTGGCCTGATGAGGTAAAAATATAATTCAAATTTTTTTCTAAACTGTGTTAAATGGGAAACATCATTTATAAGGAAATGCTGCACAGTGTCACCAGTAACTACATTGTATGTGATATTACATTGCTTTGTCGCAGTCAAGTAGATGACTAACATTTCTACGAATATGGTATTAGATGAAAATGAACTTTCCTTGACCTCGTTGAAGTACAACACTTTCGGCTTATTCTTCTTGGAACGATATGATTATATGTGCATAGTTACGTTAAAGGTGCATGACAGGTCACTACGTACATTCGTTGAAGTTGGCATGCTAATAGCAAATAAGCTAATGAGCTAATGAGCTAATGAGCTAATGGTACTGATACCAAATTATATATTTACTTCCCCTTCATTGGCCAATGAACTTGTACAAATAGTTCAGCTTACTAGAGCTTTTACATTTATTAACAAGTCACACACTATGATGTGGAGCATTAACGATTTTCAGTTTCGTTGGGCAGTTGTTGTTAAGAAGAAGTGGAAAATGCAAAAAGTTCGCAGATGGATGGCCGCGCGACCCTTGTAATGTTGGAAGCCGATCGCGACACGAAACTGATACAGCCAAGCCACCCCAATATGGGAAAGGCATTCACTACACTTTCCCTGTTACAAGGACGTAAAACTGATAGTTAAGCCATCTAGATACGGGGAAGGAATTAACGTCATTTCCCTGTCACGAGAACACAAACGTGATCAACATGCCAATTTTCCAGTTGTACCAGGAAACTGGTTTGCCTTGTAATTGTTTTATATGAATATTTCTCACAATTCAAATGCAGAGTATAACAATACTTGATGAGAAAAATGAACATTCAATTATTACCTACGAGGGCAATCATTTCAGAGTTGTTCATATTTTTTTACGATGCCTAAGGCCACAGTATGATTTATGACGTCAAACTTTCTCTATTGCTTTCCGTCCTAAATGCTCCAATTTCATGACTACGGTAATAAAACGAACATCATATTCGTGTCAATGTTACTCGCTCTCGATCGGGAACAACTAATATCAAGGCACTCAAAGATTACTTAAGTTCACACTTCACACACTTGGAGAGAAGTCACCAATTACCACAATCCCTAATGTTTTCGAAAGAAATGAATTTTATTCATAAACACAACCTTTAAACATACATTTCCATAAAGCCTATGTGGGCTGTAGTCCCTTTTAGCCCTTATAAGAGGTCACAAAGTTGAAATTCAATAACTCTACCATCGATACCCCCATTGGCAAAAAGGTCTGTATACACGCTTTCAGGTTTCTAAGACTTTTAGTTCTTGGGAAGAAGACGAAAACCAGGTGGCCCATGTTCCCCTTATTTGGGTCCACAAAGTCACTAAAACTGCAATAATCCACATTGGTAAAGATACCGGATATTGCAGATTTCAGCTCTCTGGAACCAGAATTTTCCCCATAGCTAATAATAGAAAGTGCGAAAAGATTGAAGTTAGATACCCTAAAACTTATCATACTGAAACATTTTCTGTGAAGAAATAGAGACACTATATATGCATTATTACTAGTTTTCACGATTCTAAAAAGATATTTCCTTTCGAACACATACTTTTAAAAAGTAGTGACATGTAAAAACAATGAGGAGATACATGGGGTAATTTACAGATGAATACCTGCGATATTAACCATTGCGATACATGTATCTTCCTGTAGCACTAATTGAGTGCTTAATGCAGTATTTGGCGAAGAAGCAACCATGATTGCTATCTGAATGGTCTCTATGTGACAATTAGTTACTTTCATGGATCTACTATCAGCAGTTTTAACAAAAAACACCAACACAAAAACAACACACGTCCATCTGCACTCATAATACTTTGCAATTCTCTACTTACACCTGAGGAAAAGTTATACCGGTAGTAGTAATAAACTATATGGTTGGCAGTTCAATATTTAAACTGTGATGGTCTTGAGTCTATGATACGGTCAAATAATTTGATCCTATAAATATCGAAATTATTCGAAATTTCTTAATTCCAGTTGGTTGATCTCGACATGCTTGCATATAAAAGAGCGTCAAAAGCAACTGCAGAACAGTGTAGCACAATCTAGTTAAAATTAGATGTAATGTTATACGTCCCCTAAGTCCAATAGCGGACTTATGGGACATATAACATTATAGCTAGTTTTAACTAGATTGATTGTAGAGCCTTCTTGTATATATTTCCCATGAACTCAGAAAAAGGCGTGATCCTAGTGAAAGAAATAAAAGCAGCACGTTTAGCAACAGCATTCTGTAACACCGTAAATATATGGCCTATATATATGGTGTATAGAAGTAATACATCATTACCATCTTTAGATTCAACTACACGTTCAGGGCTCTTATGTTAATTGTCTTCAAAATGGAATGTGTATTAGTAAATATACATGATATGACACGGCACCCCGGTCACGTAGGCAAGCGACCTGCTTGTTTAGCATCCCGTGCTAGGATTGCTGCCTGTTGACTGATAAAGGGTGAGGTCAAAACTTAAGCACAGTGTACATAAATTGAGATTCTATGCTGTATCTTATATCAGTTTTTTACATGTTCCCTGTCGTGGCTAGACTTCCTCACCGACACTCACTCATTCTGTCTTATCTTATCATCTTGTTCAACAATAGGCAATGAACCGCATGTCGGAATAAATTAAATATAGTTAGTATAATCCAAACTTCCCAAACATATACCAGTGATAGCGTGTACATTCAGCAATACATTTATGAATACCCTCCCCTGAGGCTGGCATTGCATTTACGCTGGATATCCCACTTAGAAGGTATACTACAACTATGTCCCAGCATTCCTTTAACGCAAGCGCAGACAGTTTACGCTTCATAGTTTCCACTTTTTTTCGTCCATGTTCATTAACAGTGTTTTACAAGCTCATTAGAAATTCAAATCACTGTTTGTATTACATTTGGGAGAATTATTCTTTGGTTAATGATAAATCTTTCATATTCATTCATTCACTCTGAAAATGAAAGATGTCAAAAGAAATGAATTTACCAGTAAAGACATCAGCTTTGTTCGATGAATGATATATCTGATGGTTCTCCGTTGGTAAAATATATTTTACTTTTGAATTTTGAATTTTGAATTTATGTTAATTGACTATAAAATGTTTCATTTCTCTTGATTGATAAATGCTTTCTATGATTGTTTACGTAACGTTTTTTTTAAAGTTTGGTATTTTTTAAAGTTAAATGATGTGTGAATTACCAAATTCTGCTTAAAATTATGTTTCTGTTTCATTTCATATAAATACTGAGACATAACTACATTTTGTAAACACAGGTTGACCAATAATTTAATTTAGAGAGGACATTTATTCACGTCATGCTTTCAACACACATTGTCACAAGGGGGTGTTATTTGTTGAACAGATGCGACTAGCTGTTTGTATGGCTTAACTCAGGAATACATTCAGGACACATGTTCTACAAAATGATACCAAACATAGGAATCATTTGAAATTATGGTAGTTTGTATCCTACCTCATTAAGGAGACAGAACGACCAAGGTTAGTGTGGAAGATTAACTAGCATTTGTTGAATCTCGTTTTTGTCGAGATCTTGGTGGCTGAATGGGTAAGCTATTTGGATTGATTGAATTGATTGAAAACATATTTTATTCATTTAAGAAATGAATTGGGCACAAGTTGTGAAACTTATAGAAGCCCTCTCCAGGTAATCAACAACTATTTTACAAGGCTAGAATACATAACAAGAAAGTAAGAAATCTACAAGTGAATCAATCAGTGTTGGCGACCGGCGCCTGACCCTGAGGATGTGGGTTCTAATCTCCAGCTAGGGATTTGACCCGAAGAATTACAAAGACTACTGCAGCAGATAGTGTGATCCAAAATAAAACTTGCTACAGTGATATTCACATTGCACATTAAAGGCGCTGTAGCACGTTTTTTGCAAATTTTATTTTTTCAAATTTCTCATTTATAATGATATTTTATGTCATTTATATTTACTTTAGATTGTAAAACATCTTATTACACAAACCAATTAGCCGTAGTGGTAATAACGGTAATGTTTATAAAGCAAGAATTGCATGGCGGCCATTTTATTGTGAACACATTTTATTATTTCGAATGACAAAAACAATTCTCAAGGCTTTACGGAACCATGTACACTCATTTGTAACTTGATTTTCCGAAGAGAGAAGGGTGGTTTGCTATTGTTGACATTATTTTTTTAATACATTTCATCGACTTATTTGAGCGAAAAAACGTGCTACAGCGCCTTTAAAAATAACGACCAAAGCAATATTTCTAACTATGTTTCTATCATGAATAAAGAGTAACCTCATCAACCAAGAACTTAACAAATGTGCTTTGATGCAATACATTCTCATAATTAAATGTTGTATTGGTTTATTTATATATATTCTTTTAATACTCGCCCGTGTAAAATACTGCAGTGTAATATTTATACGGCACTATTAAACTCGTGTAATACCACCGCACATATGACGTCACAATGAGAGTTACGTCGTCACAATCTTATCGGACTTGCAGGAATCGTTGTTTCAGAGCCATGTCGGCTATTTTGCTGGATTATAGGTTGGCGAGGATTAAACAGAATACTAAACTTCCTTCTATTCGATGCCATTTTATTAAATGAATGAAACGTGAATGATTTGGTATCAAACTCCCTTTCGCTCGTTTTATACAAAACCATTAATTCGTTTAATAAAAATGGTATTAAATAGAAGCATCTTTTATCTATATATGAATGAAATAAAGAAAATCACCAAATCGAGCCATGTCTTGGTTCCGACTGCAATACCAGAAGCTGAAATGGAACCAAAAAAGTATATAGCTTCATCATTGACTGCATCAGGTATATCTGCGACCAAGAGTTGAAATATTTCCCTTGAATTTTACGTCGCTATAAAAGTGTTAATATTGGTGTGAGTGTTATACTGTTTATATGAACATTGTGTTGCTGTGTAAATGATAGGGACATCCATTGTGTTGTTGGGAACACATGTGCCAAACGTTATGAATGGTGTTATTCTATCGCGAGGTAATGACTGTTACCGAAAATTACAATTTTGTTGATAGTCGACTCTATATACCGACGATATAAACATAAAAGTGTCGATTTCTGATCGAAAACCGGACAATTCATCGCGTGTGGTGCGTCAATTAGTCAAACGTATTTTTTTAAACTTATTTACAACAGACAAACAGGTAACTTTCGGCTGATAATGTTTAATAGGTCATATAACTACTGTGTATGTAAATGGGACGTGTAGTTTCGGTTTCTGCACATGTATAATGATATTTCTAGATTTTAATTTGAAAATAGTAATTGTGATTTATTTGGCGATTGGAGTGAACTGATTTGAACTGAAATCATCACATATCGTGAGGGCACGCATCAAAGCCAAATGAATTTTATGAAACTCAATGGGTGCACCTTTAAACTTTACAACAATGTCTGTCCAGTTTTAATTAAATATCTTATGTTGCTTTTGTTTGTTCCAAATACTAATCAGTTAGATATGAGAACTGTTTTCTTAAATATAACCAGAGTACGGTTTAAAATTTTCACGAAAAGGCAAAGCCTTAGTGTTTTAGGATTCATTGATTGGGATACAAGTTAAATGGATTTTTCCAATTTTTTTATTAAAAAGTGCAACGTTTCGATGTAGATGCTAACCATTTGAAGTTACAGGTATCTCGATTTCAAGGTAAAAATATTCAAGCCACAAAATATTCAAAAGGGAACTCTCAAAGTATGCACACTCTATCATCTTTGGATGGTAAAGTCCTTTAAGATAGAAATGTAGTTATTGTACAAGCGTGAATGTCAACACTTGGGGTAAATTAGGTTTTTTCAAGCAAGTAGATAAGTTCCTACCTTGGCTGCAAAGCCCCAAGATGAACAGTGCGAAGATGGCGTTCATAGCTGATGAGTTGATCTTCCAAGAGATAAGGACAAGAAATATCACCTACGGGAGACTTTTATAAGGTTTAATATCACGTGGGAATATCTAAATAATCAACAAATGTCACGATTGGATTGGTCAAGGAAATATTGTTAACTCACGTGAAAAGGTTAAACAAGAATTGAGCGTTTTATTGGTCAAGAAAATGACCAATAATTTTAGGCAACTACGCCATAGTTTTAACTTCCTCGTATAGAATTCAAACACGGATATACATATCATCAACTTAAATAAATTGTCATATTCCCTGCATCGAGAATTTTCGTAGAATTTTGACTTTGTTCCGTGTCAAAATACCATGGGTTCATATTATGCTATTAAAGTTCAAATCGTCTGACTCGACCTGTGTACTCATCATCAAATGGCAAATATATGACAATAAAGCAACGGCTTTATACATGTGCAGAAGTCAAACATACACATTCCGCTTGCAAGTATTTTAGTCACATGGGTAGTTAAACACAACAAAAACAAATCAGTATTATTTTTTTACATATAAGCTGTCGAGGCAGATTGTCCGGTTTTACATACATATAAACATTTGTATAGCGCCAATATCCAGCTTAGCTAATTAAGCTGCTCAAAGGCGCTCTGTTTGCCCCCGATCATTGGATGTCACTGTTTAACGACACTCTTTGTCAATCTCATCTCCATTTGGAGTATGCAACTTTTGCAGCCACTAGGCGCACCAAGTTAAATCACCATGCTCATCCTTACGAGGTACCCATTCATAGCTGGGTGAACTAGGACACATAGTCACAGTATTTTGTCCAAGGATACTGCACGTTGCTGTACCTGCAACTAGGTGTCTGCACGTATTCATGTGGCCACCATCTGGTCATTTACCAACGGATTCGTGGGTTCTTTTAAGTGCACAGGGTTGTGTACTGTACACTAGGGGTTGTGACAACACTGAAAGAGTCCGCACTCAAAGTTGACTCCAAGGTTTTTACACCCGGTCACAGGTGGACTCGAACCCGGCACCTCAAGCTCGCTGGATTGCTATCTGACGCCTTTGCCGACTCGGCCACCGTGCCCTGGTTTTGAATTTATATACTGAACCGATCTGCATTAAAGGCATCCTCGGTTACCCAGGGTTTTATAGATGCTCCGTTACTCTCCACTATATCACCCATCCTCTGTTACCCAGGGTTTTATATATGCTCCGTTACTCTCCACTATATCACCCTTGGAAACTCTATCAGATGAATCTGAACTCAAATTGGCCTAGCCGGCGTGTGCCAATCAAACTGCTTCGCAGCTTGGACCTGCGAGCCAATGACAATTCATATCATTTCGTTGCAAAGCACGTGTGGTCATTTTGTTAGCCATCCGTCACCGGTTATCTCCCTTGACCATTTCCGCATGCCCTATCGAGCTTTTTCTCTGGTTACTGACTTCGTCACGCCGGCCAAGGGCGGCTAATTTTAGTACAGATTTCTCTGATAGAGTTTCCCAGTGGTGACATAGTGGAGAGTAACGGAGCATATATAAAACCCTGGGTAACGGAGGATGCATTAAAGGGCACTTGCCAATAACAGTCATTACTTCCCGATGAAATATATAGTATCAGTTAAAACATACTCAAAGAGTGTTACTTACTGTTTGTTTCCACAGCAGTATGGATGACGTGATAACCAAGACATGTGAGGTTATATCCACTAAATGTTTTATTAATAGAGCATAAGTGTAATTTCCGACTCGCTCTGTAAGTTATCAAAGTGGTACTCAAGTTTTAGAATACACCCTTTTTGTAAATTTGCTACCATCCATGAATTACTTGCATCAAATGATCACAAAACAAAAGTTCATGCTATTTATGTTACAACTGTTGTATATATAATGGTACGTTTTTAAAACGTCATTATTTATACTAACCGTTGATAACTCGATCACCGTAGCCAATTGTGTTCCTGTCTATTAATCACTCAACCAGATATAACACTGACGATAAAGAGTTACCTCCCCACACCCTCGCTCCCCGCTAGGTGGCTTACCCAGTGACGTCATTCCTGGAGCCTGGAGCCTGGAGCCTGGACGCAGACAGCTCTCAGACTCGCAGGATATAAAGACCTGAGTTATGAACGGTAAGTATAATGACGTTTAATAAAAACAAAAAACTTACTATTATTTACATACTCTAGTTGATAACTCACCGTAGCCAGCTGCATGCCACTGAAGGAGGCGGGCTTCGAGACAACCCGAGAGTAGAAGAGGTACCCCCGCGGCGACTAGCCGGAACCGTATTGGAACAAGGCTAGGAGCTGACCTTAACCCTAAGGGATCATCTACCCCCGCCCCTGTTGGGTCGGCGGTACCAGACCACAGCGGACGCCAACTAACTACTATAAATAAACACGACAATAATCAAGAAAAGTGCGATGCGAAATTTATTAAGGCGCACTTAAAAAGGGGACGAACCCCTTAACGTGACTTCCAAAAACAGCCCGCCATAATGTTCGCTACATGTATGTTACTATGGAGTGCCATAGTTGCTGAGACCGCTCTTATCTCTTGAGCGTTAAGCCTCGGTCCCAACCCACCGTGCGTTTTTTTGTCCGTACGTTTTTTTGGGGAGGCCAAGTTTCTGAAAAACGTGGGGAGGAAGTGGGAAACGCAGGGAAGCAGCAAAATCAACGCACGTCGTATGTAAGGTGTAAGTACGTTGCCCGCACGAAATGCCTGGCCGTGATCTGCTACGTGCATCGTACGTTGCCCACGTGTAAGTGCGTTGTAAGTGCTTACGACGTACTTACACCTTGCGTGTGACGTACGATTGCCACGCTATCGTACGGGTGCCGTACTTTCATGTGCTGCACACGCACGATGTCCTTACTTACACGCACGGTGTAAGTGCGTACAACTGCATTGAACTTTAGTTTTTCAACCCGATTTCAGGCACCCAGGGGGTAGGGGTATAGGGTGACCATCAGAGGTTCTCTCTCAGTGCTGCTGCCTAAAGATGCCGCCCATTCAACTAAGATACTCCCGCTTCTGATGCTGCAAGAGCAGCTTGAAATGGCATCGCATAATAACTGCAGAAATCAGTGCGCACAACGTACGTTGTAATTGGGGAGCAAGTGCTCACTCGGCACTGGCAACGTGAGTGTTGCATGCTTATTTGTCAGTTGAACTGAGGAAGTGCCGAGTAAGCACGGGCGACGCACTGACAACGCTCTTGCAACGTGCGGAGCACGCACGTGCTAAGTTTGTCGTCCGTGGAGTATGTGTCCATGTGAAAAACTTAAAACACGCACAGAGTTCGTGCGTTGTGCGCACAGTGTCCGTAGACTGCAAGCACGGAGGTCGTACGTGTGAAAAATACGCAGTCGCACGCAGCTCGCAGCAGCGAAAGTTCTGCATGCACTAAAAGCGCTACGGCGTGTCTGCGTGCTCCCAAATCCGTACGGTGTCGGTACTTACAACGTACGGCTACCACTATTTTACCCACGTTTTTGCACGTAGACAGCACGTACTTGCAAGTACGGCGGGTTGTGACCGCCGCTTAAAAGCGAGCAGGAGGAGAGAGGTCCGCCGCGATGTACATGTAGGCGTCCAGGACTGCCGATCTCAGGTACACCCCAAACTGCCTCTTGTCTAATCTCCTTGACACTTGTTTGCGAGTGAGGCAAAAAGAGCCTGCGTCTACCCTGACGTAAGAGTCCAGGTGCGCTCTGTGTAAATACACTAAACGCCAAAAGAAACGTTACCTCATTTCTTTTTTTAATAACTTTTTAAGTATCAAAGATATTTGAGAAATGAATGGTTCAAAAGAAAGCTGAATAACGTAGCTTTATAGTAATAACACGTTTAAAAATCCTGATGGATTCATATTGTGTCAAAATGCAGCTTGTTTAAGAAGTTTAAAATTGTCCGGTTTTCGACCAGGCTGGTAGTAACCAATAAATGTAATTTAGATGTCCAGAAGAAGTTGAAAGTAAACTTTTACGTTTGTGACTAGACAAAAAGGTTGTATGCTTTACATCATAACCCCTAAACGATGAAAATACTGTTATTGAGTAAGTTTAAGTGTGAAAATTATTAAATATATTTTTCTAGTCATTAAATATCTTTTCTCGTAATTTACCTTAGTGAAAACGAGTTTACTGTGTTGTCAAATGACTTAATAGTATTTAGGAACAAACACGATTATTTATGTGAACATTTTCGCTTGAAAATGAAAACTTTTAGTTTTTTTGTCTATCACCCAAACGCATTATCACTCAAATGTAGCAAAATTCAAGCAGTATTTGCATGAACTGAATGCTTCTACAGGGTATAAAAGGTGCCTACTTTGCATGATATGGCACACATGAACGAAATCATGCCACGATTGACCAGTGGAGAAAGAGAAGAAGCACTGGGGATGTTGCAGCTTGGGTCGACCAACAACGATGTTGCCAATGCCAGACTGACTGGCTGAAGAGCACATACAATCTCAGAGTAATTTTCAATGTTCATTATACAAGTTTTTTTAGACTGTGACCCCTATGACCCATAAGAGGGACCGCAGGCTCACCAAATCTACAATTAAGAATCCCAATTGGCCAAGGACTCTGTACACAACCATCCGGTCTCAGGGTATAACGTACGCTAATGCAACTTTCATACCCTGGGTGCAAAGGCAGCTTATACACTCGCGAGGTGGAGTGGAGCCAATCAAATAATTTTCTCGCCCTGTTGGCGATAAAATTTAGCCAATCACAGAGATCTTTTCAAAATGCACTTGGCTTTCGCACTTCCGCAAAATTGCGACTTCATTAGATAAGCAAGTTGAAATCGAAGAGTTTTTTCCCCGTCAAACTGTCGCAGACGCAGACCATGGAATGGGACACGCAGTTCATCGAGGAAGTTGGAATAAACGTTTGATGACTTGGTTTTGAGAGATCGTTATGATTTCCGCAGCGATAAACCACAAAGAACGCAGGCGGAAGCCGACTCGCCTTTCAAGTGATGTCATTGGTTGTCTATATTTAGATTGTTCTTCGATCATACGTCACCTCGCGAAGGGGTCACAGGGTCACCAACTTTACAATTTAGAATCCCCATTGGCCAAGGAGCCTGTACACAAAATGTCAGCTCCCTAGACCACGTGGTTCTGGAGAAGAAGACGAAAAAGCGAAAAGTTTACAAACGGATGGACGGACGGACGCCGGACATCATGCCATGCCATAAACCCATCGGGCCTTACAGGCCAGGTGAGCTAAACATTGAAAACAATGTTTTAACCTAACAAAATTCAAATTCATATATCCAACTAAACTAAACTGTCATTCATATATGACATCATGTTTGCGTTGTATTAACTGTGTTATGTCGTGGCATAAGACTTCATGCATAAATATTTTAATTGTAGATCCTGTCATCCTCGATACACAAAACAAAGTACCCCATTCTCTTCAGCAAGGATAATTTGCACTACGATGTCGGAAAAAGATCACAGCCAAAGCTTATTTTAAAAGGTAAAACTATCCAAATGACAGTATAGTGTAGAGCAAAAAAAAATAGACAAATTTCAAAAGTATTTTTTGCGTTGCCGCTCAGTGTTTTCGAACATGATTTGTTAATATGGTGGCTGATTTCTGCCATTCGCGTCTTCGCTACTTCGTGTTATTAGAATCTAGGGCGAAGTAGCGAAGACGCGATGCGAAGTAGCGAAAACGCGATGCGAAGTAGCGAAAACGCGATGCGAAGTAACGAAGAGGCGATGCGAAGTAGCGATGCGAAATAGCGAAATAGCGAAGATTTTTGCTTCGCTACTTCGCATCGCCACTTCGCTACTTCGCATCGCCACTTCACTACTTCGCATCGCTACTTCGCTATTTCGCATCGCCACTTCGCTTCTTCGCTACATCGTGTCTTCGCTACTTCGTCGCAAAGTGACAAAGTAGCGAAGACACGATGCAACGAAATAGCGAATTTGCGAAGAGGCGAAGTAGCGAAGTAGCGATGCGAAGTAGCGAAGTGGCGATGCGAAGTAGCGAAGTGGCGATGCGAAGTGGCGAAGTAGCGAAGACGCGAAATGGCGAAATGACGAATTGGCGAAGTAGCGAAGTGGCGATGTGGCGAAATGACGAACTGGCGAAGTGGCGAAGTAACGATGCGAAGAAGCGAAATGGCGATGCGAAGTAGCGAAGTGGCGATACGAAGTAGAGAAGTGGCGATGCTAAGTAGTGAAGTAGCGAAGCGAAGTAGCGAAGAAAAACCTTCGCTATTTCGCTATTTCGCATCGCTACTTCGCATCGCGTGTTCGCTACTTCGCATCGCAACTTCGTTACTTCGCATCGCCGCTTCGCTACTTCGCATCGCCACCTCGCTACTTCGCATCGCCACTTCGCTATTTCGCCCTAGCTTAGAATAACAGAAAGTAGCGAAGACGCGAATGGCAGAAATCAGCCACCATAGTTAATACTCTGCATTTCTGACATTGGTATGATGTTCTCAGCATTACCTGCCGTTGTTTGGTAGGGTCACGTGACGACGTGAGTCGCTGACGACGCTGAAGCAGACGACTTCCTAGTTACCTACGTGATGTTGAAAACGGAGGCAAAATATGGACCCCTCGCTTTTTATGAAAAAGGGTTGAAATCAGTAAGAAAGTTACAGAAAACATCATGGTTATCTCAGAGAATCCTCATATAGACGTATTGTCAGATTTCAAGTTGCAGTGAGTTTCCAGCGCAAGCTGGAATCAAAGTTTTCGCGGTCTCAGATGGCGTGGATGAGATTGGAAAATTAGGTTTAATGCCGTTCCTTAAAATTACAGGTCACATTGATTAGAGGAAGTACTATCAACTTTTACAAATGGGTGTGCCGGATTTAAATAGTGAATAAGGTTGACATTTGTTTGTTATACAACAAGACTATGACTGGGTTTGCACTTCGCCTACTTACGCGCACACCAAAACATGAATTTCGTGAAATGACATGCAGAGTATAATTTTCTTGCTGTTTCACTGGATCTGAACCACATTGAAACTGTTTGGCAAATCTTCAAGGACACGCTTGATTAGTTAGAACCAAACTATATTGCAGATTAGAAACGAATCAGTCATGTAAAGTGGACCAAGCTATCTGAGGAACTCAAAGACGATCTGGTTTATTCCATGTCTCGACAGATAAAATAGTGTTTGGAGCGAAACGGCGGTCTGACTGGCTATTGTCCTATTTTAAACAATTTGTAAATAGATTATCTATATATGTGCCAATTTTCATAAACCTATGTCAAAAATTAAATTAAGGAGTTGTCTCATTTTTTTGGCCCGATACTATATATGTTGGTATCACTAAAGACACTGACTCCCGCATTCTCTACCCAGAGACGTTACTCCCTTCAGATTTTCGGTCGTTAACCTCCGTATGATTTGTTGTAAATGTGTTTTTAGCTGATCAGTTATAGAGAACAGAGGGGACACACCTTTAAAATCAATATACAACTTCTCTAAATTTGAAAGCTGCAGAAAGCTGAAAATTTGAAAAGAGATTCCTTGACCAGCCATGGTCATAGATTTGGTGTCCACCTATCCCTGATTAGAGACCCTTCGATGTATCTTCAACTTTACATCATACTAAACCCGATAAGCTACAGAGATGGTTATATTTATAGGATATCTAACGAGCTTTCCCTTTCATATTAACTTTATGTCCCGAGTGAAATAATTTTGCTTTGTCTCGAGCCTTGGCGAGAGACAAACAAAAATTATTTCACGAGAGGGGAAAGGGGAACGAGTTATGTATAATAATAACTCTTTATTGTCCGTAATACAGTGTACAATGGAAATGTGTTGTGTGTAAATAGCAGCCGGCAGCCACAGTGCAGCGCCAGTTAAAGCGTTGTTCTGTCCTTATAATGCCGAGTATCAAGCAAGGCAGCAACAACTCCCATCTTTTAACGTCTTTTGGTATGACGCGACCGGGAATCGAACCGCCTTCGGGTGATGAGCGGACACTCTACCAACTGAGCTACATCCCCGGTATCCGATTTATTACCAACACGCATTTCATGAATACGATTTATTGTGTTTAAACATATATTTCAGTTGTCCCTATAAAGGAACGGAACAGCGGAGTAATATCAACCCTGTCACAGCATCTATAAGTTCATACTATTGCGACGTTAAATATTCACGCTTTTAAAATCAAACCATTCTATAATCCGTGATGTTCGGTATGGCGAAACCAGTTGCACTAGTCATGCTGAAAGAAGCGTACGTAATATAACATCTCCCTGCTTGAGGACATGAGATAAGAGTTATCCGTCCGCCATTCGCATGTTTCTCGTCGTCGGAATGTGTAAACGAGCTAATGTAAGTAAAGTAATGTAAGTTTCGCCATTGAAATGGATTTCCTTTCGGGTATGTTTGCCTTGTGAGTATAAATTCACTGTGCACCGTTACGAACACGTTATTTTTACCGAGATACTGAGCGTTTTGTGCCATGATGTCATTCCCAACGGTAAGACTGAGAGAAAAATTCTAAGCGTTGTGCTTATAAGCTCTGCTCTAATCATGGTGTATTTGTTAATTATTCATTAAAATCATCCATTGTGGTGAGTACGAGTTCCTGAATCAACTGAACAGTGAGAATAATATCAATTACAAGTGTTGTCGTCAAATTATACTTGTAATTTCGAATTCATGAATGGATTCACGTTCGTTTTATGAATGAATAAAGTAGTCCAGGCAGTGTCAAAGTTCATCGTTAGCCAATCAAATTACTTGAAGGTGTTATGACACATATGTGTCATAACAGTTTGTTATGAAACCCCTTTACGAAGTACCACGTGGGTAATAATTGTGTGTTCGATTTTACGTCCCTTGAAATATTTTTTGAATAATGATTATGTTAATGCAAACAAATGGTGAAATACCGGTACAGGTAAATAAATATGTGTTCGAAACAACATAACTTTATCAAATATATAGAGAATCTCACCCAAGTGTCTTCTGATATCAAATATATCAACACGAGTTGATAAAAGTTACAAATATCCGAGGCTTGCCGAGGATATTTTGACTTTTATCAACGAGTGTTGATATATTTGATATCAGAAGACACGAGGGTGAGATTCTATTTATCATCCAAAATCATTCTTCATTAGTGTTTAATGAAAAATGAACATATCTGAACACAAAACTGCCATTTGGCTTCCAGAGCCGTGATGTCATGGCATTGTGACGTCATCATGATTATGACGTCATAGCATTGTGATGTCATTACTTGATGATGCAAAACCATTGTGATGTCATGTACCTGACGCCAACAGGGCATTGTTCAAAATCTACTGTCAAAATGATATCTCCTAGGAGATATCGCTTGATCTCATACAAGCGATATCTCCTGTGGAACCCAGTTTTGGATGATAAATATATTTATTACTCAACCGTGGTGAGATCACTCATTAGATAACAATGAGTTGGTTACACACATGTGTGATACCACCGCGTGCTGCCGCAACGTCATAATCGACCCGTGACGTCATAGTCGTTTTTGGTTGACGTCACAATGTTAGCCGCTCGACTGCAATAGCGGATGACCTTTTTTGCAAGTAAGCGTCACTAAAAACGACTTTCTTGCAATTCAGCGCTATTTACATCATTGAGTAATAAATAAAATACTAAACTCGGTCCCGTTTGATAACATGTTTATGAAACTCGTGAATGGCATCGGTATTTTACTCGCTTTCGCTCGTTAAAATACCAAACCATCCACTCGTTTCATAAACATGTTATCAAACGGGACGTCGTTTAGTATTCTATATATCCTCATCACTTGACAAGCAGGAAAAACAAGGACTTTTCCTTCTTCCTTTTTAACCCACTGAGAGTTTGAGATATTTGAGATGATTTTTAAATTACATTTCGGATACAACTGAAAAGGGAATCGAGTTAACAGGAGATAAATTACCTCTTGATATGGACTATTTTAGAGATGACCAAGTAATCATGAGATGCAGTCTCTGGACTAGATAAGAATAAACTTGGAATCGCAAGAGTTTAGAGGATATGTTTGACAGGTAGGTTTTATCTGTTTTATGTACGGTTGTACGATTTCCATTGAATTATTTATGGAGATCAATAAAGGCAGTGAAAGAGGATATTACTATTAATTCCCTATAAATCAACGTAATTGTACAGTTACCAGTCAAGCTACATGTGCTTATCAACCTACCTCCGCATATATCTCTCATTTCAGACAGTCTTTTCAATATCGTATCATATGGTTAGCGTTGGTTACATTTCTTTTTCACTCGCTACGAGGGACTTAAACGTTGCAATTCCCTCCAGGGGGGTATAACATACACTTATAAACCCTGTTAGGAGGAATTACAATGGTTGTGAACCCTGATATGTTTCCTAAGTTGATGATGTTGAAGCAAATATCTGAAGAAATTATCTTAAACAGAGTTTGAAAATTTTCTCAAATATATAGTGTAATAGGGACCGCAAATGTTTTGACCAAAGTGCGTCTCGAACCCGTTACCAGTAACATCTCTGGTTCAAGAGCCAGCGCTTTAGACTGCTGCGCCATGGTATTTCAGCAAGATTAGCAACTTTTTCTCGGACTTACAGAGATTGTGGATCCTGAGAGTCGGTTGTAACCTCCTCTAAGTCCTCGAAATCATGGTTTCTCCATTACATGTACCTTTTCTACCAGAGATAAATCTAAAGTCGATTTCTTATTTCCCAGGATGAAGATGTTTAACTTCTTATGCACGGCGATCATTATCAATCACCGTGATCGTGCCAAGATCCATCTCTCAGACAGAATGTCACATTAACAGAATCTCTGATGGAGGTATCAAGGCAGTTTGCAGCGGTCTCAACCTTACCAGGATCCCTCCGCTTCCTCGAGAAACAACAATACTTCTCATGAACAGCAACAAATTAGCCTATCTACCACAGAGAGCATTTGCTCGGATGAAACAATTGAAACATCTTGATTTGTCAGACAACATTTTGTCCAGCCTGAGCGAACATGTTCTCGTCGGCCTTGGCAATTTAAAAGTACTTATCCTTGACGGAAATTATTTCTTGCGTAAATGCAACACTGACTTCGACCCCATGTTCCTACAACCATTGATAAGACTGCAAACATTCTCCCTTCTCGGTCAAAGAAAAACGTGTCTACATTTGACAACAAAACAGCCTCCTCAGTTGTTTTTGGCCAGTTCTTATCCTAATAATTTGCAAAATTTGTATATAGATTGTTACTTCTGTAGATTTGACTCATCCTTTCGAAGACTGAAAAAATTATCATTGCTTTCGTCAAGCACTGACAGGGCTGGTCTTGCGTGTGCTATGTATGAAATGGACAATACCACCTTTCAACATACGCCGTATCTAGAAACTCTTAATATATCCGACTGTCAAGTAATTTATGCCAGACCGGGCATTTTCGATCCATTGCAAAATCTTCGTAAATTAGATATGTCCATGTACCTGGATAATGATGAGTTTAATGCCTTCATTGAATCAATTAAATCTCTCCGATTTTCTCCCATAGAATATATCAAATTTGTAAGTTTTCAAAGTGTACAAGCACATCCGGATTTGTTCTCATACCTCCAAAATACATCATTAAAAGAGCTACATATGATTGGTATCCTTTACCCACTTATTGAGGAAGATACGTTCAAGAAGCTCCCCGAAACCTTGGAAGTCTTCACATTCAAACACTTTCAGTACGCAACCGGAAGGATCATTACCGAACTCAAACAGCACCCTTCAATAAAAAAAATCTTGATTTATCGAACGACATTATTTCTGTCGATGTAGATGTGCCTTGCGAATCAACAATTTTCAGTATATCACCTAAAGTTGAAACCTTTATCTGCAGAAGTTGTCATTGTTCTGAATTTCTTGGTTCTGCTCATGATGGTCTGATTCCCTATGAGCCACCAGAAGTGAGAATAAAACACATCAAAAGACTGATATTACCTGACAACGGGATTCCATGTTTTGCTTCTTATGTTTCTGAGAATATGCCATATATTGAATACATTGATATTAGAAACAATCGTTTGGAAACTCTCCTTCCGTTCCTTCCAAATAATTCAATTTCTTATCTAAATGTTGCTGGTAACCGTCTTGGAACTTTCTTAGCAAGCGATGACACGTCAACCTTTAAATCACTGACCAAATTGGAAAGCGTTGATTTTTCACATAATGCTGTGTTATCCCTGTCGAACTATGGTTTGAATCAGTTACAGAGTGTAAAGGTAATTAATGTTAGCAATAACTACCTGGACAGTATTAATGTAAGGCTTTTTCATCTAACCAACCTTGAGATTCTCGATCTTCGTGACAATAAAATCCATGCTGTTGGAGAAAACACCCGGAATGATCTATCACTTCTGCCCAAAGCAAGACTTCATTTGGATGGAAACCCTCTGGTCTGCGGATGTGACGAGTTGGACTCTCTTCTGTGGATGAAACAGAACAGAAAACGAGTTCACAATCTTAAATCGCTTAACTGTCGCCTTTCTACTGGAAAACATGATTCATTGAGACACCTTGACGATATAATAAGCAACTTACAAACTTTGTGCAAATCGAATATAGTTGAGATCTCAGTTTCAGTCTGTGTGACAGTAAGTGTCCTGAGTTTGGTTGCCGGTGTCCTGGTTTATCGCCACAGATGGAAACTGAGGTATCTATACCATGCTGGGAGACGTGGTTACAGACGACGATACAACCAGGAATATATCCACCTGGAAGATTACCAATATGATGCATTTGTTTCATACGCTGACCCTGACAGAACATTTGTAATTGATGAAATGATTAAGGAACTGGAAGACAAACATGGCCTCAAACTATGTGTTCATCATCGCGATTTTCTGCCAGGGGAGGTAATCTCGGACAACATCGTCAATGCCATTCAGAACAGCAGGAAAACCATTGTAGTTCTCTCCCCTTCTTTCCTTAAGAGTGACTGGTGTGAGTTCGAGTTCAACATGGCCCGGATGGAAGGTGTGACCCGCAGACAGGACATCGTGTTGATGCTGCTGTATGAAAACGTCTCCATGATGAACCTCTCCAAGGACATGGCCACGATGCTGAAGCGCAACTGCTACCTTGAATACAACCACGAGGTGTTCAACAAGGAGATCTTCTGGTTCAGTGTACAGGAGTCAATCCAGATCATTAGGCCGCCGGACTGAAACTACAGCCGTAATCTTTTGTTTTGGGAACATAGTACAGTGCTGTATTCTCGTTGTACAAGCTGGTGCTATTCACTGGCCTCTGCTCATGCACATAAATTCATTTAACTCACTTCATATTTTTAATGTCATTTAATTTTCCTTTGTTTAATTCTAACATCCATGTGTAAATAGTTTTGTATTGACTCTTTGCTTTTGATGAAATTAATAAAACGCCAAGCATGTAATGTGTTTTATATCCCATGTGAATTGTCAACTACGTTGATGACAAAATGTATTCTGTCTTGGTGAGTTCATATGTTCGAATGTTCCTGTTCATGTATGCCTGAAGAAGAAACTTAATAGAACTGCAATGTCAAAATAAGTATGGGTTACGATATGAAATAATACTAAGCAGTTATCATTATCAGTAATCTTCTTGAGTGATATTGATAAACCTAAATTAAGTGCCATTAAGCTATTTGATGTCATGTTATATCGTAATTCCAATCCAATTTAAACTACGCCTGGCGATTGTTTTTACATATTGATGTTGACATTGTGCATTGTCCTAGTTGAGACTATTGGTGTCACAGTTTGGATTATGGGCGTTCTCGTTTGGATATTGGCGCCCCAAATCGTTACAGCACACGTCGGGTCACAAACATACAACACTTGTTTCTTAACGTAATGAAAAATCAAAATCAGTACATAAGAGTTTTATTACATTTAAATTATATTTTGAATTTCAGCTTACAGGCATAATTATCTTATGTTATAAGCACTGGTCAAATACAGTATTTCACTTCATTTTGAATGTGATCAGTCCACAAAATATTGCATGACGAATTGGTTAGGAATTTCTAGCGTGGGTTGTGTGTGCATGTTGCTGTTGCAGCCTTTCTTCTCTGTACTAAGTCATCCACGAGCTTCAACATGTCGAATCTGGCCCTCTTATACCTGAAAGGTAAAAAACACACAAGCAGTTTTATCATGCAAATTCTATGCTATAGTATATACTCAGAGAGTCGTGTATTGTCACATTAAAGAAGTTGTTATCCAGAAAATGTTCCTCTTCCTATATATACACCACTTCTTAATGCCCTTAAAAGACTCATAGAAATGCTGAATTACGAACATTTTTAAGACAGCAGTTATTTTAGTGAAACGTTTATATCCATTAAATGTTAAATGAGTAGAGCATACGTATAACTTCCGACTCGCTCTGTAGGATATCAAAGTGGTACTAAAGTTTTAGAATACACCCTTTTTGTGAATTTGCTACCATCCATGAATTACTTGCATCAACTGATCACACAATAAAAGTTCATGCTATTTATGCACTACTTTAACATAACTATTGTGCACAATATATTGTGAACCTAAAGTAAATACCGTAGAGCGTCGAATAAAACATGTTTAAACAATCTTTATAACGGGCATTACGCAAGTAAATGACCAAAATTACAAGTTGATTAAAGGTTCCACAAACAATTTTCATAATAAATATATTTATTATACTATGAATTTCTATTGAATCGCTTTCACATTTTTTCCTGAGTTTGAGAATTACCAGTACAACATGATTATCCATTGATTGACTTCCGGTATGGCGTCTGCACGAGGAGCATAGACGTACGTCGTCGCTGTGGCAAAATCGCTCTAAATCTCTATAATAATGGCCTCATCTAAGAAATCAGCGAAGCACAAGAAGGCGGGAGATAACCTGGGTCCTGAAAATAAGAATATTTCAGCGTATCTAACCAGTGAGAAGTCGACTTTCGACGAATCTCCAATCAGCTCAATTTCAACGTCAACCGAGAAAATGGCGTCCACTCAACGTGAACCTGAAATCACAAGACGATTCCTCACGGACGCCCTAAAAGAACATGCCAGGGATATTTGTTCAAAAATTGAAGCTAAAATTGATACGGTGACGGAGCATGTGGCTGAACTGAACAAACGTATCGATGATATGGAGAAATCTATGGAATTCAACGAAAACAAACTGACTGACACTTCAAGAGAGGTAACTCGTGTCGAGGAACGTCTTTCTGCAGAGTTACAGCGGCTCGAAGAAAATCTACTGAGAGTACAGATGTATTCAAGAAGAAGAAATCTCCTCATAAACGGTATACCAAATGACAGAATGAACTTGCTTTCGGAGTGCAAGAGCTTATTTACCGAAACGCTTGGATTGGATGCTGAAACGGTGAACGATATGCGTTTCGTAAACTACCATCGCTTACCACGAATGCCCGGAAACTCAACATCGTCCAGTGCAGCTGTACCTGTGATACTTAAATTCGTGTCAATGGTGGATAGAAACTCCGTCTTGGATGCAGTGAGAAAAAACATTCCTAAACTTATTCAGAAAAAGATCGTTATCAGGTCTGATCTCCCACCCCCTCTCAAACAGTTGCGAGGGAAACTACTTGCAAAGGCTTATAATCTACGACAGGCTAACCAGCAGCTGCAAACACGTGTTACAGAACGAGGAACCGCTGTATTTCTTCAATACAGAATGAGCCCGACCCAGAAGTGGAAATCACTTGGCGTGGACGAAGATCTGAAAACCTGAACTTAAATTGTGCTTCAACTTGTCAGAGATGTGCTTCTGTGAAAGTTTTTTTTTTTTTTTTCTTCTTCTTCTTGAGGTTTGTTTTTGCCATAAGAATATGGAAAATATTTCTTTTTTAAAAAAATCTAAGCATCACCAGTAACTACTGATTTTATTAATTCTTCATTGGATTCTAATTTCATGTTGGATCAATGTCTCCTGGCGAAACCACGTGGGTCTAAATATAGGCCTTTATTTTTATCACGTGACTTTAACCGCACGTGACACAGGACAATATATAATATGTTAATTACCAAGACTTTGCAATGATATATATCATTTTAGCATTTGATAAATAATCTCCTATATGGACTTTTATTCGGATTATTGTGTGTTTTCACTCTAAACAGTTAAGAACATATATTTCCTCGGATTTTTCTAAAAGTAGTCATGTGACTTACTTGATCACATGACCTGCATACAGACAATATGGCGGATGGAACGTCCGGTTTTACCGAGTGGTGCTGTTGAGTGTTGAGTGTCATATTTGTCAACATCACGCAGAAGGACTGGCCAGAAATAGATCTATATACGAAATTAAAAATAAGAGGCATCCACAGACAATCTTATATAAACGGCGATTAGCTCAGTGACAGCGAGGAGTGATGTTGTGCCTGAAGTTTATTGATTTATGTTCTTTGTTAGTTTCTATGTTTTTCGTGTTTTGTAACTTGTACGTGTTGAATGATAGTGTTGTAATAGGTAATTGCTGTATGGACAAACTGGCTTGTCAATACCAAAAACTGCTGCCTTTTTATGCCTGTTCCTCTTCACCATGTAACTTGTTACTCATGTCAAAATGGCAGAGGTAAATAACTTTATTTGTAGTTCCTTTAATTGCTGGGGCCTTGGTGACTATAATAAGAGAAAAGATGTATTTAATTTTTTGAAAGCCAAAAAATTCTCTCTTTATATGCTGCAAGATACTCATTTTGTTGCCAAGAATGAACATATCTTACGTTCGGAATGGGGCTATAACTGTGTTTTTAATTGTCATGATAGCCAATCCAGAGGAGTTGCAATTCTTTTGAATAACAATTTTGAATACAAGCTGCATAATACTTTTAAAGATAATAATGGTAATCTTTTACTGTTAGATATCACTATTTGTGGTAAAAGAATGTCAGTTGCCAATATCTATGGGCCAAATACTGACAAACCTGACTTTTATCAATTACTGGTGAGTAAACTTAAAGAATTTGGTAATCTCTCATGTATTATAGCAGGTGACTTCAATCTTGTGTTAGATCCATCAAAAGACTGTATAAACTATCAGAAAGTTAATAACCCAAATGCTCGAAACACAGTTCTAGAGATGATTGCTGAATTGAACCTTGTTGACATTTGGCGGGACTATAACCCAGAGCTTCTTAAGTATACATGGAGAAGGAAAACGCCCATAAAACAGGCTAGACTTGACTACTTTTTAGTATCCGAAGATTTGTGTCCCTCGGTCTCCGATGCTGATATAAAAGCTGGGTATAGATCAGACCATTCTTTGATTACTCTTAGCTTGAACTTGACAGGCAGTGTAAAGAACAGGACATACTGGAAGTTTAACAACTCATTGCTTGGTGATCACAAATATGTTGCGGAAGTCAAATCAGTTATAATGCAGGTTAAAAAGCAGTATGCTTCTAAATTGGATGATTCTGCGAAAATTGAAGAAATTTCAAATTCTGAGCTTGACTTGACTATCAGTGATCAGTTGTTTTTTGAAATGCTTCTACTTGAAATAAGAGGTAAGACTATTTCTTATGCCTCATTCATTAACAAGCAGAGAGCTAAGCAGGAAAAAGCTCTAATCAAAGAAATCGAATATTTAGAAGCAAACCTAAGTGATGAAAATGTAGAGAGTTTGACAACTAAACGCAAGGAGTTGCAGGACATCCGACAGAAGAAGATGGAAGGTGTACTTGTTAGATCCAGAGCTCAGTGGATAGACGAAGGCGAGAAAATAACTAAGTACTTTTGCAATCTTGAGAATAGAAATTTTGTGAGCAAGGTAGTGCCCAGTCTAGAAACTCAAGATGGCTCTTTATTATCTAGCCAGGAGGATATCATGAAAGAAGCTGAATCTTTTTATCAAAGTCTTTACTCTGCCAAAACTCCTCAGTATAACACTATTAATCTTTGCTCTTTACTTCCTGAAGATGTTCCAAGGCTTGACAAGGATACTGCAGATTCTCTTGAAGGTCCCATTAAAAAAGATGAACTTCTGAAGGTGTTAAAAAAGGCTAAAAACAACAAAAGTCCAGGATCAGATGGCTTCAGTTATGAGTTCTACAAATTTTTCTGGATAGATATTGGAGATTTTTTGCTGAGATCTATAAACTATGGTTTTGAAAATGGAGAACTTTCGGTTACTCAGAAACAAGGTGTCATTACTTGCATTCCGAAAGGGAACAAACCCAAGCGTTTCATTAAGAACTGGCGTCCAATTTCCTTGCTTAATTCTTCCTACAAACTTATGTCTTCAGTTATAGCAGAGAGGCTTAAATCTGTTTTGCCTTTTCTTATTAATGATGATCAGACAGGATTCATGGCAGGAAGGTACATTGGAGAGAATATCAGAACAATTTATGATGTATTATGTCTTGCGGAAAAAAACAAAACTCCTGGGCTTCTTTTGCTTGTTGACTTTGAAAAAGCCTTTGATTCTGTGTCGTGGTCATTTATTGATAAAACTTTGGAATTCTTTGGTTTTGGAAATGATATTAGGAATTGGTTTTCAACTTTCTACAATAATATTTCTTCCAAACTAATCATCAATGGAAAAATGTCGTCGCAGATATCAGTTGAGAGGGGCTGCAGACAAGGTGACCCACTCTCACCATATATTTTTCTACTGTGTTCGGAGATCTTGGCTTGTCTTGTTCGATCTAATCAAAGCATCAGGGGCATCAAGATAGACGGTATTGAGTATCTTATTGCTCAGTATGCTGACGATACTGAATTTCTGCTCGATGGTAGTCAGTCATCTTTTGAAGCTACAATTAAGATGTTAGATCTCTTTGCAGCAATCTCTGGCCTCAGGATTAATTATGAGAAATCTCAAGTTGTTTGGATAGGTTCTGAGAAAGGCAGCAGTAAAAGATTTGTGCCTGATTTGCATATTAAGTGGAATCCTGATAGCTTTAAGATACTTGGAATAAATTTCTCAACATCAATTTGTGATATACATGATTTGAACTATAAGGGTAAGATCTTTGAGATACAAACCATCATTAACAAATGGATGAGACGGATTATCACCCCTATAGGTAAAATTGCCATCATTAAGTCACTTTTGATATCAAAACTTAATTATCTTTTCTTGACCCTCCCAAACCCACCTGGTCTTTTTCTGAAACAGCTCAACAAAATCTTTTTTGATTTTATCTGGAACAACAAAACAGACAAGGTTAAACGTGATATTTTATGTAAACCAATTTCAGAAGGAGGTTTAGGCATGGTTGATATTTTTGCATATGTCAAATCACTGAAAATAACTTGGATCAGAAACTTGTTTGTCGATAGTGAATGCAAATGGAAGAATTTATTTTATTCTCAACATCCTGATGCAAAACATATAGATGAGTTTGGAGACCTTTTCCCAACAGTATTAGCCAACAAAGTAAACAATGACTTTTGGAAAGATTGTTTGTTATCTTATGGCTCTTTGTATGCAAAATGTTCTCCTACTTGTTATGAAGAATTACTAGGAGAAAGTATATTTTATAATAGTAACATCATGGTTGGCAGACACTACTTCTTCAGTAGGAAATGGTTTGACAAAGGTGTTGTTAAAATCTTTGATATCATTGATAGCGAAAATGATTTTATTTCTTTCAGTGAGTTTGAGGAGGTATATGGTTTACATGTTCCATTTACTCAGTATTACGGCATTATACAAAGTGTCAAAAATTATCTTAAAAAAGCAAATGTTTCCGTAACATCTCCACCTAGACCAGGAGACAGGTGTGTTTATAAGAAAATAATGTCCGTTTCAAAGGGTTCAAAACATTATTACTATGCACTCACTTCGTCAAATGTTACTCCCAAGTCACAAAATAAATGGAATGATACATTTACTACAGAGCTTCTCTGGGAGAAAATTTACCTGAAACCTTTCAAAACAACCAGTGACACAAAATTACGATGGTTTCAGTACCGTTTGCTTCACAGACTATTACCAACCAATGTTTATCTCTGTAAAATAAAGATCTGTCTTGAAGACACATGTAACTTTTGCAAATGCCAAAAGCAAACTTTAAATCATTTATTCTGGGAGTGTCAGGAAGTTAAATCCTTTTGGACTTCTTTATTATCTTGGCTCAATGAGCATTGCTCACATTTCCATAACATGAACCTTAGTTCAGAACTTGTTCTGTTTGGCCTTAAGGAAAATATAATAACAGATGTTGTATTTGACCTCATATTGTTACTGGCCAAATTTTACATCTACAAATGTAAACTGGACGATTGTCACATACATTTAAAATCTTTTAAACATATTTTAGCAAATCGCTATTCAATAGAGCGTCAAGTTTTCTTCAGAAAGTCCAACCATAATAAATTCTATGAAAAGTGGCTCATGTACCATTCACTCTTTGATGAGAAATCTTGATTTCACTTTTATGCAAGTATCAATCTGACCATTAATATTCATCTCAATCATTTTCTTTGTTATTGTTTGTCTACATTGTATTTACAAATTATACCTATGGTATGGATGTGTGTATGTGTGTGATAGTGTTGTATCTGTAGTTTCCAAAAAATCCGAATCCATCATGTCTGTACTTTATTAAACATGAAGGCAAGGCCCTCCCTGGCACCTTGACCTGATTTGTAACAGGGACTCGGAAATAAAATATTGATTACAAAAAAAAAAATTATCCATTGATTAATTAGCAGTTACATACATGTATATATATTGTGTAACATAGCATAACTGAACTTAACTTGCTGTTTTATCATTACAAATAAGGTTTAGGTCATAACTATCCAATGGTTTAGAATTGTCTTAATTTAAAGGTACATCCATTGTGTTGTTTGGGGTCACATATGCTAAACGTTATAAATTGTTTTATTTTATCGAGAAGTACTGACTGTTGCCGAAAAGTGCCATCTTAGTCGGCTAAGTATACCGATAATATGAAGGTAAAAGTATCGATTGCTGATCGAAAACCGGACAATACACTCTAGATCCGCCCCTGAAGTGATTGGTAGCCAGTGTAGATGTCGCAGCATGGGAGTCACGTGATCATACTTCCGTCTCCTCATGATGATACGCGCCGCTCCGTGCTGTACTCGCTTGAGACGTGTGAACTCGTCGACAGTACTCTTTCAGCTTATATATTGAATAATTAAATAGCCATCAATTAAGGATGTTGATGAACATATAGTAAAATTGTCAAAAATCTATCTCCGTGAAATATATACACTTAATTTTTCCCAAATTTGTTCGACCCAAAATAAGCAGAGAAATTGCACTAATTAGTAAAGGTGTTTTCCAGCCTAAATATAGATCCAGTCTATAATTTTAAGCGCAAAGCATTGTGGTCCAACTCACACACTGTATACAAAGACGTGAAAGAATAACACAGTTTATGAGCAATGAAAGAAATTGAAATATATAATTTTTGGCGGTTTATATTTACCATTTCATTTAAATATGTAATTGCTACAGAAATTGGAATAATTGTTTTACCCAAATAGGTATTTTGCTTGAATTTTATAATAAATGAGAGTATACGTTTGTCATAATTTGCTGGTCTTATCTCAATAAGAAGTACATTAAACAGGCCATAATGTGTATATTCTCAGTACATTTAGAAACATTGTTTATAAAGCAATCGTCACATTCAGTAATGTGTGACAAGGGTAACTTGCGAGAGAAGCACGTGCAGCGCATGCAGCGCATGCTGCGCGTGCAGCACATGGGTTGTTATGGCGACTTGCGCTAGAGACGAGCCTTCACGCTTCGGTAGCGTTTGTTGTTGTGCAGTACGTTTTACGCAATAAAGGGGACTCTGTTTATATGACGTCAAATACCCTTAGCGCGCGCTACTTGAAGGGTTACTTCTCTTTGAAACCAAATTTCATTACATTGTCGTGATATGAAAATTATTTATCACATGTCATGTTGTAGATAAAAGATTTCTCTGGTGATTGACGTTATAAGTTTATTTTCCAATTTTTAATTTTTTTATTTTTATTTGAAACACTAACATCCTTGATGGCTCTTTAATTCAAATAAACACAAATGTTGTAACATTTCTGCTTACTTCATTTAATTTATTCAATATATATGCTGAAAGTCTACTGTCGACGAGATCACAAACTCAAAACGTGTACACAAAATCATAACTTCATTATAATTATAATAATAGTTTGAATTGTGAACAAGAGTTCCATTGAAAATGTGCCAGTGGAAAATTTTCAATGGAAATGTTCCATTTCATTGGCTGAAAAGTCTGTACATAACATTTCAGCTTTTCGTACTTGAGAATATGTAAATAGGTTTTTTAGGTCATGCACCCTCTATAATTTAGAATTCCCATTGGCCAAGAACTTTGATCATAACATTCCAGCTTTCTTGAGCCACTGGTTCTTGAGAAGATGTCAAAAAGTGAAAAGTTACAGATGGATTGACAGGTTGACGGATGGATGGTCGGATGGGAGCCGGACGCCATACCATAAGCTTATTCGGTCTATCATGCCAGATGAGCTAATACAAATTCTATTTGAATTAAAACCTTTTGAATTGAAAATCAATTTTTAAACCTAAAATATTTCAAAGAATTTACATAAGACAACCTGGACAGTTATATAAAGATTTAGAGGATTAAGGTATTACTTTTACTTGTTACTCATTCAGCACTATCCCGTCATTAACAGCTCATGCAACAGTCCACTCCACAGGACACGTAATTTCTGCCAAAGTGGAGAAGATGAAATGACCCAGCATATCCCCCGTAGGAACAGGCAAAGATTGGTCATAATTTACATCCAGGTAGAAAGATTATGTCGAGGCAACGAAAGTCCCAGGGAAGGATCGTATCATACAGTTTCTGGAATGCTGTGGCAAGACACAGACCTCACACGATCAGCTGGCGGATCCCTTACAGAGAATCCGAGGAAGATGTCCTGAAGGCCATAAGAGTCCTTGCTGTCAGAGAGGAGAACCATGGTAGCTGGCGTTAACCTTCACGGCATGACACAGGATAGAGTGCAAGGTTAAGAGGTCAGACTGGCGTCTGCAAATTTATGGTTGCATGTCCCTTATGCAGTCAGGAGGTGAACTACACAGAGGCAATAATTTGTGATGTCTTAATCCGTGGATTCCCACTCTGTCGAAGCCATAAGCAGCAGTTACAGAACCAAGAACACAGCAATTAATGCATCCATGAACCAAACTGTTAATCTACATTAGAAGCTGGATACATCCGAGTCATGCTTTTTTTGCAGAAGGAAGGGACATAGAAAAAAAACATCCCTGAAAACCAGAAAAAAAGGAATGCCCCACCTTTGGTCGTATTTGTTAATCTTGTAACCTGTAAAACCACTTTGACGAAGTGTTCCTCGAGAGCTGAGAAGCTGTCAAACACTCGAGGAAGATGAAAGTGCGATCTTTGACATGTTCTGTTCTGTCACTAACATCGGCTGGCATGACGGAAAGAAAACACTTCACCTCGATCCCCACCTATACGATCACCTCGGACACCTGGAATAAATGGACTTCCCAGCCCCAGCTTTTTCTCAACTTATCTATGTCTGTCCATACAAATGATTAGGCAGACTAGGCTTTTGGCTCAATGTAATCGTCAAACCCACGAAAACCTCTGTTGTCGTCATGGCGGACACGGGTTGTCAGAGTTGCGTCGTTGGCATTAAGGTTGTACACATGCTTGGGCTAAAAACACAAGATCTTATTCAAGTAACCCTGAAGATGCCGCTGCGTGCAGCAAACATAGGTATCAATATCCTTGGTGCTCTCATTGCAAGGCTGCTAATACTGAAATACTGTAATAATTAAGACCAGAGACGTGGTATACATCACAGACAACTCTGACAAGTTCTTCCTCAGTCGTGAGGCTTGTATCTCGCTCGGGATGATCGATAACTCAAAAGTTTCCTACCATCGGGGAAGTCTCTAATTTGAGAAGTCTCAAGGAGGATATGACACTAACCAGCACTTCAGAGATAAACGACTTGCAATGTGATTGTCAGAAGCGTGAGTTGCCTCCAAAAATGCCTACAAAACTACCATATCCTGCGACGGAAGAGAACCGTTGTAAGCTGGAGGAATACCTACTTGACCTCTACAACTCAAGCACGTTCAACACCTGCAAGCATCAACCCCTCCCTCTCATGGATGGACCTCCCCTGAAACTGATGGTCGACCCCTAGGCCCAGCCTGCCACTTTAATGGCAAAGAGACGTCAAAGCCGGACTGGACCAGGATGTCAGACTCGGCGTACTAGAACTGGTCACGATTGGAGAGCCAGTTACATGGTGTCACAGAATAGTTGTCCCAAGTTTTCCAAAAAAGAATGGGAAACCATGTCGCACCGTCGAATGCCCATGCAGTTAGAGAGACACATACCAAATCCCCTTCCATGAAGCTCGATCCGTTACACATAATAGGAAAAAGACCTTGATGCCTGGAATGCCTACCACAGTGTTCCTGTTCGTAGTGAGGACAAACACTTGACCACTTCTATAACCCCATGGGGCCGATACAGATACTGCACATCGCATCCAGAGACAGATATACAAGGCGTTTTGACAAGAATGTGTCTGATGTGCCGAACAAAACCAAGTGTGCGGATGACACAATCCTGTGTGCTGATGACATCGAGAAAGCCTTCTTCCAAGCATTTAAATTACACTTGTGACGTCATCCTATTGTTCTTTTACTCCATTATTTTCCAGTTATGGAGAGTTGCACATCACATCATATTTTTTAAGTAGAAATTTAATTTCTTTAACTTTTTAAAGAGCAATACTTTGAGTGTAATTTAAGTAGCGTAATATCCTCGTAACTCTCCATTCCTTAAAAATAATGGGCCTCGGCTCCATTATTTTTAAGGAATGGAGAGTTACTCGGACATTACCCTCTACGTAATTGGCTTGACATTTGTCGAAGGAACCGCATCATCCTAAACCCTGAAAAGTTCACCTTTGCACAAGACACTGTGGTGTTCGCGGCTTTGAGATCACTCGCACCAGTGTCCGACCTTGTTCAAAATATCTCCAGGCCATTATGGACTTTTCTACACCAAGAAACATCACAGACATCCGTTCTTGATTTTGACTTCTCAATTAAGTGTCAAACGCATTCCGCATGGCCAATAAGGATGCAGCCGTTATGCAAACTACTAAAGCCTGGGACACCATTTTTGGGGGACGACGATCTGGACTGCTTGTTCCAGGAATCCTAGACTATCATTGTCAAGGGGATTGAAAATAGTGTTTGCATCTTTGACTCAAATAAACCAACCTGCCTTGCAACAGATCACCCAACACCCAAATGGTGAACCTAAGAGGATGGTTCTAGTGGATGATATCGTAGCAACAGACTGCCCCGAATATCTCTCTTCCCTCAATATTTCTCATAACATCCTCACTTTCATTAGATGTAATGAAGAACCTGACATAGATGACGCTGTTCACCATTCTGCTGTTTCTGCAATCAGCACCTAGAGCCAATCACATTGGACAAAGTAAAATTATCGACCACTAGCGATGTATCTATGGCAAAACTCGTTGACATTATTGAGACTGAACTCTTGAACTCACTGCTGCACTACGTGCATATCATCCATTCAGAGAACATCTACACACAGCCTCCTGATCCCAACTGCACTACTTGAAGATGCCCTCCACTTCACACATCAAGAACTGAAGCATCAATATTCTACCCGGGGCTCACACTGGCCGTCACAACCCTTCGAAAAAAACTTTACCACTGCAATCGAATGGCTCCGTCAAAACCTTCAGCCCCACCAACACCATTCACATACTCATTATACCCTTTCCAATGTGTGTGCGCTGATTTCTTTCATAACAAGGAATCAACCATCTAGTGGTTGTTGACAGATACTCAAACTGGCTAATAGTTGAGAGGACTACAGGAGGTGCGCCTGGACTCATAGATTGCTTGTTGGCCACATTTGTCACATTTGGCATACTTGTTGAACTCCCCTCTGATGGTGGACCTGAATTCACCACCTCTGCAACCAGAGAGTTCCTTCGTACATGAACAGTATATCATTGCCTATCTTCTGTCGCCCTCCCCAATAGCAACTGCAGAGCAGAAATTGGTGTGAAGACCGTTAAGCGCATGATCACTGACAAAATAGGACCTCTTGGTGAACTTGACACTGATGCTTTCGAACGGGCCATGCTTCAGTACAAGAACACTCCAGAGAGGAACACAAAGTTATCACCAGCCATGTGTGTCTTTGGCAGAGCCTCACAGGACTTCATACCAATCCTACAAACCTCACGGACATGGAGCAAAACACTCCTTTTGAGAGAAGAGGCACTCCGAAACTGCCACATGAAGATGGCGGAACGTCTAACACACCACACCAAGGTACACTCATCCTTGCAGTTGGTGACTCTGTCAGAATCCAGAATCAGACAGGAACTCATCCTCTCAAATGGGACAAAACAGGATAAGTGGTCGAAGTTCGTCAATTCGACCAGTATGTTGTGAGGGTCGACGGATCAGGGAGAGTTACCCTACGGAATATATTCTTGAGGAAGTACATTCCTGTTTTCCTGTTTTTCATCAAGTTTGTTGCAGGTTATAGAAATTTTTATATGGACTTGACAACAACACGAGACGTTATTTTAGACCTCAAGCCAGAACAATTCAAGACAGTTTATTCAAGTCCTTTCCACAACACCTGTCAAGATCCGTCAATGACTTGGGGAGGGATAGATGATTATGTTATTACTTATACCTGTTCCTCATTGTTTGTTTACTCTCTTTGCAGATCTCCATCATTTGTGATGATCAATTGACAATAAAGCATCGTTTATCAAAATAATCGCTTACTTATTTATGAATTTTTTTATTAGGAAAACTATTATTACGATCTATCGTACACATTGATGTTTCCTTAGCATCATGTACCATAAACATCCTGATTGTGTAATCCTCATGGTCTAAGTTCAATCTCACTTTCACATTCCTGTTCAGTATTCAATTCGGCTACATGCATAACCAACGAAGTTGTTATAATGAGTCAAAATACTACTTCAGTTCAGCCCTTCAGTACCTTACATAACGTATCACTATTTTATTTAGAATAATGAAGCCAATAATACATGAATAATGGGCTCCAGAAGGAACCAGATAAACATTAATCGGTTTATTTTAAATATGCGTTGTCAAAAGCAAGATTGAGTGATATAACATCTTTTTAAGAAACACAGAGAATGAAGAGCTAAGGAAAATCAAAGATTATAAACGATTCTTTATGGGAGGATATATGCATGGGAAAACTAAACTATAATTCCTATATGAAATCATGTTGGCGTTGCATAACGGTATTTCGTTAGTGGTTATAGCGTCGTGCATTGTTGTCGTTGTTTACAAAAGTACTGATACACATCAACATTTTGATGTTAGATCCTGTCATTCCCGATACACAAAACAAAATATCCCATGCTCTATAGTGGCGAGAAAAGACATACAGGAACAGAGTAAAAGCATATTTAAGAAGGAAATACTATCCAATTGACGTTGTATATGATTGTATCACTAAGGCACAGACTCTGGGATTCTCTTCCCAAAGATGTAAATGTATTCCCTTCAGATTTTCGATCGTTAACCTCCGTAAGTTTTACCGTTTATGTTTTACTTCAGTAGAGGGTAATGTCCGAGTAACTCTCCATTCCTTAAAAATAATAGAGCCAAGGGTCCGAAGGGGCCGAGGCCAATTATTTTTAAGGAATGGAGAGTTCCGAGGATATTACCCTACTTAAATTACACTCAAAGTATTTCTCTTATCAAAATTGCTTTAAAAAGTTGAAGAAATTAAATTTCTACTTAAAAAATATGATGTGATGTGCAACTCCTCATTACTGGAAAACAATGGAGTGAAAGAACAATAGGATGACGTCACAAGTGTAATTTAAATGTGTCTATAGCTGAAGAGAGGGGACACACCTTTAAAATCAATATACATTTTCTCTAACTTTGAAAGCTGCAGAAATCTGAAAAATTGTGTTAGAGACTTATTAGAGACCTTTCGATGTATCTTCAACTTTAATTGAACCCGATAAGCTACAGAGATGTTTACATTTTTTTGTTCGATTTTGCCCTTGATCGATATATATCCTTTGGAATATTTTGTGACTAGTGGTTATGCTAATGGAGAAAATGGTGAAATACCGATACACGTAAATAAATATTAGTTCTAAAGAACAAAACTTAGTAAAACAATTATATATATCCTCATTTTTTAATTACTAGTCGAGCAGGAATAACAAGGACACTTTGAGTTTGAGGTATTTGCGATGAACCTCAAAAAGACACTTACAGTGAAAGTGTGAGTGAAAGTGTGAGTGAAAGTGAAAGTGAAAGTGAAAAGGGAAATGATTTAACAGGCGACATTACTTCTTAATATGGAATATATCAGAGATGAGCAACTGATCACGAGGCGCAGTCCTTGGACTAGTTAAGACGGGCTAGACACGTTGGGTTTTCTTTCGTCATTTTGGAATCTCAACTTGGAACTGCAAAAGTGCAGATAATATTTGGACAGGTAGGTTTGATTTGTTTTATGCAGGGTGACATTTTTGGGCATTATTTTTACTTTATCATTTAACATCTTTCAAAATGTTTCACATCATATCATATACGATTTTGTGCCTCCGTGTGTATTTCATGTTCATCTAACGCAACTAACATTTAGACAAAATTGATACAGATGTTTTTTGTTTTTTTTGTAATACTTTAAAATGAAATTGAAATGAACTTAAAACAATATTGAGAGAAAGCATTAGTTTCTGCTTTGCACTTTTATTTTGCACTTATTATGCAATTATATGTTCCGATATTTTGAACATTTTTAAAAATAAGTTTTACCAAAAAATGAAAACATGTTCCAAGAAAATATGTATATCCAGGTAATATATATAGATACGTGATAAATGAAAAGACATTGAAAAAGGATTTTTATTTATATACTGAACATCATTGAATGCACCATCTGTTTATTTGGAATTATGCCATAGGATTGTTTTGAGAGTGACAATGATCGTTGGAAATATTGCTAATAACACATAAGACCATAAATAATCCTGTGTCCGAACACACCATTGAACACATGACATGTCAACAACAAAATGCATACACACCACACGCGAACAGCACAAATTGCATGCGTAAACATACCGATTAGGGATATAAATGATCGTCAGCACAAAACCGTTCTCATTTAAGCTGTACTTCCGCAAGTTAAGTTCGCAATACAAGATCGTCACTAGAGGAACGAGAACGGGCCTTGGGCATGATGCAAGTTGGTACATAAAGCATGATTGTTGGTAGACGATGTGCTTGCCATCATTCCACCATCATAAGACTTGCCAACAGCTACCAACGCACAGGAACCACCAGGTATCACCAACGTCAAGGGCAGACACGTGTTACCACCCCTCGCCAAGATCATTGCCGGCTGCCAAAGCTGCTAATGTTCTCCAAGGCCGACGTGGTTTGATCAGCGCTTCCTCTATCCGTCGCCATCTCTTGCGGCAGGATTAAGATGTCGACGTCCTTACGTTGTACCCAACCTGACTGATAGACATCACCATGAACGCTGACGATGGGCTTGAACAGCATCGTTTGAGGTTGTTACGACATTGGCATCGTGTATTCTCCGACGAGTCACATTTTCACTCACAAAATGCTGACGAATGTTTTCGGGTATGGCGTCGACTGGGCGAACGTTACCATCAGGACTGTGTAGCGCGAACAGGTTGATGGGTTGGAGGCAAGATTATGGTGTGGGGAGGGATCAGTTATCACCACAAAACCGCTCTGGTGTTTTATCGTGGCAGAGTGAATGTTCTTTACTACCTTGACAACATTCTTCAAAACAAAGTCCTCCCTTTCTTTCACCAACATCAAGATCTGCACATTCCAGAAGGACAATGCTCTACTGCACACTGCACTTCACGTGGCAAACAACAACATTCATCTACTTCAATGGCCTACATTGTCACGAGATACCGTCTCCAATTTGAACACGTGTAGGCTTAAATTGGGCAGCGCCTCGCACGTCGCCCACAGATCAACAACCTTGTATTAGGGAACTTGGGAGTGAAATGACTTGCCTCAGAACACTATTCAAAGATTGTTCCGTTCTCTATATAAGTAGACGTTGCACAACTTGTTTTGCTGCTTACGGGGGTCATACACTTTACTTATTTTCATTTTGACTCCTTCTTTCTTTCATGGTATGCTGGATACAAATTTCACTTTTTTGCTGGACTTTTTTTTTTTTATCATTGGTCTACAAAAGTATCTAAATGTACACCGATTGCTTGTTTATGCTCTTGGAAATCCAAAATAATAGAGCTGGTGCGTTTTCAATGATGTTTAGTTGATACTGTGACAGTGTGCGATTATTGTCTTCCTAGTGTCGAATATCCCTTTACTGTAATGGGGCCACCGGCCCATTATACATTGCATATGAAAGCACGATAACAGGTATATTGAGTACCACATTATCGAAAGACGATGAATATGCTTACTGTAGAAACTTTTATAAAGATTTACTGAAAAAGCTTTTTCTCTTCTTATATTCTAGGAATACATATTAAGATAACATTTCAATACATTAGAGTCCTTAGAGCTAAACAACTGTATAACTTTTGAGAATGAAGGGTATTCTGTAAAATAACTTGGGAGAATAGATGTCTTTAAACCATCGTAAAAAGTCCAGATTATACAAAAGAAACATTCGGACTCTATACGGGGAGTAATAATGCAAAATGGACGATATCGGTTATGACGAGGCGAATTAGATTTGCGACTTTGTTCAGGTAAAAGACTATGTTTGGAACAACGAAATCTACAATAAGTTATACGATATACTGGCAGTGTAACTAATGACAAATGTTCAAATGTTACAGAAGATTAAAGACATGAATAGAGTTCTAGCTTTCGAATATTTTCTAACCATTCTTGAGATCAATAGATGTGCACTTCTCCTAGAACAGCGATACCACGGATTTAATGCAACCAACATCCTGATAAACCCAAGTGTAACCATAGCCATAAGATAATAGTAGCTGTTTGACCACAAGTGCCCAACAATTGCGTCCGCTTTCAGCAAGAGAATATTGGTAGTCCTCAGTCTGCATGCCTTCCTGAAGCTCAACTGGTACATTATTTTCTATTCCCCATTGACTTTTACATCAATCAACTTACCTGTTTAATCGAAGCCATTGTACACTTACCAGTCAAGCTAAGTCGGTTTTTTTTATTCACAGGATGAAGATGTTTAACTTCATATGCACAGCGATCATCATTACTGTGATCGTGCCAAGATCCATCTCTCAAACAGAATGTCAAATTAACAGAATCTCTGATGGAGGTATCAAGGCAGTTTGCAGCGGTCTCAACCTAACCAGGATCCCTCCGCTTCCTCGAGAAACAACAACACTTCTCATCGACAGCAACGAATTAGCCTATCTACCACAGAGAGCATTTGCTCGGATGAAGAAGTTGAAACATCTTGATTTGTCAGATAATAGATTTTTTAGCTTAACAGAACATGTTTTCAATGGTCTTAACCATTTGGAAGTACTTATCCTCGACGGAAATTATTTCTTGGTTAAATGTAAGACTACCTTCGACCCTGTGTTCCTAAAACCTTTGATAAGACTGCGAACATTCTCCCTTCTTGCCCAAAAAAAGTCATGTATACATCTAACACAAAAAACACCTCCTCAGCTGTATTCGGCCAGTTTTTATCCTGATAGTTTGCAAAATGTGTATATCGATTGTTACTTCTGTAGATTTGACCCATCGTTTTTAAGAATGAAAAAAGTATCATTGCTTTCATTCCCACCTGACAGGGATGGTTTTGCGTGTATTATGGATGAAATGGACAATACTACCTTTCAGTATACGCCGTATCTAGAAACTCTGAATATATCCAACTGTCAGGTAATTAATGTCAGACCCGGCATGTTCGATCCATTGCAAAATCTTCGTACATTGGACATGTCCATGTATATGGACAGTGGTGATGAGTTTAATGCCTTCATAGAAGCAACTAAATCACTCCAATTTTCTACCATAGAATATATCAGATTTGCGAGTTTTCATAGTATTCAAACACATCCGGATTTGTTCTCTTACCTCCAAAATACATCATTAAAAGAGCTACATATGATTGGTATCCCTTACCCACTTATTGAGGAAGATACGTTCAAGAAGCTCCCCAAATCCCTGGAAGTCTTGACATTCAAACACTTTCAGTACGCAAAAGGAACGCTCATTACCGAACTCAAACAGCACCCTTCAATAAAGACCCTTGATTTATCGTACAGTGTTCTTTCTGGCGATGTCGTTGATTTTTGCGAATCAACAATTTTCAGTATATCACCTAAAGTTGAAACCTTTATCTGCAGAAGTTGTCATTGTTCTGAATTTCTTGGTTCTGCTCATGATGGTCTGATTCCCTATGAACCACCAGAAGTGAGAATAAAACACATCAAAAGACTGATATTACCTGACAACGGGATTCCATATTTTGCTTCTTATGTTAGTGAGAATATGCCATATATTGAATACATTGATATTAGAAACAATCGTTTGGAAACTCTCCTTCCGTTCCTTCCAAATAATTCAATTTCTTATCTAAATGTTGCTGGTAACCGTCTTGGAACTTTCTTAGCAAGCGATGACACATCCACCTTTAAATCACTGACCAAATTGGAAAGCGTTGATTTTTCACACAATGGTGTGTTATCCCTGTCGACTTATGGTTTGGATCATTTACAGAGTGTAAAGTTCATTAATGTAAGCAATAACTACCTGGAGAGTATTAATGTTAGACTTGTTCATCTAACCAACCTTGAGGTTCTCGATCTTCGTGACAATAAAATACATGCTGTTGGAGAAAACACCCGGAATGATCTGTCACTTCTGCCCAAAGCAAGACTTCATTTGGATGGAAACCCTCTGGTCTGCGGATGTGACGAGTTGGACTCGCTTCTGTGGATGAAACAGAACAGAAAACGAGTTCACAATCTTAAATCGCTTAACTGTCGCCTTTCTACTGGAAAACACGAATTATTGAGACACCTCGATGAGATAATAACCAATTTACAAACTCTGTGCAAATCTAATATAGTTGAGATCTCAGTTTCAGTCTGTGTAACAGTAAGTGTTCTGAGTTTGGTTGCCGGTGTCCTGGTTTACCGCCACAGATGGAAACTGAGGTATCTATACCATGCTGGGAGACGTGGTTACAGACGACGATACAACCAGGAATATATCCACCTGGAAGATTACCAATATGACGCATTTGTTTCATACGCTGATCCTGACAGATCATTTGTGTTTGATGAAATGATTAAAGAATTGGAAGACAAACATGGCCTCAAACTATGTGTTCATCATCGCGACTTTCTGCCAGGGGAGGTAATCTCGGACAACATCGTCAATGCCATTCAGAACAGCAGGAAAACCATTGTAGTTCTCTCCCCTGCTTTCCTGAAGAGTGACTGGTGTGAGTTCGAGTTCAACATGGCCCGGATGGAAGGTGTGACCCGCAGACAGGACATCGTGTTGATGCTGCTGTATGAAAACGTCTCCATGATGAACCTCTCCAAGGACATGGCCACGATGCTGAAGCGCAACTGCTACCTTGAATACAACCACGAGGTGTTCAACAAGGAGATCTTCTGGTTCAGTGTACAGGAGTCAATCCAGATCATCAGACAGAAGGACTGAAACTACCGCCTTTATCTTCATCTTCAATGTACATTGCTTTATCAGTTTATTCCCGTGACACAAAGAAGGTGCCATTTCCTTGCCAATATCCATGTATACATTAATATAAATTCTGACTCTCGTTTTTTAAAGTCTTTTGGTTTGCATTTGTTTAATGCTTACATTCATGTGTTTACAAATAGTTTTGTTATAACTTTTTTACTTTTAATAAAATTAATAAAACGTCAATCATGTCATTTTTTTTCCATTTTTCCAAGTTCAGTCTTCATCGTTAAACGATATTAATCCTTTTGAGCTACAGAGCCCATGGCTCTACTTCTTTAAGTCGTGACCCCTGTGACCTTATTTCGGGCAACACAGGTCATCAAATCTACAATTTAGAATCCCCATTGGCTAAAGAGTGTCCACACAATATTACAGCCTTCTAGGTCTTTTTGTTTTGGAGAAGAAAATGAAACTAGGTTTTTAGGTCATGGCCTTTGAGACCCTTATTTAGGGCCCCAGGGTCACCAAATCTACACTTTAGAATCCCCATTGGCTGAAGAGTCTGCGTACAATATTACAGCCTTCTAGGTCTATTTGTTCTGGAGAAGATGAAAATAGGTTTTTAGGTCATGGCCTGTGAGGCCTTTATTTGGTGCCCCAGGGTCACCAAATCTACAATTTAGAATGCCAATTGGCTAAAGAGTCTGCACACAATATTACAGCCTTCTAGGTATATCTGTTCTGGAGAAGAAGATGAAAATAGGTTATTAGGTCATGGCTTTGGAGGTCTTTATTTGGGGCCCAAGGGTCACCAAATCTGCAATTTATACCTTTAAAAAAAAGGAACGCATAGGTGGGTATATTTTTAAAAAGAACGAGCATTAAAAATCTATCGTAAATAATTACACTTTTTGTTGATAAAATTATATTCTGGTATATGAAAACCTAACAATACACCAAAACGCAGCAATACATTCATCATTTGAGCAAATACGGGTAATTTGCAGAAAATGCATGAAAAGGTCGCCCTAGTTTCGAATGCACATGCAGATCGAGAAAAAACTTCTGCAACATCATGACTATATAAGATACAATCCCTGTTCGTCATTTTATGGAGGTAAGCCATTGTGAAATAGAATTGAAAATGCCAAGATTGTCCGACGCTGACCGGAACAACGCCATCGGACGACTGGAAGCCGGCCAGTCACAGTCACATTTTGCTCGACACCTTGGGGTTCATCAAACCACTATTTGCTGTCTTTGGGACCACTACACGCAAACCAATTCGACAAAACAATCGTCCTAAAAGTGGTTGTCCACGAGTACCACTGGACGTCAAGACTATAATGGCTGATTTCTGCCATTCGCGTCTTCGCTACTTCCTGTTATTCTAAGCAAGTGCGAAGTAGCGAAGTGGAGATGTGAAGAAGCAAGGTGGCGATGTGAAGTAGCGAAGATGCGATGCGAAGTACTTCTCTACTTCGCATCACCACTTCGTTTCTTCGCATCGCCACTTCGTTTCTTCGCATCGTCACTTCGCTACCTCCCATCGCTACTTCGTTAGTTCGTTACTTCACTACATCGCGATTTCGCCACTTAGCTCCTTCGGCGAGGCAGCGAGGCAGCAAAGTAGCGAAGATGCGAAATAGTGAAGTAGCGATGAGAAGTAGCGAAGTGGCGTTGCGAAGTAGCAAAGTAAAACTCTTCGCTATTTTGCTATTGAGCATCGCCACTTAGCTTCTTCGCATCGCGTTTTCTCATCGCGCCTTTGTTACTTCTCATCGCCACTTCGCTACTTCACCCTAGATTCTAATAATACAAAGTAGCGAAGACGCGAATGGCAGAAATCAGCCACCATAACATTCGACAAGTGAGGTGAGGTGAGTTGGGGTTTAACGCCGCTTTCAAAGAGTATTTCACTTATATCGCGGCTGCTAGTATTACGACAGAGAGAAAGCCCACAACGCCATGTGGCTATGCATTGCGGTGAAATCTGCGAGCATCGGCTGGAAATGTTGTGTCCAGACCCCTTGGCCAATTGACATTCTAAATTGTATATTGGGTGACCCTGTGACCCCATATAGGATCACAGTGGTCAAGATCTAAAAACATATTTGCATCTCCTTCGATCTGAAAATCTCAAGAAAGCTGAAATGTTGTGTACAGACTCTGACAAGGGTTTCGGAAGCCATGGCCTAAAAATCTATTTATTTACTTCAATATCTTTGCAATAATTGTTGTACTTTGAGAATCAATTTCATCCAAATTTAGTGTCAAGTCATGTTTTTATTATGCACTGACAATTACAAAGATTTTGAGATTTTTCATTACTAGGGATTGTGCATTATATTGAGAACAATTTATTTTGATTTTCTACATCAAACATTACAAATCCTGATGAGCTACAGAGCCCATAGCTCTATTTTAAAAATATTATTAGACACAGGCTGGTCTATTCAATTTCAGTGATAGGGGTGAATGACTATGACTGTAGGCAAACTACCACCCCAACTGTAGGAAAGGCAAAGTAGGCAGAAGTAGATGTAGGTGGGTATACATGTCATCTGTATCCACGCCTCAGAGGATTGTGGCTTCATATTTCCTCTGTTTGAAATGTCAAGCCTCCTCATCCCCAACCCAGAAGGCTCGCCATTCCACCAGCAGGTGTATGTATTTGATGTATTCCGAGGTGCATCATTTAATATTTATACTGTTTGCATCGTGGTACCTCCACAATTCAAAACACCTCATTGTCCATGGCAACCTTTCATAAAGTGAAGAAAACCAATATATATATTTATATATATATATATATATATATATATATATATATAGTCAACTTCTCTATTGCAATGGTGTAGATACTAATACTGTAGTTTATGAGCAATGAAAGAAATTGAAATATATAATCTTTGGCGTTTTTTTGTTTGCCATTTCATTTAATTATGTATTTTCTACAGAAATTGGAATAATTGTTTTACCCAACTAGGTATTTTGCATAAATTTTATAATCAATGAGAATATATATCTCATACTTAGCTGGTCTTATTTCAAAAATAGAGCCATGGGCTCTGTAGCTCATCAGGATTTGATTATTATCTAAGGTTGAATATCTAAGTTATCTCAAGTACCGGTAATACATTGTTAACATGGGGTCACAAAATCTACAATTTAGAATCCCCATGGACCAAGGAGTCTGCACACAACATTTCAGCTCTCTAGAACTTTTTAACCGGAGAAGAAGATGAAAATAGGTTTTTAAGGATGTGACCCATGTGACCCAATTTGGAGTCACAGGGTCACGAAATCTACAATTTAGAATCCCCATGGGCCAAGGAGTCAGCACACAACTTTTCAGCTCTCTAGACCTTTTGGAACTGGAGGAGAAGATTAAAATAGGTTTTTAAGAATGTGACCCCTGTGACCCCATTTGGGGTCATGGGGTCACGAAATCTACAATTTAGAATCCTTATTGGCCAAGGAGTCTGCACACAACTTTTCAGCTCTCTAGACCCTTTGGAACTGGAGAAGAAGATGAAAATAGGTTTTTAAGGATGTGACCCCTGTGACCCCATTTGGGGTCATGGGGTCACGAAATCTACAATTAAGAATCCCCATTGGCCAAGGAGTCTGCACATAAAATTTCAGCTCGGTGGATTCATTGGTTCTGGAGAAGAAGTCGAAAAAGCAAAAAGTTTACGGACGGATGGCCGGATGGCCGGACGCCGGACACCATAGCATGCCATAAGCCCGTCGGGCCTTTCAGGCCTGATGAGCTAATAAAAAGTACATTAACAGGCAATAATTTGTGTATTCTCAGGACATTTAGAAACATTGTTTATAAAGCAATCGTCACATTCAGCAATGTGTGACAAGGTTAACTTGCAAGGGGAGCACTTGCAGCACATGGGTTGCTATGGTGACTTGGGCTAGAGAAGAGCCTCCACGCTTCGAAAATGCTTGTTGTTGTGTAGTACGTTTTATGCAATAAAGGGAAATTTGTTTATATGACGTCTGATACCCTTGACACGCGCTACTCGAAGGGGACTTCTCTTTGAAAACAAATTGCATTACATTGTCGTGATGTGAAAATTATTTATTATATGTCATGTTGTAGATAAAAGAATTCTCTAGCGATTGACGTTTTAACTATATTTTCCACAAATAATTTTGTATTTGAAACAATAACATCCATGATGGCTCTTTAACATACTAAATACTAACACACACAGAATGTTACCTCTACCATATTCCCTGGGTTAGGTGACAAATGCCCATGGGGATTAATAGCTAAAGTTTGAGTTGTGACAGCGATACGCTTACCTGCACACAAGTGAACTGTTCCAATCCGTGTGCACTAACAGCTACACTAGAGAATAATACTGGTGCATAAACTTGTTTGTTTAAGACTGTAAGTGTTTGTCCCTGTAGGCGTTAATAGACTCAACCCCTTGAAGGGTATAACCAAGTAATTTTTATTGACTCTCATCTAATGAAAACCAACACTAAAAGTAATGTAAACTATATTTTAATCCAACATCTTTAACATTTGAGTTAAACAGTCATATAAAAATCTTTGGCTTAATACACAAAGCTTGGCAAGCAACTGCAAGACAAGGTTGAGCAATTATTAAAAACAATTTGTGTGCTCATATATGGTATCTTTAACATTTAATATATACCAAGAAATTAAAAGTTCATATTTTCAGGCATTTTATATTTATTATAACAATCAATCTTAAATCTAAAATTTTACATAAACACTTGATATGCGCAAATCACATAAGTTGCCATAAATTATGATTTAAATTTAAAGAGAATTAACATCTGACATACATACTCAAGTTCATCACATATATAAATGTAATTTGGAACTAAAAGACATTATGTAAAATTGGAGCATATCTTATTCTAAATATCAATTTATTTTAATTTAATTTATAAATATTATATCTCAGCACTGGGATTTGATTGTCTTTGGTAAGAAACTTTATGTTGCTACGGATACACTAATAACCACAGAGTTCTCCTCCACTCAACATCACCGCTGGAATATATGCAGACAATTTCTGTAATACACTCACCTCATTCAAACAATAAGTTTGCTACATTAACGATATACATCTGGATTGATCTTAGGCTCTTAGACACTAAGACTCTGAACAAATATATTGAAAAAAAATATTGAAAAGGAGCCTCTGTTTTCTGACAATCCCAATTCTCATAGTCTCATTTTCAATATTTAAGTTAAAGAATACATAATAATTATGTGAATATGGAATATTCAAGCATTAATTCACATCGTTTGAATATTAAAGCTACTGTAATATCATTTCCTTCCAGAAAGGAGCAAAACCAAACTTCAACAAACACATGGGGTATAATCCAAATTAAGCACAGTTGTAAAATGACTAGATAAAATAGTATTGTACAAACCATCACCAACAATTGGACAAAATCAACAAAGAGCAAAATGGTAAGTAATTATAAAGATATGAGATCAATGAGGAAATTATCAAGGTACAAAATAAGACTTAAGATTATATCACAAAGAGCTCAAAGAAGAAAGCATATACAATTATAATCACTTAATTAAAAGTGAAATACTGAAATCCAAATACTAAAATTAAAGTTTCAATACATAAGGCTTCAGAAAATATCAAATGGTTCTTCAATGTAATAGTTAAAATACAGGTTTCAAAATTAGTCTAAGTTAGTTTCTTCAGATCTTTACTTTCAAGCCGTTATCTTAGCAAATATATCAGGATTTACAATCATTGTAATTCCTTCTAACAGGGTTTACAATGTTTAAGTCCCTCGTACCGGTCGATACGGTTTAGAAAGGTCGTTTCAAGTATCACGTTATATGGCTAGTAGGTTGATAATACAAATAGAAACAGTCTGTCTGGTACATTGAAATAATAAGAAGTACCTTGATAACATATTAACAATATTTCAAAGACAAAAGTAAGTTAACTTTATTTATTTATTTGTTTATATGATTATTTTATAAATTTTATTTATCATGAATTTAGAATCAGATCAGAGTTCCAAATGACAAGAAAATAAAACATTAACAGTTTATAACACGATCAATGTAAGAAATATGTTTAAGATGGCAATGATGAATAATACTTTCATGAATAAATTCTAAGGTTTCATTATCAATAAAATATCAAATGGTATATAACACTTGGTTATTGGTTCTGTGTATATATATCTTATAATATAACATTATTTACAGCTGGTAATATCATGATTGGTAAAGCATAAAATAAGTAGAATTGGCAAATGATATCAATTTATTTTGATCTTATGGGTAAGTTGGTTCAAAATCAGTTTTACTATCAGATATCGTGTTAATAATATAATAAACAAACTCATAATTATTAAGGTAAACCTCATTCTCTTGTCTAAATAACTAAATAATGATGCAACAACATGTTAAAGAATAAAGAAATATTTTATGGATAAACAACTTTTTAATAAGTTTTAAATCCATAAGACCTTATTATCTATGACCATCATAAATTTGAGAAAAACATAAACTGCATGGAAGTAGATCTATGAAAATGTTCACAATGGAAACTGTTGTAATAAGTACGAAAAATTAAGAAAAAATACTTCAGAGGACCAGTAAAAAGGTCAAGTCTAAGTATTTAAAACAGTATACAGAAATTACATGATGAACAGACAAAAATAATCAAATCTATACTGAAATAAATGAATTTCAAGGATGAATGCAAAAATAATACCAAGTAGTTTGGGTGAGCAAAACACAGTCCTTGAGCTGAGTTTACAGAAAATATTTGTTTTCAAAACAACACTTTGTATATGAGTAACTATCATAACAAACAATGATAGAAATACTACCTACAACTAGTTAAAGATTTGTTCTTTTCTTTGTTCTAATACAAGGAAGTTCATATATGAAATTTTATATAACAAAAATACTTTTTGATAAGGAATAAAAAAGTTGTTGATAAAATCAACGACTTATTTCTTGAGGAAATATTCTCAGTTTCTTCTCAATTAATACTCACTTTACAAGGAAAAAGAATGGTCCAGATTTCCGAAGCTCTCTTAGTTATCTGATAGTCATACGCCAATGTTAATTCATGGAATTTACTTCTTTCTAGAAATAAGAGAACTTGGGTCTGAATTTTCATCGCGCGACTTCAACTTCTCCTCCATATGAATGACTGGGATGTCATACAATGAAGTATGACCTTATATTAAACAGAGTGAGCAAGTTACACAAAATATAATTTTACTTTTAATATTTTGTCTGCTTACCATCATCATCATTTATGATTAAAAATCCTTTCACATTCCAAGTAGAATATACCGTTGAGTGTTAGTGTCAGATTTGATAACAATTCAGAACAACAATACCGTCAATATCTATCCACTATAATATCATTAACTCAAACTTACATATACCGGTAGATACAGTCAAACCCTGTTTACCCAGACCCCGTATATCCGGAAGCCCTGCTATCCCGTGAATTTAAATTGTTTTCACACAGCGGTCATCCGATGTCTGTCTGAGTAATCAAAACATAGTTGACAACCGTACTGTTAGTTATGATTGTGTGATTCAGATAACCGCACAACTCGCTATCCTGACAATTTTCAACTATAACCAAGTCGTGCTGATAAACAGGGTCTGGCTGTTTTACCTCTGAGCCCCACTCCCCCCATGGATCAGCCTCTAAAGCTAATAATATTTTGGGCTTTTCATCAAGATGTTAGTGACAAGTCATCTCACAGATCTTTGGTCTTTGGTTGTAGCTCCAACACACATTCACAAAAAAGTCTTTCATTGCAGTCTCGGTGCAGATCTATCGTTGGTTTGTGTCTTGCGGAGACTTACATTGGCAAACATCTGGCTGCGCGTCGATCTGAAATGATTTAGTAAATATAGAAAAGTGAGTTCCAAGCTTGAAAAGCTTTTTGATTAACCTAATAAGAAGACAAATATTGTGAGAGAGAGGCCAATCACAGTTTAACTTCTCTAAAGAAAAACATGCTAGTTGAGTGACAAGTTCATGTTCTGCCTTGCTGCAGTTCAATCCCTTTCCTTGGCTAGACTTCATCGACATACTGGCTTTCTGGATTTCTTTTATAACCATTTAGGAGACTATCTTTGTTTTGGTAGATATTTATTATGAACATTGAAATGATTTGAATAATATTTTCCGAAATAAAATTTAGGAAATGGAATTGTGTTTTACATATGCAGTACATCCATGAAGTTGAAATATTCTTATCACTTTAACGCTATATCAAAAAGGAGGATAACGACTAATGGAGTTATCGGCAGCAAGTCCAAAACTATGCGTTACATGTTAAGAAGGCATTTGTCTTCTTCATTAGGTTGTTCAGTATTGGTTTTCATTGGTTTTCATTGGATTATAAATTTCCAGCTGGTGATAGTAAACCATTACCAAACAGTTAGAAGATATTCACAAAGGGACAATATAAAGGGGAACAACTCATGAAATCAATGATGTTGGTATAATTTCAAACCTACAAACTTTGTCTTATAATCAGAAGTAGGTATTGTAATTTTATTGTGCCTCAACTAGATCACATACTGTTGATGTCCATTAAAGGTTAAATTGAAAAATAAGGGGATTGTTCCTTAAGTTACAATAATCCTAATTACACTCTTTCAATAGAACATCTAGAAAACAAGTTAAGATGTATAGTTACTGGTCATCTTCATCTGTATGGTAATCAGTTGGGGGTGGTGGTGGAGGGAACCCAGAGTTAGACGCCCAGGACTGGTTGTGGTTCGCGATTGGTGGAGGAGGTGGGGGCGCCATCGGAGCCTGCGTCGGTGCTGGTGCTTGTGGTGGCGGAGGCACCATCTGGTTCTGTGGTGGCGGTGGCATATGGTTGTGGTGGTGCATCTGTTGACCGGGCTGGTAGGAGCTGTGATGTCTGGGGAGTGTGTGTGCACTCATCTCTCCACTACCTAACATCTGCGAGAGATGGGTGCTGAGACATGAGTCAGGGTGCAAACTATGAGAGCTGGATGTCAGTACAGGAGGAGGTGGTGGAGGTGGAGGGAAAGAAATGCTCTTGAAAGGAGATCTTGGATTAGTGTTAGTCTGGAACTGTGTTGGCCTGTCATTTAAAGAAGCTTGGATCTTCTCACGCGTACCTTGGTACGGTTGAGGCCGATCTTCATTTGAGAAAGTGTTAGCACGAGATCTGTTAATTGTGGTAATGCCTTGGATCTTGCTGTCAGTGTTCAGGTTACTACTAGAGATAGATCTAAAGCTGGTTACGCTGTAGTTATCAAAGGGCACAGGCTCTCTAATACTAGGAGTTCGGGACAAAGGTTCTTGGTTTCCAAAACTTGGACTCTGAGATCCACTAAGCATGCTCCTAGAGCTAGGGTTACGTGACAGGGGCTGGTGGTCATGCTGGGGGGTGCCAGGGTATACACAGGGGGGTGAGGGGGGTGGATGCGAGGGGACTGGAGGGAGGGTGATCACATGCAGTTGGGGGTCACGAAGAGTCAGGGCCAGGGTTTCCTCTGGGGCAGGGGGTCCGGGAGGCTTCAACAGAACAAGATGGACGCTAGTTAGTTCATGGTACATGGACGAAGATGATGATAGAGAAATTTCAACAAATGGATATATTGGGAAGGTATCTTGATAGCAGAATAAAATGGTAGTGATTTATTTCCTTATTCATATATGAAGGTGATGTGATGTGATGAAGATTTGTGTTTTTGACCAGGAATGAAGTGTGAGAACAAAGTGCATAAAAATGGACAAATGTTCACCCAAGAAGAAGCTCAAATAATAGTTTGAAATGTTTCACAGTTACAAAGAGGAGCAAACATTTTATACTAAAGTACTTAAATAGAGGGGTTATTATAATAATGTACTGTAACAATAATAACAAATTAGTAACAAGAAAACTTAAGAAAACACATGAGACATTGAATTAGAACATTAATCTTTAACTTGTACAAAACTTAGTTATACTTTATGAACAAAATAATCAAGGCATCTAAAAAAGAAATGAAACAATTGTCTTCATACTTTATATCATTCCACCAATGAATCATGTAAAAGTCATTAACAAGGATGAACAAGAGAAAATTAGACCAAACATATACAGCCTTCCTAATTTTATATGTTAGAACAAAAACAGCGTATTGTTTGTCGCCAAAAGCAAACAACAGTTAAACAAATGTCGAAATGGTGTCCACAGAAGGAGTATAGCAAACTATCTCAAAACAACAGTTTAATCATGTCAGGAGATACACTAAAGTGTTTTACTGTTTGAGGATCGTTATTGCCAGTCACTTTATTGGTAGAAGATTTTAACGAAGTGCATTGTTTCAAATGTTGATTGAAGCATAGACTACGGTAATTACTGTTTGAGGTAAGTCAACAACAGAGGAGTTGCCTATCTTGTATATGATGGTAGGATAATTAACAACTGCTGAAATACTATTAAAACAACAATGAAATCAGTGACAAACTATTAATAGACAAGCAGAGTTAGTGAGCATAAGGACTAAATCTATAAAACATTGATACGAAATAGAAAAAAAAGTCCAAATATTATTCCTGAAGGTCAAGGTGATAAATACTTATCCTCTTTGCCTTTGTGAAGCATCCTCAATAACTGTTAGTATTACAGCACATTCAACCAACAACAGCTAACCATCGACACCAGGCATGGTTGAGTGAGTGAGTGAGTTATTGTTTAACGCCACTTGGGCAATATTGCAGCCATTAGCGGCGACCAGGCATGGTGGAACATGAGAGTGGTGCATTAACTCTTAAAAGTTATTTGAAGTCATAAATCAAATCAACTCTAGAATAAAGCACAGCAATCTCATCGTCTACACATATTTCAATCATGCAGATTACAGAGCTGTTGCCATTGTGGCAGGAGAACGTTTCGTGAAAATATAATCAACAATTCAAGATGAACACAGGCAACCAATCTTGAAACATTTTAAAATAAAATTAAGAAGAAGGGCATCCTTTAGACACAAACTCATCAACTCATCAACAGATATTTTTATGAAGGTAAAAGGAAATATCCGTCAACATCTTAACAATTTACTCTGAACAAAAATAGTTAGTCTGGCTTAGCATTAGTAAAAGAACTGAAACGACATAACCTGATTTTATCCTTTCCATTTAGTGTTAGTAAAGTCACCAAACAACAACACCATATAGCGAAAGACACAAACAATCTTGAAACATTACAGAAACAAGCAAGACACAAGACATCAGTTCAACAAGCTCAACAATGAACTCAACACAGGCCAACAACTCATCTACCTTTGGATCATTGTAAGGGTCAGGCAGACTGCAGTACAGCTCCTGGGAGCCGAGATCTGGCTGGGGGGTGGGGCGAGGCAGTGTGTGGAACCCAGAACTAGCCTGGGCGGAGGAGTTGTCTGACCCCATAGGGGGAGAGGAGGGGTCACCCCCTGTTGTGTGGTACAGGTGGTTCGACCACTGAGACATGGGGGAGGGGTGGGTTGGCTGGAATGGAAGGAGGTTTGATACATAAAATAGGTGAATATATATATATATATATATATATATATATATATATATATATAGGTTGATATGACGTGATATATAGGTAAAACATGAAAACATAAAAGTTTGAGACAGATTATGGGGGTGACATATAGTGAGATGATAATTGAGATATATGTAGGGAAGAATGGTTATACAGGGTTAAAAGCGATATATTATGACAATATGAAATTGGATATAAGCACTGGACTATTCATATTCATATTCATATTTTGACTGATAAACTATTCTTTCATATACAACCAGACAAAAACATGGTCTGGTCAAAAGAATGTGACTTAAAAAGCATTTAATTTCTTTATAAAACTTCAGAAATATATTCTAGTGTTTCTAGCTGCATGACATACATGAGGGGCAGAGTTGACATGTTTGCCCATGGAGCTCTCGTACAGGGACCGGGGTCGGCGACTTCGTCCGGGCATCTCCATCTCATAGCTCATGTTGATGTCCGATATCTGCGACTTGGAGTCCAACAGATCCCCGATACTCTTCGCACGCAGTAACCTTGAGGCAGTATCTTTCTTATTATACTAAAAAGCATTATCTCAAAACGCACATAAATTGCTTCTTTCTTATTTGCAATGTTTAAAGTCCATTATGTAAGCTGAAAGCACAAATCTATTAATCAATTTCTTATTTTCGCCATTTTGAGGCTGATTGATGTCATAAATCCTGATCACTCCTTGTAAGGCTTCGATGTATGACTGTGAACCTAGAGGTAACTCGATCTACGTCTTATGTTTACACAACAAAATTGTTAAACTGACTCATTTATCTCTGAAATCTTAACCCTTTACCTGTAGTTCCCATAATATCAGGTCCCAGGATAGTCTATCATTAACCAATGCCTAACCCTTAATTTTTAAAGAAATTTGATTGGTCGCTTAGAAAGTGCAATAAAATACATTTATCTATTCTTATTACAAACGTGTTCTGAATATCTTTATGGGATAATTTTGGTTATTTGAAACAAGTGTTGTGTAAACAAAACAAGTTATTCAACGATAGTGACGTCATAATGCTGTACTACTTTCGTCATCGGCTGATTTCAAGTACAGCCAAACCCTCTCGCCACTTCCGTTTTTCAGTTCATCATATTTTTTTCCTGTACGTATGTTTTGCTTTTAATAAACTTGCATCATAGCAAAAATAGATATGCAAATCAAAAATAGAGAATTAGTGTTCCGATCTCGAAAATTTTGTAATTAAATCACAATTATCTTTTGCTTCAATTCAGTCTAGGAAAAGTTATCTCCCTTTTGATTACAACACAAATTCCGTGTTTAGGAGTAAAAGCAGATAGTTTATAAATGATTGTGTTTAGAATCGCCATGCATAATCAGTTTAGATAAACGTCTAGATATACACGTATGAAGTTCAAAATAAGAAGCTTGCATGTAGAAACATTCAACAAGGACGGTTGTTTGAAAACAGTCGGTCAAGGAATGATGACCTGTCGATGTCAACAGCGTCAGTGTTTATTGTTAAAGAGCTTCCTGATATCTTGATTTAGGACATTGATGACGACAAACATTGTGATAATAATTTGTAAATGTGATATTTGATGTAGAGAGTGGAACCGAAAACGGGACTATATTTTTACAGTTTTACAGCTCGACTCCACCTAGATTAATTAGTATATGCAGTATTAGTATTATTACGCGGTAATGTCGCGCATAGTTTGATGCTTGTCTCAAATGAATATCGAGTTTCGTATGGCATAAATAGATTACAAAACTTGTGAGTGTTGAATATCAACTCAATATTTTTAAATGTTGTGATTTATTCACTCGCTTTCGCTCATTTAAAAATATCTTGTTGAAATATTTTCGATATTCAACGCTCACTCGTTATGTAATCTCTATATATACTACAGTCTACTCACTGTGGAGGGTCCATGGCTTGGCTGATGTTTACCATGTCTGTGAATGATAGAGGGAACCAACCATATCTGAAATGTTGAGAAGTAACTTTAATGTATGTATCTCACATAGGTCAGTAGTTGCTACAGGTAAACACAGGAATTATTAAATGTAATGTCAAAATTATAATAGTATATATGTATATCACGGAAATCTCTCATAGATTTGACTTATATTTCTATATCATCAACTATTATTCAATCTGCGATATTCCATCTTAATATTTCAACCCAAACATACAACATGTTTTTTCTGTTCTATACATGACTAAGACTGCATGAAGCACTCATAAAATACTTGCTTTCCTGTATTAGCATTGAAGCCGTATTGCCATCCGTCTGACTTCTCTCCAATCAAAGTGATCACATCTCCATCATTAAAACTCAGTTGATCGTCATTACGACCCACATGAGCATAGATTGCCGTCACAAGGGCATTAGGCTGGGAATTCTGGGAAACTGATGGGGAGCCTCTTGGTAAGGTTTTACCTGTAAGTAGTTTGGATATGACAGGAATGATAAGTTAATGACTTTTATAGTTTATAATATATGTGTTTCAAAGTTAAAAAATTCTGCTTATAATGTACATTAGTGCCATGATGAGAAGTTGTAAATATAAATTGAATCCATTGTTTTATCAATAATGATGTAAATTTCAAATTGTAAAACTATTTATTTATCACTGAGAATTCTCATTGTTTTTTTACATCAAAGATCTCAATAAGAGAGTTTCATGAAATTTTATACAGCTTTGATACATGCCAAAATTATGTCCAAATCATCTAACTTCACTTCCCTAAAGCCAAAAATTTACTTTCTATTAAAATTGAAAAACGGCTGAAGAGCCGCATTAAATTAATGTACTAGTGTACCATTTATATGATCTATTGAACAATACCACCCCATATCTGTTTCTTTGCCTACTACATATAAGTTTTCAAAATACGGTTGACCAATTGAGGCACACCAGCTGCTGTCCGTTTTTTAAGCAATCATGGCTAAACATCTTAATATTGTCATAATACTGAATAGATTGGCACTAAAAAAGTAAAAGGGTAATTTTCAACAATACCTCTCAATAAAATAACACTTTTGGTAACTTTTGACATGTGACTACAATAACACACTGAGTGTTCTCTTAATTTTTTAATTCAAATTGCTCAATTAAAATTCCTTTTAAATTGAAAAATAATTGTCCTTAATTCTCTTGACTTACTCTGCATAGACACAGCAGGTACTGCATACTCTGAGGGGACTGACTTCTGGCGTATGAACTCGCTGGAGACTGGTCTGTGATACGGACTGCCGTAGTTCGACCGATCTCCGTACACCATCCCGTTCTGTTGAGAGTTCTCAAGTTGTTCTCTTCGCTCCTGCATTGGTTAAGAGCTTGATAATAATTTCTAATTTTCTTAAAAACAGAAAACATATTATCTGATTTTTTAATAATGGTGGGATGGTTTGGAATAAAATATTTTCAGAAATAAGCCGTATGCCAAGAACAATACATTCAGCAATTCTTTTTACTTCAGGAACAATATTTTTCATTGCAAAACTTTTATTTCAGAAATATTATAGTGTACAACCTTCTATTTAGGGTCTATAGGTATATAAGTTAGATAAATTTACCCTGCGATTAAGAAGGGGGTCCAGGGCTCGCGGGAGTATGTGGGGTTGTGAACACAGCTGTTTCCAACGTGGGATCTCGGACGCCAACATTTCAAAACCCTAGAATATTAAAACATAAAATTCTAAATTCAAACATTTTGTATATTCTTATACAAGAATAAAATTTTTAATTCAGTGACCCCTTGAGAAGTTGATTGTTTTATCAATGTTTAGCTTAAATCTTGTACAAAAGTCATTCAGCCACTGCTTTCAAAATTGCAGAAATTCTGACACATATATTGAATAAACATCTTTAACGCTTCAGCCATTTCAAGTGTCGTATCTCACAGAACAACAGTGATCATGAAATATGGCTTTAATAAAGTCAGGATGAATTTCACAGCAAAATAAAGCAATAGGATTGTAACTAAAATACGAAAACCTGTTCTTGAATTACATTTTTAAAAATATTTTCTGCAGGCGTAAGAGTACTTTTAAATATTGGATGCATTTCTGGAATGTTGGTGTTTTCATACACCAGAACAAAACTTTGCTTGCTTGCATTTAAAATCTAATTTTTTCTCCTTATTTTCAATTCTTTTTTCATAATAAACTATCAATTCTAAGAAATATTTCATCTAATTACTATCACTGGTATACTTATCTAGATGATGTATGAACATTAAGCATTATCTACTACATAATCTAAGAGAGGTTTCAGTAGAAAGTGTTTACAAGAAGAGATATTTGTTATATGAAGACTATGAAGTATACAAGGTTAGTAATATTTACATAACTGATGACGAATAGCATGGTCATGATGAAATTATATCTACATGAACTACAGAAAGATGTTACAAATCAAAGTAAGTAGTGTTTACCCAGTAAATGCAATTCATAACATCATATAAGCAAGATGTAAAATAAAAATTACAGTAAGATAAGAAAACCATGATTTTTCCTAAGATCACAGAAATATCATGTCCATTCAAGAAAGATGATACAAGATATGAAATAAGTGAAATTATCAAAATAAAGATCCATGCACGTAATCTTGCATTTTTTTTTTAAAATAGAGCCATGAGCTCTGTAGCTCATTAGGTTTTATATTGTTTAATGATGAAGACTGAAATATATGTTTAGGTCATGGCCCTTGAGGCCCTTATTTGGGGCACCACAGGTCACAAAATCCACAATTTAAAATCTCCATTTGCTAAAGAGTATGAGTCACCATATTACAACCTTCTAGGTTTTTGTGTTCTGGGAAAGAAGATGAAAATAGGTGTTTAGGTCATGGGGTCAAGAAATCTACAATTTAGAATCCCCATTAGCCAAGGAGTCTGCACACAACTTTTCAGCTCTCTAGACTTTTTACAACTGGAGAAGAAGATGAATAAAGGTTTTTAAGGTTGTGACCCCTGTGACCCCATTTGGGGTTACGGGGTCACGAAATCTACAATTTAGAATCCCCATTAACCAAGGAGTCTGCACACAACATTTCAGCTCTCTAGACCTTTCTGAACTGGAGAAGAAGATGAAAATAGGTTTTTAAGGTTGTGACCCCTGTGACCACATTTACAATTTAGAATCCCCATTAGCCAAGGAGGCTGCTCATAAAATTTCAGCTAACCAGAGTCATTGGTTCTGGAGAAGAAGTCGAAAATGCGAAAAGTTTACGGACGGACGGACGGACGGATGGACGGATGCCGGATGCCATGCCATGCCATGCCAAAAGCCCATCGGGCCTTTCAGGCCTGATGATCTAAAAATTGATGAGATTCAATACAAAAACTCTACGTTTTAAAATAATTCCTATGCATCCTTGACCAGGCTTTTTGAAATAATGCTACAAAAATCAATTTAAAAGTGACACTGCAAATGATTTGGTAATGGATCATTTGGTTAAAATAAGATGATTATCTACTGAAGTTAGAGTTCTACAGAGAAGAAAATAAAGATTGTGATGTTATTCCACTGCAGTCAAACAAAGAGTTTAAATATAGGACAGTTCCACTGTCTTAAAGACAAATTACCTCACAAGAACTGCTGAAAAGGAAAGATTGTCAAGAAACAACATTAATACATATATTTGATTTTCCTTGGTCTACAATATTACATGAATTTAGGGATTAGGTTGAAGGTTTCTTGTATTAAAATGATTGTATCATGTATCAACAAGTGTTTGTCTATTGCTTCAGTGGTGTCATGCGGAAAGTAAGTGAAAAAGAAACAGTTCAAGTTCATCTAATATATAGTTATATTGAGGAAACTCAACAAGATTTCATGTAATATAATTTTTCTCTAACCAAAGGGCACAAACAAGCCCAGTCTGATTAAAATCGACCTTGTTCCGAGGAATAAAATTTGCATCTGCCGGGATACGAACAGGTTCTGTAGATTCCTCGCCACAAGGTCTGAGAGCACCCCGTATAGGCGTGTGTTCAGAACCAGTTTAGCGCAGCCAAAACCTAGTCAAATAGCTGACCAATCACATCATAGTATTTAAACGGTTGCGGTTTTGAAAGCATTCGGAACAGACAAAAGGATAGCTGTTTGGAGTTATCTGCCCCTAGTTTCTCGCACCGAAAGCATTTGTTGCGCATCTTTTGATTGGCTAGCTGAATTGCGCCCGAACACGCTAGTGTACGGGGTGCTTTCAGACGGTTTGGCGTGGAAACCCACGAACGAGTTCGTATCCCGGTAGATGCACTATTTTGCATTTTTTATTCCACGGAAAACCGTCGATTTTAATCAGACTGCAAACAAGCCTGATCTCAAGCTATGTCGATTTACAAAGAGAATGATACATTACCATCCCTAACAGATTGTTAATAATAATAGTTCCATTTATATAGCGCTTTTCCACACATTGAGCACGCTCAAAGCGCATTTGGGGTCACAGTTACAGTTCAGAGTAATGCATTGAAGAGATGGGTCTTCAGGTGGGATTTGAATGAGGGAGGGTCTTGCTGCCAGCAAATCAATAATGGTCACATTTGAAGCTGCAAGAACGATTAATAGTAGCTTGTGTACAGGTATGATATCTTACCTTTTTGGTGTATGATGACTGCACTGTAGCAAATGTTGTCAATCTCTCCAGCAGATAACAGTAGCATTTTCTCTCTTCAAGTAAAGCCTTCAGAAAAATCCTTTTGTATACACATTTTTATTGTTGGCTGATGGTTCATTTCATGGAGTTATTGATTCTCAACTTGATCAATTGATTAACATAATAAGAAGTAGCTATTCATTAAATATTCTTGGACTGACATGCTGAATGCATTACTTGAAATATTCCAGTAATTGAAGAAGATCACTCAGGAGAAATACTGCTTCTTCCGTGTTATTAATATCAATAAAATTGTTTTTGAAAATTAAAACTATGACATAAAAGGAGAAATTTCCAATTGAAAAAAACTTACAAGTTTAAGTCCTTGGGTTCTGAAATCATTCAACTTCTCTTGAAACTTTGCAACTGCCCTCACATACTGTAACAGAAAGAATATCTTTATATGCAGGTAAGCAGGTAAAAGATACGTCATGAAGATTGAGCTTCAATGATCAAGTAGAAGATGGCCGAAAAATAAATATGATGGTTAGGAAACTCATGAAGAAACAATTATGAAGTCTTTTTTGATCAAATTTATTCTCACATGTTAATTGCAAATTTCTATTCATCACATATCAATAAATATATTCTCTATAATGTTTTGCTATTCAAAATAAAGAAGTTGACATCCAAAGATCTTGCTTTTTCTCTTCCACACAAACATATATATACTAAACATTACCCTAAATCAAAGCATAATGAATTCAAACAACCAGATACAAAGCATTTGTACCTGAATTTCCTTGGAGTCGTCAAACGTTAATCTAGACTTGCTTTTCTTCCTGAATTTCTTGAGAGCTTCCTGAGCCTTGATGTAAGGACTGAGATATCCCTTGTGGCCATGTTGGTACTTCTTGTGCTCCGCCTACAGAACAGATGGAAATCAGAATACAGAACAGATGGAAATCAGAATACAGAACAGATGGAAATCAGAATCTTCTATATACCTACTCACCAACCTCAATCTCATCTAACCCCTTGTTTGATATCACACTTACTGATTTAAGACAAGAGTTGCCCAGACAATTTTGCAATAAATTACAGTTCTGTCCTGAACTATAACAGTTACAGTTCTTTCCCCAAGGTAAATCTTAATCTCTGATTAAACTTCTCAAAGAGCTAAGATGAAGAACATCTTCCCAAACAGCTTCAATGGATCTATGAGTAAATCTGTATGATACAAGAGTAGGGAAGTCAATAACCAGTGTTTTAAAAAAAAGTTCTTTGTGATTAAAACTTGGAGAATTGAATCTAATTCTGAAAATGATATACTCACATAAGCATGTTTGAAGTCATTTTCCAGCCTGTGTTCAAGAGGCAATATGACTTCAGTGAACATAGCTTTAGTCTGAAATAAAGAACAAAAACAAAATTCAAAGACAGTCAACAAGTCTTTCAACATCAAACCTCAATCAACTCAAAAGATGAAAATTATTATTAGAATACAAACTATTCAAAGTATGCATAAAATCTTGTTTATCATCATATAAAAATGTTTATGATTTCTTCCACAAATTTCTAAAACACTTACACATTCTTCTACTTTGGCATACATTTCCTTCTGGATATCAGCAAGTTTCAAAATGGCACCCCCTGAAAATAGAACAAATATTGAGTGACTGACATGCCTACATCCCAATGTGCCTACATCCCAAGGTGCCTACATCCCAAGGTGCATGCACAAAAAGTAAAGGCAATGTGGGAATGAAAAAGACACCTCTTAGATAATGACTAAGACCAGGGATAAATTTACCTGCGAGTCCTGCTTCATTTACTCACAAAATTTGAAAAGGACTCATAGAAATTTAAACTGCTAGTCCCTGAGATGCAAGAGTTTTATTTATACTAATAGGATTACTATGGAGGGACTCGCTTTTATTTTCTGGGACTCATAAAAGTTTGTGATGGTGAGTCCCTGTACTTAAAGTCATATTTGTAGATTAATCACTGCTAAGACCCTCCATTAATTTATCAATTTCCCATGTGTAGGTGTTGTGTTTCATGGTGTTTTTCCTGACACCAGTTTTATAACAAACATCCTGTCACACATGTACCCAAATTACATGAATAGTAAATACAATATGTACATACTGTTTAATTGGCCCCCTAGTTTTGAGTGACACAATCCGAAAGTGCCAACTCAAGAACTGATAATAATATTGAGGACTTATACCACGCTGATCTCTGAGATATTATCGTTCCTTATTCAATTCACTGGGAATATGTAACCTAGCTGCCAATTAAGGCAGATGGTAAGGTTATCTGTCACACTGCCTGGACGCTTCCATACCAGGTACCCAATTGTACTGCTGGATGAACAAAGGCACATTTGCCAAAGATAATAATTCTGGAATTAGCTCAAGCCTATCAAATGAAAAACTTGGCTTATGTAATTGTTACATATATGCTGATAATACTACATATTATTAATTAAATATCAATGTTATGGCACGTATACGGTATTTACGGCCTAGACAATATGATTCGACAACTGGGCCAATACGGGCAAACTGGGTCAATACGAGACAAACTGGGCCATTACGAGATAAACTGGGCCAATATGAGTCTGAGCATGTGCAGTCGCACATTTGGTGAAAGCCCGCAGCTGTCGCTTCATAACTTTGACCCATGGTATCTGTTCACCAATCTTGTTTATAATTATTATTTCAATATAAATAAGATGTTTAGTATTGTGCAAATAGAATGAAAAGAGGTCAATTAGTAAAATTGTCATTAATTAAGTATTTCCGTATTGGCCGAGTTACAGGTCCTCGGTCCGTTGTATTGACTTCGTCTCGGGTCAATACAACGGACCTAGGACCTGTAACTGGGCCAATACGGAAATACTTAATTAATAACATTATAGAAATCATCTGGACTGACCAATCTCATCTGTTCCCCCTTGACCGTTGATCTGACATGCATATCCGACCTTTCCAATTGCCTCGATAAATGAGTGGGCTGAAGATGTCATTCCTGAAACAATCATGGATTAACAATAGAATTTGTCATATGACCAGTATAGAGGCTCCTAGAAGTGTATTCGTAAATCCATGCATCAAACATTACTAACCAGGGCAGATACAGAGGGTTGGTGCAGAGGTGTGCAAAAAATTACACTTGTAGCTTTGTGTGCGCAAATAATATACAAATACTATTTTAGTCATACGGCATCCTGCCACTCAATAAACAAGATCATCTCTTCCCACCTCTTGATTAAGATACTTCCTGATTGTTAATTTTGTTAGCCTACCAGAAACCTGATTGAAGATATATTTCAATCAAAAATAGCCACTCATTATACAAATCTATTTTGTGGTTATTACACCATCTTTGTAAAATCCTTCCGTATATTACTGTGTATAAGACAACTTTTTTATACAGGAAAATAGGGGGTCAAATAAGGGGGTCGTCTTGTACACAAGCGCTATATTTCAGAAGAACAAATTTTGAAGCTCAATTGACGAACTCACAATGTTGAAACCGGAAACAACAATACAGTAAATACAGAAATATCGATGTCAACTCATTGCTTACAAAAAAGGAAATCAAAATACTTTTATAATTATTATGTATTATTATGGTTTTTATTACTATATGGAGTTAGATAAATACATAAAATATATTTGATAATTGATTTAAACATAAAAAGTGGTACCAGCAGTCAAGCAAACGATCGATAAATTCAGTGATGTGAACCAATGAAATTCTAATATCCATTCATTCATCACGTGGACCAATGAAATTCTACAACTAACCCATTCATTCATAACGCAAAATGCAGCCTCATGATATAATAAATTAAACAGTAATTGAAAAACACAAGTGTGTAAATTAATGTAATTATATTATACTTTTTAACATTAATATAAAACATTATATTCAGAGATGCACATTTCTTATTGTATTGTTAAAAAAAACTTGACAAGCTTATCTCGATAAACTCGTGTCATTAACGTAATGTTAATTTTCAATCAGGGCAGTGATTCATTAACATATAAGGTAATTATCTTAGCTTTGTTGTGTAATTGGTCTGTATATCCTTCTCTGGATTGATGGGAATAGCTTATACATTGTTAAATAAACACGTCTTTAGCTTGAGAAGTTTGCTGCATTGAGGAATACAGTGGCCCCTCGCTATAACACAAGGTTCGGGAGCCAATACTGACAGCCGCGTAATAGAGAATCAGTTTGCTGAATTTCTGCAATGTTTCCATTTTAACAGAATGACAACCATATTTGGTTTCCCCGATTATAAGCACATCAAAATATATAAAGGTTAAAAAATTTTACTTCTTTGTATCAGATAAAATAATATTACAAGCTTTTAAAATTGTCTTATTTTAATTGAAAAAGACAAATCTAGAAATATTAGATCCATTCATTGATCTTTTATGCATATCAAATTATCACAATATGTCATTTTTCACTTGAAACTAGGTCAAGTATGTATGTAAAAGGTGATAAAATAACCAATTAGATGATCCTGATATCTATTCTGTGTAATATAAATGTAACTATCTATCAGCCACACCTGTAATCAATGTCTTATTTTTAGGTGGTAATACATAAGTACTCACCAACTAAGGACTTGTGATAGGCTTTGCCTGCTGTCAAAATCTGACGAACACCATTATTGAAATTACTTGTAATATTCTGAAAATTATAAAGATATCATAAATAGTTTTCAATATCATATCATTTTTATCACAATAATACATGAATATCAACATAAATTATATGGAATATAACGTAAAAAAAATTCACTTTATTATTATCAATATGAATATCACAAAATATGATTATTTAATTAACAGTATCTAACATTCATTATTTCTTAACTTTCACCATTTCACTCCCAGAAATTACTAAACAAATAGTGTATCATACATAAAACCAACATGATAAACTATCATTTAGGATTATTTAATATTAAATTCACTCAAACGTTTCTCATAAATGTCAATGAAACCACCATCAACGATAAACATGATTTATAATAATCAAACATTTTGAAAATATTCAAAACATCCATAGAAGATTTTACAAAAACAATAAACATAATTTAAATCTATTTATTCTTTAAACACTTCAATAAATATTCGATTTGGTGCTACTATCATCCAATACCTGACAAGATTAATTCAAACAGATAATGTACATTTCACTAAACAACATGAACTCGACATGAAGAAGAGTTTGTTTGTTTTCTGGGTGCCTAAAAAAACTTCTGTAAATAAAAATAACTATGACCACCTGTTGCATCAAAAGTTAGCACTGAAATAAAATATACTAATTATGATTCAATTACCTTGTAAATTGCCTCAGTAACCTTGTGCGTATCCTCGGGATTCCACATATTTGTTGTGATGATCGTTGTCAATTTCGGAGGATGACAGGTGAGTGATTGGTTGCTTGTCCAAGTTTCTGTCAGGTATGATCCGTCTTCTGCGTCAATTGCATAGCAATTAACTATCACTCTTGTTGTTATGTCACTAATTTCATATCACGATGATCATCCATCAACAATTATCTTATCTCGGTAAATAGGTTTAATTGCAATCGCTGTCATATTTGATACAGATAACAACTCCCAACAAAACTGACTTCGGGCTACACCCAAACAAGGGACAGTCATTGTTTATCAATACAAACTGTTTCATGTACATGTACTTAGTACACTTTCATATTATTGAACTTTTGGTATGAAAGATGGCAGCCCATAAGTTTATAACGAAGGTCGAAATTATGTGTAATTAGCATGCCTAATAATTACACAAAGTATAAACGCCTCCCGATTATTGAAACAATGATGCCTCCCGATCGATGAGAACTCGCCTTCTGACTTCAAGGATGAGTCAAAGAAGCGCTCATATAATCTTTCTCATGTCCTGCTCATCCCGTGTTCGTTTAACTTAGTTTATGTGAGAGTTGAAACCAAGTAGAAACGAGTTAATTAGATGCCGACGCATATGATATATTCAACCAATTCAAATAGAAATAAACTAAACTTTGTAAGTAAAGTAGCCTATTAAGGAAAATATTTGATATTAATCTTTCATTCAATATAATATAATTCAGCAATATTAATTCATTCACAAGTGCCACAATATAAATTACAATCAAATCAATAAATGCTTAAAAATCAATTAAACATGATTTCATTACGAAAATAATCCCCATTCAAAACGTATACAAGCATTTTCCCCGATTGCAACAATTCTAAAAGCGAATCTGATAATTATTTTTTAAATAAAATTCGTCAGCAAACAAACCACGTTATGCAAATATTTAAAAGCCGCTCTTGGCAGAAACCTGCATGGACAAGGCGTAATAGTAAATCTTGCGTAAAGCGTTTCAGGATTGTGTGTTTGTGAACAATGCATCTCTAAAACATTCAAAACCGTTGAGGAGCCATTACCTGACGTTTCTCGAAGGGTTTATAGCAAAATACTTGAGTCAAATGATTTCCGCCGGATCGCGACACGACCCACAAGCTTTTGGGCCATGTTTCCGTGACTAGCAATGAAAAGCAGCTTTTGTTGTCACGGCTAAGCCTCTTTAACCCTCGTGTAGGATATGTTGGTGTATAACTGCTGATAGACTTGCGCAACGTCAAGGACATAAACATACATAATTAGGACACCTACGTTATCATTTTTAAAGGAGGCAACTGACTGAAATGTCAACAGGATGTATTTGATAACTAGTTATGTACAGTTGATGGGTTTGAACTTTCAAGTAGGGTTATGTAGCTCTGTAATTGCGATTTGTAAGATGTCCAGGTTCGAAACAACCTCATTAAAATCAGATCGGACGCTATCACCCCACAGTGATCAAAAACGAATGGAAATACGGGCAGTGCTAATCTTAGTTACTTTCTTTATTTGGAAATATTTATGAAAATGACATTGAAGGCTGAAATAGTGTTTGATCATAACCATTTTCAGAGTCCTAAGTTAACTCTATACCATTGATATCATATTGAACTTGTAACTACACTAAACGCCAAAAGAAACGTTACCTCATTTCTTTTTTTAATAACTTTTTAAGTATCAAAGATATTTGAGAAATGAATGGTTCAAAAGAAAGCTGAATAACGTAGCTTTATGCTAATAACACGTTAAAAAATCCTGATGGGTTCATATTGTTTCAAAATGCAGCTTGTTTAAAAGTTTAAAATTGTCCGGTTTTCGACCAGGCTGGTATATAGTAACCAATAAATGTGATTTAGATGTCCAGAAGAAGTTGAAAGTAAACTTTTACGTTTGTGACTAGACAAAAATGTTGTATGCTTTACATCATAACCCCTAAACGATGAAAAGACTGTTAATGAGTAAGTTTAAGTGTGAAAATTATGAAATATATTTTTCTAGTCATTAAAGTTTTTTTCTCGTAATTTACCTTAGTGAAAACGAGTTTACTGTGTTGTCAAATGACTTAATAGTATTTAGGAACACAGACGATTATTTATGTGAACATTTTCGCTTGAAAATGAAAAATTGTAATTTGTTTGTCCATCACCAAAACGCATTATCACTCAAATGTAAATCATTACACATATGCAAATTTGCTTATATGAGCAAAATTCGCCGTATGGACGCATTTGCACATATGTATATTTTACTACCGTAATCAATTTTGTCACTACCGTAAGCAATTTTGCACCCAGTCAGGGACAGGTGCAAATGTTTACTACCGTGAGTAAATATGGTATTTCCACTATTCTAGTAAAGTTCGTCGTATACAGACATAGTGACTCTACATAGGTTGAGACATTATATGAAAGAACTTTAGAAACTCTTGATATTGTTTTTCAAATAATTATCTTTATTGGATAATTTCCTTCTTGCACGCGATGACATTCGAAACCCCTTATCCGGTTTTCATTATAATTAGGGCGATATAGTCAAACCAATGTTGACAGATATAAATTAATGTCATTTATTTAGTTTACATCTAATAAATATTAATTGGCATGTTTTAGGAATTATCTATTCATATATTAAAAGAGTTGGAAGCCCATTTGCTTAGGCAGACGTTAAACACGTATGAACGCAAAGTAAATTCACTTTTACTCACGTGTGTACATAGCTACTATAAGCAATATAGCATATGTGCAAAGTTCGCCGTATAAACAGGGCTTTAATCTACTTTTAAACCATGGTTAACGCTTATCTAAATCTTTTTATGCTTTTTACATGCTTTACAATTGAACTTGTATCTTCGTAATAATTAAAACCCCAGATTTCAGTTCAATTTGATAAAATCGGTTTAGTTTCTGTATCAAATATTTTAAAATATTACTTTTTTTATGTCTTTGAGTAGATCTACATATAGCTGTTTACATATACCAATCTTCAGCTTTTGTGCTTGTAAGCAAGCGTGGTTAACATGCATTGTACAGATTAACAATTTCTGAAAAAAAGCCAAATATTTGTACGAACTGAGCCTATACTTTTATACCACCATTGCTTTTTTTTTTTTTTTTTTTGATAATCGTCTTTCTTTTTTAAACACTACTATTTTGGTTTTGCTTCTAAAGTTACATTGTACTTGTCATACTAATCCCCTAGTTCCTTTTTAAGTCGTGTGATTAAGCTGTATACGGTACAAGGTAACAGCACGATAAACAAAATATGTAGGCCTACTAGATCGGGTTGTGACTGACAATTGTTTGCAATTTGGGTTGCTTTTTCATTTGAAATGAAATAAAAAATGGGCTAAGTGTACAACCTTGTCTTACCCTATGCTATGGTTCAAAACAGTCTAAACATTCATACATGTTATGCATAAGAAATTTCATTTTCGGACGAAGACCATGATTGTTGAAAAGAGACCACAATTCTTGTCTGTCAGCTGAATCGATTTTTTAAATCGACGAAGAGAGAAAAGATACTTTTGTATAATATACTAAACTACAAAAGAAACGCAATTTCTATTTTTCTAAAATGGCGATTAAATGTATATTTTTTAAAAGCAATTGTTCTCCTATGGTTTCGTTGATTTTCCCAGTTATTCTTTACCAAATTTAATTTGCTTTTAGTATGTTAAGCATTTCTTCATTTTGACGCATTTTTGCCAGGTGCACATTTAAAAGTCAGGATATTCTGTAAACACATTGAAAACATGATTTGAAGAAAAAAAGAATAAACACAACAGGAAAGAGGAACTGCCATTGGCATGTTGGAAACTTGATCAACAGTAACTGCGGTGGCTGGGCACTTTAGATGTCATGTGACATCAATCACTATAGTCTGGGCAAGGTATCGCCAAACAGGAAACGTTCAAGACCGGCCACATTCAGGACGACCAAGGGTAACAACGCCAGCTCAAGATCAGCACAGATGGGTTACTTATCTTCGGCACCGACAACAAGCAACACAGACGTTTCCGCAGACACCGATCGTCCCCGCCTTCTTGCTGTGGATCAGTGTTTGACGTCCTAGCTAAAGTCGATCTGATACTGACGCAACGTCACAGTCAACGCTTACAGTTGGCTAACCAACACCAGCGTTGGCGACATCATCAATGGCAGCAAGTGTTGCTTGATGAGTGGATCTTCAACCTGTCGCCCGCTAGGAGGAGAAAGAATCATGTGTGGTGGCTTCAGTTCAGTTTCCAAAAGAGAACAGCCTGCATGTGTTTCGCCAATGTCAACAGAGAGAAACAGGTCTTTGAAGGGCATTTAGAAGTGGTATACATCAGAACAGGAAGATTTTCTGGATAACAACTTCTTTAATGTGAAAATACACGACGTTTCGGAGTACATACTCAATCCTTCATTCCACCTGATGAAGGAGTGAGTATGTACTCCGTAAAGTCGTGTATTTTCACATTAAAGAAGTTGTTATCCAGAAAATCTTCCTGTTCAAACAGAGAGGAAGTTCTTCAAAACCATGTTGCACCGCTGTTTCAAGGCCATCCTCGGCTCCACTGGTTCCAACAGAACAATGTTTGTCACAGCACCCGACTCCATGAACTTTCTGATGATGAACAGTGTTGCTATACTGACTTGGCCTTCTAAGTCTCAAAATAAGGCACCAATCGAGCAGGTCTAGGATGAAATGGGAAGACGACGACGTTATTGGTCCTTCTCAAAACCTCAGACATTTAGACGTCATGTTGATCAGAGAATGGAATAACATTCCTCAAGCATTTTTCCAGAGAATTGGGCCTCAATGAGAGCCGCTGTACTGCATGTGTTGCAGTCAATGTGGTACTGAGGAAGACATTGTGTTCTTAACATTTTTCGGTTTCGGGTAGAGTGATGCCAAACCAGTAATCCTTTAATTTTCTAGGTCATCGAGATACCTTGTTTACGGAGTGGGACAACGATACCTATTGACCAACTGGATGTTAAAGTACCACTTTAAAATATATTTTCGAACAAAAGTTTGGTATAATGCTATAATATCTGCCGAAATCTTATTGAGTTCTGGTATGATATCGTGGATGCTTGGTGATTTATTGGTTTTAAATATTTTATTTTGTCTAATATCTTGTCATGTATTTCTTCTGTTAGCACAACTTTTTTATCTCCAGATGACTATTGATTTATATCCTCTAAAAAATATTAGTGTTATTCTTATCAGTTTGGAAGTTAAGAAATGTTTCTGAAAGGTCCATTGCCACACATTTATACTTAAATCAGGGACTCTATATACATCTAATTAGAGTGTCCAAGCTTATATTGAAGAAGTGTTTGATATGCTACTTTTTAAAACTAGTTACTTCCATCTAAGTAGGTTGGTCGCTTGTTTTTACACATTGCATTATGCATTTCTTATCTTGTTTTCCGAGTGACTTCTTATGTTCAGATTTTCTAAAAATGATTCAGTAGCTTTCGTCCTCTTTTTAGCTGCTCACATTACTCATACAGCACTGAGCACATGATAACGTTTCTTCTTGAAGTATTACTATTTTTCTTTTCATGGTTTCAGGGTGTCAGTAACATATATTATGGTTACATCGATATCCATGAATGGTTATTAATCAATAAAGACTGAACATTATCTGATAGATACTCTATAAATCGTTCAGCTTTATCATTTTCCAGAAAATACAAGCATGTTTTGGTCTTTGGACATAGGGCCTAGCGGGGTCTGTCTTCATCGACAAATATAACAGTTATCTGATATCTCATCGAGCCATCACAATGTTTTTACATCGCCAGCAACTAGTTAAAAACCTCACAATGCTTTGACATCACTGACAAGAGTCATCAGAAGATGACATATCCCACCGGTTCCACAAAATTTGTAAAACACATCTTTGACAGATACTTGTGTATCTACTACCGTACTTCAGTTAGAGGGTATTACAGATGCTGAGTTTCAGGTATGTTAAGGGTTTTAGACTTCTGCTCCAGAAGCAGTCAAAATCAACAACAACCCTCTCATGTTTCTATCGAAACAGAAAAAACTTAATTTTTCAGAAAAATCTGAAAATATCAAAAGGCACCACTTCAGTTAGTGGGTAATACACGTGAAAGTTTCAGGAAGATATGATGAACGGTTTTGGAGCTGTGCTCCAGAAACGAACCTGTCTCTGAACTAAGTCCAAATTCAACAAGTTTCTATGGAAACGAAAAAAAATAAAATGTTCAGAAATCTGAAAATATCAAAAGGCACCACTTCAGTTAGTGGGTAATACACATGCAAAGTTTCAGGAAGATATGATGAATGATTTTGGAGCTGTGCTCCGGAAACGAACCACTCTCTGACAAAGTCCAAATTAAACAAGTTTCTATGGGAAAAAAAAAAAAAAATGTTCATAAATCTGAAAATATCAAAAGGCACCACTTCAGTTAGTGGGTAATACACATGCAAAGTTTCAGGAAGATATGATGATCGGTTTTGGAGCTGTGCTCCGGTAACGAAATGATAACGGACGGACAGACGGACGAACAGAAGGACAGACGGACGGACGGACAGGCCGTTGACTATATCCCACGGTATTACATACCGGTGGGATAATAATACGGATGACATGCAATGAGGAATGATTTGGGATGATAAACTCGAACCAACCTGTAGAGGTTGCAGATTCTTTGAAGGGATCCTCCTTGGGGTACATATAGCATAAAAATCCATATTTTTAACTTGATGACAGATTGTAACTTAATTTTGATAAATAACAGTAAAAATAAGTTAAAAAAACACAAAATAAGTGTTTTCCAAACGTGTGACCACCCTGTGTAGAGCCCCATCCCAGTGCAAACCAAGGGACGTAACTCTAATCTCACCACTTATCAATCCGAACCTGTCAGACAGAATAAGGGGAGGTGGGTGGCCGTACCCCAAGGAGGATCCCTTCAAAGAATCTGCAACCTCTGCAGGTTGGTTCGATTCTTTTTCAGAAGGGATCCTCCTTGGGGTACATATAGCAAAGGCAGACTCCCAAAGAAGACTTAGGAAGTGGATTCTGTCTGTACACTAAATACCCCTAAAGTGCTCTACTCAATCCAAGAAAGGTGTCACACTTACCAGATCACGTGACCTCCCGCGCCGAGGGCCGAGGATGGGTGATCCCTTGGGGAATAACTGAATGGCTAACCAGCCCTATTTACCGTTATTCGAATAAGTGGTGAGATTAGAGTAACGTCCCTTGGTTTGCACTGGGATGGGGCTCTACACAGGGTGGTCACACGTTCGGAAAACACTTATTTTGTGTTTTTTAACTTATTTTTACTGTTATTTATAAAAAATTAAGTTACAATCTGTCATCAAGTTAAAAATAAGAATTTTTATGCTATATGTACCCCAAGGAGGATCCCTTCTGAAAAAGAATCTTATCTCACCTCATGATCTTTTATTTAATAATTTCCTCCATAAGCCTTGCATGGATATTTGTGACTTTAATCAACTGTGTTGAGATCAAGAGAGCTTCTTAATTTGTCCAGTTTCAAGCATCAGACACCCTAGCCTAGCATGATGATAAAATAAAGAAGTCATCAAGTGGAATGTAAAAAAGATTTTATTCAAGAAAGAATTTTGTCATTTCTAGAAGCTCATCATAATAGTGTTATAGTATCTTCTGTATACACATTCAACATATCGTTGATTCAAATGTGGAGAAGTAATTGTAATGTCAGAGCCCTGCTGAACATCCTGATAATAAAACTACACAAATTAAAATTTTACTGCTGGAACAACTTTTCATTCAAAATAGAAGTAAGTTTTCAATTCAATGAAGGGGTATGAATAAATAATACATACAAATACAATTAATCATTCAATATATACAAGAACTTACTTCTGAGAGCTAAAACCATAATGAACCCCAAACATATTACACTATTTAATATTTGATATTAAGTAATTAATTATGCTTTTCTTGCATCTCGACGCTTAATATTCAGATAAAGAAACTAATCTGTTCACAAACCTTTTTTTCAGAGACACAAAAACAGTGTTGGAATTAAAAAACCCACAAAAGCTGTTCATGCTTAAAAGAAGAGTAAGTACTTTTCTCCAAGGCATAATACTTATCTGTTCTATTCATTGAAATTAATTGTTACAAATGCTTCAAGGTAGGTCAAGTTGATGATGTATATATACAACTTTATATACCTGAGCCTGCAGGTGTGCTAGCACAGTTTTGTCTTCTTTGACTTTTTAGTTGATATTATTATTGATAAAATTTTCTTGTTAATTCTTATTATTTCAGAAAAAAATGACAACTTCTTGCAATATATTAATCTTAGTAAAATATTAAATGCTACAAGTTTTGTGATGAAACTATTAATGTCACAAAAGTGAATAATTCTATGGCACTTCAATAATGGTTGATTATACAATTTTCACAGTGGATTTGTTACAAGAATATGAGAATACATAAAACACAGAAAATGGGTAAACAAAATAAATCTTCACAATGTCTCACAGTGCAATGTACCGGTAAGATTAGATATCTTGAATAGTCAATGCTGTTAGAATATATACAACCTATATTTACATTTCAAATGTTTTTTAAACTTTTTAAAAGAAAACTGAAGCAAAATGTCAGATTTTATTATCTATTTACATTAAAGAAATTTTAAACAAAAATATCAGAAAATATTTTATATGCATGACTGCATTGACGATTTTGTACATATCACTATTTGTCTTAAATACATAGTTGGTCTGGGTGACAACGCTGACACAATTTTGAAATTTTAATCTACAAGTTATTTGCAAGAATTTTCAGTTTCAATTTGGGCCAAATGAGTATTTCATGAAAGTGTTGTGTTGAAAAAAGTCTATTTGTTGTCCTCCCCTTCTTCAGTTCCAAACATGTTTCATGCAGTGTTCCTTAGCCTGAAAATATATCAAAATACATATAATGGTGAGAATCAATGGAGAAAATCAGTCCAAATCATTAATCATAAGAACAACAAATGTGTGGTAGATTGGCATATCAATTTTCCTTTCATTGAAGATATAGAAAACTATCTAAATATCTAAAAAAATATCTAATTATTAAGTCATTATTCATCAGACATCAAACCTATTGTCATCCTCAATCATATTAAGGAGCAACATTTCAGAATGTACCCCACACTTACTAGGATTCTTCTTATTGATAAAGTTGCATGCTTATGTTACATACTTGAACCTTAACTTCAGTCCCCCTTTTGTGATCAAATAACCTAACATTTTATGGCATCTGAATGTTATCACTGCATAAATTTGTATAATTTGTTTTAATACTTGATTTTTCAACTAGCAAACTTCAGCAATTTATTTGGTTTAAATATTAAAATATTGTGACATTATATCCCATATTTGATGTCATTCATCTTACTGTTACCTTTGCATTCTTTAGTACTGCATAAATTTTGCTAATAAAAATGGCAAATTTTAACAATTACTTAAGACTTGAAATGAAATTATTGTGACAACGTACCCCACATTTGATGGCATTCTCCTTACTAGCACACCAGTAGGCAGGTCCGTAGGTGCATTCATTGGTTCCCAGGTTGGACGGCTTAAAGTAAAGTCGGTTGTTCTTCAGTTCAAATGCTTTGCGGGAGGAATTGCACACATCGATTTCCTGTGGTTAAAAAAGGCAATGGTTTAATGTCTGTTTAGCCTTATGAACAAGGACCAAATATACAAACACGGATCCCCTAAGTGCAAGGTACCACCCCCACAAAGGTTAAGCTTTGGGGGACGATCTCTGAACAAGACGGTAATGTCTCACATTTGCCTGCCCATGACATAAGCTTATAAGCCTGATGAGCTTGTGAAACAAGTGTGTTGGTATATTACACTACTTCAAACATCTTACAAGCATATTACATATATATGGTAATAAAGGAATATTTAATTTGTTTATTCCATTGCTGATAAGCTTTACCTTCTAGCCTATCATCTGGCTAACATGAATGGACACTCACTTATGAGAAAGTGAACAGTTACAAATGTTATTCTGTTATGAGTTTTTTAATTTTGCCACAAGCATACCTCACAGATCTGTCGTGGGTCCAGATTGTTGACAATCATGTTCAATACAAGCGCCGAATAATCATTGACAAACTGGATACACTGAAAAATGAAATTTGAAAAAGCTATACTTGTTTATCATAATATTTTGAATGCACATGAAACAAGGCAAAAGTGAGGGCAGCTCACATACCACTGTCTGTAGTTTGATCACCTTCATACAGTATAAATAAATTGGAAAATATAATCTAGTCAATCATGTCAATGAGTAACAATGATTGTTTTTAATGAAAATATTTTAAACAAGATGTGTTTGTTAAACACGGATGCCCCCGGATATACCAAAGTTATGGCCAATGTTAAAGTTTTCTGAATATTGTCCACTGTGGCAAGGTCAAGGTCACACGGTCAAATATGATGACCTCATCTGAAAGGTCTCATCACAAGGTATGCACATGCTAAGTATGAAAGCTGTAGCTCTGAGCAATCTTAAGTTATGGCCAAGGTTAAAGTTTACTGAATATGTCCACTGCGGCAAGGTCAAGGTCAAGGTCACAAGGTCAAATATGATGACCTCATCTGAAGGTCTCATCATTAGGTATGCACATGCCAAGTATGAAAGCCGTAGCTCTGAGCAATATATTGTTATGGCCAAGGTTAAAGTTTACTGAAGATGTCCACTGCGGCAAGGTCAAGGTCACAAGGTCAAATATGATGACCTCATCTGAAAGGTCTCATCACAAGGTATACACATGCCAAGTATGAAAGCCCTAGCTCTGAGCAATCCAAAGTTATGGCCAAGGTTAAAGTTTTTGTGGACAAACACACAGACGGACAGACAGACAGACAGACTGACGGACGGGACGGACGGACAGACGGACAAGTGAAAAACAATATACCCCCGGGGGCATACAAAATTATTTGAAAAGTGGATTTTAAATCAATGAAAGGCACAACAATATCATACAGGTAGGCAACATCCATATTTAAGTTTTCAAGTTATATTGTTTTTCTTAGTTATGCTCCAGAAATTACACACATGACAAAATTTCAAAAATTATTTGGTCCTTGGGACCCCTAAAGGACACGATATCGCCATAAAGGTTATTTCCATAACAAATTTGATGTTTCAAAGTTAAATAGTTTGAGATATGCTCCGGAAACGAGACAAAGTCCAAAAATCGACTCGGGTAAAATATAAACGTGTTATCTGAATCAGCACTACCAGTCACTAAACACATGTTAAAGCACTTGTAAAAATGATGTTACTGATGTTATATTCAAAATGAATGCACAGAATACCTGGGGTTTTATGGCATCTGGGAGAAAGTTGCAGACTTTGTCGAGAAGGTCCTTCACCTCTTGAACTGTACCATTCTCCTTCAGCAGAGCTTCCACATAAGTAAGCGCAGTCACACACGCATCACATGTCTCGCTGTCCTTCAGGGCTGAATATATAAAACAGTCGAATAAGCTTTTTATCAACACTCTGACGAAACATTAAATTTAACACTTCGTTTGAAATAGCATGGCCCTCTACGAAAACATTTACCATTAGTATCCAATCACTAATTGACAGAAGAAGTGATATTCTGGGAATGTTTATCGTTGGTCCTGGCTAATCCACTTTCCTTGGCTTGTCCCCTAATCTTCATCTCTACGTTAACAAAGTATGATCCCCAAAACTAAATCCCAATCAGAATTGAATATAATCACTACTGTTTAACAAGGGAGTTAATCAGCAAAGGTCACTCATATATCCCTCCAATATTGGTAAAAGAAGTTTCAGATACAGATGTTTCAAGTCATAATTCCATCAAAACCGCTAAGAACTCAGATACAGGTCTGGGACCACAAGACAGACATCTAGGGATCATGCTTTATATCAAATTTCATGAAAGCTAACATCAATATTTGAGGAGATATGCTTCAACAAAATAACTTCCTCAAAGTCTCTGTTCAAGACATGTTTCTATGGAAAGTACAAAATATGAAATGTGGATTTTAAGATTCATGGTCAACACGTTTATCAAGTTTCATGAAGCAAGCATGTATAATTTACGGAGATGCTGACTTCCTCATTGAGGCACTGCATATGGAGTACTTTCTGAGTACTTCCATTTCAAGGAATAAAGAAAACGAATCGTGGTATATTCAACAGTTTACTGAATGCAGTGCTTGTTTAAAGAAGTGAAAACATCTTACGTTTGGCTTGCAGTACGCGTTTCCTCATAGCTGCTGACTGGCAGAGACCAAGAGTTGTGCAGACCTGTTCGGGGTCAATCTCCTGGAGAAGGAGCTCCACGATAGCGGGGGCGTAGGTGTTCACGAAGTCCACGCATGTGTCACGCACCGTCGAGGGGAGGATGCTACAGACCTGGTCAAGGGCATGTTCGATCTCTTGCTAGAAAGAAGATGAAGAGGCCTAGTAATTGGTGGCCAATCTTTAGCCAAGTTAATGATCTCTCGTGAAACATTTCTTATCTCATGTCAAAAGAGTTTCCTCAAATGATGCCTCACACTAATTTAAGAATTTTAATACAGGTCAGTAACACTGCTGCAAAATTGATTTCTGTCCATGTTTGAATATGGAGGCTTCGTGCAAAATTTCAGACACTTTGTGAAGTTGAGAAGCTATCCCCTACTGATAAATCGACAAACACTGCTGTATCAAGTGTGGACCATCAATTCAAGTTTTAGGCTTCTTAAGGATTTTCATATTGAGCAATAACATGAGCAAAACCAAATAATATTTTACTAGATTGTAATAAGCATTTTAGTTTCAGTCTAGATAATCTAGGTAAGGATGAGAGATTGAATGATGAGAGAAGACGGAGATTGAAGGAGAGAAGGAATTGAAGATATCACACCTCTGTCCTGTTGTCTCCGAGGATGGTGTCAAGTTCTTTCATCACATATTCACAGATGACACACGCTGGGCTCGCCTTCATCTTCCTTTGAACTGGCTTCTTTACTGGAAGCAGATCATTTATCATAATTATTAGTGCAGAGACATCCCTATGTAGGCAAAGTGTCATAGTAACTATTTCCGTTTAAATTTTGTAGTTCAAGTTTTGAGTGTGAGAAACTCAGGATCTCCAAGCCAATGCTTCAACATTATGGTAAGAGGGACCACTCACACAGACTCTTGTGTGAGGATGGCTTTACTTTACTCCAAGGCACATGCATGAGTTTAAACTAACAACTGGTGTCATTCAGATCAGAATAATCCACTGAAAAGGCGATGAAATGTAGCTAAATATCCAGTGATAGAGACTGGCGGGAGGTTTTTTTTTAAATGCAGGAAATGAGAAATCTGGATAAAAGACTTCCATTTAGTAATTTAACTTGCCATTTGAAATCAAAACTTTGACACAACTTATGGTAAAATCGGTAGCTAGTATACAGTTGGGCTAGAAGAAATCCCCTGAAAGTAGAAATTAACTGAGGCTTGTTGAGTGATCTCGAACACAAGCCTTATGAGAATGATATGAGCTGTACCTGCAGCATGCTTGTCGGAGGTGCAGAAACGAAGTGTCTTGCAGACAGCTTTAGGGTCAAGGTCATTTATGAGAAGGTTGATGACAGCTGGGCCATATTCCTTGACGAACTGCTCGCACTCCTCACTGATTGTATCGGGCATCAGGCCGCACACCTTCTCCAATGCTGCTTCTACATTTGCCTGAAGAAGTTTGATTTAATTAATTAGTAATATTTTGTATGCAATCTTAATCACCTATGACTAAACTATCAGAGTTTGGATAGAGCAGAAGCTATATAGGTCATGTTAAGGCAATTCGAAGGGAGTGCATGGATTGAAAATTTGTCCGATATATTGGCTAACACCGTATCAAGAGTACCTAAAGTCTTCATATCATTTCTGGAGCATGCATGCAAGTAATATGCGTCACAAATATACAAAGAAATAGATTCCTGCAGTATGGGTTACTGACTAGAATTAGGTCATTTTGGCCACTTAAAACAATTTGGTTCAGTGGTTCGAATATAGGTGCCAATTTTTGGACAAATCCTGAGGTGACTTGTTATTTTCATGACTTAGATAGATGCTGGAAACATCTTGCAAAATAATACCAAATTATCAATTTCTTGAAGCCATCGGTCTGCTTCAGTAAACTTTCCAAAATTTTCCGGTCTTCTATAAAATACAACTTAATACCTTGAATAGTACCGTTTACCATTAAAACGATAATACTCAGCACTTATCCATAAGATGAACATTACTGACAACGTTTGGCATATATAACAATCAACACAAAGTGTCACTTTAAGGGACAGGATGAACACTATCTAGCAGGAAAGATACACACCTCGGATCTGTTGTTTCCAATAATTCCGTCAATCTCCTTCATCACAAACTCACACACAACACACTTGGGGTCAGCTCTAATGGTTACCTCTGGACATACAATAATGTAAAGTTTGACAGTGATCATTTACAAAGGCAACAATTCACACTGCTGTTATTTACACCTACAAAACCTCATGAACTGATTCTCAACTGTGGCTTGATTTTTCAATACAACAACTTCCTTCTCAAATCACATTGCAAACTTTTCGTCTGTCACAAACAATTTACACATTATGACTTGCTTCTTTTCAATCAAACAAGTAGTTGTCACTAAGATGACATGATCCCCCGCCACAAATTAATACTTCAAAATTTAAAAATAATGCATATGGATGCAGCCGAATACTATATCCCCCGCTTCGTGCTAAAGGCGCGGCGGGGGATAATAAGTGAATAGATTGTGTCCCTCTCTGAACAAAATAAGCCCTGATTAACTCCGGAAATTACAATACAATTAGCAGGAAATTCAGGATTTTAAAATTGTATGTAAAGTGGCGAATTGATAAAAAAATATATCATATATATCAAATAATGAACGTAGTAAGTAGCAACAACAATTCCTCATAACTTCCTTTTAGCAATGACCCATACTTACTTTTCTGACACAAACCAATTACTTGGCATACTTCACTAGGAGAAACCTCTTGGACCAGAAGCTTGAAGATTACAGGACTATATTCATCAACAAACGTTGTACATTCACCACTCACAGTTGAAGGGAGCAAACTGCAAACCTTGTCCAAAGCTGCCTCAACAGCTGCCTGAAATAGACAAGAAACACACACTTACTTATAAATCAAAATGAAATCACATTACACATACAATGATGATATTCCCATCTAAGTAAAATTTGTTTCAGAGAGTTTTGAATGCACTAGGCAGTGCTGCTGGCTTCGACCTCGGACTCGTGGTCAAATTTTAGATTTACGTAATTAAACATAACTCGGTAAAAATAATCTGTCATTTACTGTCACTCAGTAGTTATTGTCTAAATATGATTAGATTGAACATTAGGTGCTCTCTTCCTTGAAACAAAATTTCAGCTTGGGGAAGCAACGGTTATGAAAAAGCAGAAATTTATAAAAGTTAATAGACAATGTTCCCTCAAGCCAATCTAGTCAAACAGGCTTGATGACCTCAAACAATACAAAAAAGATGTCAAACTCAAACCTTGATCTGATAGTTAAACCTTTGGCAGCTGATATAATGGTCTTCATGGGATATAAATAGTAATGGAATGTTCTTAAAATGTCATTAGTATATGACATGATAAAATTATTGTATTCATATCATATAGAGCTAGCTATAATACAGCAAATACTAGATAATATACTAGATATATCTCACCTCTGTTGTGTTTTGTTCAAGCAAATCATCAATCTCCTTCAATACCATCTCGCAGAGAACACATTCTCCCTTTAACTTCTTAGGCATCATAACTTTCGACTTCTCCGAGTGCATGACCTTCACCTTTGTCGCTGAAGAGGTCAAACCAACTCGGGACAAAGAAAACACTTTTTTGGTCTGATTACATAGACCAAACGTCTCGCAAACAACGACAGGGTCCTGAAAACAAACCATAAATATCAAAACAGGCCAAAAATATCTTCACAATCACTATCATATTCAAAATGCAAGTTCTCATATATCATTTTGCTTTTAAAACCCAAACTTACCAGCTCATTGACAAGTACTTGGAAGACAAGAGCAGCATAGTCATCCACTTCTTGTTTGCACTACGAAGAGAAATCAAACTGCATGTCACATTTTACAAATCTCCTTAACACATAGTCCAAATTGTGCTCGAAATATCAAAAACACCAAAACAAAAAAGAAAACTACTTTCAAATGACTGCAGATTTATGCAATAGCAGCACAATGCTACATTTGCGTTCAATGGTAGCTCATTTGAACCCTGAAATAGCTTTCTATAAAAGCAGGTACTTTTTAAACTGAAATTATTCTTTTTCATAACAATACTTCACCTCAGCTGCCAAACTGCCCAAAAGAGGACACACAGTGTTTTCAATGAAGTTCTTGATGGCTGTCTGAAACAATATAAGATGTATGAAGTATTAACTCAAAAGCAATGGCAATCTGGAGTTTAGGGGTATTCTCAGAACTTCTATGATCCTGTGTACCAACAGTTAGAAAATAACAGGAAATGCAGTGATAATGACAAACATTTAATTTTAATTTATCACTGTTTTCATTTTATGAAAGTTCATGACAATTATGTTTCAATTTGACTCTAAACAAATCTAAACTGTTTCAAATCGAAGTTTACAAAATATGACATTAATACACATACAAATTAAGAAGATTGTGGATTTTAGATTTAAACCTTATAAAGCAATAAATATCTAATATTATAAACTCACTTGAGTCCCTTGGTCACGGACAAGAGATTTCAGTTCATTGATTACAGTCTTGCATAACACACATTCTTCCCCACGTGGCATTCTTGCTTTCTACAAGGAGAAAGAAAACATGACGAAAGTTAGAAAACAACCAGCTCTAAAGTTTATCCAGTAACTTAAACCCTTTACCTTTGTATACCAGAATATTCAGAGATAGGCTTTAGCTAGTGGCTAAAGATGTCTGAAGCTTGCAAAAACATGGTACTGCACTGTGATACAGAGTAGCATTATACTAAATCATTACTGGCAGGATCACAATCACAGTCTGGGTCTGAAATAGCTGCACGTCAGCCAGCCAATTCTTATTAACTTCAGACAATAACATCTTAAGTTAAAAGCCCATGAAAAACAGACTGTCAACATGACATGACAAAAGTCAATTGGTGCCATTGAAACAAACTGCCTGTAGCAACTAACAAATTTATCCTTATGACATATTGTTTATTTCAAATGTTTCAGCGCCATTGAAAGTATAGAGAAGACGAGCATTATATCATGGAAAATCTTTTATCTCATGTTTGTTGTTATTGATAACTTCATAATCCCACAGATCTAGTATCATAAACTGTTGAACACCATCATGCTTGACAACACTACAAGGATTTATATCCAATTATCGCCATTTGAAATAAGAACAAGATGTGTTTGTTAAACACGGATGCCCACGGATATACCAAAGTTATGGCCAAGGTTAATGTTTTCTGAAGATGCCCACTGCGGCAAAGTCAAGGTCACAAAGTCAAATATGATGACCTCATCTAAAAGGTCTCATCACAAGGTATGCACATGCCAAGTATGAAAGCCCTAGCTCTAAGAAATCAAAAGTTATGGCCACGGTTAATGTTTTTTGATAATGTCCACTGCGGCAAGGTCAAGGTCACAAGGTCATATATGAAGAACTCATCTGAAAGGTCTCATCACAAGGTATGCACATGCCAAGTATGAAAGCCGTAGCTCTGAGCAATCCAAAGTTATGGCCAAGGTTAAAGTTTTTGTGGACAAACACGGACGAATGGACAGACGGACGGACAGGTGAAAAACAATATACCCCGGAATCTCTGATTCGGGGGCATAAAACAATCAGATTAACCATACAGTTCTTGTCTTCAATTCAATTCCAACATAGGAATTAAGTGATTATAAATAAAGTCCTAGAAAGAATCATATTTGAGAGCATTTAGAAGTTGTAGACATAGTTGTATGTTATTAAAAGTTGCACTCTTGGCAATTGAACTTGTTTCATGCATAAAGCAAGTTTGAAGGATACAACATATTGTGAGATTTGAAAGAGAGTTTAATGACAGAGTTTAAATGCAAGTGTGTTCATGATGATATTACCAGTTTGACAAGCTCCATCATCTTCTCTGTGCACATTCCTATAACACCACAGAGCTGTCTTGGGTCCTGGAACAATCAAAATCACAGTGAAAACATGAATAATATAGCCAAAGTTGTAAACACCAAAGTATTTAATTTATGCCTAAAAAGTGAACATTAATATAATGAAAAATAAAAATTTTCACTTAACTCATCATGACAAAAACACAATGAAAGTCAAGGTTCATACACAAATTCCATGACTTTTCCATGGTTTTCCATGACAAACCAAGCAAGGTTCAAGCAACACAGAAGGCTGACCAATAACTTTGTTGCCAATTTTATTAAAATGAAATCATTGATTCGTTGCCTAGACTTATTTGCTCATTTCGGTTGTCACTCATCGATGATCGGACGACTCCCATCGAGATCCGTGTCCACAGGAAGTTATTTACAGGAAATGACCCCGAAATCAACAGCTAATCAGTTGGTAGGGCCGACCATCATCCGATTAATCAGATTCCAGCTTTCTCGGCCACTTCGGCTTATTGAGTTTCCATCAGAATAAATCCGTAAAGAACACATAATTTTCTGTGCGACAGTACATGCGTTTCGGTGTGTCAGATTCGCTTGCAGCCATGGTGAATCAGTGTTTCTGCTCATCGAGATATCCTATACAGGGCTACATGTGCATAGCTATATTGCAAACATGCGGAAGACTTTGGCAATTTCCGTTAAGGTATTCTCTTTGTGGCGTTACTCAGAAAAAGAATGTTGAAACTTCTAAGTTGCTTTCAGAAATTTGAAAGGACCACAGTGGTTGGTAAGATTATAACTTCCTGTGGACATGGATCTCAACAGGATCCCATCAGATCATAGATGATTGACATCCAAATAGCAAATACGCCTTGGGAACGAATCAAGGATTTGATTTTAATGAGATTGCTTTGTTGCAGGATTTTAATAATTTTTCAATTAAAACAAGAGGGATAAAAAAGATATTTCACAAGAAATATAAAATCGATGACTTTTTCATTACTTTTTATATTTATGCCTATTTGTATTTTCGATAGCTTTTCAAGATTTGGAGACTTTAAATTCCATGACCTTTCCAGGATTCCATGACCCATATGAACCCTGAGTATTAAATGCATGCCTTGAAAGACTCAAGGAGTAGAATATGATTGATGAATAATTAAACATGAAAGTAGCAACGAGGAAACATCACTAACCTCCAGGCCTGCAAGATACTTCAAACCAAGTGGGACATACATGTCAACAAGGTCATCGCACTGAAACAAACACAAATAATTGATAAAACAACTCTGGTCATCAGGACTTGTTTGTTAAAGTTCCAAATTGGTTGCAATAATCCTTGATTCAAGTGAGTGAGTATATTATTGCTTAACGCCGCTTCGGCAGTATTGCAGCCATTAGCGGCGACCCTTGATTCAACTTTGAATACAATGTCAAAGGTCACTTTACAGACCAATGACGAATTAATGCATTACTTGGCAATAAATTTGAGTGAGTGAGTGAGTGAGTTATTGTTTAACGCCGCTTCGGCAGTATTGCAGCAATAAATTTGAAGGAAATCAATTAAATGAAAGACTGGATATTACCCTATTGCAGTTTTAACCAACAAAATGAACAGAATTTGATTTCCTGGAAAATAAATAATGTTTGAAATAAGTGGTTCACCTGAGCAACTGTCATTGAATTGCAAGCTACATCAAAGGGAGGTAACTCACCATGGTCCGAAGACTTCCAAACTGAGAACAGAGCATCTGCTTCACAAGTTGTTCAATCTCAGCCTGTAGGGTATATTGCAATTTGTGTTCAATGGTTTGTATACAAAAACTTCATGTACTGGTTACATACCACAATCATCATTCAGTATCAGTTTAATAACTTCGAACATTGGTCACTTTGTCAAATTAGGAAATCTGCTTAATTCAGTTACAACATAATGTGTCAATCTGGGAGATTGAGATAACATGCTAATTTTTTCCCTGGTTAGCGACGGATGTAATTAAACTACTCAGAGTTAATCAAATACTTCACCAGGCAGAAATGATTCAATCTTTGAATTTATTGGCAGTCAAGTGTTGAGAGATAATAAGTCACAGATCAATCTCAGCTGTATCCAAAATAGCTGCCGACCAGCTGGTTAAACTGGTCAATCTGGCTTTGAGTTTTGGTCATTATATGATTTTATGAACATTTTAGGGCCTGTAAAATGTTTGGGAATTTTTTTTATTGTTATTAAATAAATACAAGCCTCTATGGCATTGAAGACTAAAGTTTGTTGAAACATGATTGTAGCGGCCCTTGAACTTCTGACTGCCAACTCACCGTTGTGTTTGTAGATGAAAGCATTTGCTGAACATCTGTGAAGAAGTTCAGACAGTCTTGGCAGACTTTTGTGGCTTCCTGCAATTTTAAACAAACCATCAGATCTATAGAGGATAACAAACAACCCTCCATTTAATACCATTTTTTATCAAACCAGTAAATGATTTGGTATTAAACGAGTTAAAGCGAGTTTAATATTACCGTAACAATATTACACTGCAGTATCCTTCACAAGCGAGTAATAAACATACATATCTCTCAATGAAAATCATTTATGGGATTATAAACAAGTTCTTTACTTTGTTTATGTGACACTCATTTGTTTTATTTCAACAGTCAATCCTATCCTTACCTTTTTTTGAAAAATTTACCAGCATGCAAAATTCTAATCCACAAACATTTTTCAATGCTTTCTTCAAGCATTACAGAAGTTGACTCTAAATTAAAATAGAACTTGGAATATGATAATTAATTTAAATAGCAGATCCGGGGGGGTTGGGGGTTGGGGGTTTGGGGGGTTTTAAGAATTTGAAATAGATTGCATGTAATTTTGATGGACTCCTGGAACGATATATGCGATTCCTTCCACCCTGGATCCGGCTATGATATTTAATCAGTTTGCATTGGAGGCTCCGGTTACTTTTTATCTGCTCAACATGGATACAATTCTTTTAAATCTACATTTTGTAAGCCTGACTGTCGCATGAAGAGTCAAAACAAGGGAGATAACTCACCCCATTGACCATGACCACCTGTCCAGCTGCCTGTCCATGAGCTGAAGTGATAAATACACAAATCAAACAATTCCTTTAAGATTGCGAGTCAAGGCTCATTGAAATAACTTATGTGTTGGAAACATGGCAAATGACAGAAAGAATACTATCAAAGTCCACACAAGAGTTTACAACAACTGAGTCACCTACATCTCTTGCAATGGAAATGTCGTCTAATTTACAAAAGACTTCCTTGAAATATGTTTCATCGGTAATGTAATAAAATCCGAAATATTTCTAAAATCTAAGTCATCTTGTTACCACGGAAACAAACAAAACAAGAAGACATAGTCATCAACATCCCCCGCCAGACACAAGAAATGAGAACAAGGGCAATAATTCAAGAAGAAATAATTGTGCGCTTCTCATTTTCTTTCCATTAAGGTAACGATATCCTCAAGCCACACAACTGATTTGATGTTAAACAATGTCTGAGAAAAGCTATATCCTTGGATACTTGAAACAGAGTCGAAAAAGCGGAACAAGGGGAACAACTCCGGAAAAAATAATCACATGTTCCTTTTTTCGAACTCCATCAAGGTATCGATGGCCTTAAACCACACACCAAATTTGGTTTTCCTATCTTAAATAGTTTCTGAGAAAAGCTGTCCCCTTTGGTGATACCTTGAACAGAGTCTAAATATACAGAACAAGGGCAATAACTCCGCAAAGATTAATTGTGTGCTTCTCATTTTCGAACTCCATCAAGGTACTTATGCCCTCAAGCCACACACCAAATTGAGTAATCCTATCTTAAATAGTCTCTGAGAAAAGCTGTTCCCCTTAGATATAGCATGAACCGAGTCCAAACATACGGAACAAGGGCAATAACTCCGGAAAAAATAATCACACAGTTCTTATTTTCAAACTCCATCAAGGTATTTATGTCCACAAGCCACACACCAAATTTGGAAACTCTATCTTAAACAGTTTCTGAGAAAAGCTGTCCCCTTTGGAGATACCATGAACAGAGTAAAAAAATATGAAACAAGGGCAATAACTCCGGAAAAATTAATCACATCGTTTTAATTTTCGAACTCCATCGAGGTATTAATGTCCACAAGCCACACACCAAATTTGGTTGAACTATCTTAAATAGTTTCTGAGAAAAGCTGCCCCCTTTATAGCTGACGGACGGACGCACACACACACACACACTCACACACTAAGACGGACGGAGCCCAAACCTATATCCCCCTTCCACTTCGTGGCGACGGACGGAGCCCAAACCTATATCCCCCTTCCACTTCGTAGCGGGGATAATAAATTTTACAATCATTCCTAACAGGAACAGGGTACATACAAGAAAAAATAGAGCCATGGGCTCTGTAGCTCATCAAGATTTCATTGATTATTATCTAAGGTTGACTATCTAAGTTATATCAAGTAATACATTGTTATCAAGAAAAAAATAGGTTTTTTAGACCATGACTCCTGTGACCCAACTTTGGAGTCACAGGGTCACCAATCCTACAATTACAATTTCACCTTTCTACAGCTTTACGTACTTAAGATAAAGATGAAAATATTTGGGTCATGACCCGTGACCTAGATTGGGGTCACAGGGTCACAAAATCTACAATTTTGAATCCCCATTGGACAAGGAGTCTGCACACAACTTTTCAGCTCTCTAGACTTTTTGGAACTGGAGAAGAAGATAAAAATAGGTTTTTAAGGATGTGACCCCTGTGACCCCATTTGGGGTCATGGGGTCACGGAATCTACAAGTTAGTATCCCCATTGGCCAAGGAGTCTGTACACAACTTTTCAGCTCTCTAGACCTTTTCGAACTGGAGAAGAAGATGAAAATAGGTTTTTAAGGATGTGACCCCAGTGACCCCATTTAGGGTCATGGGGTCACGAAATCTACAATTTAGAATCCCCATTGGCCAAGGAGTCTGCACACAACTATTCAACTCTCTTGACTTTTTGGAACTGGAGAAGAAGATGAAAAAAGGTTTTTAAGGATGTGACCCCTGTGACCCCATTTGGGGTCAAGGGGTCACGAAATCTACAATTTAGAATCCCCATTGGCCAAGGAGTCTGCACACAACTTTTCAAGTCTCTTGACTTACTGGAACTGGAGAAGAAGATGAAAAAAGGTTTTTAAGGATGTGACCCCTGTGACCCCATTTGGGGTCAAGGGGTCACGAAATCTACAATTTAGAATCCCCATTGGCCAAGGAGTCTGCACACAACTTTTCAGCTCTCTAGACCTTTTGGAACTGGAGAAGAAGATGAAAATAGGTTTTTAAGGATGTGACCCCTGTGACCCCATTTGGGGTCATGGGGTCACGAAATGTACAATTTAGTATCCCCATTGGCCAAGGAGTCTGCACACAACTTTTCAGCTCTATTGACCTTTTGGAACTGGAGAAGAAGATGTAAATAGGTTTTTAAGGCTGTGACCCCGGTAACCCCATTTGGGGTCATGAAATCTACAATTTAGAATCCCCATTGGCCAAGGAGTCTGTACACAACTTTTCAGCTCTCTTGACCTTTTGGAACTGGAGAAGAAGATGAAAATAGGTTTTTAAGGATGTGACCCCTGTGACCCCATTTGGGATCATGGGGTCACGAAATCTACAATTTAGTATCCCCATTGGCCAAGGAGTCTGTACACAACTTTTCAGCTCTCTAGACCTTTTGGAACTGCAGAAGAAGATGAAAATAGGTTTTTAAGGATGTGACCCCTGTGACCCCATTTGGGGTCATGGGGTCACAAAATGTACAATATAGAATCCCCATTGGCCAAGGAGTCTGTACACAACTTTTCAGCTCTCTAGACCTTTTTGAACTGGAGAAGAAGATGAAAATAGGTTTTAAAGGATGTGACCCCGGTGACCCCATTTGGGGTCATGGGGTCACGAAATCTACAATTTAGAATCCCCATTGGCCAAGGAGTCTGTACACAACTTTTCAGCTCTCTTGAACTTTTGGAACTGGAGAAGAAGATGAAAATAGGTTTTTAAGGATGTGACCCCTGTGACCCCATTTGGGGTCACGGGGTCACGAAATCTACAATTTAGAATCCCCATTGGCCAAGGAGTCTGCACATAAAATTTTAGCTCTGTGGAGTCATTGGTTCTGGAGAAGAAGTCGAAAATGTGCAAAGTTTACGGACGGATGGACGGACGGATGGACGGATGGACGGACGGATGGACGGACGGATGGACGGACGGACGCCGGACGCCATGCCATGCCATAAGCCCATCGGGCCTTTCAGGCCTGATGAGCTAAAAAGTGAGCATGGCTCACATACCCCTGCCATCCGCTATCCGTCCATTGAGAATTATAGATGTGAAGGTTACTATGTTTAAAAAACAGCTTCAAGCATCATAATATTGTCTAAAATAATTTTAGGAACTGGCTTTGTTATTACAAAATTTCAGTCACCCAGATGTAGCATCACACCGGTAATTTGTACCAAGTTCAATTACAGATTCAAGGGCTTCATATCTCCGTAAAAAATAAAATTTTGGAACCGGACTGTGAACTCGATGAAGAGTATCATCTGGACTACCAACATGTAAAATTTCATTCACCTACAGGGGTCCAGATAAGATGCGTATTTGCGTAGAATACGCATTAAAAATTCAGATATACGCATGAAAAATGAAATCAATGAGTGACAGATACGCACAAGTGTCTCAGAATACGAGTCCGATTTTGTTTACATGCGGGACTGTCAAAATAGTGTTATGTTAGCAAGGTCAAAGGACTGATAAATTTCATGCTACATCTGTCAACTAAAGGTCCCTTTCACTTGTCAATAACTTATTTATTTCCGTATCAAAACATACATTTAAAAGTTAATTGCCACAACTGCCGATAAACAATAACAGTCCATCAAAATTATCGGAAACGCTAACCAAAACGAAAGGGAGGCTACTCTTGTCTTCCTCTTAACTAGGCGCCGTCTGATGAATGTTTATCATATAGCGCAAATGTACACTTATCTGTAACCAGTTATCGGCATTTGTTTAGAAATGACAGGCTCTTCACCCGGTTTTCTCGTGGTCTGTGTTTACTGTTTTGACATCTGTTTAAACTTATTTTAGTGTTGATAACCTTGGAAATTATTATTAAAACATATAAAGATGGGAATTGTCAGTGAATATTTGGACAAAAATTCTTGAGCGACATTAGATACAGACCATGTGCTATTCAGTTATTGAAGACAAAATCTGTGCTAAGTGTTTCTATTTATATTTAGAACAACAAATTCAGGGCAGGAAAATTGTTATGTCAAATAATCACAATTAAAATCACTAGGAACTTTCATGCTAACAATAACATTCAAATATTAAATGTACTTTAAATACTTAAATGTATCAACTTCTATTGAGTGAACTATTCAAGAATGAAGTTGGTCAGTCAAATGATGTTTAATAAATAATTAATTGATTAAATTCATAATGTTTATGGGATTTTCTTTAGTGACTGAAACAGAAAGTTGATTCATTCAATTTTAAAAGTATATTCAACATATTGTACAATTAAAGCACATGATGTGATTTTAGATGGTAAAATAAATAAATATATTGAAGAAACAGTATATTTTGTTACATGTACATGATGTACTGGCCAAATGACCAATGACTTACCTACGAGATGAAGACAATAAATATAATAATAAACGTTTTGAAATACTCTTAGCTTTCATCATTCAGTAATTTTACTCCTCACTTTTTATTTTGATGAGTGAAATACCCATTGACTATTTTCATCTAGCAATTTTACTCCTCAATTTTCATTTTGATGAGTGAAATACTCATTGGTGAAAATAATTATCTGGAGCCCTGACCTAGATGTAATAGTTTCCGAGAAAACTTGTCCCCATTGGAGCATCACAGTTCTTTTGGTACTAAGTTAAATTTGGGATTCAAGGGCCATAACTCTGTAAAAAATAATATTTCGGAACTGGTTTTCAAACTCGATGAAGAGTATCATCTGGACTATCTCCATATTAAATTTCATTCACCTAGATGTAATAGTTTCTGAGAAAACTTGTCCCCATTGGAGCATCACAGTTCTTTTGGTACTAAGTTCAATTTCGGATTCAAGGGCCATAACTCTGTAAAAAATAATATTTCGGAACTGGTTTTCAATCTCGATAAAGAGTATGGTCATGAGTACTCACAACCAAAATTTCATTTACCTAGGTTGAACAGTATCCGAGAAAACTTGTCCCCATTGAACACAATAAAACTAAGTCCAAAAATAGAGCCATGGGCTCTGTAGCTCATCAGGATTTCATTGATTTACTATCTAAAGTTGAATATTTAAGTTATTTAAGTTATTGTTTACAAGCAAAAGATAGGTTCTTAGATCATGACCACTGTGACCCCATTTGAGGTCACGGGGTCACATAATCTACAATTTAGAATCCCCATTGGCCAAGGAGTCTGCACACAACTTTTCAGCTCTCTAGACCTTTTGAAACTGGAGAAGAAGATGAAAATAGGTTTTTAAGGATGTGACCCCTGTGACCCCATTTGGGGTCACGGGCTCACATAATCTACCATTTAGAATCCCCATTGGCCAAGGAGTCTGCACACAACTTTTCAGCTCTCAAGACCTTTTGAAACTGGAGAAGAAGATGAAAATAGGTTTTTAAGGATGTGACCCCTGTGACCCCATTTGGGGTCACGGGGTCACATAATCTACCATTTAGAATCCCCATTGGCCAAGGAGTCTGCACACAACTTTTCAGCTCTCTAGACCTTTTGAAACTGGAGAAGAAGATGAAAATAGGTTTTTAAGGATGTGACCCCTGTGACCCCATTTGGGGTCAGGGGGTCACATAATCTACAATTTAGAATCCCCATTGGCCAAGGAGTCTGCACACAACTTTTCAAGTCTCTAGACATTTGGAACTGGAGAAGAAGATAAAAATAGGTTTTTAAGGATGTGACCCCTGTGACCCCATTTGGGGTCATGGGGTCACATAATCTACAATTTAGAATCCCCATTGGCCAATGAGTCTGCACACAACTTTTCAGCTCTCTAGACCTTTTGGAACTGAAAAAGAAGATGAAAATAGGTTTTTAAGGATGTGACCCCGGTGACCCCATTTGGGGTCACGGGGTCACGAAATCTACAATTTAGAATCCCCATTGGCCAATGAGTCTGCACACAACTGTTCAGCTCTCTAGACCTTTTGGAACTGGAGAAGAAGATGAAAATAGGTTTTTAAGGATGTGAACCCAGTGACCCCATTTGGGGTCACGGGGTCACATAATCTACCATTTAGAATCCCCATTGGCCAAGGAGTCTGCACACAACTTTTCAGCTCTCTAGATCTTTTGGAACTGGAGAAGAAGATGAAAATAGGTTTTTTAAGGATGTGACCCCTGTGACCCCATTTGGGGTCATTGGGTCACGAAATCTACAATTTAGAATCACCATTGGCCAAGGAGTCTGCACACAACTTTTCAGCTCTCTAGACCTTTTGGAACTGAAGAAGAAGATGAAAATAGGTTTTTAAGGATGTGACCCCTGTGACCCCATTTGGGGTCATGGGGTCATGAAATTTACAATTTAGAATCCCCATTGGCCAAGGAGTATGCACATAAAATTTCAGCTCTGTGGAGTCATTGGTTCTGGAGAAGAAGTCGAAAAAGCGAAAAGTTTACGGATGGACGGATGGACGGATGGACGGACGCCGGACACCATGCCATGCCATAAGCCCATCGGGCCTTTCAGGCCTGATGAGCTAAAAAGTGATGTTTCCATGGAAACGACAACAAATTTAAATGAAAATTGTCTGTGCGAGATCGAAAGAATATGGTTAACAACTATACAAAGTTTGGTTGATGTACCTTTGAAGGTTTGTGAGAAAATCGACCGGACAGAAGGACAGACGGACGGACGGAATGACAGCTATATACCCCCGCTTACTTTCTAGCGGGGGTATAATAAAATATTTGTTTGATTATGATGACTTGTACAAAGTTTAAAGTATTATACTGAATAGTTTTGTTAATTTTGGTTCAGAGTAACCCCTTTCCTCTTTTTGGGAATTAAAATTTATAGAAATTCCTTCCTGGAAAAATGCCCTACAAAAAAATAAATGCAAAAGAATTTCATGGTAAGAAATTGATTTTTTAGAATATTGTAATAATTTTGCAGAAATTCACTTATCTATATTTAGGCAAAATATTTCCTTCCTATTATTTTATAAATTTTGAAGAGATAAAATATTTACATCCTGCTTTCAATAATCAACTATGCTTGTTGACAAATAATTGACTTCAGTGTATAAGCCCTTGAAAAGCATTTGTCAACAACAAAGGCTTTCATCTATTACATTGAAGGCATCTAGGCATATACAAATTTTGAAATTTGAAAAAAAATATACACATTGATGATAAATTTCTTCAAAAGATACAATAACATCATATGATTAATATATTCTACGCATGAAAAGTTGTACAGAAACTGTTGGAGAAATGAAATGCAGACATAATATTAAACTTTGATTCAAGTATGTGAATAAAATCCAACATGATGAATTTCTTCAAAAAGCAAAAAAAAAAAAATCCAGAATTCTTTTTTCATATATTTCATGTCTAGAATGTTCAAATGGATAGATACAGACTGAAACCTATACATCCCACTAGACCCACAACTTGGGAATATGATGATTAATACTTAAATTGGTATCTTATGGCAAAGATTACAATTGAAGGAAACAATATTTTCATCGAACGTGGAGAAAATCTAGACTTGCTTTAAAGCAAAATACCTGCTTTCCAGAACAATTTATAAGAATTTGAAAAAGCTTGTATTAAGAGTTATTATCTGCAAGTGCAACCAACAGATAAATAAACACCTAATATTTAATGGCTGAAATCTGGGTCTATATGTATATGCACTGGTAGCTTATCGGGAAGTTGTAATCTGACCCAGTTAAAACTAGTCTTGTTATGACTAGCTCAACATCATCTGATAAGAATTATCCACAATAGCTCCATGATGAAGGAAGTAATTTATCAGGAAAATATATCAGCATTTTCGGTTTTGTTTTCCGATGATTAATCTAAAATATAAATACATCCCATCCCAATCTATCTCCACGGTTATTATCACAAAGACTCTAAAGAATGTTTTTTCTTAACTATAATGGGGAGGGGATACGGACGAAAAGGCGACACGGCGACAACATTTTTCTGAAACGGCGACAAATTGGACGGAACGGCGACAGAAATGGGTTGGACTAAACGGTGACACCAAATATTTTATTTTTATATTAACTATTTATGAATGTTGACTGTCGCTGTTCCACCATTTGTTCCATTTATTTGTTGTATATTTGTCTGCTGTATATTTGTGTTGTATATTATATATTCCTATAACCAAAACAAAACAAACAAATGTATTAGTCTCTAATATTTTATTTTAGACCCATATTCGAACATCAATATATAATCTCAGATTTCAAGTTCAAAAGTCAAAAGGGCCGAGTTAAAAAGTCACAAGGGCCGAAGTAAATAGTCATAAGGGCCGAGGAAAAAGGGCAGAAAATAAAAAATATATATTCATTGTAATCAACCTTCATTTTATAGTTGTAATGTGTTAACTTTAATATATTCATGTGCAAAAAACCTGCTTTAGCATTTTCAGCCCTCAATGTTGCTACCAATTTGGGAGCATTTGCTCCCTATTTTTTCAATTTGCTCCCTGTAATTTTGAGGAAGTAGCACACATGCTCCTTGATAAAATTTGGGGTCAACTAAAAAAAGGACTGTTTCTTCACAAAAGAATACTCTTATCCATCACAAGATGGCATTGAATATAAGCTAACTTACAGTTTTCTACTTATATTCATTAATATATTCCCATAAGCAATCTAAAATTAAAATGTGCTCCTTGAAATTTTCTTTTGCTCCCAAAATTAATATGTTAGGAGCGTGTCCGCTCCTTGAAAAAAATGTTTACTTTGAGGCCTGAATTTTTACGAAACAAAATGACTTGATTCTTTTTATTTTAGTTATTATAAAGTCTCTCTAACACTATACAGGGTTGCTCGTAACTTTTTATACAACTTTTATAACTTTTGTGATATGGGTTTTATTAGAATGTATATATATATATATATATACTATAGATATATTTTACAGTTATGTATGAATCCATTTTAATGAGGTGATACGATAATAAAATATCTGTCTGTAATAAGGTTTCAAGGCTTAGTAGGTATAGGCCCAACCCTTAAAATGTGATCAACCATGAATACACGATTACTGATTTGATTTAATTAATTAACACGGCCAATTGCTAATACCTCGTTAGTCGCTAATTAATGTAAACAATAACCGGATTAAACATTGGTTGGAACTACCCGCATGTTGATTTCTCCTTACTGAAAGGAAAGTACTATGCAATGCATAAAAATGAGCTTGTGATTGAACCATAGTTCGCAGAATAAGCATGATGTATCAATACTGAACAATAATATTGCGACAATAAAAAATATTGTTAAAACGTTGTTTGGGGTTCGGCCCTTATGACTTGGAACACAGTTTCTATGTTTTGGTTTTTATATCCTTTTCAAGTGACATTGAGTCCGTCTATTTAACTTTTAATTAACAATTAATTCATGACAAACAAAACAATTAATAAAAGGACATAAGCATAAGACAGTTTGGATTATAGTCGTATGCAATTAAAACAACATCTCACGCACATCAGAAATTCTTTATTTAACTACGTAAACATTGTGAATAAACATCTCAGACATGAAAGATCTAACAATATAACTTATAAAAACTATTTTATAAAAAAAACTATTGTCGCCGTTTAGTCCAAATGTGTCGCCGTTTAGTCCAGCGATTTTGGTCTTAAATTCAGTAAGAAATCTGTTTCGCCGTTCTGTCTAGGAGATTTTTTCCATCTGTCACCGTTCTGGCTTGTCGCCGTTTTGCCGTTCCGTCCAGCACCCATGGGGAGGATGTAGAATCCGTACTGTACTGTTCCAGTTTGAACATGACATCGTTACAAATATCACAAAAAACGACTCAGATGTGAGCTGTCAGAAAACCAAGTTCTTGGTGATATATCCTGAATGATAGCCTTATGTTTAATGTATGAGACATTATACACAGTCATTTACAAAACGCAAGCCATTGAAATCGAAGTTACACATCATTGACTATTGATAGGTGTACTAGTCGACCTTATTTAGTAGCGCCTTCTAGCCGCGCCTTCTGTTCGATTTAACTTTCACATCTTTTCACAAACCATTTCTGTCATATTCAACAACAGAGACACTTGGGTAAATATCAGTTGATATTGATAAATGAAAATTATACATATAAATTCAACAAATAAGAAAATAACGTCATGAGGCTCAGAAAACACATGATGCATGAGAGTCAATTTTGTTTCCTGCTTCTCTTTCTGTCACTTCGTAGATCTTACCTTGACTGAACAGGCAAACCACGGCTAGCGCCCAAATGGCCTTCATGTTTTGAAGATGTTGTGAACGTTAAAGGTGTGCCACCAAACCAAACGAATTAATCTTTAGGTATGGATAATGTGAGTCTCGTGACCGTTGTTGGGACACTTTTCTTTCACTCTGACGATCATGTGAGTATTTGTCACATGACTTCCGGTGCATCTTTGCCCGTTTTGATTGGTCAATCCAACAGCCATCGCGTTATAGACTTGCGTGGGACTCCTTAAGTTCAATTTCTGGGTAGGCTTAGAGCATCTCTCCCTTAGTGAAATTAAATATCAAATGTTCATTTTGAAGCAGCGCAATTACTTAAATATGTGTTTTAATTTTCTGAAGGAAAACATTCCTGGTGTGAAACTATATATAACATAAAAATCGTTTGCTGATCCCATTGTTCATCATTCATCAAAAGTAGATCTATACACAAATATAGTAAAGCACTACAGATAATCATTTATTATGCAGTCTTTCATTATAATTGAATCGGATTACTATCCGAACTTAGGTCACTTTGCCCTATTCGATTGTCTTCAAGCACGAACATATCAAATATAAGAAACGAACATCCTTGATGCGCCCTAATTGTTTTCATTACACATCGGCGGGAATCATGTGTCTGCTTCCTTTGCCGTTTGCGTGTACACACATATTTTAAATAGACTAATGAGCATTGGATTATTTTTACAAATGAAATGATTTTCAGCAAACCGTTATCGGAATTACTCCCACTACATCGACTGAATTTTGAAATCACATAGTGATCATAACTCATGAAAACTTCATGATGTTTATATATGAACACTAATATGTAACTTCTTTCAATGCCATTTAGTAGTTGGTTAGATGAGGGAGAACGAGTGCTATGGATACAACCTCTTTATAGTAAAGACGTTGCATATCCATAGAACTCCTTCTTCCTTTATAATATGTTACATGTAAGCTTTTCAATAACGTCATTCAAAATAGAAAAAAAAGAACTATGCTAGTTTTAATTAACTTTGAAATAAACTGAATTTGTTAAAAGGTTATATGACGTGGGACTCCTAAAGTTCAATTTCTATGCCTATATAGAGGATACTAAACGACCTTCTATTTAATACCATTTTTATTAAACGAGTTAATGATTTTGTATAAATCGAGCGAAAGCGAGTTTGATACCAAATCATTCACGAGTTTATTAAAAATGGTATTCAAAAGAAGAGAGTTTAGTATTCTGTTTATTACTCGCCAACATATAATCCAGCGAAATAGCCAGCATGGCTCTGAAACTATGATTCCCGCAAGTCCGGTACCATATTGTGACGACGTTACTCGAATTGTGACGTCATAACCGCAAATTATTGTGACGTCATACACGATGCGGTATTACACTAGTTTAATATTGCCGTATAAATATTACATAGAGAATATTTGACATTTCTCGTCATCGAGTGAAGTAGAAATGTATATTTTCACGAGTGGCGCAGCCACGAATGTAAATATGTTATTTCTTCTTCACGAGATGAGATATACATGATATTCAGGGGCGAATTTAGAGGGGGGGGGGGGGGGGGGGGGGGGGGGGGTGCAGGGGTGTGCACCCCCCCTTTTCATTTGACATTTTTAAAATTGACCATAAAATACAACCTCAAAACAGTGGTGCACCCCCCCCCCCCTTTTTGCCACAGCGAAGGTACATCTACACCGTATGTTCACAATAAAAATTATTATCAGGAAGCTCCCATCCCCCCATATATATGTGTGTGTATATTATCGTTGTGGCGCTGAGTCTAGCTGCATCCGATATGAAGAGAAAACTAAAAAAATATTAAACTACATACAAATGTATGGTTTGACCAAGAACGCAAACAACTAAAAACTTAACGTTGTAGATCACTGAACCAATTTAGAAGATATAAAGACGGAGAGTCACTCCAAACTGATAATAAGATAAGAAATAGATACCATTTCATATTTAAACATAAACGTACCGAATACTACATTAACAAACAAAAATGATAGAAAACAACATTAATGATTCAAAAAGATTCTGGAATGAACTAAAAGCGTCTTAATCCAAGACCTCTTGAGACAAATAGAATTGATTCAAACGATTGGTTCGAACATTTAAAAAATCTGTTTTCATTTGAGAATATTGTAAATGAAGAAAATCTTGAAAACGACGAAGATAATCCCACATTTGTAGATCCAAATCGAGAAATCTCAGAAAATAAACTGGACTCGCCCATAACTAGAGAAGAAATAATAAACAGTATCCAGAACCCCAAACTCGGGAAATCCACAGGGGCAGGCAACATTATACCTGAACTTTTTAAGTATTCGAGTGACCCCATACTGCCATACTACCATATTTAGATCTAATATTTAATCAGATACTTGAAAAGGGTGAATTCCCCAAAGAATGGTCGATGGGAATAATAATACCAATACACAAAACTGGTGATATGAACAACGTAAATAACTACAGAGTCATAACCATTTTAGGTGTTTTCAGCAAGGTATTTACTTCAATTATCAACAAAAGATTAGTTCTTCGGGGAGAGACAATGGACAAATTGATTGAATGTCAGGCAGTCTTCCGACAAGGCTATGCGACTGTGGATAATATGTTTGTCCTTCAAAGTATAATCCAGAGGTATTTAAATATGAAAGCTGGGAACATTTTATGCTCTATTTGTTGACTTTGCTAAAGCTTTCGACTCAGTACAAAGAAATAAACTATGGAATGTTCTAAACGCAGATGGTGTAAGCCCAAAGAGGAAAATTTGCATCGAAATATATACGAAAATGTCAAAGCCTGTGTCAGAAACAATGTTTTATCAGAAACCTTTGAAATACAGATTGGAGTGAGACAAGGGTGTGTATTAAGTCCTTTTCATTCTTCATAAATGAGTTGGCTATGCAGATAGAAAACAATTGTTCACATGGAGTACAACTACTTCCTGGTGTCTTTCAAATATTTCTATTGCTATTTGCAGACGATATCGTATTAAAGGAGAATATTTGTAAAGATTTATATTCTGTTATAGTAAAATATACTTTAAAAAACTTATTCCCCCGAAAATAATATGGAAAGCCGTGTTTAATTACTAATTACGCGATATAACAACCGCGCCTACTGTTGCCTGTGCGCGTATGCATATTTGCCGGTAGCCTTCGGCAGGTTTAGGCTGTGACGTCAGAGATGCTCTACGGCCCCTCTTGGTCCTTAGCGCAATGAAAGGGAAAGTATTAGAGTAGATGAAGAATCGGTTGAATACGTAGAATTGGGGTAGTTTCGGACTTGATATGGTACATTGTGCAGCGTTGGTGTGCAGTAATTCATCAAAGTCTGGACAGAAGTTTACATATTTTTAATTTCCAAGTTAAAAGACGGATGCAGCGCGGCGAAAGGTTTGGATGGTGTCAAAGAGGAAAGAAGGACCGAAAACCATCGGAATCTGTCTCACTATGTTCAGAGCATTTTGATCCGTTATATTAAAACAGTTTTATAAATAAGTGATAGTTAGTCTTAGAGTACTCGTAATTAACAGTCCTTTATACGGATATAACTTATAATACCTTCTTATTGGATGTGTTATCCTCGGTTACCCAGAGTTTTATATATGCCCCAGCTGAGAGTAACGGAGCATACACATGTATATAAAACCCTGGGTACCACCGAGGATGGGGATGTGTAGGCCGTGCTCCGACTGTGAAACTTGGTACACAGTTGTAGAATTATTTGTCATTGGCTAATAACTGTATTAGATTAATTTCAATTTAATATGGCCAACGTGGCAGCTCAAATGGCATTGTCAGACACAAAAAAAGATGTCTTGGTTATAAATCATTTGAAAACTGTATAGTGATTATCAACGCTAAAATGATATTACACCCCACCACCCCCACTTACTATATTCTAAATCTTGCCCATGCAACTTTTGAACCCTTCCTACGTCTATGTTGGATCCCGTTTTTTAATATATTTACTTAAAATGCATTTCCACTGATTGCATATGTTCACAATATCACAACAAATGATTATTGCAAAAATAATAAGTTTCAGTGTTCAATCCTTGTGGGTGCTTGGTTTGTGTACTTGTGATAGGAGAACACGTAACTGTCTAGCAACTTAAGTTCAAATAATCACTGTCTGCAAGACAGAACTAGTAGAAAGCACAAAGCTGACATATGAAGTGCACATAAAATCTCATTATCTTCACAGTTCATTAAAACAGCTGTTTTAAGTGATTACCCCTGTGATCCATATTTATATAAGTACTGTTGCCGGCCTCCAAAACAATATATATGAACTCGAAAACTTCTGTGACAAGACGAAGATGAAACTAAATTTGGATAAAACAATAGTATTAGTAGTCAAAAAGGGTGGACAACTATCAAAAATTGATAAAAGGTTCTATAAAGATTGTGAACTCCAAACAACAAACAGCTACAAGTACCTTTGAGTCTATTTTACTAATCATTTATCATGGTATTCGCAGGCGAATAATGCAGCAGTACAAGCAAAATAAGTACTATTAGGACTATTGGACAATTAAATATACTTGAAAAACAGAGTTCATATTCAGATCACCAATTAAATATAGGCCTACTTGGTGTTCTGAAGATGGACACTTTTTTCAAAATATTTGATGTAAAGATATATCCTATTCTCTTATATGGGGCATAAATTTGGGGATTCTATTTTTAAAGACAGTGTCAATACCGATTTATATTTATCATGTCTTAGATAGCAGATAGACAGACATTAGTATAGGGAGGACAGAATTTGTAAATTTTATTGAAAATTCATGATTATTTTTAACACAAGCTTAATTTTACGTTTTCATCCATACTAGATAGTAGGTTCAAGCCAGCAAGACCATTGCGCTGAAATCAGGACCAAATTACTTTTTTTAAGCACAGAAATTAACCGAACGCTTACGCAAAATCTAGAAATACGGCATAGAACTTTCGTCATTTTGAATTCAAATATCTGGATTATATACTTTGTAATATATTGCAACTTTGTAATCCATTCCTATTTTTATATACATACTGAGAAAGAAGGGAAAGGGGTCAATCTAATATTCGGGCCGAGTTATGCTCTCCTAATCCATAACAGAACTAATTCAACAATATAAACCCACATGTTGCATTTTCCCCCAAATCTATTTATTTTACTTTGATATCATTTGAGCAAAATATATATGGAGCCTATTTTTATAAAAACGTACGTTTATATAAATATCAAATTACATTATGACAAATAGCCAATGTTTTCTGCTTCTTAAAAAGTTGTGTTAAGTAAGCGAATCATCAAATAAATATAATGTAGCCTAATATTATGATTATTTCTGTTTTTCTGTAATCACAGAATAATTATTTATATTATAAATTTGTTTACCGAATCTAAATTCGATTTATCACAAACAAAGCTTGTGTCAATGGACTAAATACACAGATTATAATGTAATAAACGGGCCTTAGATCGATCTTGATATAGAAACCAATAAAGTTTTAAAATTATTTTAGGTTTCATTTTCGCTCTTACAACGCAAATTTGGGCTATGCTTGATTCGGGACCCGGCGCACTACCCGGCGTAAGCCGCCGGAAGCGGCGCAACCGGCAAATCACTTGATTGGAACCCGGCGTACGCCTTAGGCGTACTCCGAATGCGCCGGTTGGAAATGACCGGCGAAGGCGGCGTGTAATGGCGGACAAATGTTACCCTTGCGACATTCAATAACCCTTTTGTTTATGAAGTTGCGTTGTACAATTAAATAGTTGACTGATTTATTTTTAAATGTCACTGCTTATTTAAAACATTGCATTACACGCTAATAAAATATTAATCAATGTTTTGAAATAATTTTTAAAAAATAGTTATATAATATAAATGATATGTTTTTTTAAGCTAGTTTGAGGGATGATGACGTCCTCCTGTCTGTACGCCGATACACTAGTTTCAACTGAGCCTAGTAGAGGAACGGCGTACGCCGGACATGTGACCGGTGTATACGCCGCCAAAACGAATCAAGCATAGCCATAGCCCACAAAGAATTCAAGATGGCGGCTGTTGACTCACCAGCTTTCAAGAAAAGGTGAGTATTTTCGTTAAATATACATCACAAAGCGTTCAGTTTTCAAATTTACCCAAACCAAATTATATATTACGACTTGGTGCAGTTAAATAATGCAAAGAAGACGGTATTGTTGATGTTTTAGATCTGCTTTGTCTGTCTGCAAAGCAAAGCGACACTGGGGTTGGGAAGAATCTGAAAATGAGGCAGAATGTTGTTTATTTAGCAGATTCTTCTTTAAATGCATCCACAGAAACGACTTATTCGCAAGATATATCCATTACAGTTCATTGCGAAGAAGTAACTGATCAGCAATAATCTTACATTTGTACATGCATGTAAGAACGTGTTTATTTATCCAATTAATCATATGTAGACTTGCACAGGATGCTCATAATATTTATTCATACAGGACTTTTGAAATAAAAGCCCAAAATGAAATGAAAACTTTTGAATTAAATTATTTGAATTCTCATTTCAACATGTGTTCAGCTCCTTGAATGTTTTTTTCCAACAAATTGCTTCATGATGATGTGATTTGCAAAATTTGATTACGTTAGGCCTAATGATTGAGAATTGAGACTGAGAAGTTGTTATCCAGAAAATCATCCTGTTCTAATGATTGAGAAAGACAATATCCTCTTTGATATTTTTTGTTATTATTGAAATTGAATGTTATATTGAACAGGTTTAGTTACTTTAATAATAAACATAATTATAATCTAAATACACAGGGCAATAGATATGCATACTGAACCAATGACAAAATAATTAATTTTATTTTACAGTATGGGGAGCGCACAACTTTACAAAGAGGCATTAGAGCAGACAGCTAGCTTCAACACACGAATGGCGATAGAGCGAAAGATGAGGTTACCATTCTTAGATTCCCAGACCGGCATGGCACAGAACCACAGCAATTTATGGCACCCCTACAGGTGTAGACAACCAGGTATAGTCATGAGGTTTTAGACAATTCCTTGATAAAATTAAAGTGATAATAAATTCAATCAGTACAAAGTAACAGATTCACATATGACAATTTTAAGCTGATTTACACCTTTTAGGTTTGCCTTGAGTGCATTTACTTGTTTCCATTGTGGACCTTCAACATCCGTACAATTAGGTCTTTTGTTTTCTATTCTTTACTCTCCTCTAAATGCTGCGATTCTGCCCTAGCAGGCTTATAGTCTTGCCTCCTAGCATATGAAACTGTATAATTATAATGAAATAATTATAAAATCTCTTTTTGATGTCTATTTACAGGAACAGTGTATGGTCAGATTTATTCATATCCAGCCAAAAGATGGAAAAAGAAAAAACGCTCGTTTTTTGCTGCTGAAGTCAAATTGGCTCGTGCCGGTGACATAGAAATGGGAGAAGCAGGTACCTGCTTTATGTTGTTGATTAAAACTAACTGCATCTGTAGGTCCAGAAAATAGTTTTAATTCTTTCGCGCCTAGGCTAGTCAAATCAACAAACAAAAGTTTGATACTGCCAGCTGATCTAAAACCTGTATTCAAATACAATGCATCAATGATCAAAACTTGATCATACTGAAACTTTAAAGTAAAGCGATGTTAATTTCCTGTTTCATTTAAATGTTTACATCTATGTTTTTTTGGTTTGCCCTTGTTTCTAATTCCTTAGTAATGTAACTATTAAAAGGAACTTTGTTTAAAATCTGTTCTTTTTATCCCACCGGTATGTTATACCGTGGGATATAGTCGTCGCCCTGTCGGCCTGTCCGTAATCATTTCGTTTCCAGGGCAGAACTCCAAAACTGTTCATGATATCTTGTTGAAACTTTCCATGTGTATTAATCACCATTCGAAGTGGTGCCTTTTGATATTTTGAGATTTCTGAAAATTTTATTTTTACTTTCGCTTTCATCAAAACGTGTTGGATTTGGACTTTGTTTAGGGATAGGTCTGCTTCTGTAGTACTCCAAAACCCTTTATCATACCTCAAACTCAGCATGTGTATTACCCCCTAACTGAAGTAATTGATATGCAATTATCTGTCAAAGATGTGTTTTACAAATTATGTGGGACCGTTGGGATATGTCATCTTTTGATGACTCTTGTTTAATATATATCATATTCATATCATTTTATCAAAATTAATAAGAAATATTTCATGGTTGGTCTCCAGTTAAACATAGACTATATACACATATTCTGGGATCTGCAGGTAAAGGGTTTAGTAACCTGATTAGATCACTGAATACACTATAATTGATGATTAACCCCTTTACTGGCAGATATGCATCAGATAAGTGCTGTAGAGAACCCCGCCCATCGAGGTAAAGAAGAGGAGGAAGTAGTCGAACAGAAAGCAGAGTCTAATGATCGGTGGTTTGAAGACTTTGACATGCTCAGTGACCCCCCAGATGCAGGTGAAATGGTGGATGACCAATCAGATATCAGCGATTATGAAGATACAATAAAGAAAAAGAAGAAAAAGGTAAATACTACCATTGATAGAAGATTTTCTACTCATTAAGACGAATCATCAACATAAAATCACTTTCTCAAAGCTCCCTTGGAGAAAAAAGGTGCTAAAGTTTTCAGTGTTATTACTGATGACAATCATTAATGATCCTTCATGCTAGGTTCGATCCCACCAGGGACTCTGCAATTTTGTCTGCTGCTGAGACCTGTTCTACATGCAGTAAGGTTTGGGTGCATTGCTATTTCCGTGCAGCATGATCACCCATGATGGACTAGTTCCAGCCGATGCGATAATACTAGCAGCCGTGGTATAAGTGGAATACTCCTGAAAGCAGTATTAAACCCAAACTCGTCTCACCTTCACAAACATGATAAATCAACTCCCCAACCAAGACCCACTAAGAAATAGACGATTTAAATTCCTGGAACTAATTGATGGTTTCTTTTTTCAAGGGGTGTAAGTTTGGAAAAGTGTGAAAAAAGATTAGATATATCTGTAATATGTATTTATTGTGTTTACTTACTTTTAATAACTTTACATTCGTTTCTGGTATGAGAACAACAGTCTATAGACAAATATAGCCTATACTATTCCTTGAAGTTTTTTTGAACATACCTAACAGGTGTACGTTAAGTTGAATGGTTTGAGTGACCTGACTTGCTCGCAACCAAGCCACAGTCAGAATGTATGTTGAAACTAAACTGTTTATGTTCGACAAAATCAAGCGTAATATTCATGATAAAATAAAATGTTGTGAAAGTTGTTCTACAGTTGCTCCATGTCATTTTTCAGGGTCCGGGTCGGGGCAGAAAGAAGAATGTAGACAAAGATCAGGTACCTGAAGAAAAAGATAAACCATATGTCTGTGAAGGTAAGAACACACTTCTTTAGCTATCCCACACACATTGCACATTGTTCAAGTTCTCAAACTAACAGTTCCAACACTGTTCTACATTTTCATAATCATTTGCCCTCATTAATGAACATTCTGGGGTACAACATATGACTGAAGGTTAATGTTTGCAAAATTGAAAAATAATTATTTGTAGAAACAAATGGTGCTTTATGACAATGAAATGGTGCTTTATCAAGATCACAACCCCATAAATTGTACTATTTTAATTAAATTAATGATACCCAAATTACAATGCAAAAATGCTGACAATCATTGGCTGAAGTACTCATAAAATACAAGTCCTCAGTCCACAACTTTATATTACAGCAAGATCATCAAGTAAGAGCAGTGGAATGGACAACTTTAAAGCTATCCTTGCGTCAAAATGTTATTACAAATGAAAAATGTTTGTCTTCGTTATTACGACCTTGAATTTGAATTTTTGACTTCCCTGTCATTTCTAAACATGTACTATTTGTGAAATTATAAACAAGTGGCTCAACAATTAAACTCTTATTCTCAAACCATGACTTCACTTCTATTGTATATAAACAAGATTTCGATCTTCGCTGCAAGTGCCCGAAGGGTAAATTATATTTTAACCATTTTCTTCAAGCACAGTTGATAATACAGCTTTTCTTTATTGCCAGCATGTGGAGCCCGATACAAAACACGCCCCGGTCTAGCATATCACTACACACACTTCCACAATGGTATGATTGACGAGGACTCCAACACACAATCGCCTAAGCCCCAGACTCGCTCCAATGGTAGCAAGAGTAAGTCAAACCGTAATTCCCGCCTCGGCTTTCGCCCTTATCTGTAAATATGAAATAAGTTGTGTGTTCAAGGCTGCCTGCTTGAACAATCGATTGTGAGGTGACTACTCCAACGTGTACACTCACGGGTTCATGTTGAGCTTGTGGTCTTGAACATAGAGCAATTCTCGTAAACCCATAGGTTTTAATGCATGCATGGACTTAAATAATTTTGTTTTAATTTATGATTAAAAGAAGTCAAGTAGAAGATTTTGTTTATTTGAAAATTTCATGTTTTCGTTTTGTTGCCCCCTCTATTATTTGTAGGTAGCTTCATGCTTACTGGTTCCATTGATGTTGTACTGAATGTTTGTTGTATCCCTGCACTTGTTGTACTTCTTTAGATGTAGTCAGTGAAGCTGCACAAGCTAGCAGTGTAAATTATTCAGAAACAAACCAATATGTATATAAGTGTTCTATGTATGTACAGATGGAATGATGCATGTGATAAATCATTTAACACCTCGCCAGCAGTGTAATAAATGCTGTAGTATCTGTAAGCTGATCAGTCATTGTTCTAGTCAATGTAAACTAATCTAGTCATTTGGAGATTCAGCCGACAGAACTTAGAATCACTTTTAATTTGAAACTTGCATATAGACGGTTAATTTGAAAAAAAATATAAAGTTGAAAATATTATAAATTTGTGTTAAATTTTAGTGTGCACATTGCGAATATATTAGTTATGATTTGTAGTTAATTTTATACCTAGCACTGCAAATTTACCTGTAGATACATTATGTATTTGTATAATATTTATTCACTTTAACTGACAAAGTATATATGAAAGAGAATACACAGAATCATCAAAGAAAAATTATATACTCAATTGCAACCCTGACTAAATCAATAGAGGTTAAAATACTGACATGAAAATCTTCAAAACTGCACAAACTGGACAGGTACATTTCAAGTCAAGTACTATTTTTGGAAATGAAGTACCAAGAATAAACAAACATTTTTAAGAAATGGTGTTATTTATATTTCATATTCCATATATTAAAAAGAGAAATAGAGTACTCTCATCATAACACCCTTCATGTACTGTGATGTTGTTAAACCGTATGTCAATATCAATTCAAATTCTTCTCTCTTGAGTTTTTTTGTATTGAAGTCGCTGTCAGATCTTATTTGATTATCCTGAAAGTCTATTTTCCTTAGATTTTCCTTTGGAACTACTGGTATGTTCCATTTATTTCAGCCCTTCCAATCTTAGTACTAACATATAGTACAGGGGATTATTTCTCTATAAATAAGAAACCAGCTCAGTGTATTGCACAAGTTGGTGTGTGTTAATTGATTTATCACAACAAGAAGTGTGAATGAGGTAATTGTGCTATTGAGAAAGTCTTTGTAGCATGATGCATGATGGGTGAAAGGCTTTGTTGTCATGGTAGTATTGACACGACTGAGAAGTGTATACTGTTAGTATTATTTAATTAACACAACATTTATTGTCATCCTGGTCCATTGTCATATTTTTTGGTCATTTTGTAACCCCTGAATCACGATTGCAAAATGCTTCGCTATCTGTGTGCAATAATGTGATCTTTTAGGATACTGGAAAGATATTTCATATTTATCTATAAACCTTTTTGGGACGAAACCTTGAAATCAAATAGTGAAATGAATAAATCAACGGGTTTTATATGAAGTGGATAGACATGGTCATATCTCTGTTAGATACTGTTAAGATGTTTACAATGTTAGAAGACTAAATTGTATATGATCATAGCAAGTCTTATTTTCACTTTGGTGACAACTGGGCAACAATCGTTAAGAGTATGAGTGCCAATTATAAGATTTTAAAGTATTGTCACCAAAATAGGCCATTAAAGGGGTAGAATGCATTTTAATCAGGAGAATGGTATGAATGTATTTTTTATGAAGAAATCTTGAGTTTTGAAAGAACATTTACATACCATGGTCCATGGCACATTGTTGTCATCAACAGTGACAATTTTATCCTTTTATTTGTTATCTTTAATGTAAGAAACTCTCAAGACAATTATAAAGAGTATTTATAGTGTAATCTTACTTGTTCAGTTTTAGTTTTGTAAGAAGAAAATTGAAGCTTTTGTGATAAAATAATGTGATATACAATAATAAGAATATTTTAAGATGAGTTTGTTGTCTTTAGTGTTTTGCAATTGTTATTTTCTATCAGCATGTGAATATGTATTGTCCAAAATTGAAAATGTTTGTGAAGTTTGTGAAATTGGCAAATAAAATACTTACTGTAATCATTGTTTCTAATTTGATTTTAGTCCAATAAACTATGATTATGTTTGGAAAGATTATTTGAATTAGTCATCAATTATAGTTATTATTTTAAATTTATTTCTAATATAATTATGTGATGAGCTAAAGTAAGAATGTGTGTGAAGAAAGCATCATAATCTAGTAAAGTGAGCCAAGTCAAGAATATGACAGCATAAATGTCCAACGTGAGTTGTGATTGATTGTGTGATTGAAGATGGGCTGGGACAATATACATCACATTCATATCAAAGTACGGAAGAAGCAACAATTGGAGATTTTACACAAAAAAGGCTTGTATAGTACTTGGATATTATGATACATTTAATAAATGCCATTGAACTGTTTGACCTTCTTCCTTTGTCTTATTTAGCCTACCAAAGGGAGAGAGGTTAGGATTTTTACGAAAAAATTCCTACGTCAACTTTAGAGAAACAAATATCTCTATTGTGAAGTTTGACTTATAAGTGAATTGGGTATATGAACGATTTCACTTTTCACTTTAATGGATCAATGCCTTCGAGGTATAGAGAAGTATTGTGATGAAATCGTCCCAGTCCAAGACTGAGCCAGTATGTAAGTGAAGATGATGTTGATTTCAGGTGATTCTCGTGAAGACTCCACACCAAGTTTCATTTAGTGAAAAATAAATAACAGCTTTGTGCAAACAAATTAACACAAGTGCAGCAGGTTCTCATAAAATTCTTTGTTTAAGAGAAAATACATCTGAATACATCACTGCATGAAACCTTCAAAGGGAGATAACTTACATTAGATCTCGAAGGGAGATAACTTCACATTAGACCCCTAAGGGAGATAACTTGCCATTATTGTAAAAGGTTTAACTCAACAGTAAACTCCAATATACTAGCTAAAACCGTAACCAAATGACTGCAAATCACTGCTTTTACAAGTAGTTGCTACATCTTTCCACAATCCTTCCCAGGATGCAATGTTAATACGGTGACAGTTGACGTGAAATAATCAAGCTAACGACACTAGACACATGATAGAATGCATGGAGTAGCAAGAAATCTAAAGCATGTTGTGATGGTGGCTTTAGATGTACACCCAATCTGTTGCAGTCCCCGACACTGCTTACATCCCCCACAGCTGCTACATGTACTTGCATGCTGACCCCTCCCACCTCCCCTCCCTCCACTCCCCTCCCCATTCCCTCCCAGACAGATCCAAGGGTTGGTGACACATCTCTCTGTCTCTCTCTCTCTGATATTATGGTTTGGGACAGCACAGACTAATCTTTCGTCTAAGTAACTTTTTCTCCGTTTCAGGTGGTTCAATGCGAGCTCACCGCCACTCATAACTTCTCCCTCACTTATAGACTCTTCGAGGACTTCAGAATGGGATGTACAGTGTGTGTATAGTTTCAAAATGGGCCACTTTTTTTCACACTCGAATGGATCATGCGTCCATATTTATTGCACCTAGCATCATCTCCTATTTGATTGAAAACATGTGATTTTTTCTTCTGGCTGAAGTTGGGTCATGTGATAACTGGCTGTTGAACTCTGCTGAATTTTTGTGGCTATTGTCTGAATTTTTGCTGACTTTGCCAAAATTGAGCTCCTGACTTGCCAATGCTTAATGTTTGCTAGAACTATGATTTTATTATTGTGGAATAGATAGTCAATTTAAACAGAAAGCAGGTATAACAATGAAAACTTAAAAGTTTTTAGACAAACATTATTCACAAATACTCTTACTCACAAGCAAATCTTTCTTTGTCACCAATTTTTAACTGTCTTAGTTATAACTATAACATTGTATTTGTACTAGAACTAGATTTAACTGTAGTTTTTAGTTATCCTGCTAACTCTTGCATAATCTTTGTATATTTTACTTTTGTATTGTTTATTCTCTTAATTCTTATTGATGTTTTCTGTATTTGTAAGTGTTATACAATCATTTCATTAAATGTAACATGGTGTGGAACTTCATATGTTAGAATCAGTTGTCAAGAAACGGTATCTTTTTTCCTTGGCTTGATGTCTTCTTATTCACTCCAAAAGTAACCATGTTATCTAAACCTTTTCGCTATATCTTTGGAGTATGGGAATCTTGCATTTGAAATTTCTTATATAGCTGGAACAAATCAGGTGTTTTGAAAAAGATATTGAAAATCATCAAGGAATTGATTTATAATAATTCTTAAATATATTTTAAAATATATTATAATAGCCATTTGATTATTTTAATAATGAAATTATACCTTTGGGATGACAAAAAATACATAATTTTATCAAAATGATATTTTTCTATTTTCATGCTGAGGGTAATTTACAATCTTATTTTCTTTCAGGACTTACGTTCATGACAAATGCCCAGCTGTGTAATGCATGTCCTGTCTTGCAGGTAAAAATGCAGATGGGAAGGCAACCGCTAACAACTACTGTGACTTTTGCTTGGGAGATGCTACTAACAACAGTAAGACGAAACAACCGGAGGAACTCGTGTCGTGTAGTGACTGTGGCCGATCAGGTAAAAAACGCTGAGAGAATATAAAATAACCTGTGTTCTAAATGTGTTGTCAATATGCACATTTTTGTAACCAGGTAATTTGGATGATGATCAGAGGATTTAGCCAAATTTAAATTTTGATTAAAAATAACCAATTTCTTTTATAAGTTACTTATAACTCTCTTTATTAATGATTTCATAAGAACAGGAAGATGTTCTGAATAACAACCTCTTTAATGTGAAAATATACGTTTTTGAGTATATACTTACTTCTTCATCAGGTGGAATCTGTATCTTCTCATTCCACTTGAAGAAGGAGTCAGAATACTCTAAATTTTTACATTTAAAAAGTTGATATTCAGAAATATTCCTATTCTTGTGTATGCAACTTCTGAATGCCCTTGAAAGATTAAATTAATGATTTCCTTCAGAAAATAAACTGATAGTTTGTTATCTTCAGGCCACCCAACCTGCCTGCAGTTCACAGCCAACATGATCATATCAGTGAAAAAGTACCCCTGGCAGTGTATTGAGTGCAAGTCTTGTGGACTCTGTGGAACATCTGACAATGATGTAAGATTTCACTCTTAGTGTGGTATTGAAGCTGTTCGGGTTAAGAAACCGGACCAGCCTCAATGTCCATAACCTTAGTAACTTTTGCCCTAGGATTACATACTCTTGGTGCTTCTGTGTTTGTCAAAAGTTTACTTACTATCTGGCTACTTTCAAGCTTGTGGTAGATGGACTACTAGTGAGGGTGCAACCATGATCCATCAATTCCATCTAATGCTTTGAGATTTTAGTGTAATACATACTGGCTATCATGGTCCCCTGACCTGCTTCTTAGTGTCTGAAATATTCCTGAGAGTGTTAAGACAACAAAGATGAGCTAAGATAACAGAATTATTTGAACTCAAATGATAGTTTATGATAAGAGTGCATAAAATGCTGTATTTATGTATCAATTGTGTTTTACAAAGTCTGTTGTCTGTTTTTAGGAACAACTGTTGTTCTGTGACGACTGTGACCGCGGCTATCACATGTACTGCCTCACCCCTCCACTCACTGAACCACCAGAGGGTAGGTATCATGTACTTACATATATATTCAGTGTATGGACAAGTTCTCTACGACAGTCCTTAACCTGATAAATTCACTTCGTCCTGCTAACATTTTAGCCATTTTTTTTTAGGCTTTCAAATTGACAAAATTACCCTTTCGTGCTGTTCTGTAATGAATATTTTACAACTTCAGAGTAACCTCCATGTAATTTCATAACTTAAAAGATGGGTTTTTTTTTCGTAATAGCTGTGATGACATAATGCATTATTGTCTTTGAGTGAACATTTTGTCAACCAACGTGGCCTATTACAGGTAACTGGAGCTGTCACCTGTGTATTGAAGAGTTCCACGGAGGGAAGAAGCCAGCAGGGATGCAGTAGTGCAGCCCCACCTAGCTCTCCGACACCAGACTAAGCTTTACAATAGTTCCCATCTACTCAGCAGTCCAACTGTGTGACAAATCTATCAAAGGATGACAGCATTGAGATTTGTTTGTGGAACAGCACCTCCGTGTCAGGAAAATGTTCAGCGTGTCACATCGGTAAAGAATGGAAGGACAAGCAGGGTAGCAGGCCACATTGAGTCCAATCTCTCTTGCACGATAATTACACATCTCACACAATTCAATTAAGTTTCGTGCCAGCAACAGGAAGGTGACGTTTGATGAATTCAAATTTGAAACCGTATTAGTGCACATGAAAAAGAGTGAGTAAAGATGTGGGTAATATACAAATAATATAGTCTTAAATATTTTTTTATCAATGCTGTTTAAATGGGAGGGGGCAGTTATAGAGGATTTTTATTCTCTCTCTAAACAATTTATGTCACACAAAGAGCAATATAAGACTTTGCTCAGATTCATGTACAGTATCCTAAAATAAGGTCATATAAACTATGTTAACAATGAACTGACAGATTGTTCTATATCATTGGTAGCGCAAAACCTGTTGCTGGCATGAAGATAGTAGTGAAGTCAAACAAGAATCCGTGACATTGGAACAGTGGCAGTACTGTTTGAGTAGAGCTCTTCCTCTCCAGTCAGTTTGTAGCATTCTGACACACGATCAATCGTCCACTGCAATTGTACTCCCATCTCTCGAGCTGTACATATTCCGCCTTCCTTTTGTTTTTCTTTTTTTTTTGTTCATATGTTTAGCCGCCAACCTATCTTTATGTTACAAAACTGGGTAATGTGGATGTATATTGAAAAAGAAATATAAGAATACAACTGTACTTAGAAATTGAGTGGAATACTTCTGTTTTTGTTCTATTGAATAACAGAGAATATTTTTGTAAAACTTCTGTATATTAGTGCACAAGTCTATTCCTCAGTGTTGTCAAAGAGTTTTCACATTGTAAGATGTAGGTAAAAGCTGTCCCTCAAGATCTGATTTGAATAACGAGTGCAATAAAAATGTTAAATAAAAGAAGATTTTCATCATTGTATTTCAAGTTAATTGTGTTGGATTTATAATACTTGTGCTGAATTGAATCATTTTGATGTGCTTTTCAAAATATTTTGATATTTTGTGAAAAATGTTTTTGTTGTCATTTTCAATTTTCATGTTATTGAAAGAAAGCATCTTCCAGTCCATATCATACTATGTTTAATGTTGTCTGCCATGAACATCAAATTGTCAATGTCACTAATTGTGATACACACAAACCTTCATATATGTAAAAAAAAACAAAAAACAACCAAAAGCTTTAACCATCCGTTTTTGTTTTTATTGATCAACAGAAAATCTCATGTCCTAAATGTATGGATTACATTTTTCAGCAAATCATGAAAGGTCATTTTAAGGTCAAGTAGAATCATTAGAAGAAATTTTGTCTTTGTTTGACAGACATAACATTGGGATCATGACATAATTATCACCATGGCAGAATAAAGGTCAAATAATAGTGGAGGTTTTCATATCATTGTCGCTGTTGTCATTGGTCAATCGATGAGCATAATCAAGAAATAAAAGATACAGTCATTTATGAAAATCTTATGTTGTATTTATGTTTCCCCCCGAAGGGTCGGGAGACATATTGTTTTTTGGTTCCCGTCGGCATTGGTGTTCTCATTGTTTTCATGCAGATGTGCCTTTTGGGGGTTTCAGATTTAAATTTTTTTGTTTTTTGTGCCCATGGTAACACTTTGGACGTTGTCTATTTGAAGGGTAGGGATGGTTTCCGGAGCAGATCTCTAAAACTACTTGTCCAATCTTCACCAAATTTAGTATACAGCCTCCCCATATCATGTAAATGTGTTTTGTTTGTTTCCATGGTAATAATTTGGACTTTGTCTATTTGAAGGGTAGGGGTTATTACCAGATCAGTTCTCTAAAACTATGTGACCTATCCTCACCAAATTTAGTACACTCCCGATATCATGTAGATGTGTCTTTTGGGTGTTTGAACTTTTTAAATTTAATTTGTTTCTGTTTCCATGGCAATGATTTGGACTTGGTTTTTTAGAAGGGTAATAACTGAAGTTGAATTGGGGGAAGTGGGAGACATCTAGTTGGTAATTAGATTAGAAATGTGTGTATTAACCTGGACAAGACTTTTGAAACTCTCTCATCTCTAAGTCAGTCGAAAGTCAATGTATTGAGGGAGTTATTTCTTAACACCGCTTCGGCAGTATTGCAGCTATTAGTGGCAAGGTTGATGTATATATGAAATTTTATCTAGCTCTATACAAGCCAAAATGTCAAATGTCCTGATTTAGGTCATTTCACTCTACTTGCATATCTGTCTCCTAATGCCAAATATTTGACAATAACTCGAGTGACGGCTTAATACATAGAAGTCGAATTCATGTGTCCCACAGTTGTTGGCTAAGGCAGATAAGAAAGTTTTGAAAATGCTTTATTAGTCACAGTTAAGAACAAGGAAATTGCCTGTCAGACCCAGAAATCGAACTCGCTTACGGTAACATTTTGCGACAACAAATTATTGTAGTGAATAAGTCTTTAAAAAAATATGGATTACGTTGTTTGGGGCATACGCTTATCCATACACTAACGGAAAGTGCTTAAATTTTCCGTAACGCCTTTTTAACGGTCATTTTACGACCTGCCGCATAACGTTATCGTCACCTATATTTGCGGTAAATATGTTACTGTGTGTGTTATTCGAATTACATACATATCTTTAGTTACTGACAAATTTAAATCGCCTGGTATTATCAACTGATAGTTATTCTTCCATCATGTACTCCTAGATTGATAGTATGTTCAATAATGATTACACGGTAGGCCGTCAAAGTTACACTTGAAACCATCAAAATTGCCGTGACGTTAGGTTTTTACGTTTATGAAGGTATATTAAAAAATAGAGTCATGGGCTCTGTAGCTCATCAGAGTTTATTTTGTTTGATGATGAAGACAGAAATATGTTGTCTCAATATAATGTACGATCCCTAACCCTGACAAATCTTATTCTTGAAATTGAGAGAGAGCACTCAGCAAGGTCAACACACAGGAGATTATGCAATATTCTGACCCCTTGGCTCTGGTTACAAGCCAGCTGTGTTTTTTGTGTTTTACCGCCAAATTATGTAATAGACTCTTGCTTGCACTAAACACTGGCAGCACTGATCTAACTGTATAAGGCTTAAAGAGAACAAGCAATGTGATGAATCTCATGGTACATAGTACAATTTAGAATCACCTTGGCTAAACAATCTCGGTTCTAAGCCTTGTCATCCAAACATCTAAACATTCTGAACAAAATATTCCTTCTAGTTTGTTCTGGATGAAAACAGGATTTGAGGTAATGGCCTGCGAGGCCCTTATTTGGGGCCACTGGGTCACCAAATCTACAATTTAGAATCTCCATTGGCTAAAGACTCTTTACACAACATGACAACCTTCTAGGTCTTTTTCGTTCTGGAGAAGAAGATGAAAATAATCTTATCTTATCATTTCATCACCAGTCATATGCAGTTCACATATCTCATGTAAAATAAAAGAATTCTTAACTCCTCTTCAATCTAGTCCTTTATGCCTTGTCACAATTTTCAGTTCATAGGCTATTCAATAATTCTCATTTCACATTGATTTCATCAATTTGACAAACATGTCCACAATGTAGATTGTTCTCTAAAGTCGACATATATTTCAAATCATTGTGATTGAAGTGTCATAAAATACCAGTTCAAAATTCATTTTCAAAGGTTTTTTAGGCTGTGGCCCATATTTGGGGTCACAGGGTCACCAAATTTACAAGTTTGAATTCCCATTGGCTAAAGAGTTTGCATACAATATTACAGCCTTCTAGATCTTTTTGTTCCGGAGAAAAAGATGAAAACGGGATTTTAGGTAATGGCCTGTGAGGCCCTTATTTTTGGCCACAGGGTCACCAAATCTACAATTTAGAATCTCCATTGGCTAAAGACTCATTACACAACATGACAACCTTCTAGGTCTTTTCGTTCTGGAAAAAGATGAAAATAATCTTATCTTATCATTTCATCACCAATCATATGCAGTTCACATATCTCATGTAAAATAAAAGAATTCTTAACTCCTCTTCAATCTAGTCCTTTATGCCTTGTCACAATTTTCAGTTCATAGGCTATTCAATAGTTCTCATTTCACATTGATTACATCAATTTGACAAACATGTCCACAATGTATTGTTATCTCAAGTCGACATACATTTCAAATAAAGTGAATGAAGTGCACATAAAATATCAGTTCAAAATTCATTTTCAAAGGTTTTTTAGGCTGTGGCCCATATTTGGGGTCACAGGATCACCAAATTTACAAGTTAGAATCCCCATTGGCTAAAGAGTTTGCATACAATATCACAGCCTTCTAGATCTTTTTGTTCCGGAGAAAAAGATGAAAACAGGATTTTAGGTAATGGCCTGTGAGGCCCTTATTTGGGGTAACAGGGTCACCAAATCTACAATTTAGAATCCCCATTGGCCAAGGAGTCTGTACATATAATTTCAGCTCTCTGGAGTCATTGGTTCTGGAGAAGAAGATGAAAATAGCTTTTTAGGTTATGACCCCTGTGGCCCTTATTTGGGGTCACAGGGTCACCAAATCTACAATTTAGAATCCCCATTGGCCAAGGAGTCTGTACATAAAATTTCAGCTCTCTGGAGTCATTGGTTCTGGAGAAGATGAAAATAGCTTTTAAGGTTATGACCCCTGGGGCCCTTATTTGGGGTCACAGCGTCACCAAATCTACAATTTAGAATCCCCATTGGACAAGGAGTCCTAGCTCTCTAGAGTTATTGGTTCTGGAGAAGAAGTCGAAAAAGTGAAAAGTTTACGGACGGACGGACGCCATCCCATGCCAAACCCATCGGGCCTTTCAGGCCTGATGAGCTAAAAATGACGTTAAAGTGATGAAAAACCTCCGTTGACCCCCTATTTTTATTTCTGAATTCGTTTGTTTATTCAAATGTGCACATTATATTGCACTTTTAGCAATATCTAAAATATGTGTGTCAGTGAGAAATCCTGTTCAATATGCGAAAAACGATGAGAAAAATGCCGTTTTTAATTAAAAAGTGCTTAATTTAATTTTGTTTCTCTTTCCAGTGTCATTAATTTTCAAAATATAGACTTGCTATGCATTCCCGTATTTAACTGAAATGTATTTGAAAAGATTCTGAGCTTATTCGTTGAAAGCGAGCGCTTCATCTAAATACATCAAATCAGTCAAAAATGGCGTAATTTGCCGACGGGAGTATTATTATTAATGCCGATAACTCTTTAAATCGTTCGGTGACCCCCAAATTTTCTTACATTTTTTTATAAAAGACACAATAAACCTGCTATTTTGAAAAAATAAACGAATTCTAAATATTTTGTTTCATCGTCCCATCTCTCCTTAAAGGGGCAGTAGCACGTTTTTCTGGTGAAATAAGTCGATGAAATGTAATTGAAAAAATAATGTCACCAACAGTAAAACACCCTTCCCTTTTCAGAAAATCAAGCTAAAATATGAGTGTACATGGTTCTGTAAAGCCATGGGAAACGTTTTTTGTCATTAGAAATAATAAATTGTGTTCACAGTAAAATGGCCGCCATGCAATTTTTTGCTTCATACACAACATCGTTATTACCACTACGGATAATTGGTTTGTGTAATTAGATGTTTTACCCTCTAAAGTAAATATGAAGGATATAAATTATCATTATAAATGGTAAATTTGAAAAAATAAAATTTGCAAAAAACGTGCTACAAAATACCAGAATCTCTGATACGCCTATGTGTAGAGAGAAAATGCACTTCTTTTAGAAATAAGCATTGGGTGCATATCTATTGCACATATAATTTGGAACTTCCAAATAATTGCCTGGGACAGGTTTGCTTGTTCAGCTCCAAATCTGGAGATGCATCGATTCCCACCAGGGATTTGCCAGCTGTCGAGAAGTCTTCGCCATGCAGTTAGGTTTTGGTGGAATGGTACAATGAAATTGAGTGCTGTACCACCCACAGGGGCGAGTATCGCTTAGAAACAGCGTTTGGAAGACATTAACATATATAGACTCTACCCTATTACTATATAAATGGAAAGGGATGTAACGACCAAACCACCCCATGCTCATTCAAAGTCATATTTCGCATCAAAAACTATTTTTATGGCACAGTCTATGACTACGGTACGAAAGCTAAATGATTTCCCTACAAAATGAGCTATAAAAGTCTCAAGCCAATTTCGCCGCTCACGAAAATCAACGAAAACTCCCCTTTTAAAATCGTTTATTAATTCCAGCAATGTTGACAGCACCTATGAATCGGCAGATTCGAACCGCGGAGTAAAACTACAGATATAAACACATGTTACAACACCTACATAACATTTCTCCGGCTGTACTGCAGCATTTTGTCTCAAATCATTGTCATGCAAGTTGCCATTGATGACCCTTGACATTCAGTTGACCCGGATATCCCATATTCAGCTCCCCGGGCCTTCTAGAGAGAACAGAACGTTGGCCCAGGAAGCTGAATATCTGGGTCAACTGAATGTCAAAGTCATCAATGGCTGAATGGCGAACTTGCATGATGATGATTTGAAATATTTAGTGAAATATAACAGCATTAACCCACCAGTGGCGTAGGAACGGTTTTGAGGGTGGGGGGGCCCAATTTGTTTTCTTGAGAGCGGGGGGTGGATCAAGCTTGGGTGGGTCAGAATACCCCGTCTGTGTTGAGTGGGGGGGGGGGGGGGGGGGGGGGGACACGAAAACCTTAGTCATTTTAGATGTGTTTCATCGATTATTTAAATTAAAATCACGTGACCCTGCTTTGGGGATAAAAATAACGTCACGTGACCTTACTTTGGGGCCAAAAAAGTCACGTGACCTTGCTTTGGTAGCCAAAAATGTCACGTGACCTTGATTTTGAGGCCCAAAAAAAATCACTTGACAGAGGTGTGGCTGTAAAAAATCGATTTTATGTAAAGTAAATACACCAAATTGTACCTAGATCAAATCAGAAATGAACATTTGAAAATGTGTTTGAACTAAAACATGCACCTGAATAGAATAAGCACCGTTAACATAATTTTAAAGGCGGAAATTTTTTAAAATTATAATAGAAATCATTCATTTTGAGAAAAGGACAGTATGTCCTAGCTGTGAAAGGGACAAAGACCTATACTCGCGAGAAAGTTGAAAGTTAGCATGTATCATACTCCTAGTGCTTTTGTTCTTAATATTTCGGATAATAATCATTACAAATGTTTAATCTGCATATGCTGCATTAACACTAGGCCACGATTAGTCCATAATGTCAACAATTTGGAATTTTTGAGTGCGTGTGTAAGGGTACTCAGGACCATATAGTTGTAATTGCAAGGGATCTGTTTGAGCTTCAATATTTGCAGCCAAGACAACCGAAGTCATGATAAAATGGAAATAAAATAGGATTGAAATAAAGTTGACAAGTTTGACTTGTTCCAGAGCCTGAGAAAGAACATTCATACCTCAGTTCGATCAGAATTAATCCTGAAATAGCATCCAAAATGATGTCGAAATCAGGTTTTAAATAAACACTAGACATATTGTTTATCTATAAATTATAATCCCCACTTGGCAAGGTGCCTGTACACAGAACTTCAACTCCCTATAGAGTTACTGGTTCTGGAGAAAAAGACAAATATAGTCCTTGAGTTTGTGGATCTTATTAGGGATCAAAAGGTCACCAAATATATGAATCAGAATCTCCGCTTGCAGAACTAACTGTACTAATGATTGCAGTTCTCTGGAATCAGTGGTTCTGGAGAATAAGACGAAAATAGGTTTTAATGCTGTGGTTCCTTGGGCCCTTATTAATCAAGATATTCATGATCTAAGGAGTGACAGTAGGAGTATGTACACGAGATGCCAACTGTCTGTAGTCACTACGCTGGTTCTAGAGAAGAAAGACGAAATAGGTTTTTGAGGTCAGGTCTGATGAGCTAAAGACGTTTTCAGGAGTGGCCAATGTTGCCCTTACTAGGGGTAACATGGTCACCAAATGTACAATTTCAATCCCAAATGTCTTAGGGGTCGATATTTCAACTTTCTAGCTCTTACTTCTGGAGAAAAAGCCTAAAATAGGTTTATTGGGCCATGGCATCTGAGGACCACCAGGGCCACAAACTCTGCAATTTAAGATCCCCATTTGCTAAGGAGTATGTACACAAGATTTCAGCTTTCTTGGCCTTTTCGTTCTTGAGAAGATGAAAAGAGATTTTACGGGGCCACGGGGTCACCAAATCTATGATTTATGACTCCTATTGACGATGGTGTACCTACAACTTCAGCTCGTTGGAGCCAGTGGCTCTTGGGAAGAAGTCGAAGAAGAGAAAAGTTTATAGACGGACGGACGCCTGACGGAATGCCATGCCATTCAAGTCTGTTGAGCTAAAAATTATTTCCAAATTTCGTGTGAAAAGTACCATTTGCTCCCAGGAAACGCTTAAAATTTAAAAAAAAACTGTTTCTGAAAAGATAGTATGAGTAAAGAAATTTTGAAAATTGACACGTACTATTTGCTCCTAGAAAGCGCTATTGATTTTATTTTCGTGGGTGAAAAGTGGGGGGGCCGTGCCCCCCCAGTTTCAGAAGTGGGGGGGCCCGGCCCCCCCGGGCCCCCCCTGTTCCTACGCCTATGCCCACCATTTTCACCTCATCACCAAGTTACTAAGGAAACTTTACCTTTATTGAGTATTCCACATCTGTAATAATCTGCACTCAAGGGCGGGTAATTTGAGAACAGATTTCTCTGATGGAGTATCCGGGGGTGATATAATGGAGAGTAACGGAGCATATATAAAACACTGGGTAACCAAGGATGCACTCAAACAGAACCCCATAACAAGTCTATTTTCATGACAACTTTGTCTCTGGCAAGTCATTTAACCTTGATGGTCTTATAAAAACCTTTCCTTTTCATCCTCAATAGAAAAAGTGAGTTATTGTTTAACGCTGCTTCGGCAGTATCGCAGCCATTAGCGGCGTCAACAGGAAAAGCACTCTACATGAAAGAGAACTATTTATAAAAACAACACAAGATCTGTGTATGAAAATATTCTTTATTACATGTAACCATGACAGTTCAATCATCAGCTGGCAATATCTTCTACACTGAGTTTCACTGTATTTATAGTCTTTACAAGGCAATTACTTTACACTTAGAACTAGCTTAACTTTTGTCTTCTTGTACATATTTTGGCTGAATAAGGTGTTAAAATATTATATTATTTGCATTTGAAAGATGAATTCAAAAGATAGAAGTGAGTGACAAATTCACTAATAAAATAAAACAATTCGCTTTTTCCAAAGAATATATTTACAGATTCACATTCTTATTCACGAGTTTATGGTAAAATTTAATAATTTCTAATTATTTAGGACAAAATTTTGAATTTTAAGACATCCATACAAAGCTTTACTCTGGTATTGTAAGATCTTAATTACACAAAGTATGGTGACATATGTTGAAAATTATTTAACATCTTATTTTGACACAGAAGCATGGAACACATAATTGAGAATATTAAAGATAAAATTCTTGCCGACAGGAACTGGAAGCTGTCAGGTATCACTCCCAAACATAAACTTTGATTGTTTCAACAAAATAAATATATTGTTGTTTATTGTTCTTTCTCCATTTGTTAACATGATGACAACGAAAACCTGAAAATTGGTAGGACACTCATAGTAACTTACATAAAAGCCGAAAGTATTAAATCATGCATGTGGTGATTCTGTTCGAAATAAAAGCCTTGCATACTCTCCTGACAGGAATAGGAAACTCAAAGTTGGCCCTGTCGTAAGTACTCACAAATTTCACCCAAAGAGAGTGAATTGTTAGATTTGAATATCTCTCTGAGCGTTTGCTTTAGGGAAAATTTTTACCACCAGAGTTTAATGAAAATAGAAAGTTGAGGGGTAAAGGATGTATGCATAATTCGCATGATGATATATATAGTCACTGGCTTCTTATGAAATTTAATTTATGTTTAATTATACCAATGGGGGGGAATTATTGTACAGAATTTGTTTACATGATGAATTTCAAAAGATATGTCAAAAGCAGAACTACATTCGTAAGTGTACATGACATATATCAATATATAACTAGATATCCAGGGGCTGCTTTCACTAGCAATATTTACTTAGTTTAACCTAAACTTTTCTTTAATATTGCGCTAAGCTTTCCTAAGTGACTTAAAATCAATGTGAGACTGAAGAGGTACCATTCCACTAACCAATCTTAGCCCTAAGATCAATCTTAGCCAATGTTAGAGGAAGAACTTATGATTGATCTTAGGGCTAAGGTCAGTTAGATCGGATCCGATATGAAAATAGAAACCAGCATATGATAGTTCAAACTGAATTTTCAGGCTTTCATCATCACATAACTACAGTTAATGTTATCTCCACTCGTTGCTATCTGGTCAAGGTGCAACCATTTCCTGGTGTCTAATACTGCTGTCCATTCTCACAATTTGTTATTCTAGTTGACAACGATGAATTGAAGGTAGACTTCTTAAAATAGCTGCATTTATACAAGACAGCATTCACTCCTAAAGACTTCATTTCTAATTTATACCATGAACATGCATGCTGTATTTTAACTCCCTGGCTGAAGGAATTACACTTATGGTCCAAAATGATTAAAATGTTTAATATTGAAATGTCAATGTTGATGTGATCGATATTTATATTTGGGGGAAATTTGCATATTAAACATAAGAAATTTAAATCGAAGTTAATAGTTGGGTTCATTAATTCTTTTAATGGATATTTCTTATAAACTTAATCAGAAACAGAAGATCACTCTCAAATCAAAACAAGAATTTGTTTAGAACATGCTTAAGAATTATTTCATTAATATCAAAATATTGTAATTCAAATGTCAATAATGTCAATGTTTAGATTTAACACACTTTTAGTAATTTATACCAATTCAAGTGGGTGCATACACAGATTTAAATTCATTAAATCACACAAAATATTGTGATACTGTAAAACAGTTCAACAAACTAAAACCTTTCTTGAAAAATTGTGACTTATAACAAAATTGGCTGCAAACTTTTTATCATGTTGATGGCAGCTTCATAAAAACAATAAAACTGTACACTCATTGTTTACAAAACTATTTTACAAACAGAAAGTTAATCTGTACAAACTAAGAAGAACTTTGCCAAAACACCATGTTTGATTTGACTTCAGACTAGAGTTATTTCCCTTTGTTGTGTAAGATTTAAGAATATGAAAAACTGATTCAATAGTTTTATATTTATGATTTATGAATTCAAGAAATACATGTGACAACGTTTCCAAAATATTATTTTTAAAAAATATTGAAGGTTAAATAAACATATTGCTTATTAACTTGTAAACAACGAGCATGTCTCACTGCTTACAAGACGAGAAACTGGAATTATTCCTATTCTTAGAAACTTTACTATACTCTCGGTTTAGAATAATCTCTCAATAACAAGACATCTCTGTGTTAAAATATTGAAATAAGTTCAATGCATCTAGTAATCTGTTAATGATCTCTTTATTAGCAGCTATGTACGTATTAATTATCGTTGCGCACATGGTGTGTTGGCTGAGCGACCGAGACAATTATATACAATCTATATACATGGTATCAACAAGCTATACAGAGCATTAACGATATGAGTAGTATTTGGAGACAGTGATATCAAGGACAATATGGTGGCGTCAAAACTGCCAGCTAATCACAAATAACATACAATGTTCAACAGAAATTGTGCAAGAGATATTGAGAGAAAACAAACAACACATGGGACTCAGATCCACTTCGCTCTACAATAAATTCTAACCATTTTAGAAAATAGTATATTCTTTTACAGGGAGTGTAACTGAACACACAATTTCCAGGCCTTATATAGCTGATGATCTTTTTGATATAAGACAAATCTAACATAAACTTAAGTGGAAAACAAGCATTTACTTCCCCTAGATAAATTTACACAGGCTCCAGTCAGAAACAAAGAACACCTTAGTGTATATCCTTTCCATGATGGTAAGGTTTTGCAGGGAAACAGCTGATCCAGTTTCAAACGTATCACTTTTTGGCCCTTCTCAAACGCTGGTATACTTTTCCTGTCCCATTGTCAATCCGTGGTCCAGCCTGCAGTAAAACACAGCACAGTGGCGTTTTGGAGGTCACAAATTTGATACATAGGAGTACACTTCAGACATCCTCCAGATAAAATAGACCGGCGTTTTGAAAGCCACAAAAATGATACGTCTGACACAAGTTTGGACGTTGAAAGGATATAGACCCTTAATCAAATGTAACAAATATTCTAGTTTCAATAAATTCAAATATATCAAACATTTTCTTGCAAAAGTCATTGAATATTTACTATGGAATAATTATAGACCAGAGGTAAAAGTAAAACAATTGTAGACAACTCTTAAGAAATCTGCTTCTGACTTCCTTACACAACAATGATAATGAGGAGCTGTGGCAGTCCTTTGTTTCCTTGTGTTAACCCTCACCCTGCCACGGGGGACCGGACTATCTGACACACTGAACTGTAGGAACAGTTCTGGAACAGGTCAGGAGCTATGGAAGAGCATCCCTGGAGTATTACTGTATTGAGGTCAGTAGTTCAACGATATTCAGTAAGACTGGGGCTACCGGTCAACACATTCTACCCAGGTACACCTACCAAATTTGATGCCTCTGGTTTATCTCTGACAACAATTTTTCATAATGTATAATATGCAACAAGGGGGCTAATTATTCACTCTTTTGTTTTCTTAAATGTGTTATATTCAAAGCATTTGGCGACAAAAGATATCTAAATAATGTCTGTTTTAGTAAAGACAATACAAGTTTTAAATTGTAAAAAAATAACAACTTACTGTTTAATTTTATTAATCACATGATCATAACGATCCAGACATTGCCATGGGTACCTGGGTCTTTATCAGTGTCAACCGGTTATCCATCCCAGCCTCAGAAGTAAGAACATTTTTAACCCAAGGTCAAGTATTTTCTTTTCACACAGCTTACTCATATATCATGTAATCTCAATCACAATCTGATCATTTCTTGTTTTTCACAAAATCACCTAGTGGTGAAAATTTACAACACTGATATCGTCATCATTTCCATCCAATCAAAATCTCCAACTCTTTAAAGAAAAGTTTGCATTTTAAAGGTGAATGAAGTCTTTTTGAAGTATACAGGAACAAATAAAAATATCTATGACTAACTGTACAATTAATAAATGCAAAAGAAAGTGCCCATCTTATAACAGAGGATACTAGGGAAGAAATGACTTGAGTAAGCTGTGTGGGGAGAGAATGAAGGGCAGGAGGTCAAGGGTAAGATGTGACTCACAGATGACAACAACTTACACTAGGTGAACTACAAAGGAAGGATGAATCAACAGCTTCCTTCAATGACTTCTCCACTTCCTATCCTCCCATCTTCACGGAATATAACAAGTTTTGATCTCTCCAAGAGGTAGAATGTATTGGCATGCCTGAAAATGTTTAACGAGACGAAGGAAAAATTATTTTTACTCCCATTTGTGCATCTAGAATTATTACTTTCAAATTATAAACAGTAACATTTAGAAATGCAGTCAATGAAATGTAGACGAAGCATTTCATTAAGCACTGAAATTATTAAAGTTTGACACTTAACAAAACTCTCCTCTCAGTACTCTCAGTCAAATTTTGAAGAAAGAGCAAATCGTTTTTATTAATATTCAATCTCATGACTTGTTAATTTTAGAGTGTCGACAAATTATAACAGAATAATTTTTTAAGAAGAATAAAATGAGACTTTATATCCTTTCCAGATGTTGATAAAAACCAGAGAAGGACATGAGTAAAATATATGATCCAATTTTGTTCTTTTTTTTGTTTTCACTCAATTAGCCAGGCATGATCATATACATACATTATCTTAAGCACTTTAAGGTAAACTGTTTTGTACAGATTAATCATATGGAGCACTTTAATGCTACAAATATAAGACAAACTAAATAAATTAAATTCAAAGATGAACTACATCAGTGTTAAACATCACATGCTAAGATGTTCAATACCTTTCCATGAGATCACAAATATCCATATCAAGCAAATATTCCCCCTCCTCCAATATTCATATTATTTAGTCTATAAGAAATACAAATCAAAATGAAAACTCAATATTTCATTGAACTACCTACTTAACAATCCCTATCATTGTACAATTTTTTAAAAAGATTTGAGATCTAGAAGTAGAATAATGAACAGTATATTCTAATTCAGTAAATAAGAAAACCTAAGTTTGAGGAAACGTAACATTAATATTTGATAACATATCTGAACAAAATTAGTCTTTTTTCTAATAAATTTTAATACAACAGTGAACAAATTCATGTCTAGCTTCAGCACATTAAAGGGAGAAGCATAACTTCCCACCATTTGTGAACAACAACTCATTTCGGTCAATACTGCTGACCCATAACAAGTGACAAAAACAATCATTCGGACATGAATATTCGTAACAACTCATAACAATATGTTCAACATGATAAAATATTTCCGAGAGAACTGAACAATCTGTACAATTTCTGATTTTCATAACATGACGAGCCCTATTTCAGAGTTGACAATATGACAAACACTACTCCTAGTTGCTAATTGTGAGGTGGTCCATTTCTAAGAAAATAACATCTAAACATAAGCATAGCAAATCATTTAAGTGACAACTGTATCAAAGCCATCTTCGATGACCTCCTAATTGGGTACAAGAGCAGAATAGGGTTGATTTTATGATATCCAATCAGATGGCCACGCTGGGAAGTTGAATTCTGATTTTGTTTGCATAAAGAGCAGATTTTGGGTGATTTTTTTATGAACTACCTTGCAGTGTATGATATAAGCTTGAACAGCTGCCATGGAAGAAGTGTTATTTAATACCAAAAACGATGACAGCCGGGACCAAAAGTTCCAGACTGGCGGTTTAGTTGTATTTCACACACTGCCACCTTGCCTTCTTTTTCATCCAATCAGAAGTCCATGCTTGAAAGTTGAACACACCAATCACAAGGCTTCTGTCATAACCTGCTTCTGCTTCTTCTAAAGACTATTCTGATTGGCTACAGCCAGGCAAGGTAGTTAATAATATTATCAGCCCAAGCTGTGGATGAATCCAGGATGTGAGTAGAGATTTATGGGAACATATACCCTACAGGATAACTAAGAAAATACATTAAGAGTTTGTGACCTTATGAATTGTCAGAAGCCAATCATAATGCAGGGAAATTTAAAATTGTAAGCAACAATGTTATGCAAAGCTTATGACTTTGATGCATCAATGATAAAAGACCCGACATTCACTTGAGAATGTACTAGAGTTCTATTGTCCTAGAAATAATATTTTTTGTGCATTGTTTAAGCTTGACTTGATGTGATATTCTTTTGATTAGATCGGTGAAATACTAAAGAGCTAAGACATGTGCAGACAAAATTGCTTTCTTGTGTTTCGTTGCTTTCAAAACAATTGTTTAAATCTTATACACCTTCAACTTCGCCCCACAAGGCATAACATGCCAGTCTCCATCACAGACTAATTTAAGCCATGTCGCATTTCACAACTTTCCTGTGCTTGTGCAGTAATACGCTTGAACTTCAAGTGTGCTCTGCAAGCACAGGAAAGTTAAGGGAATGCAGCAAGGCTTAAATTAGTCACTGATGCCAGGCAGTGGAAGTTGAATCACCTTTCAGTATCAATTGATCAAACCATAGACACAAAACCCCTCAGTGACCAGTAAACACCTAACAGAATCTTAAATACGCACTCCGCCGAAGACTGATATTTAACTGACTTTTCAGAAACATACAATAAGTCAAGTTTAGATGATAATTATATTAAATATATACCTCCTTTTCAAAGCAAATATTTTGTAAATTGACCTATGTTCTTTGTAAATCAAAAAAAAGTTTTACAATTTTAAAACTGTTCAGTATACAGACTTACATTTCCATATCAGTACACAGCATAATTGTAAAGTGGTGAGGTACATAAGAAGGCTGCAGAGTCTAACATAATGTGATCACAAGAATCTATGAGAAATAATGAGATACACAATACACAATGTACGAGAGAATGAATTCAAAGAGCTGCCTTTTATAGTCTAAGAACTTAGTCTGATCCTGGCAGTGGCAACATAGAATGGGACAAGAAAGACTTTTATATGGATTCCTTGAAATATTTAAATCCTACCAGTCTTCTGTGTTCTAATAATTAGGATTTTGACTACTGAAAAATTTCATTTTTCAAATATGTAATAATTTGAGAGGTTTTGAACATAAATCAATTTTCAATGTAATTTATTTTAAAGATTTAACTTATTTAAAATATTGAAATCCTGATGATTTTTAAAAGATTACAAGGAATAAACAGGGCAGCATCTCAATACTCAATATGTGTTTAATTTTGGGATGAATTTCATACATTCATGAACATAAAATAAAGCCAAATTTTAATATCATAAACCTACTGTTGCACTGCAAGATAAGATAAGCCCAGAGTTCTCGCTGGAAACACCCATGTCAGATAAAGCCTTCGAGATATTGGCACTTATTTGCTTTGCTTCCTTAGCAACGTGTGACCTTGACCTAAAATCTGACCTATCACTCACAAATCACCAATCCTGAAGAAAATAGTCAGCAGCTACCGCCAACATGCAAGCAAAAGCTATTGAGGACACTGCATTACCATTAAATAACTGAAGTAATGCGGTAATATTTTTTTAAATATCATTATTACAATTCTATCAATTAAGACTGATATTGTTTCTATGTTACCCTTTTTTAATATCGTTACATATAATTCATATTTTTGGTTATACTATCTTAATGGTATTTTACAACTTCTTCTCATAAATTCTTTGGCACATAAACATTAAAGAAAAGAAAAATTACTTTTGAAAAATGTTATCAAACCTATAAGGTACTCAAAATTATTTTGTTTAACTAAGTGCTTATTATGGCTAAAATATCAATTTAAGGTACACATCACACATTTAATGAAAATGGAATATTTGGTTGATGAGATTTTGGCACTTCTAGCTTTGGTCATTGCTTTTGCAATGGTTTTGTAGTTTCCATTTCAAAGATAAGACAATCACATGAAATATAAACTCATCTAACCCTTGTCTATTACAGTGGAATTCCCTTCATGCACTTCTGAGTGGATAATTCATATTCACAATCTAATCTAATCAATGTAAATGCCTTGACATTTTTGCAGTTGACCATAGCACTGAAATTGCTGTGTGGTGCAAGTGCGTGTTCATTCCTAAGCTAACATAATTTGAAATCGAAAGTGACAAAATCAATTTCAAAATTTTCCTTCCATCACAAAACAATTTTCTTTTAATCCATCCATAACCAAACTAAGGCTAAATCATACCACAAAGTTATAACTATTTCAAAGCTAATTTCTTAAAAACAATATCTCTAAAAAAAAAAAAAAGGAAAAGAAAGAAATAGAAATTACTTCAAAGCGCAATTACAAAAACCCTGGCATGTTAAGGCTTGTGAAAGTAGCAGTGTAGTCTTAAGGCAGCAAGCAACCATTTTCAAGTCACACATACACCCACACACATGTCAGTCTAAGACGTTGGTTGGTTGACCTAAGAGGAGGGGTCAAGGTCAAAGGTCATACTTGGGTCACTTCACAACCATCCCATTCATTGTCAGATTCTGTATCAGAGAGGTCATCATCGCTAGGCAAGCCGAGCGACATAGCCTCCGCGCTTCCCGACACCGATCCCGTGTCACTTCCTGTACCGTCGACCCCTATCACGATTCGATGATTGGCATAGGCATCGGCAGGACTCAGCCGTTTTGGAATTGATTGTTCACTAAGACTTAGTTTGTTCACAGATTCAGACACACTTTGGTTGCTTGCTCCCATGGGCTGCGGCTGAGGAACCCACAATTTGTCCGCAGTTTGAGAACGAGGCTGTGCATGCTCGTCTCGTTTAAATGTTTTAGAGATCATGTCGTCGGCACTTTTACTTCGTTCTAAACTTGTGCTGGAATCTGCTTCCTTCATCTGAGAAAAATATACTTTGACCTGGAAAGAGTAGAAAGGTTTGTGGAATTATTTCGAGAAATTTATTTTGCTTTATTAACACGTATGCTGTTGAATTCTATGGTGTCGACGCAATTTTAAGTAGCTGACTGACAGGAACATTAGCAACTGGTTAAAGATAGGCCATCATGGTATTAATCTGGACCCACTAGAACATTTGGTGTGGATTGTTTTTCATCTCATATTTTCATCATTCTTCAGATTAATGTAACTTGCATTAAAACTGGAACAGAGGCATTTTCAAGATGTAATGTGTAGCTTCATCAAGTTCTCTTGAAGTTTCATTTCAGCAAAATATACAACTTACTTTAAAGTTGGGACTGAAGCCTTTATGGGACTTGTCCTTGTTGGCACGGTCCAGCTCGGACTTGGGGAGGGTGAGCGTGAGGTACCCAGGGTGCACATCCTCAAGGTAGCGGTCCCCCGCCTCCCCCCCGTGGTCCCCCCCTGGACGACTGCTGGCCCCGTTCTGATGATCACACTCCTCATACTCTTTGATGAAGAACGTATTGAACCAAAAGTGGAACATCTTCTCCTGAGGGTGAACAACATTTTGTTACAATTTAAAATTTAAAATAGATCTATTTCAATAGTAGTAAGAGAGAGACTTGCAAAGAAAGCAATCAGCCACCAAGACCTCTGAGGGTGGGGATAACACTGAATAGTGCTGAATTAGTGTTAAACCATTCTAGGTGGCCAATTTACAAGGATCACAGCACATTGGCAACAGATCCACAGGTAAAGAGTTAAATGTGTAAAGATTACTGCAAATAAGACTTACCTTTTTTCCATATTTTGCTTTATGAAAGAATTCTATTTTAATGTCTCCACACAGAGGAACAGGTTGAGTGACTGGCATGCAGAAATACGGATCCTTCTTCCTGAATCCCTCGAAGTACGGGGAGGTGAACACCTTCACTTTCAGCTGGTACACTTCGTAGCATATTGCTGAAAGGAACAGGCAACATTGTATCATTTGTTAAACAGAGGTGAAACGGTACACTTTGTTTCGATACGAACTCAATATCAAATCAAAAATGTTCCGAACCAAGGGCTCTGTACCGTGATGAAATTTAAAGGAGGTCTATGCGGGATAATTAAAACGATCCACGAGTAATTACCACCACAGCGTGCCGAGCCGGAAATCTCAATTAGCGTTCTCTGTACTCAGCGTAGTTTTGTCTGCGCAATCCTACGTGCTCCTAATCTTCTCGCGTCTGACCCCTCTGTCGCTTTACTCTACGGTGAAACGGAGTGTCTATAATTCGAGCTCGTAATAATAGCGTTATTTACCTTTTTGCGTTGTGTTCATAATAATAATAATTAGCCCATAATGAACCAAGTTCCAATGTGGATATAGTGATATACTGATATGAGCTTATATTTATTACAATGCAGACCATTTCCCTTTTCTAATATTGATATCAAACTCATATGTGTATCGCAAAATAAAAGAATTATATCAAATTGGTTCGCTTATCTGATATTTAACTACATTAAACCTATTTCACCCATAAAAGGTTTCAGACATAAAAGGTTAGAGTAGCGCAAACTGACCGAAGCTTGGACACTGATCCGATTCAAATATTATGAAAGACTGTATAATAAATAATAATCTTTAAAATGTCAATTTCAGCAAATCAAAATATTGGATAGAAAGTATTTTACTCTATTTTACATATATATTTCAGAATTGCTTTAGATTAACCGAAAATAAAAACGGTTAAAGTTGCGTATATCAGTTCGGACAAGATTGACCTTCCTTCGGACCCTACAACCCAAATGTTCTGGCATGCGTCAGTGGTTTAAACTATTCACCAAACTGATTCTTTATATCCTTAAACCCATGGATAATAGTCCAGGAACAATACATTATCCCTAGTTAAACTGCTTGAAGTAATTTGTCATTTATTGAGAGCATGCTTTCCTATTTAAATTTCAGCAACTGCCGCAAACTTTGTTAGAATAAATGATGTCGCAATCATTTTCGCAGGTATGCTGCTGCATAAACGATGTGAGCGCTAAACTGATAATTAATTAACTTAATGTTGCTGTCATATGTGATAATGTAATATTTCTACATATTTCCATATTTTTTCCGCGGCCATTTAAAACTTTACAAGTGGTTACAAAGAAAATGTAATAGTGTCCAAATTATTTCATGAAACCGTTAATTGAACCTCACGCAATTGCTAGTTTGATAAAACAAAAATATATCAAACTATCAATAATTCATAAAAATAAAATACAAATAAAACATATTAAAAAGGAACATTTGGAAACAAACAGTTTGCATTTATTGCAGATATTATAGCGTCAGCTGGAAGTGAAAAGTCTCCGAAGTTCGGGCGACTTCTACAGCTGGTGACTTCTTTCAGTTTGCCCTATGCGTAACTTATAAAAAATCAAATATTTAAAATGTGGTAGAAATGAAAATATCACCAAAAGACTTCATTACAGGGACATAGCAATGCTAATTGAATGCTAATTGAAAGGTATCTGGCTCCGTGTAATGATGTGATCACAATCTGCGACATTACATAATTGTGGTATTTGGTAGTGTCAGTGGAGACGACAACCGCTAATATACAGGAAATGCTACTGACATAACAGACAATGTGTATTGAACACTGTTATTTGTACATAGATTCAAGTAGAACCCTGGGGATGAAACTTCAAAGCATTATATGTAAGCTTTCTATTGCCAAATCGCATTGCAATTGTCTCCAGTCTGGCTAGACAATTTGTCGATTGCAAAGTTTCTCTGCACGTTGTATACACTACTGACTAGATAAATGACACACGACTTGCATGTCAATATATTGTAAATTTAATTTGTTATAAGAAGGTTTATGTGAACAGTATTAACAATTCAATGACTGTTTAGCAATACATTTATAAAACATGTATTCAACATTTTCGGGATAATCTATGTCAAAACAAATGTGTATATTTATTGACATTGACAGAGTATATTTATATGTCCAAGTTGGGGTTTATATATTTCAGGATTAAAACATCACTATCAATATATATATTACTATGGAATAATTTCAAAATGCCCCTGTTTTGTCCAGTATGTATGATGTACATTCATAGAGACTGAGTGACATGAAAAATGCTGGGTATTTTTTTTTTACAATATTGAAGTTGTTACCTACAATACTTGTTTAACATGTTTTATGAGTTAAAATACATCTTTTACATATATTTTACTACAATGGTTTCTTAAATTAAATATCTGTCATTCCTTACGAAAATAGTTTTGCTTTATGAAGAATACCAAATGAATTAATAGTAATAGGCCTACATGTTAGCATTTTTTTTTTATTGTAATCGTTTTCCCCCCAAACATCTACACATCTAAAGTCCGATAAACCCAGTGTAGTGCCCTTGGGGATCAAGGAATCGATCCCGTATTTCCAGTAAAATCGTCTGTCCAAGACGTCCAAACCTCTGCAACACAATTAAATCGTCTGTGGGATTGCTGTCTGTAGGCTGTGTTGTCTCGAACCTGGTCATGGACCATGAAATCGTTGTAGTTAGCGATGGCGGGGTCCAAAACAAGAACGAGAATGAAACAGCCAATCAACGATCGCCTGTGAAAAGGGGGAATCCCCTGTCAAAAACATGACCACATCGCTGGGTCTGCGCCCAGTCCGAGTCACGTGACCATGTCACCAGCATGCAACACGTTCGCCATCAGCGGGCTCATTATCCCGCATAGTCCTCCTTTAACTGAAGCTCAAACCAGTACAGAACCTCACATATTCGCAAAAATTTGCATTCTCTCGGGTAAAATACCACACCGAAGCCTAAGACCACCCCCACTTTTCAGAGGGTTCTCCTGGTTGGGGTTATTCTCAGGTTATAGCCCACCCCCAATTTTGCCAGATGTTCCATGGTCATACATTACATAAATCTATAATATTATTATAAGTTAAGTGTCAAAAACCTACATACAACCTATTCTGACCGTCTGATGGTCTCCTGTATGAATTTTCATCTGAGTTGGGGTCTCTCCCATCTAAAAGCCCATCCCCATGTTTTCAAGATGTTTAATTGCCTGGCCTTATACCCGCGATAATATGGTACATAAATCCAATCTAAAACCAGCAATTTGTAATTAATATTGCTTTTATATATATACACAAGTATTTATCTAACTTGAAGAAGAGTGCTGAACAATTTCTAAGGGAGTCTGTGCTATATCGTTTGCTAGCTTGAATGAGTAAACTATTATAATCCATCCAGCTCTATATTTTGAAGTCAAACAATTTGGGTGAACAAAATTTCACAGTTTTAATGATACTTGAGCTCCCGAAATATATACTACCTACTCAATGTCTTAAACTAAAACAAATGATGAAAATTGGCAAACACTAATAAAATTCTGTTACTTACATGAGCCTAGACTCATCATGGGTACTGTATCAAAGACGATCTTCCTCAGCAATAGACTGACTTGTTTGTACTCCAGCTCGCTCTTCAACAGGTCGCCATAGTAACGCACGTACCGTCTCTGGCTTGGTATCGTCACTCCCTGCAACAATTACAGTTAACACACATAACTTTGGGATGTCATGTTAGTGTTACTGCTTGATTAACAATTAAAAACTGATACCTATCTGTAAAAACTTTTGCTTATCTACATTATGAATGAATAAACCTATAATTCACAAATTAACGATATTTAACGACAGAATTAGTACAGAGAGCCACAACGATTACTAACTGTACCTTCAATAGGGCAAATATCAAATATATTTTATGTTGATGAATGAAGATAATTTTATGGTTATACAACTTTTTTCATTCTTTGCAGGCATGGTTTCCACAAACATTCTAATGTCATTATCAAGCAAATGATGCTCTTTAAGATGTCTGATAATCATTTCATCGCATGTTCAGAATGTCAAAGGTCAACAGTAGATAATATTTTCAAGACAACAGCCCGGCTGACTGACCTTATAGTCCCGGGTGCGAGTTTCCCCGTAGTACTGCAACGCCTGATCTGCATCCTGGAAGCGTTTCCTGTGTAGCATGTAGGCGCATATCATCACTCCTGTCCGACCCTGCAACAAGGGAGACAACTCTTGTAATTGATGGAGACAATAAGGGGGATAACTCTTGAGGTACTCTACTTTAGACATTGATTAACATTGGATTCTTTTGATACACAACTGTAATAAATGATACTGGTTTTCATTTTTCTGCCAAATACATAATTACTTTTTTTTAGTCAGAGATATTGATTTGTATTTCAAGTCTTAAGGGATACTGAACCAGGGGAACCCTGTGAAATTACAAATACAGTTTATCTTGTAAATAACAAATCAGTGGCATTTTCTGTATCTCTGAAGCTGAAGACGGTTTGAGCAAATTTCAACACACTGACTAAAATATTAAAACAAATCAAACTAATGCTATCTCAGCACGTTATCTGTGGACCACAGAATATTTTTTTTTAGCAAGTACCCCCGCCTGGGTTATCAACAAATTATGATTAATGTAAACTGACCACTAAGAATGGTTTGACATTAATTAATTCATGAGCTGAACAGTCAATACCTTTCCCGCTTTACAGTGTATTGCTGCTATATTTTCGTCGTCCTGCATGAGCCAGGCGTCCAGATCCTTGCAGAAGGGCTTGATCAGCTCTAGTCGCGGCGGGTTGTGGTCCTCGAAGGGGAAATTGGCCACACGGTTTCCAAACTTGGACGTATCATACTTTCTTTCACAACATCTGCAGGGATGGAAAATTTGAGACTAAAGAAATAATATCTTAAAGGCCTGTAGCATGTTTTCTGCATATTATTTTTTCTCAAATTTGCCATTTATTCTTAAAGTATATTGTTTCGTTAGAAGTCAAAAAATCTCATTACACGACCCAATAAGCTGTATCCATAGAAAACGGTTATTCGCATAGGCAGAAAATAAGTGTGACATACCATTCATTTATGAAACTTCTTTGGTAACATTTCTGACGTCTCATGATGTGTGAAAAAGTTAACGACTTAATGTATCAATGCATTTTTTTTGGATGCAATAAAATAAATTTGATGCAATGAAAAGACCTTCCTATATTTGAGAGGAGAGAGTTTTCATTTTTATGGTGCAAGGTACCAGTAGACACAATTTCAACTTTGCACATACAGCAGTTGTTGAGAAATCAGATGACCATGAATTCAAATTGTGAAAGATTATGACCAACACACAACAGACAATGTCTGATACGCTAAAAATATTTTATATTTTGTTTCCGTTAGCAACTACAGATAATTTTTCAAAAAGTACAGGAAGTTCACATCAACTTTCGCCTCTTAATTTGGTAGTTTCACTCTAACTTTTGTAGCATTGAATAACACCATTATTCAATTTGACTTGAGTAAAAACAATTACCGGTAACCTTTACTGACTGAGCTTGGTAAGCTTATGTACTTATAGATGTAGGTAAGTAGGTAGTAGATTTGCAGGGTCATATGTCAGTGGCAACTTGAGACGACACATAGATATCCATCTCCACATGTCAAGTAGCCTGTGTCTAGAAGCAGGCTGTAATCGTACAACTGCTCCATTTGGCCATCATAACATTTTGTTCTTTTCTTATCTCAACCATTGTCTCTACATATTGTCACAGTTAATCTTTGTTTTTGTTATTCTTGCCACAATAACAGAAGAAGCTTTATTCAGTAATTTAGGTTTAACCAATAATAAAGTAATGGTTTTGGTTTTGATACTGTATAGCCATGAGAAAAATAAGTTATATGCATGAATTCATTTATGTCTAATTTCAAAAATAGTAATAATATTGAAGGGGTGATGAGCTTGAGAAAAATATACAAAAAGTTTTGGAAAGTACATTGTATTTTTTTTATAACTTCATATACATTAATTATACTGAAATTTGAAATATTCATGAGGTTGAAATATTTTTCCATGTACAATGAGTTATAAAATGGTATGTTAAGAAATTTAATACAGACTTTAAGTTTAGGCCAGAAGAAAATGTGGGCGTTCCTGAGATTAGCAAGTCAATATGAATAGATTAAACTGTATGCTATCTGCTAAATTTGATATACTGAATTTTGACTGCAAGCATAATAGATATGGTGAAATATCATGTTTATTAAATGAAAAATAACATTCTTTCACTAGTAAGCTTATTAAGTTGTATATCACATACCTATTGTACTAAACCTAATAACCACATCTACCAGAAAAATATGCAAACATATTACCGGTACATGAACAGAGCCGCTGATGTTTATGCCATAACAAGCAACTCTGCTCAAACACACACACACACACACACACACACACACACCTGTTAGTGTTAAGTACATGTATACACATACATATTTGGTAAGAAGACATATTTGGAGATCAGACCACAATCTGAACTTGCTAAAGGTTCATGAACTGTTGGAATTCAATCTTAATTTGAACTCAATCCATTAAGTGAGTGAGTGAGTTGGGGTTTAACGCCGCTTTCAAGAGTATTTCACTTATATCGTGGCTGCTAGTATTATGGCAGGGAGAAAGCCAGAACTCAATCCATTAAATGATTCTGGAGATATTTTAATATATTATATATATATATTTTAATATTTAATTTTTTTTTAAATAACTCTCCTTTCATCCTTATGATTAAATTTGTAAAATATTTTTGTAGTTTCATGTGTATTCAGTATATCAAGACTTGCTGAATAAGGATCTAGACTGTATTAAAGACTCTTATATTTTACAGAGCCATGGGTTAGGACTAATATTTTACAATCACTATGTATTTAACAGATGCCTATTTCATGGTTTATATAGAAAGGCACAATGTACAGTTTTAATCTGATGGAAATATTCAATTCACAATGACTGTTTTCATGTTACAACTTTAGTAAGAACTTTGTTCAACGGTTTATTCCATAGACATAGAAAGTTTACTGTACTCAACGTAAGGCAATCCTATTTTTGAACTCCTGTTCACCTTGAAATTACTACATTAAAGATTATATTCTGTCCTCCGCAAGGCATAACCAGGCTTGCAGCATTTTTCTCACTTTTCTGTGCTAAGATAGCAGAACGCTGCACATGAAATACATAGTGGGCTCTGATATGCTAGCACAGAAACCTTAAGGAAATGCAGTACGCCTATATTCAGACAGTGATGGAGACTAGTGCAAGTAATGATTGACGTTGGGAAGTTGAAGCCCCAATTTAACTGATCTAAATTAACTAAAGTTGTTACAACAAGTTGTACGGTGTGAACATCATGGATACTTACAAGTTGTATACTTTGTATTTGTCATGGTGCTTTTCTTCCAGAAATCTGAAACAAGTAAACATAAAGTTTGAATGACGATCAATCTTTTATTACAAATGTCCAAATTCAATCTTTTATTACAAATGTCACAATTCAATCTTTTATTACAAATGTCCAAATTCAATCTTTTACTACATTTGTCACAATTCAATCTTTTATTAAATGACAAGCAGTGAAATACTGGGATTTATCAGTGAAATAAACTGCCTATCAAGCTACAGTGAAAATAACTTATATTTTCACTGCGAACGGTGACTGATATAATTTGATGTCATAAAACAATGGTCTCGTGCGGCGATTTGGCTTATGACGTCACAGTGTTACCGTGGTGACGGGCTGTTCCTAGCGGCCGCTCGGCGTGAAAACGACCCTTTTCGGACGTCATTACATGGATAATATCATATAATAAATAGAATATCCGTCAATTCTTGACAAATACCATGTTTATCTCATCTCGTGAGGTAGAAAGATTATATATTATCACTCGTGGCTGCGCCACTCGTGAAAATATAACCTTTCTACCTCACTCGATGAGATAACATGGTATTAGTCAAGAAAAGACAGATATCCTCTATTTATTACAATTGTCACAATTCAATCTTTTATTACAAATCTCACAATTCAATTTTTTATTACAAATGTCTCAAACTAAAACTGGATAGAAGCATTTCAACGACATAAGAATATGTAAAATGGTCATTATATCACTTTTGACAACACATTTTTGGTAATATCAATCTTGATATCATACAATATAATAATATTTTATTCTGAATATATCTATTTGAAAACTTATATTTAAAGTTCTGTAACTTTAGGTTGATCTTCCTGTTGACATTTCATTGTGTAACATAAATACCAAAACAGAATGTACTTTTAAAGGCGCTGTAGCACGTTTTTTGCAAATTTTATTTTTTCAAATTTCCCATTTATAATGATAGTTTATGTCATTTATATTTACTTTAGAGGGTAAAACATCTAATTACACAAACCAATTATCCGTAGTGGTAATAACGGTGTTGCGTATAAAGCAAAAATTGCATGGCGGCCATTTTATTGTGAACACATTTTATTATTTCGAATGACAAAAACGATAGCCGTGGCTTTACGGAACCATGTACACTCATTTGTAACTTGACTTTCTGAAGAGAGAAGGGTGTTTTACTATTGGTGACATTATTTTTCAAATACATTTCATCGACTTATTTGAGCAAAAAACGTGCTACAGCGCCTTTAATAACAAGGATATAAAATACCAATTGTATTGAAAATTCTTTGTTTATCCTGGTTCCTTTTACATTGATTGTTGATAACATTCGATTTTGTTTTCTATTTCTGTTTTGTTCGTAAATATCAGCCTGAAAACCATGAATATATTTATGTCAATTCAAAAACAAACTTGCGTCAATTTTTATGCACTGGTCGACTGTTATTCCTTTTACATAGATTATTGAGGAGTTATTGACAACGTTCTACAAGCAGGAAAATATTATCCCATTCAATGAGGAAGTGATTCAAATGGATTGTTTCACAGTAAGATACCTGTATTTTGCCTGCTTTAATTATTGATCCATCGACAAGTTTCTACTGATAAAAAAATAAAATGCAATTGTATGAAAATACTTTCCTGTTTGAATATTACCTATTTATTATATGATAAATCAATTTTCAATCATTTTGAAATGAAGAATATTTGCTAAATAACAACACCTACTGAAGAAGACTGTGTATATCACAGATGTTTATATTTATCAAACATAACAGCAACTTTTTCAAATTCTTAAATTCCACTTTTCATGTTCAAGATTGACAAATTTTCCATTGTTATAGCTTGCATCATAGAAACCTCACTAAACTTATATAAATCATGGTACAGTTTCAAACTGAAGGGCAACTCTTTTCCTCCGCGGCAGGCAACTTATTTTCAAATTGATCTACAGAAATAGCGGCCTTCCTGCCTGCCTGCTAGCCAGAGGCCAGTTGCCTTCAGGTAGAGCCAGTTGCCACATGACCTGCTTCTGGGATCTTGCATGTCCACAATCAACGTCTCAAGTAATTGAGGGGCTAGAACAACTTGCACACTGACAGGAGTATGTAAATTTTTTGCTCAGGAAAGTCAAAATGCTGGGTATTGATCATACTTTTAGAATTGTTTCAAAATTTATAAAATATAATAGACTTAGAATCATAAAAGGGCATTTATTGGTGAAACAAGTTTTAAAGTAGTCTGACCAAGATGGGTTCCAGAACATGGAGGCCGTACATAATATTTATACTACTTTAAGGATTATTGCAGTTCTCTAAATTTTCAGTCAGAATACTAGTAGTATTTATCCAAACCACATCAATTATATAGAGGGGAGGGTACAATCATTAGCTAAAATAGTAAAATACTTACTTGACAACATCGTCAATGTTATTCCTATAGACCCCTTCCAGGCTCTCCGCTGGGAAACCCATTGCGATGATGTTGGGTATTATATCTTCCCAAGTTAAGGAAAATTTAACAACTTGTTATCAATGTAACTGATCTGGTAAAAGGTCATGTTAACACTGAGGCAACTGAATAAATTATCACCAATCCACTCTTGGTGATCAATTTATAGGAATCATACCTTGTTGACAAATGGAATAATCCAGGATTTGTCAGATAAAAATGTATGCTAACCCGGAATATTCTGGTTTACAGGAAAAGTATCTAACACACTTGAACTGTTGAAATCAAGAACATCCGAAAATGATCTTGAACAAAAATGGTTTGGATTTTTGGATGTTTTTACATCATTTCTAGTTAGATGAACAGGAACAGGAACATAATTCATATAGTCTAACAGACTAAAAGCACATCTTGGTACCATGGGCGACATGCCTATCAAGTTTAATGAAGGAGGAAGAGTTGAATGACCATCTCATCGAGTCATTGCTTCAGAGCACAACATGTATACGAAGGAATCATGGTTAATATATACTAAGTATATCAAGTTTCACAGAAACCAGCATGCATAATTTTAAAGAGGTGTTGCAAATTCCAAAATAACTTCCTCACCTCATATAGTTAACTTATTGTTTAAGTCATTTTTCGGCCAAGAAAAAAGGGAATTCCTGTGTAGGTCTAACCCTTGACATGTTCATGTATAGATTATGATTGGCATAAAGTGTCCAGTTTTGTGAATCAGGGGTCGAAATTAACCTTTTCAATGCGGTAGCCATTTGGACTAGTGCATTTCTAAAGGTACTAGTCCAGACTTATTCTCCATGATCATTTCACCTCAAATTTTAACTTGTCCTTCGGACTACCAGTTTTTACACTCTACTAGCCCAGCTTCTTTTTCACTAGCCATGGGCTACCGGACTTTCGAACCCTGTTAATATATGCTCTTGACAAAATGGCTTCCTCAAAGAGTCAGTAGTAATGTAATATTTTATGAGCGCTTCAATTACAGGAAATGTTGAAAAACTATCAAAATATGCATAAATTATGAGGCTACATGATCAAAATTATAGAAGGCAAATATGTAAATCTACAGATCGTTTTGATTACATATGTTGAGTTTTGTACCGGTGATTACTGAACTGTTAGTGTCAGACTTATGAGCGGAACGAAATGTGACGGGATGTCGGACAATTGAATATGCTGCTTATACCCTCAAGGTTTAATGATCAGGATTTAATTATAAACTTTAATTACGATGGTGCGTTTATTATACAATGGCTTAATTTCAACATTTGGTAACTTTTGAATGGAGGAAAAGATTTAATGATCAAGAAATCCAAATGCTGAGCAAATGGCCCACTGATATAGGAACACTAATAAATCAAAACTACTACAAAACAGAAATGTGTCTTAAATAAAAGAACTCTCAACATTGTACAAACTTTTTAAGGGTCTGTATTCCATATCAAGTTCCACAATTGCTCTATTAACCAGAAATTAATTAACCATCTTCAAATATATTTCACCTAATATTCATTTATGGTTCCAATTTTTCATAGGATCATTCAAGGGTACAAGCTAATCTGATTTTATTACTATGGAGGCTTCACCATTGCAAAGCCACAACATGACCTCTGTAACCTGCCACCAGGGGGCGTGGTTATCAGGGGAGATTATCCATACCTGACTAGATCCCAGTCTCTGCCTATTTCCCACATCAGCAATCAGGAAGAAAAGAGAGGGCCAGCCGAAAGGCATTACATGGCCCTGATAGCCAACAGCCCATGGTCCGATATAAACAGTTTTCAATTCCCAAACCTTGTTTATTATCTTTCTCTCAGAGAATAAATAAGCTCTGCAGAAATATAGGATTCCGGGCTGTTGTTGATGGCTTTGTGTGTTGTTTAACTTAGTTGCAAGCTCAACAGCATTCCATTTTAAAGAATTAAATTGTGAAATTTACTTTGTACAAATAAAAAGTTGTTGAGGCATTGATTAAAACATAATTATACTTAAATATTTCATAATAAAACTTCATATTAGAAGTAACTCATTCTATCATATTTTCGGATTTAATTTTTTTTATTATCAAACTAGATCCAACTTCCCAACACAAAAAGGAACTATAATATGTTGACTCATGTTAAAATTTTGAAAATTTAACTCATCTGGTCCGTATCCAAGTTCCTTATTCTGATAAGTTTTTTAATTTTGGTTAACTTTCAACCCTTTTCATTTTTATTCATCACATCTCTTTTATTCTATGAAAAGTATTATCATAATCGACATTTGTACAACAATGGTATGACCTTTTAAATGAGCTTGTCGGTAAATCATGCCAGAGTATTCTTGTAAAAAAAAATGTTTTGCCTCATTCAAAGTTTTCAAAAATTATTTAACAAATACTCTAAGACATTTCTTTGCCTTAAATGAAATGCTTACTTCAAAGAAATTAGGAATAGCGAAGGGTCCTAAAATTCTTCTAACATACAGATTGTGTCCTGTGGTGTACCCTCCCAAATTCAATACCAAATGATACATGATACAGGATTCATACAGAATTTTAAAACCAAAATTTAAGGCATTCATAAAAAAATTTCAAGAAAAGTAACCCAATCTTGTTTTGGATCAGACAAACTCTTTTAAAATTCATAAAATCTATGAAAAGGATTTGAGGATAAAATAGGTTTTTAAGTCTTTTAAAGACCAAAAGTCCAAATTTCAGGTTTTATCCAGACTTGTACGAAACCTGTTACAGTATAAAGCCTGTCGAAGTTGAAGAGAACTCTTAAAAATGCTTTGAAATATATGTGTGTCAATAAAGGGCATAATATCCTGCACACACTACTATTTCATCCAGTTGATAGGGTTTCATTCTTCCTGAGCCATGATATATATCTCCATACACGGTAAACCCTCTGCACATATTGCCATTGTTTGGTTAACCACATATTGGATTGAAGCCAAGTATTTCGATATGTAACACCCAATTGTATGTATGTAACCTATGTACACAAGTACACAAGTTATTTTTATATGACTTGGACATCAATCACTGTTTCCTGTGCTATTGTATGCTAAACATATTAAAGCAGATTAATATATTGAGCTGTAATACATACATCTATTTTTTAGGGAATATACAACAAACATATATGTATGTGGACTTGGATGTATATAGTACTTCAAACCCTACACACTACTTAAGGTGCCCATCATATATGAAAACAAAACAATAATGCCCAATCTAAAACATCCAACTTACTATTTGAATACATCTGAATGTACTGTAACACTCTTAACCCCCTATGAGTTGCAGGCTGCAGAAGCTGCCTAACTATCACATGTTAAAGCAGATGACCTAAGATAACAGGACTGAACAATCTAACGAACCTTATATAAATTTGAATGTATGTATGGCAGTCATTGAAGTTAAAATAACAACCTCTTCAAAATATGTGTACTCTATTTGAATAAAAATATTTTCAACTCACAATTAGGATTTCCCAAGAAAACTATATGTAAACATTTAATTATTAATAGACTTGCCAGAAAACAGATTGAACAGTACTAAGACTTAAAAGTAACGTTATAACGAGGTGGCGTCAGACAGAGACGACAACTAATGCCTTCACTATCACTTATATATGCACCCTTCCCTACTTCCTCCTCTACTGGGTCACTGTGTCAGAAGTCATTCTATTTATAGCGCATTGATCACACACCACTATATTCATTCCCTCATACTCAGAAATATACCTCCAGATACCATCTTACACCAATACCCTCAGCCCACCAAGTACAAAATCAGCTCTCGGAGCACAGAAGTATTAGTTACATCATTACAACACTGTTGAAGACAAAACAAGGTGGATAAGTTTAAGCGGAGACTGGAATATGACGTTATCTGGCAAAAGCTTGGCAACTTTAAAAAGTTTTACCCATATCGCCCAATGTGATAGCGTTGCCATTAACAAAGAGGTTTTTGTGCTTGTAGCAGAAGTAAAAAACTCTCTAGATAAAACAGACTTTTCTTCAACAGTAATGATTTCAGATAAACAAAGTTTTCCTGTAACAATCTTCACTTTGTGCCCAAATATTTATCATTTACTAACAAGAGAATATGAGTTGCACAGTTCTTAGAAATAGTCATGAAAAGTCAAATATTTAGAATTATATTCTTGTTCAAACCATTTAAATTATATGGTTGTATACAGATCTTGCAGTGTTTTTCCAAATAAATGTTTCTATATTTTTATAATTGTTCTATGTCAAACTACTTCACATTTGTTGTTTCGTTGAGCCCCAGATATGAAGAACATTGGTGTATGAAATAAGCCAGACATGTTACCAGCTCATATTTATTATCATTTTGTCAATTTTCATGGTAAAATTAAGAAAAAAATCTCAAAACATTACGAGCCAAAACCAAAAGTACCCAGGTTACGAGCGGTCAGACTGGCCTTAATTCATACACTGAGAACACCAGATAATATTTAAGACCCAAATATTATTATTAAATGTAAATCTACATTTCTTGAAATTAGACCATCTGTCCTACAGAAAAGAAAAGGATAAGATATTATCCAAAAGTCCAAAAATGCAAATTAGTGACAATTCTTAATATCTTATTATAAAATTACTGTTCAATCTGGAACCTTTGATCCAAGGATTAAAAGGTACCTGAAAAATCTAACCATTGAATGTATTAAGTAGTATCAATGTCAACGTAATGTCTTGTGTCGCGGATAAAACGCCTTTAATCAAGGTTCACTAAGGATCATAAACGTAATACGAGCCGATAATTGGAAAGTGACCTCGTATAAATATACTATATGCACAAGGTAAGAGAGAACTATTGCATTTTACAGATGTGATAACATTATCAAAATGTAGGTTACAACTGTCAAATAATAATAACATCAAGAAAAATATTTTGTATGAATTTCATCCAGTGTTTAAGTTTCTCAAATACAGAATAACAATAATTTTTCAAAACTGAATTATGTTATCATTTTTTCAAAATTTTAAACAAAAATAAAAGCATACAAAGAAATCAATTATCAATGGCGATTCAGGGGTAGAAATGAACTTTAAATATATGGTAGCCTGCAAGGCTAGTAGTTTTGATTTCTACTAGCCCAGTACAAGTATCAGTAGCCCGTATCTCCTAGTAATCTAACAATTATAAAATGTTATGTCTGAACTACAATGGCAAGTATTTTTCCTACTTCAATCATTCACATCTGATACCATTGTTGCTGATAAAAACAAGAATCTCTACTCATACTTTGAGTATTTCATAATGATTCAGAATTTTTAAAAGGCCCACAGGGCTAGTAGAAGCTAACATTTACTAGCCCAGTGTCCTTTTTACTAGCCTCGGGCCGAAGGACTAGTGTTAATTTCTAGCCCTGCGATTGAACACCACTGACTTTTGCAAAAAACTTTCAATTAAAGACGCATTTTATCTTATTCAAATTAACTGAACATAAAATAAAAACCACAAAATGTGGGGAAAAGTAAACTGCATCCTGAAAGATTTGGATCAAGAGGGACATCGGGTCACAAAAGGGGAGTGGAGACCTCACACTAAGAAGAGCGGTCATATATTGACTAAAGATCGATATTTTCTAAGTATAATGTTGATGTTGACACAACAATACTATTCACTTTCAGAGTTTCAAAGAAATGGTCATTTTTGGTGCACAACATGACATGCCTTGATGTACATATTTAGCAGAAGATTCATGAAATAAGGACAGAATCATGCAATATGGGTGCAACATTGTCATATCTTTTATAAACACCATGACCCTTCTCTGAATTATGTCTCCACAGAAATTATTAAAACTGTAGTCTAGTCACGTTTTGAACTAAAACCTGGATAACAATGACTACCACGGAAGGATTACATATGTCTGTTTGAATACAATAAAAGTTCTATATGAAAAACGACAAGAAGAAAGCCCTGGTCACAATGATACAAACAGGAGCTGCCTAGGAAGTGGTAAGCTTGCAAGTCTCCAAAGTGTCAATCAGTTCAGGAAATTGTTCCCAGTTGACCTGCATCGACCTGTACAGCACAGATTATCATCAAGATCTCCACCTCCCTTTACCCACTTGCACAAAGCCCATATGGCACTAAGTACACCCTAAGCCTTTTGTGGTAAAACTGATAAAAATCCTTGGTTGAAAGGTGTCGAGTGCATTCACGCCTGAGTCTCCGAATCTTGAAGATATTTGACCACAACTTGTAGTTAGCTGAGTTACATGATGACAACATATCTTTCAGTTTGGGTTAAAGATTTTGAAAGGCGTAGAGTGCATTCACTAATACCGAGTCTCTGAATCTTGGAGATAGTTGACCACAACTTGTAGCCGGTTGAAATACATGATGAGAACATATCTCAGGGCTAAAGAAATCTTTATCCCATTGTTATATTTAAAATTGTTGGCCCAGATCTGCAAAGCTCTCTTAGCTGTAAGACAGTAGTAAGCCAATGGTAATGTATTGTATTGAGAAATCTAGGCCCAGATTACAATGCTCAATTAATGTGGTGACCGGTGCAATTGGTCTTAAGAGCGGTAAGGTCCAGCCTGCTGCCTCTAAAGGACAGACCCATTTTGATAAAGCATGTGGAGCACTATTCACATTTTTCTAGGCCACAGGCCACAGTATGCAATATTTCAATAATGCAATTACAAATGGAGTGATTCATGTACACTTTCACAGGTTATAAAATAAATTATATTTACACAATTTTAACAGTAAGTTGGTGATTCAAAGAAAAGTCATAAAATTATTTCAAATGAGGGGTCACTGTATGAATGTATAATTTAAGTCTGAGGATATATTTAGTACAAAAGCTCTTGCTGTAACACTGAATCTAACTCTCCTCACTGGAATGGGAGACAGAAAAACAGTAATTCTCAGTGGTCCATCTGGTGACATAGTCTTCATAAACCACTTAAATAAGATACATTTTGCTTTAATTTATAGCAAAACTGTGACCATAACACTTCCTAAATGATCCTCTTGGGAAGACTTTCTTATATCAAACTTTCTTTAGAAAATACCTCTGGACAAAACTGTGAGACAGGCCTTTGATTTCCAAGATAGTTTTTAATATGGCAATAACACTCTTATTTTCAGAGAGATTTGGAAGTATGTTGGTTCATAAATTTCCATTATTCCCAATATTGTACAGTGATTTAACTAGGAATGTTCTCAGATCACCAGGATGAAGTTCAGTAACAGGAGTGTTTCATCCTACTGCCTCACAATTGTATTATCCTATCAGTGCTAAAATCGACACCATCAAAGCCCTAGCCATTTGGACTGCAACTTCCCTGCCTCCCTCCACAAGGCATAACTCGCACCAGTCTCTAAACCTGGCTAATTTAGGTGAGGTGAGGTCAGTTAGGGTTTAACACCACTTTCAAGAGTATTTCACTTATCACGGCTACTAGTATTATTGCAGGGAGAAAGCCCGCAACGCCAGGTGGCTATGCATTGCGGTGAAACCTGCGGGCAACGGCTGGAACTAGCGAACCATGAGTGGAACTAAGCTGAAATTCAGTGTAGCATTGCACCATAACCTTACTGCGTGTGTAACAGTTCTCTACTGCAGACAAAGTTGCAGTGCCCCTGGCGGAATTCGAACCAGAGATCTCTTGATCCGAAGCTGAACACACTAACCACTGCGCTATCCCGCCCCAGCTAATTTAGGCCATGCTGCATTTCATGGTCTCTTCTGTGCCAGAGATTCCGAATTCCACAGCCAAAATCCAGGTGCAGCATGTTGCTACGTTAGCACAGAAAAGCTTACAATATGCAGCAAGTCTTGAATTAGCCAGTGATAGGACTCCTTCAATTATGATCAGTTTACAGTAGTGTTCCAATCATTATGATCGTAACAAGTTATTTCATTGGTTAATTAAATGGCACTGATCGTTCACTTGCAAACTGATAATAACATAAATATATAACAATGACTCTGATAGCCAAGGGATCATCATGCCATCAATATGTCAATATCATTCTACTTTTGTTCCCTTTACTAAGGGACCAGAACAGCTAAACCAATTAATTATATGAAAACAATAGAGAAATAATATAAAAAAATATTTTACATTATCATTGCTATCATATCTTCTTAAATGCATAAAAATATCTACTTTTACTTCACCACAACGTAGGGTCACATTATAAAATTATTAAGAAATTAAGAAGGACCAAGGGTCACCATTGACTCAACAAAGTGTTGGTAAATTGTCATTTTGACCCATCCTAACAACTACTGTAAAATGTCTTGAATATCTTGATGTAAAGAATATTAGAATGGCTGGTATAAATTCAGAATTGATTTTAATATATTCAAACATGTATTATAACTATCTTGGCTCTGTAACTGGACTGACATTTACCATTTATATCTGTGCTACCAATACAATCAACGATAGATGAGCCCTGACAACTTTGACCTTTAAATCTAGAACACAAATATAGCTGGGGACAAATATAAATGAGATATTCACAGCATGTGGACTGCCAGTGTATTCCCCCCATCAGAGTAAATATCAATCATTCCTTTCACAGATTAAATATTTTAAAATATTAATTGCACATATTTCATAAATAGATTCATAAATATATGGGATTTTTTTCTATGATTACAACCGAAGATGTACCTTGAAATATCCTTTGAATTAGAATAGCTTTTGAATACACTCGATACAATTAAATTTAAATTCAAGTTAACTTCTCCTATGTAAGATTTGGAGACATACTACACAAGCTGCATGTCAATTCCTTTCATTTACTTAGAATTAAGACAGTAAAATTATAACAATTATTGTTTCTACTGTATTGTTTCTTTCAACTCTTGAGTCATGGATTTGTCGGGCTTCAACTCTCAAAATTGAATCTTCAACCGTAATGTCCACAATTTTCTCTCTACTTCATAAATCATATATGCAAAATGTATTCAGTGATATCCACCAAACAAAAGTTGATTAATTTAAATGTAGTTTAAATTGGTTTCCCAAAAATGTATTTGTAAATGTGGAGACATGAAGCATGCGGCATAGCTTGATATTAGTGTCATACAAATATATTTGATTCATTCAAGGGTATTTTAGAATAGATTGCCTAATAACTTTACAAACGAAACTCAAAACTTCCCTAGACTATTGAAGTCAACTTTCTGCCTGTTGGAGCATTCTCTACTGAACAAAAGGTTGGCAACTTCTGGGACCTTCAGCAGGTAGACAGTTAAACATTCTTGTGATCCTCTACTTTTTCATTTGATAAACCATTGAGGAGTGGGTGACAACTACTACTAAGGATTCCGTAGAATTGATATCAAGGTTATGAGTAAATTTTAACGAATTATACTGACGTGAGATTCTATTTTACAACAATCATATTTAATGTTGTGACAAATTTCAATTGACTGTAGTATTGGTGCTTAATTGTATTAAAAACAAATAGGACAGAAGTATTATTGTAATTGTTAACATTCTCCCAATACATATCAAATATTTTGAAAAATGTAATCTGAGCATTATGATAGAATTGTAAAAGTGACTAATTTCTTCATACTGATTTAATTATATGTATGCGAAAATCAAAAGAATGTAGGTCAATGCAAGTACACTATCTACAATCTTCAGATTTATCTTTGAAAGCTCACACATAGACATATACATATAAATAGAATATATATAATGAATATGTATGAACGTGCAAGAACGATCGAGTGTACAGTGAATATTACTTCCTCAATCGGAACATGGGAATTGGTCCATCAGATCATAACATTCACAAACATCCTGATTTTCCTCAAAACATTTTGTCAGTATGATGCAAGAAAATATTCAATTTAAAAATTAGTTCATAATACTTGATGTATTAGTTTACTAAAATAAATTTAAAAGTAAAGCAGTTAATGTGTTAATAGAAGCAACATGTGTTAAAAAGGATACAGGTCAAATCCAAGTCGTAACCATCCTCCTTGAAACGGCGTTTGTTTTTGCTGACCCATCCTTTTATCCTGTTCGCCATTCTTGGAAATGTTCAGAAAACACAAGTCCCACGTTTAACTTAACGGAAGTAAGCAAGACCGAATTGTTAAGACGGTGCAACAGATATTTCACATGATACAACTCTCCCTCTCGCTCCCGACAGGTGCCCGTTGTGTACTGTCCTACTGGAGCACCGAGGAATTAACATGATGTAATTCCACAAATCCCAAGTTTACACCAGTTCCGTAAAATCCATGTTGAATTGTTATGAAAAGCTGTCAGGCCATGATATGGTTTGGTCAGGTCTTAAACGAACTAGAGTAGTGCGGAAATAACAGTGGCCATGATGGCGCTCAATTTACCGTTATACATGCGCGGTCACAAGAAGTAGTCCCAAAACAGTTCTGATTCACCGCGATTATCAATCACTTTATTAAACGTATATCCCTATCTCTCTCGCATTATCCAAAAAAGGCATTAAGTGTACTAAAGTACACCAAACTGACCCAAAAGCGGCGAAAGTCGCGTGTTGACAACTGGTCAAAGGTCAATCCTGTGTGAGTTCCAAGTCCCACTTTGGTGACCTTTCCTGCGCGGTAACTGGGTCAGAATGAACGTAAGTATCGCCTATGACCCAGTGACCGCAAGTTGTACCCCAGCTATGTCCATCGATTAATGACGGATGGTCTAAATCAGCTGTCATTATTCCGCCATGCGCGCTGCGGGGACATTATGGAAACCGTTCTCGTGTATTGTTAACGATATTTCGTATCGGGAAACAAATTGGAAAGATATTTTCGAAAATTACAGGCATTTTAACCCACTTTCTGATATTATAGAAAATCCTTGCTCACAGTCTAGGCCTGTTCTCCCCTGTTTGTTTATTTAACGTTTTTTACTTTTAAATCAAGTCGATTCTACAACAATGCATTAATTGTTTCCTTTATTGAATAATGAATTTTATGCATTTAACAAAAATAATTTTAAAGAAAAAATAAGTTTGATATGTTTTGCGAATTTAACATGTGGATTTTCTTTTCAAATCAAGAATGATATATTTCTGCTTTAATTATTACGCATATTTTACCATCATATTTACATGTATGTATAAACCTATTCACCTATATCAATATAGTTTTAGTTTTTTTGTACTATTGTTTAAAGATCCAATTGTTTTGTGAATATATACACTACGTTTCATGAAATGTTACTATATTGTAGGCCTATTTATGTACAGTATTCAGTATATTTATTACTCGCACCAATATATTTTGTGACTGTATATATATTAATCTATTTTGTAATGACTGAAAACTATTATTAATAAAGAAACATTGGTTGATGAAGGTTTTGGGTATTCAATATAAACAGATTTTAAAATTACAAACTAAGCCTACCTTTGCAAAAGTGTTATATGCTATCACTAAAGTTATACAGGTTGGCTGTATCAGTAAAATGTCGCTGAATGTGTACCCTTTTCTCTATCTATATCAGTTGATATCCTTTTAAATGAGAAAATCTGATATCATACCTAATAGTTCAGAATTAATGATTCACCACGAGATAACTTATGATTATTGGTAATGATACCCCAAGTGCTAAGAATTAGATACCTATTTTAATTATGCTTGTCCAAGTTTAAACTATGGGGCAATAATGAGTAATTTTTTCAAAATCATCCAAAATCAACAAAATTTGGCAAGTGGATAAAGCGAATTTTCAATTACAATGTAACAATTTGATTTTTTTAAAATAAATTAAAAATATATTGAGTTTAAAGACACCCACACTCATAAAACCCAAAAATAATTATTGTTTTCGCCCAATTTTCTTCGTCGGGATCATTTGAAAATACTTATCATGTATATACTTCCAACAAATTGGGTTG